>JADMNL010000030.1:159275000-159875000 GCA_016271365.2 Neoceratodus forsteri | reverse complement strand
TTTGAGAACCATAGTGGTTTCTTACCTCGTTTCATTTTGTTTACTTGCTTGTAATGGCAGCTTTTATTATATTCCCCATTGTTCTTCCATCCCTCCTTCCTGCCCATTTGCTAGTGCATTCCTTAGGCACTCACCCATTTTGCAAAAGTCAGCCTCCTAAAATCCAGTACCTTTGTCTTTGTTTGGCTTGACTCTATTGCTGTGTTTATTGTGAACCATGCTGTTCGATGGTCGCTAGTTCCCAGATGCTACCCACTCTACATCTGTGATCCTCTCTCATCTCCATTTGAGAGAACCAGATCTAAGATTTCTCCTCGAGTGGGCTCCATACTAGTTGTCTAGGCATGCCCTGTAGGGCATCTAGAATAACCCCACTCTTAGAAGTGGCTGCTGCAACTGCACTCCAGTTAACATCTGGCATATTCAGATCATCCATCAGCAATATCTCCCCTTTATCTGCCATTCTAAGTATACTTTCTATCATTTCCTTGTCCATTTCCTCCCCCTGAGGGGGGGGGGTCTGTATACAACCCCTGAGCGGATTGTGGTGCCATTGCCTGCCTCCAAATTGACCCACAGTGCTTCTTCTCCTCCCTGTTTACTCTTTTGTTCTGTTGCTTTGATTTCTTCTCTTATGTAGACTATGACTATTTTGGTCTTCCCCAGCTGGACCCTCAGGCTGTGGAAGGTGTGCACCTGTGGGTACAGGTTGGCATTGGTACTGCTGAGTTACACAAAGTCAATGTTCTGCCCTAGAGGCATTTCATTTCAGTGATCTGCAGGTCTTAGCCTGTGAAGACTCCTGAACCCATGTGGATTCCTCAGGTCAGGGAAATGTCCCTACAGGCACGTCCATGTGCGCCAGAGCAGAGCTGCCTGTTCGCCAAGCTTGCAGTCAACCCCTGACTTTGATGGTATGTCATGTGAAGAGGAGGATAATGGAGGGGGGAATCTGAGGAGAGTCCTGGTCAGGCAGAGCCAGATCTGTCAGTGAAGCATGTTCCTCTGAGGAGGAGAGGGAGTGGTTGGAACCTGAAGGCAATGTTTTCAATTCCTGCTTTTTTAATTGATTCAGAGTAGCTGTTCCTAATTTGTAGCACAAGGGTTACTGAATGTTTCGGCAGAAGAGGGCTTAGACCACAGAGGCTTGGGATGTGAGCCTGTGTGGTCAGATCTGAGGTGCCTTTGAACCCCATCACTGTAGTCAAATTATAGATCAGGGATGGGCAGCATTGCTCAGACAACATCAACGGCCCAGGCCTAGGGTTCAGTGTTTTACTATAATTTTAGGAGGCTATCTGTTTAAGAAGTGGGTAACTCTTTCAGTCACAGACAAGACTATAGGCTTAACCATAAGCATTGTCACCATTTCCCTGGAAGTATTGGCAGCTGGTATTGTAAGGTGGTCTTGGCAGTTCCTGGGGTGGCATGCAGACAAGCTTGTTCCTCGAAAGGCATGTTTGTAAACAGTGTACCCCCCCCCCCCATTTGCTGCTTCCAGTGTCTGTTCGCCTTGCTTCTGGGTGCACATATTTTGCAGCTCATAGTGTGAGTGTCTCCCTGGAGGAGAGGCGACTGTAGGCAATTTGCATATTTCTGTTTGATCAGCCTACTCTGTTGTGTCTGCTATACACAGGGTGCAGTCTCACCACTGGGCTACAGATCAGGTGTTTAGACAGAGCTGTTTTTATTTCCTCAGTCCGGGAGTTAATTTCCAGCCCGGAACTGGATGAGATTCCAGGACATCCAGGGTGAGACAGGTTAGTTGCCAGTTCTATGCAGCAACGAAAGCACAGACAGTGCCGAGGGAGTGGAGTTGGGCCGTCCCCAAACAGTCACAGACTGGATTTCGACCAACTCAGAAGTTCAGTGGTCAGAGAAGTAGAGGAGCTTCTTCAATTTAACAGGCATCTGTAAAGAGATGCCTTTTTTCTTGAAAGAGTGGAGGGGGCACACCGAGCCATCTCTACCTGCTGTCTTTGGTTAAAAGCTGCAGAATTTTTTATGGCAAGTAGTAGCTGTCTGATGCCAGGGATAGAGCAAGATGAGAGACCATTTCTCTTTAGTTTCTGACCCTCAAACAGGCAAAACCAGGAACGGGCAGTCAACCAGTCTATGGCACAAATAGAAGCGGTCCTCTATGTCAGAGGTCAGGGGTAGTTCCAGCCATCGCTGGGCTTTAACCTCTTGTTTGGATTGTCAGTGTAGGCCCTACAGTCCTTCGTGCAAGCTGTTCCTCTTGACGTTAAGCAGTTGGGGGATATCCCTCTCCTTATTCTGTTCTTTCTCATGCACCAGACCTTCTGAAGGTTTGCAGTTTATTTGCCAGTGTTCAACTACTTTGGCGGTTTAGCCCCTGCACCAGTAGCTCCAGTTGTGTGGTGGCAATCGGGGGCAGAGGGTGTTTTTCATATGTTCCTTTTTTCCTGTATCGTTCCACTTCTCAGCTGCTCCACAGTGTTCATTGAGGTAGTTAGCATGGCAGTCAGGGAGTAGGGCATTGGACATCCTAGAGATGTATGACTGGATATTCGATAGGGAGATGTACCCTCCAACAACGTCACAGTGATTTCTGCACCTTGGAGCTGTGCATCAGCTGAGCAGTCAAGGGGCCCTCGTATCTTATGACCAGGCAGGCAAACCTAGTCCAGAAGACTGGCGGAACATCCAGTCAGCTGCTTCTGCCAAGAGACTGTTCCACCTCTGGTTCTGATTTACACAGCATTAAAACTGGTACCATGCACCAGTTTTCTCATGTGATGTCTCAGAAACAGAATATTACCTCTCTGGGTTCTGGCTTCAGAGGACGTACAGGTCCCAATCCAGTATCTAGACCAGTGTTACCAATGCTCCTTTGGTGGGAGAATATCAAGTTTTTCAGAGGCAATTCCTTAGTGCCTTCTTGGTGGGATCTCAGACAGTCGATTAAGCTGGGGGCACAGCTAGTCCAGATTCTGGTCAAGGAAATAGAGAGCCCTCTTTTTTTTTTTAAGTCAATGTTTTTTCATGTATGGGCACTGTGTCTAGTTTTGGCAGTCTTGTCAGGAATTAATTTGGTTATGGACAGTGAAAGTGAGGACAGCCAGTGCTGTCACAATTGCCTTAAGCACCTATCAAAACAGACTGTCAGAAGCAACTAGGTCCTCAGTGTGTGGAGAACTAGGTCCTCAGTGAGTGGAGAACAAGCAGTTGTCCCTGATAACTTTTTCCCCTAGCAGGGTAACTGGGGGTGATCCCTGGTCTCAAGGGTGTTTGACCTGCTATACAGACAGTCCAGTTATCCTCGCTGGGCTGTGGGGTTTATTTTGCATAAAAGAAGTAAGCTGCGTTACTAAGATTTCAGTCAGTTTACGCCGCTGATGAGCAGAATGGTCCTTGATCAGTCACAGGAGTGGGCTGTCGACAGTGCATATCTGTTTCCTTCACTTCTAGGGGTTTCTCTGGGGGCCCAAGAGATTTAGAAGCCAGGAGGTAGTCTCTTATAATATCCTCGGGGTGGCCAAGAAGAATGTGTTTTTTTCTTCAGATTGGTAAAACCTGGCATTGCAAGCACCGGTTTCTCTTCATATTCCATTCCATGGGGGCTTGCACAATTAGGGCAGTTTCTAGATCCAATCTGGAGGCAACACAGCTGGCAACCTGGCTCCTCTCTCCTGACGTGGAGTTTGCTGAAAAGGTGGTCATCATTTTAATTACCTCTAGGAAGGTGTCCACTCAGCAGCTGTTGCCAGTGTTTGGTTCATTTTCTTGATGGGGACCAGAGCCCAGGGTAACAGACACCAGAGCCATGGGCCACAGTTTTTGTTGACTTTACAAGAGGGAGTGGATAGGATCAAGGGGTGTGCACCCTATGAGGACAAAGGTCGCACTGTGTCTGATGCTGGGAGTCACCCATGGGAATGTCCTTGGGGTTCATCAGGGACACGATCCATATCCTCAGAGCAGTCAGGAGGAGCTGTTCCTCTGTCAGCCCTGTTTTCTTCATGCAGTTTAAACGCAGTGTTGCACACCCACCCCTGGTGTTTTTTGGGTCCTTTCCATTGATTCTGTTGGACATTCTGTTTTATGCGGTGTGTTTCTAGTTCAAACTGGTCAACCAGGAAGATTGGCAACCTACAGGCTTTTTGTTTCACACAGAGGAAGCCTACCTAATAATGCATAGGGTCTAGTATTGCTGAGGGCCATTCTGCCTTTTGTTCTCAAGGTTTATACAGTCTTTCAGGTGAACTAGGAAGTCTGGGACCTGTCAGCTTGCCTAGAGTCAGTGACTTCGATGGAGACAGAATCTCATGATCTGGGATTGTGCAGGGCAGTCCAGCATTCCCCATTAGTCCTAATTGGAGCAGGACCCACAGGGGAACCCCCACATCAAGGGTGTTTCAGTGTTAGGACTGAGCAGGCAACAGCGTGTTTCTCCATTCAGACATGCACAGAGCACTTCAGACTGGATGTCCAGGCTGCACCGATATGATATTTAAATGCAGTAAGTGGCAAGTGGATGAATCCCTGCAGTTACCCTTATGGGTCCATTCGTGGGACAATAGTCTCTCCCCTCCCTGTTGAAGATGGGTACTGCTGTTTAGAACTTATATATCATTTTTCCCTATTGACAATTTTGAGCAACACAGAAAGGAGAAATTCCTTCATACTTTCCATCTGTTTGTTCCAGCGTTGTCAGTCGGGCCTCTCTCTGGAGCTTGTGGCTCTTTTTGGAGAACATTGTCCATTGTATTTATAGATATGTATTTTTGCTCCCAGCAAGATGGTTAACCAGCTGACAGGTACTGGGATTCATTGGTTACCCATGGACATCTTGGTAAATAAGCCACTCTTTGGTGTGATAGGCCAGCACGTTCACTGGTTGCGGTGTCTTACATTGTAAAATTGGGAAACCTAGCCAGGTTAGTATCCACTTGTATTGACGTCAGGTTCAAAGGTTGTTTTGGCTAATAAAATGTCACGTTGCAGTGATGGTAGGTGCCTCTTTGCAAGCCAGTGGCAGTCACGGAGTTCTTCGGACAGCTTCTATGAATGAGATGAGAAGGGCAGTTAGCTTGATTACTGAAGGTATTGTTCAGGACAAGGAAGGCCTATATACCTTTTTCATGTTTGAGTCATGTTCGAATAAGGTGAGGTTTTTGTTACAGAGACTATGACATTGCTGTTTAGGACGCTCACCTGGAGACAAGGAGGTCTGTATCTATATATGCTGTTTGTGCTGCATGGGTAAAGATAAACTGAGTGGGAGATGCAGCCGGAATTCTCATATTCTCTAGGTTCTGTGCTGATGCCATAACTTTGAGCTCTAACACCACCTCAGTGGGGGAGCACATTACCATATCTAATTATTTCCCATTGACAGTGTTGGAGCTAACAGAAAGGAAATGATGGTTAACTGTGAAAGAATTTCTCCTTTCTATGGGGGGGATACATATTTTATTCAGAGTACTGTCAGACCAGGTGTGAAGGAACTTGTAGTACTGCAGAAGATGAAACCGACTGTAGGCCCTGGACACATTGCCCTTGTGGAAGTTGTTACCATGGGAAGATGTTACTTACTTACTTATTACATGCCAGCAGAAACAGGCCACACGGTCTATCAAGTCTGCTCGACTGTGCAGCTAGCACCCCCACTTGCAGCTGCTCCTCTCCCCCTTGACCCCTCCCACACAGATGAGTGCCAACGGACCTTGAACCAGATTAAGCTATTGGTGGTATCTCCAGTGAATGGGGAAAATTTGGCCAGGACACCAGGGAAATTCCCCTACTGTTTTGGTAGAGGGTGCTGTGTCCCTTCGGTCGTCAGAATGGCAGACAGACAGGAAAAGGAGGATACTGCTGGTGTACCTGCAGAGGAGCTGATCTCCACTCCTGCAGGTCCAGCAATGGAGATCGCCAAGGAAATTTTGGCAGAATCTGAGTGAAATGAGAATGACAAATCTGAAAGCGAAGCTTCAGAGGATGAGGATTGTGGACATATGGACACGGATGTGGATATAAACATGAGAGGAGTATTCCAGGAGGATATTACAAATACCAAGGCACAGCTGGAAAAAGAACCAGATGGAAGGAAAACAAGATTATTCAAACTCCTGGCTGAAGATGAAGAAAGGTGCATGAGGAGAAAGTTACTGAAGAAAACCCTTCAGGAGAGGCAGAATTCGGATGGAGGGTCAGAGGAACAAGGACCTGTAGCACAGGAGACACGCTCATGGGAGGAAGGAACTGGACAGAACCCTGATGAATGGGATGTAGTTACCAGAGGGAGCAGTACAATGGGGGAGAAGGGATAACAGCTTACGGCCTAGGAACTGATCAAACAAGCATTCGGAATTTGAGAAATGCTGGGTAAACAGCTGGACTGGTTGGCAGAAGAAGCACTGAGGAATGCAGGCTGGACAAAGGATGATGCCAGGAATTGGAACCCAGCCACGGATACAGAATTTTAGAGTCGGAGCATTTTCCAGAGGCATTGGAGACTACTCAACAGGTAAACAAGGGGAATGTGGGGGCCACAAAGTAAGCAGAAGACAAACACAGGAAAAAACAATGAGAGACAGAGCCTTAATGGAGAAAATATGACAATTGGAGGGACAGAACACCAGGGGGGTAAGGAAACAAATTGCCCTTTACAGAATAAGGGGAGAAGGGAGAAACGACATGAAGGTACACCCAGAGATGGGCAAGACACCGAGAGAGAAGAGGGGGGAGAGGATAACAATGAAGGAAGGCCTAGAAGTGAGGGAGAAGGCTCAACAAGGGCCCAGGCCACCCCAGATGAGAGGCAAGACGAAAGGGGTCCAAACGCGAATGGGGGAGAAGAAGCCCAAAGGGGGAATACAGGTGAAGATTGTCGACTACCCCCTAGACAAAAACAAAGTTTTGCTGATTTATTCAACAGTGGGGAACCTGCGCCATGGAGAAACACGGTGAGGATCAGGTACAGAGGTGGACTACAGAACAAACCTGATAGATACTATGTGGGGAAAACACTCATTAAAGAGTCCATGAGGTTCATGGCCACAGAAGTTTATGCTCTTATCCACATCTCCGGAGAAGATATTTTCGACTTAAGTTTTCAATCACCCTACTCACTAGAAAGGTTTTGGGTGAAATACAACCAGCTCAAGTTTTCCCCCTTGTGGGCCCCATTCATATGTATACCACTGTCTCGGCCACCCATTAAATACATAACAGTAATGTTTCGAAATGAGGGTGTGCAAGTCAGCAACATCATGCACTGGCTACAACACAAGTGAGAGATTCTCAGAGCACCAGAAGCTGTAATAGATGCAGAGCACATATGGACTGGAGCTTGAAAGTTTAAAATTAAGCTCAGACAAACAATAGAGGGAGTAATCCATCTTCCAAACAGCTTTTTTCTAGGCCGCGATAGAGGTGTGCTCTTCTACGCTGGCCAACCAAAGGCATGCCACAAATGTGGAGACAGGACACACCTTGCGAATGTATGTGACAAATTAAGGTGTGGGACATGCAATAGCATTGGACATGTAAGTCAACAATGTGCAAATTATTTTTTTTTTTTTGGTTATTTTACCAGGAGAGACACACTAAGTTGAAAGATTGTTTACAAGTGCGACCTGGGAGCACAAGGAAGTTAAGTGACTTGCTCAGGGTCACACAGTACACAAGTGGAGGCTGTGAGATTCAAACCCAGGTCTCCAGGTTTGCAGCTCAGAGCCTTAAACCACTGCACTATACTGCCTCCTAATTTAATCAGCTGCAACCTCTGTGTAGAACATGGGCGTGACTTTCAGAGATGCCCTTGTGCTGCCCACAACAAGAGACACCCCTTAAATCAGGATGAACTCATAAAAAGGGCACAACAAAAAGAGAGACCACCACCCCCCGAGGAGGCTCAGGAGAGCGAACAGCTCGGAGCAAACACAAGAGGGCGAGATGGGGCAGGCAGAAGACAATGATGAACCTTCTGCATATCAGATAGCCAACTGACCCCATGCAACAAGAGAACATGGGACAGAAAACCCAACCCCAAGTACAAGTAAACCCCCCACCTCTGAGAAAGAGAGAGAAAGACAGCCCAAGGGCAGTAAACCATTCACCTGAATGGAAAACTCCTCTACCAAGGAGATGGAGTTTAAGAAAGCAAAACCTACCCCCGACGGGAATAGAAAGTGACAACCCCTTTGAAACACTGGCAAGATCCAGTGGAGGGAGCTCAGACCTGGGAGACCAGGATTTGGACATGTCTTCCTCTCAGCTGGTGCATCAAGGCACTGAGCATATAGAAGGGAAGGGAAGGAAAAACCAAAGATAGACAGTTTATGTTGTTGTATGAATAAGAATTTTTTTCTTTAAACTTATTAGATGCCTGCTTTTTCCTGTTTAACAGTTAATATTCATAGTATAGTAAACACAGGAAAAAGAAATGCAGTATTTTCTTGGTTGAAGGACTTAAATGTAGATGTAGCTTTAGCACAGGAAACATGGTTCAAGTCGTCATCTGTGGTAACACAGACACAAAGGTAGTGGATATGGAGACCATCATACTGGTCTTTTGGGGAAGACAGGACAGATGGGGTAGGAATATTATTCCGAGATATTTTTTTTTTTAAGTTTCAGAAAATTGTAGATCTACATCCTGGAAGAACCTTAATTGTAGATGGGATCTGGCATAACCAGCCAAGTAGATTTATAGTAGTTAATGGCCCTCAATTGAAGGCAGAAAGAGTGAGAATGATGGAGACTATCCAATCATATTTAGCTACTCCTAGATTAGTGTACTATGGGGGGACTTTACCTGCACCCTAGAAACCACTACACGTAAATCACAAGGGAAAAAATCTATTGCAATTCTATAGCTTTAAAAAAAAGTATTGATACAGCTGAACTTCAAGACTGCAGTGGTAAAGCAGACCCACAAATAAAATATACGTATGTAAGAGGAAGTTTATCTACAAAAATAGACTACATATTTGTTTCTAAAAAAATTAAAATATTAGACACCATAAGTATCCCAGTAGAATTCTCCAAGCACATAGCGGTGTGGTCAAAGACAACAACAGATTCAGGTTTTTTTTATACCCAGACAGCAGTGGAGGATGAATGTGGAGAGCTTAAATGTATATGAGGAGAAATTAGGTCTAATAAAGGTACAGACAGCAAGAGTATCAGTATAAATACTAAACAAATATTTTTGCTCAGTATTTACAAAGGAAGAGGGGGAGGTACACAAAACAAACAGCAGTAACACGTTGGATACAGAAGTTGATACCGGCCCATTTACAGAAGAAAGGGTTCTGAAAGAACTCTTAAAACTGAAGGTGGACAAAGCAATGGGGCCTGATGGGATTCATCCCAGAATTCTAAAAGAACTAAGGGTAGAACTAGTGACACCACTGACTACCCTTTTTAACAAATCATGGGAGGATGGGGTGGTACCTGAGGACTGGAGGAGGGCAGATGTGATTTCCTTCACAAAGTGGGAGCAAGGCAGAAGCAGGAAACTATAGACCTGTTAGTTTAACTCAGTGACAGGGAAAATGATGGAATCACTTCTAAAGGAAAGAATTGTCGAGTATCTAGAGGCCAGAGGGGCACAGGACCCTAGGCAGCATGGATTCACAGCGGAAGGTCATGCCAGACTAATCTGATAGATTTCTTTGACTGGGTGACCAAAGTAGTAGATCAGGGAGGGCTGTGGACATGGCCTACCTAGACTTTAGCAAGGCATTTGACACAGTCCCACAAAAGATTAATATACAAGTTAGCCAGCCTGGGAGTGGGTCCCAAGATGACAGCCTGGGTAAAGAATTGGCTGGAGAATAGGACACAGAGAGTAATAGTAAATGGAGTCCACTCAGAAGAAAGGAGGGTTACTAGTAAAATTTAGGTTCAGATAGGGGACTGAGTCCTCTCAATGTCTTTATGTTACATTGCAGAAGGACTGGAAGGAAAAGTATGTCTCTTTGCAGATGACACTAAGATCTGCAACAGAGTTGATGCACAGGGTGGGGTGGAAAGGATGAGAAGGGACTTGGCAAGGTTAGAGGAATGGTCAAATGTATGGCAGCTTAGATTCAATGCTAAGAAGTGCAAGGTAATGCACCTGGAAACAAAACCCAGGGAAGAGTACACAATGGGGGTGAGATACTAACAACAACAACAAAATGGAGAGGGACCTGGGGGTAGTCATATCAGATGACCTAAAGATGGGCAAGCAATGTGAGAGGGCAGCAAGGAGGGTTGGGGATACTGGGATGCATAGGAGAGGCATCACCAGTAGAAACAGAAGTTATTATCCTCTGTACAGACAGCTGGTGAGACCCCATCTGAGTACTGTGTGCAGTTCTGGAGAGCCAATCTCTGCAAAGACATAGACAGGATGGAAGCTGTCCAGAGGAGGGCACTAAAATGGTGCAGGGTCTGCACCAGAAGACATATGAAGAGAGACTTAAGGAGCTATATGTATAGCCTCGAGGAAAGGAGGGAGAGGGGGACATGATAGAAACTTTCAAGTACCTCAAGGAATCAACAAAGTCCAAGAGGGTAGCAGCTTAAAAAAAGAGGTGTGCAAGAACAAGAGGGCACAATTTGAAGATAGAGGGGCGAGCTCAGAGGTAATTTAAGGAAATATTTTTTCACAGAGAGGGTTGTGGATGCATGGAACGGCCTTCCGGAGGAGGTTGTGGAGTCAAAATCAGTGGTGGAATTCAAGCATGCATGGGATAGTCATAAGGCAGTTCTGGGGGGTGGGGGTAGGAAGAAGTAGGCTGCTGGTTAACTAGGATCTGCAGCTTATCCAGTAGGTAGGGAAATGGGCAGACTGGGTGGGCCAAGCGGTCCTTATCTGCCGTCAAATTCTATGTTTCTATGTTTCTATATAAAGACAAAGAACTTCAGTGCGCAAGCACTAAGGCAATGGTTACCCCAAAGGGCATTGGCCGGGAAGCCAAGTTTCAAGGAAATACAAAATCACACATGCCCCTATAATGCAAAGCATCATGGGCTGCATATGCAAATCACCACAGAATATTATGCTGGTTCAACTTTAAGCAGAAATGCATGGTGCTGAAAATCCTCTCACACAGTTTGCAAAGGGTGCCAACACTTATATGAAGATTTAGGGAGATGGTGTTTAAGCTCCAAAACAGAAATAAGGAAATGGATTCAGGATTGTGGTAAACAAGCGGCAAATATCAGGGGCCCTAAGTATCTCACACTGAGAACTCAGCCGTATAAGCTTCTTTCTACAACGGCAAGACATCAAACCGATCTAACAGAACAAAGAACCAAAATAAAACAAGAAATGTGTACAATGTAACAGAGTAGAATCTTTATATGCAGAATTAAGTTTGGGGACAAATAAAACACCTTTTGGAGATCCATGCCAGGCACGTATAGAAAGGAAGAATAGGGCACACTTCACAGCATTGATAGATAAGAAAGGAAAAAGGACGGAGGATACAGTGGACATTATAGAAGTGGTAGGCACACACTTGGAGGAATTTGATAGAGCAGAAGGCTGCAATTTAGAAGAGATAGAGAACTATTTAAGGGAACTAGAATTACCCAAAATAGAAGCTCAACAAAGTAGTGAGTTAGGGAGAAAAATACAAGATGAGCAGCTTTTGATGGATATTAAGACCTTAAAACAGGGAATTTCACCAGGAGATGATGGGATACTGAATGAGTTCTATAAATTCTTCCCGGATATAATGGCTGCATTACTGGGGAAAGTTTTTAGGTATTTACTAGAGACAAAAAGACTACCAGAAGAATTTACACAGGGGTTAATTACATACTTATAACATGGACACCAGAAGTATAGACAGCTGACTGGCAGATACCCATCAGGTGACCATACATTCATTTCTTAATTAATGCACAGCTTGTGGTGCTGAAGCACCCTTTACAGATTAGGGGGCACAGCTTGTTGTTGTTCTGTTAGCGAGTGCATTCCTAAGTGGCAGCCATATAAATCTGTCGCTAAGCGAGTGAGAGCCAGAGATGCATAACTCTGTTCTAGTAACAGACATTCAGATATGCACAATTATATGTCTCTGTAGCCAGCTGGCCATCTGATGTTGACAGTACTCAGCCACCCAATCTGCTGAACTCTGTGCTCCTCGCTAAGCTACAGACCCGCACACTAGTGTGTGCCCAGAGCTCCGTTACACCCCTCTGAAGGGAAAGACACCCAAGTTGTACGATCGGCCACAGAGTGTGTGAGAGACACACACACACACAGATTAGACAGAGAGAAC
Organism: Neoceratodus forsteri; assembly: GCA_016271365.2. Lineage (NCBI taxonomy): Eukaryota > Metazoa > Chordata > Ceratodontiformes > Ceratodontidae > Neoceratodus > Neoceratodus forsteri. The sequence goes on along the minus strand of JADMNL010000030.1, from coordinate 159,862,752 downwards.
AGCAAACGATCGCTAACTGTATTGGGTGGTCCTGGTGGTGCCGTTGAATTCAGTGTGGCTGCAAAGTTCTCCATGTATCTCGCTTGCTGTCTCTGTCTTTTGGTGTCTCGAGTCCCCAGCAGCAGAGAGCAAGTGCTGGCACTGTCGGATCATGGGATGCAGCGACGCTGTCTTCTTAGTGCAGTACTTGTGTGTAACATAATTGAAGCTGCTTCCTAGCTCACTTCCCATGGGGCACATCAGCAGTGCCCAGACCCCTGCAGCTTGTTCCCCAAGTTCAGTAATGGGAGAAAGACGGTGTAAGACAGGCAAGACACCAAGAGAGTCTGCCGACACATAGGACGACAGTGTTCTTCAGAGCTGTGCGTAGTCCAGGTCAGTGTTGGGTGTTTTAGTCAGTGGGAGAAATCCACATTAATTAATGTTCCCTGCTGACTGAAAACCTGAAATCCTGCATCCAGCACCAGCAGTGAGATGGAATGCAGCACTGTAGAGAGAGAGAAGCATAGTATTAATGTGTTGTGCCGTAGGTCCTGGGTTACTCTGTGTATCTCTCTGTAGTATGAATGTGAAAGTAGCAGACCACTGTAAGTAAGCATTTTTGACAGTATCATGACATCGGTCACGTGTGCTCCTTGATCTTAGCTTACATGCCTGTTTACCACAAAATTATGTTTGTAGCCCTATTTTTCCTGTAGCAGAACACAGAAAAGTGTGGTAGTACAACCAGAAAAAGTGGAAGAAAACAAGAGTTCCCACATGTTTTTCCTCTTATTCCTGTTCTTTTTGTTAATTTCTCTCCACATATGGCCCAAGTTATAAGCGCAATAACCTACTCCAGGGTGTGCGGCTATTGAAGATTAATCAATACCTCGTGTGCTGTGAGGACACTTGGCCTGCGGCCTCATGCCTCACAACGCACCCGGGGTGTTGATTAATCCCCAATAACCGCACACCCTGTTGTGGGTTATTGCTTACATATATAAAGCAGGAGATGAGGAAATTATAGAAAACTGGAGACCTATATGCCTGCTTAATGCGGATTTTAAAATACTAACCTTTATTATACAACAAAGGCTAAAAAAACTCACAAGGGATGTGATACACCCTATACAAACATGTGGACTCCTGGGAAGACACATTCCGGAAAACTTAAGTATCACAAGAAATGTATATGGATTTTGTAAGAGAAATAAGGAGGATGGGTACATGATATCTCTAGACCAGAGCAAGGCCTTCAATAGAGTAAACCATACATAGAAACATAGAATTTGACGGCAGATAAGGACCGCTTGGCCCACCCAGTCTGCCCATTTCCCTACCTACTGGATAAGCTGCAGATCCTAGTTAACCAGCAGCCTACTTCTTCCTACCCCCAACCCCCAGAACTGCCTTATGACTATCCCATGCATGCTTGAATTCCACCACTGATTTTGACTCCACAACCTCCTCCGGAAGGCTGTTCCATGCATCCACAACCCTCTCTGTGAAAAAATACTTCCTTAAATTACCTCTTGAGCACCCCCCATCTTCAAATTGTGCCCTCTTGTTCTTGCACACCTCTTTATTTGAAAGCTGCTACCCTCTTGGACTTTGTTGATTCCCTTGAGGTACTTGAAAGTTTCTATCATGTCCCCCCTCTCTCCCTCCTTTCCTCGAGGCTATACATATTAAGCTCCTTAAGTCTCTCTTCATATGTCTTCCGGTGCAGACCCTGCACCATTTTAGTTGCCCTCCTCTGGACAGCTTCCATCCTGTCTATGTCTTTGCGGAGATTGGCTCCAGAACTGCACACAGTACTCCAGATGGGGTCTCACCAGCTGTCTGTACAGAGGGATAATAACTTCCTGTTTTCTACTGGTGATGCCTCCCTATGCATCCCAGTATCCCCCAGCCCTCCTTGCTGCCCTCTCACATTGCTTGCCCATCTTTAGGTCATCTAATATGACTACCCCCAGGTCCCTCTCCATTTTTGTTGTTGTTAGTATCTCACCCCCGATTGTGTACTCTTCCCCCGGGTTTTTGTTTCCCAGGTGCATTACCTTGCACTTCTTAGCATTGAATCTAAGCTGCCATGCATTTGACCATTCCTCTTAACCTTGCCAAGTCTCTTCTCATCCTTTCCACCCCACCCTGTGCATCAACTCTGTTGCAGATCTTAGTGTCATCTGCAAAGAGACATACTTTTCCTTCCAGTCCTTCTGCAATGTCGCTTATAAAGACATTGAAGAGGACCGGTCCTAATACTGAACCCTGCGGTACCCCACTAGTAACCCTCCTTTCTTCTGAGTGGACTCCATTTACTATTACTCTGTGTCCTATTCTCCAGCCAATTCTTTACCCAGGCTGTCATCTTGGGACCCACTCCCAGGCTGGCTAACTTGTATATTAATCTTTTGTGTGGGACTGTGTCAAATGCCTTGCTAAAGTCTAGGTAGGCCATGTCCACAGCCCCTCCCTGATCTACTACTTGGTCACCCAGTCAAAGAAATCTATCAGATTCGTCTGGCATGACCTTCCGCTGTGAATCCATGCTGCCTAGGGTCCTGTGCCCCTCTGGCCTCTAGATACTGACAATTCTTTCCTTTAGAAGTGATTCCATCATTTTCCTATCACTGAGGTTAAACTAACAGGTCTATAGTTTCCTGCTTCTGCCTTGCTCCCACTTTTGTGAAGGAAAATCACATCTGCCCTCCTCCAGTCCTCGGGTACCACCCTATCCTCCCATGATTTGTTAAAAGGGTAGTCAGTGGTGTCACTAGTTCTACCCTTAGTTCTTTTAGAATTCTGGGATGAATCTCATCAGGCCCCATTGCTTTGTCCACCTTCAGTTTTAAGAGTTCTTTCAGAACCCTTTCTTCTGTAAATGGGCGGTATCAACTTCTGTATCCAGCTGTTACTACTGTTTGTTTTATGTACCTCTCCCTCTTCCTTTGTAAATACTGAGCAAAATATTTGTTTAGTATCTCTGCCCTTTCACAGTCTCCCTCTGCCCACCCTCCCTCCCTTTATTAAGCCTCACTATCCCTCCCTTGGTCTTCCTTGCTCCCTGATGTACCTATAAAGGTTTTATCCCCTTCTTAACTGAGTTGGCTATCTTTTCCTCGGTTTGGGCCTTTGCTGTTCTGACTGCCTTCCCAGCCTCCTTTTGCTTTAACTGATACAGTTCTCTGTCCTGCTCCTTCTGCGATTCCTTGTACTTCCTGAATGCTTTCTTTTCTCTTGAACCTTCACTGCCACTTCCTTTGAGAACCATAGTGGTTTCTTACATCGCCTTGTTTTGTTTATTTGCTTCACACAAAGGCTCGTTACCTCTGTGATGGCAGTTTTTATTATTCCCCATTGTTCTTCCACCCCTCCTTCCTGCCCATTTGCTAGTGCATTCCTTAGGCACTCACCCATTTTGGCAAAGTCAGCCCTCCTAAAGTCCAGTACTTTTGTCTTTGTATGGCTTGACTCTATTGCTGTGTTTATTGTGAACCATACTGTTCGATGGTCGCTAGTTCCCAGATGGCTACCCACTTCTACATCTGTAATCCTCTCTCCATCTCCATTTGAGAGAATCAAGTCTAATATTGCTCCCTCCCGAGTGGGCTCCAGTACTAGTTGTCTAAGGCATGCCCCCTGTAGGGCATCTAGAATAACTGCACTCTTCGATGTGGCAGCTGCAACTGCACTCCAGTTAACATCTGGCATATTCAGATCACCCATCAGCAATATCTCCCCTTTATCTGCCATTCTAAGTATACTTTCTATCATTTTCCTGTCCATTTCCTTCCCCTGAGAAGGGGGTCTGTATACAACCCCTGTGCGTATTGTGGTGCCATTGCCTGTCTCTAAATTTACCCACAGTGCTTCTTCTCCTCCCTGTTTACCCTTTTGTTCTGTTGCTTTTATTCCTTCCCTTATGTAAAGAACTACTCCTCCTCCTCTTTTACCCTCCCTGTCCCTCCTGTAGACAGTGTATCCTGGTATGTTTATGTCCCAGTCATGGTTTTGTGTGTACCATGTTTCTGTGACTGCCACGATATCCAGATGTTCCTCCTCCATCAAGGCCACTAATTCAGGAAGCTTGTTACCCAGACTACTGGCATACCTTCATGTTTAGGGTGCTACAAAGATACGGAGTGTCTCCAGAATTTTTGAGATGGATAAAACTATTGTATGACAACGTGGTAATAGCATCAGTAATGACAGGAGGCACAGGGGAAAAGTTTCAACTCCAGAAAGGGGTACGACAGGGATGTCCGTTGAGCCCCATATTGTATCTATTTGTGCTAGATCCAATCTTGAGAAAAGTGATAGCTAATCCACATATAAAAGGCATAAGTAATATAGTGGAGGGGAGTGAGGTGAAATTAACAGCGTACGCTGATGATATTGTGGCCTTTATAAAGAATAGTGAGGGGGTGGAGGAATTGCTACAAGATTTTCAGAAATATGGAAACGTCTCTGGCTTCAGATTAAATCTACATAAAAGTAAGGGAATATACTTGGGAAAAGAGGGGGTAGAATGAAGAAATAGGGGAAATAAAAATATCTGGGCAACCTATAGATATTTTAGGTGTACAGTTCGGGACGGAAGACATAGAAACATAGAAGTTGATGGCAGATAAGGACTGCAAGGCCCATCCAGTCTGCCCATTTATTTTTCTACCTTATAAATGTGCCATCGGCCTTTGCTCTGTCAGTGGCCTATCTAGTCATACTCATTTGTATTGCTCCCTTATGCCTATCCCATGCCTGTTTGAAGCCCTGCACTTTATTCATAGCCACCACTTCTTGAGGTAGGCCATTCCATGCATCCACCACCCTTTCTGTGAAAAAGAATTTCCTCACATCCCCTCTTAATCGGCCCCCCTCTAATCTCATGCTGTGTCCTCTTGTCCTGCTATTTTTCTTATATTATATGGCTAGAGATAACTGGGAGAAAGCAGTAACTAAGGGAGAACAGAAGGAGGAAAGATGGAAGCACTGGAAGATGTCAAAATTAGAAAGAGTACATATAAGTAAACAGTTTTACTCCATGTTTCTTATATGTGAGTATGGTCTTTCCCCTCCCTGAGGGTCTGGAGATGAGAATATTTAAAGTATTCTTTCAGCTATTTTGGGGAAGCCAATTGAATCTGGTCAAGTGCAAAATTACATATCTACCAAAACAGAAAGGAGGCGTAGGGATGTTAAACCCGGTAGTTTTCTTCCACTGCCTCTTTTGGACAGTAAATATTAAACCTATATTTTTAGCAAAAAAAATCTGTATGTAAGGCACGGTTGATGCAAACTTTTAAAGGGATAACAAATATATGCGGAAATATAATGCCAAGAATTACCGTTAGGGTAGACATAGAAAAATACTTGGTGACAACATTTAAGAAAATGGCCAAATGGCAAATGACCAAACAGATGGAGTTACAACAAACAAGATCCTAACTGTACCGGCAAACTTTAGGAAACATTGGACCAGAAGAACCGGTCTTTAAACACTGCCTAGAAAGGAAAAATAACTTAGTGTATAAGCAATTAACGAACCAGAGAATCCTTAAGAAAATGTGGGATAACCAGTGGGTGGGTGTGTGTAAGTGGGAAAGTGGAAGTCAGAGGCAACCACAAGCACAAGGCGGTGGAAGATAGGAAATGTTTATATCCTGAGTGTATAGATAAAATTTAAACCCAGGAGCATTTTTTGATCGACTGTACATATACAGTTGGGGTATGGGCTTATGCAGCAGTGAAGTGAAAGATGCCTTGGATGACTCAAGTTGCTTACCAAATGATGGTCCTGTGGAATTTCCCACAGCTATTGAGTAACTATGATGTTGGAACATTGACAGTTTTTTTTGCAGTGTTGAAATACTACCTATGGCAAAACAGATGTCAATTTCTTTTCCAACAAAAATATATGATTTATCCATTTTTTGTAAATATATGTGAAAATGCACTACAATAAATATACAGAAGAGATTTAAGGATGCATCCGACAGCACGAGTGATGGTGTGGTGGAGGGGCTTTTCTTATGTTATTAAATACACATAAAAAATAGCAAAAGAAGGAGGGACTAATAGAGGTGGAAACCAGGAAATAGGGCAGAAACAAGGGTAGAAGGAAAAGTGAAACAGATTGAGTAAGGGGACGTTTATGAAGAAATGTATGTACAGAACCTGAGATAAATGCCATGCGGATGTATGAAGTATGTTCATGTTATGCAAATGTATCAATAAAAACTCCCCTACTCTTTTCGATAAGTGCCATGGAATCTTTAACATCCGCCTGAACTACCACTGGAACAGGCAGATGGGACCTCGGTTTAACATCTCATCCGAAAGACGGCACCGCAGAAGTGCAGCACCCCCTCATGCTGCACTACAGTGTCAGTATTGGGATATTAACCCAAGTGCCAGCTGTTTTGTGGAAGGAGGAAAACCTCCTGTAAAACTGGTTAAAGCTGAAGTATATCCTACATATCTCTGGGATTATTTTCTTTGTTTTAAGAAGTTAATTGTGGCCGGCCCGGTGGCACTGAAGGTTGAGGCACTGGACGCCACACCTCGGATCAAGTGTCTGGAGGACTGCTGTCCTCTCCTAGGGTGGGATCTTGGGGTTTCCCCATCATGTAGTGGCTCCCAGTGGAGACTGGTGGCACTATACCTATGTGGGGACAGGATGGGGGGGGAGACGGCAGCAGACTTCTTTGGGTGCATTCCCTCTGTGCGCTGACATCACTGCATGTCCACTGCCTCAGGAAACCACGATGGAAAACCCAGGACTCCAGGAGGTAGATGGTGGTCCCCAGGGGACGGCACACACGTACACCGCTGGTCCCTACATGTTTGACTCTTTTGGGTCCTCCCCTCTCTCAGGGCCGGTGGGGAGGACTTTGACCCCAATTCCTCACCAGGTGGGATTCAGGCAGGGCGGTAGCACCGACCGTATGGGACTCGCCTGAAGGGGCCCTGAAAGTCCAGTGACTGGAGTAAAGAAAGTAAAAAAAACAAAAGTTAATGTGCAGTTAGATGCTTATTATGTTGAATATGTTTATGCAGAATGTTAGTGAAGAACCGAGACAGAGACACAAGAAGTACTGTGTCACACATACCCACAAAAGTACAATTCTCTTGAGAAATTTTATACAGAGGAACTAAATGTTTAACATGAGGATTGGGCTTCAGGTGTGACAAAACAGACCATTTATTTTTAGAAGTACTGTGCTGATGGGTGATATGTCTCATCTTTTAAACCAGTTTGCTGACAGAGTAGTGCAACATATCTGCTGCCTCCAGTTGGAATCATGAACTTTCTCTTCAGTCAGTGTCTTTGGGTTAATATAAGTTTCTGACTGGAACATGTATGCTGCATTATTTATTTATTAACATCTCGGATTAACACCTTTGACCTAAGAGCTCATTTACAGAGGTTCCATGCCAAAAATTAAATGGAGTAATAATGAAAGCAGGGCTTTTGCAGATCTTCAAGTAAATAAGCACATGTTGACCCAGCATATTGATTCATCACTGCTTATGAAGCAGCAAATTGGGGGTGGGGGCAACCTGGTGAACCTAGAGTCCCTTCTGACCTTAAATTATTATGCTATATGCAGAATAGTTACAGGTCAGTGGTACTGTAGCATCTTAATGTTGATCCACACATTTTAAGTAAACAACAATATTTCACATCCAGGGGCAACATTTAGTGGGCAGCCAGGGGATGAGACCCCAATGATCTCTGTGCAACCACTGTGATGTCTAGGAACCCCCTAAAACAAGGTTTCCCTAGCATTTATTAATAATAAATGTGTGGGAGGGGGAGGAATTTTGCAACCCCTGTAATTCTGGTAAAATGGGACTTCCAACTGCTATGATTCTGTTGAAATGGGACTTTGTGAGCCTCATTGAGTCTGGTGAAAAGATACCAATGTTCACATCATTAAGCATATCTCACAGCTGTCTATTCCCTCCAGAGTTCAGTTGCCTTCATTTTCCAGACCAGACTATCTCCCTAGCCAGCACTCGGGGAAAACTAGATCACTCTTTGAAAGCCTGTGTTCCGCTCAGCTCTCCTTTTGGGAAGCTGTGAAAACTCGCAATTTTCAAGCCATATGGTCTGTTCTAAAGCTAATAAAAGGTTCTGTTGGAATTTGTATCATTCTATTTGCACAGTGCCTGGTTTCTGATAAATTAACCTTTCAGCATTCTGGTAAAACTGATGAGGTTTAAGTTCTAGTAGGCAAATATTATTTTAAATTCTGTCAAGTCCGGATAGACTGAATATGGAACAGTAGTCTAGCCATAAACCATTAAGAAAAACATTATACACAGCCGCCTAGCATCCCGCACTGCTGCAACCCATGTCTTGGAGTGGACTGATGAGCTGGGATTGGTTGGGGCCTGCCTGGGCTGGGAAATGCTGCAGCCTGCAGCACGAGCTAGCCTGAGGGTGGAGATGTCAACCTGACTTGCAGAGGGAAGGTGCCCTGCATTCCATTCCTGTAGCAGCACCTGTGATGGTGGGCAAAGCAGGCAGTTCACTATGTCTGCCTCAGGGTGTGGCTGCAAGCTCCAAGCAATCTGTGAGTTACGGTGAGGTGGAAGTAAGGAAAAATGGGAGAAAAGAAAAAAAAAACTAAACTGTGCGATTAATAGCTGCAGGTACTCTCGGGCCCATGCCACAGTGAAAGCCACATGGTGGTGTCAGTGCTGGGAGGTCACAGGTCTAGGCCTGAAGGGGGACTGATAGTAAACTAAGGAGGGTGATAACAACCTGAATTAATAAAAAAAATGTTCCTCCAGCCCCCCCCCCGCCCCAAACAAACAAAAAAAAAAAACTGGCAGTAAAAAAATAAAGTTAGGGTACCATCTGAGCCCTCATGTTCTACAGTACAGTCGTTTGGAAGCCCTAGACAAAAACACATTCAAAAAAGCTGGACTAGCTCTGTATAATGGACAAAGAGTTGCAGTATTCAGCAACATACAATCTTTTTTTATTTTTTTAAATATTTTAATGCAAGGACCTGTCAGGCTATAGCTGTCCACAGAGATGCTTTATTTTTATTTTTTTTAACTTTCTTTATTTTCAGTTTTCTGTTTTAAGCAAGATAACAACAACATATCACATACAATCTGTCCTGACACAAAATCAGTATGACAGGGACAGTAAGTACATACGATAAAATACAACAGGTTAACATAGATACAGCTGTGTAGACCATTTAAAAAGAAAGTGAATTCTACTGTTGAAGCAGATTCCCCAAGAAGTTGATTCAGGTATACAAGAAAATAGGCTTCCCCATCAATTAGTTACAGCTTATGCAAATAATCCATATTGTTTAAATAATGAATGGATCATGTCACAGGTAGCTAAGGAACAAAATCCTGGCATAATGGGGAGATGTACAGTACCCATCATCTCATATGATTTCAAATTTATTCTTTTTGTTTAATAAAACCGTCAGGGATTCCATCTGATAGATGGTAATCATCAGATCCTGCCACTGTGCCAAAGAGATCTGGTCAGAAGTAATCCACCTCAGGGTAACAGACTTTTGGGCTACCAAAAGGCAAATTTTAAATAGTTTTCTAGTGTTTCCATCCCTGCAACCCAATGGTAACATCGAGAAAAAACATATCTCTGGGGAGAGGGTCAAGGATGGGATAAAAATATTCCTCAGACCCTCCTGCAGCTCATTCATAAAGGTCTTCAATTTAGGACAGGACCACATGACATGAGCCAAGGCAGCAGATTCCTCCCCACAATTCCTCCAACACTTCAATGATATCTCTGGCTGAAATTTCACCTGAATTCTGGGGGTCCTAATGAACCTCAGAGCTATTTTCCATGAAATTTCTTTCCAAGTGGGAGCACCCACCCCTGATTGCAGATGTGCTATATGTCTGTCCCAGATTTCTTTGTCAATGTGAATACCCAGGTCTAATTCCAATGTCTGTTTAGTTTTGGCCAACAGATCCTCCTGCAAACCTAATAAAGCTTTATAGATATATGAAATAATATGGTCTAGACTGGCCTTACAATCTATTATATTTAGTAGTACAGTAACTATTCCTGGAGTGGAGAATGTAACCCAGGAGCCAGGTGAAAGGGAATTAATGAAGTCCCGCACCTCAAAGTACCTGAATCTGTCTTGTGTGAGGAGCCCATATTGCTCTATCAGTGTTGTAAATGGCAGAATCTCCCCCTGCTTAAAAAAGTGAGCCACCAAATGGAGTCCTCCCCTCTCCCATCTCTTAAAACTTAGGTCCAATTTTGCCAGAGTAAAGGTCTCTGTGTATGGGAGTAAAGAAGGGGTCTCCAAAAAGCTAATTTTTTGTCTGATAAAATTTCTCTCCAGGTGCACAAAGTTACACCCATACAGGGATTAGGGTTCTCTTCCTGCTCCTGAATGCTAAATGGTGAGAGGGGGGTCCTGTTGGTCTGGAGGAGGTCTGCTTCTCTTTTCTCCAGGTCCTTCTGTCGTGACATATAAGCATTTTGGTACCAATAGACTGCCGTCCGCAGCTGGCAGCTCTATGGTACTGAACAAAGTCTGGTAGGGCTAACCCTCCCCGAGACTTGGGTAATTGGAGAATGGAATATTTAATCCTTGGTCTATGATATTGCCATACAAAAGCTGAGATTCTTCTGTTTAAATCCCTAAAGAATTCTGGTGGAATCCATAATGGAAGGGTCTGAGCAAGATATAAAAATCTTGGGAGGAGTACCATCCCTACTGCTTCTACTCTTTGAATGAGTGGAATAGGGACCAAAGCCCAATTTTCCAGGTCTTTACTCAGATTCTCTAATAAGGGGGTGTAGTTCTGTGAGAACAGTTCTGGATGATTAATAGTTAGTCAAACCGCTAAGTACTTTATGTGCTTGAGGTCCCATCTAAATGGGAATTGTATCTGAATTTGTGGGGAAGGGGAATAGTTCAATTTTAGTACCTCTGTCTTATTGCAATTGAGTTTATATCCTGCTATAGTGCCGAACTCCTCCAAAGTGGTCCCAGAGAGCTTTCAGGGCTCACCAGATAAATGAGCAAGTCATTGGCATATAAAGCCAGTTTATGAGTCTCTCCCCCCAGTTCCAATCCCGATATGTCTCTTGTGTTGCCGTATAGCCTGAGCCAAAGGCTCCAAGTACAGTGCAAATAGAAGGGGGAACAGGGGAACCCCCTGTCTCATGCCCCTCCTCAAGGGTAGGGTGTCTGAGATCCTACCATTTATTTTAATGTACACAGAGGGAACTGTATATATACCATTAATGATTGAGACAAAGCCTGCAGAAAAACCCATCAGTTGCAAAACCTCCCCTTAAAAGGACCATTCCACCCAGTCGGAGGCCTTTTTGGCATCCAGACTCAGCATTAGGAAGGAGGCCCCTGACCGGGCAGCATAATGAAGTAGATGAAGGGAACATTTTATATTGTCCTGGGTTTGTCTCCCCTACATAAAGCCCATTTGGTCTAGGGCTATCAGTGTGGGAAATATTAGTTTCAGTCTGCTGGCCAAAATTGAGGCAAACATTTTATAATCTATATTTAATACCAAGATTGGGCGGTAGGCTGCACAGTTAGTTGCATCCCTACTGGGCTTGGGAATGCTGGTAATGGCCGCATAATTCCAGCTGAGTGGCTGTTGGTTCCCTTCCTGTACCTCTCTGCATACATCTAATAAGGATCCCTGAATATGCTTATTACAAGATTTATAAAAATCTGTCGTAAACCCATCCGGGCCCGGACTTTTCCCAGATTTTAGTGCAGATATAGCTAGGTTTAGTTCCTGACTCGTGATGGGCCTGTCCAAGTCCTGTTGAAGTGACCTAGACAAAGTTGGGAGCTGAAGAGGGGATAGATATGTTCTAATAGACTCAAGGTCAGGTGTGTGTCCTGGTGTATAAAGTGTCTGATAATATTTCATAAAGGCATTTATAATCTCTTTAGGAGAATGAACCATATGTTTGGATTCAGGATCCCTGATTTGATTAATCCTTGAATGGGCTAAATTACACCTTAGTCTGTGTACTAACATACTGGTGGCCCTGGGGCCACCTTCATAGTATTTTTGTTTTAGGTATTGCAATGCCTGTTCCATACGGATGTCTAATAGGTATTGGATCCGCTGTTTGGTGGCTAATAAAAGTGAGGCAACCCCTTCATCTCCCTCAGCATGTTGCCTCTTTAGAATCTTAAACTGTTGTAAAGCTGTAAGCTGCTGGTTCTGTTTCCTTCGATAATTAGAGGCAAATTTAATTATGTCTCCCCTAAGGACCAGTTTAGCAGTGTCCCACTGAAGAGATCTGTCTATCTCTGGGGAATCGTTTTCCTGAATAATCTGGGGTAGCCTGATGTTTACCATGTCTCTGAATTCTGGGAGGTTCAAGAGAAAGTCATTGAACTGCCATAGTTTGGGGGAACTGTCTGCTGCCCAGTGTATCTTAATGGATACTTGAGAATGATCTGAAAGGACAGAGGGGGAATGCTTGCACTCTGCCACCATGTGCCAGTGTTCCCTAGAAGTGTAAACTGAATCTATTCTGGTGTAGACCCTGTGGGGGGCCGAATAGTGGGTGTATTCCCTTTTCTGGGGATGGAGAGCTCGCCATGCATCCATCCAGTGAACTTCTCTAATATATCTCAGAGTTAGTTTTTGGGCCGCTGATCTCCTCATCACCCTAAGCCTGGTGGTATCATCCTGGCTATAAATTTTATTATGATCCCCCCCCTTAAGTAAAGTCCCTTTCTGCAATTCTGTTATTTTCTGACATAATCCCTGTATTGTGGGACCCACAGAGCCTGGAGGTATGTAAAGTGAGACCACTGTGATCGGTCTATCCTGTAACTGTCCCACCACTATGGCCATCCTGCTGTCTGGGTCTACGTATGAAACCTCCTGTCGGAATTGAGTGCTCCTCAGGCCCGTATGGCCGTGCCCCTACATTTTCTTTCTTTAAAGGAGGAGGCCACCACCTCTGCAAACCCAAAATTTTTAATTAGTTTCCAATGCTCCAAGTCACTCAAATGAGTCTCTTAAAGCATCACAAATGTTGGTTTTTGGTTTTTACTATAAGATATGACTCAATATTTTTTGATGGGGTTATTCAGGCCGTTTATGTGAAATACAAGTAATGTGGGAACAATTAACCATAGTCTTGTATAGTTCTAGTTAGGCTGCTGCCATAATCGCTATCCCAATCAGATTGCAAATCTATCGTTATTCCAAGAGCCCCACTATATATCTGTACCATAAGCCCCCTTTGCAATTCAAGGTCCACCTCCTTAAAATCGATTAGGAAAATATGCCCCTGGAGAACCCATCTCTGCTGCAGCATTTCTAACACACACATTAACAAAATAACTAGCAAAAACCAGCTAGTTCAACCATAACTATATACATTGGCCCAGATATTCAAACTGCGCCAGGCTGTGGCACAAGCTTGGGTGCAGCACAACTTGACTGCGCAGGGGTGTGGACTGGGCGATATTCAACAGATCTGTGCCATGGCTTAGCAGCATTGAATATTGCACCAGGCCACCCGCAGTGTGCATGGCACAGTGGCACTGCGCCAGTGCACGTGGCCAGAGTGGAGCATGGGGATGTGCTAGCGCAAGTTCCACTGCACTATGCACAGCAACCACAATATTCAAAACTTGACATGCAAATGGGGCCATAATGTATGCAAGGTGCAAATGGGGCCATCTGCATGTCATTATGGCCCCATTTGCATGCAGGTGCGCCGATCCCCGACGACTTGCACCTGGCGCCCTGCCGGAGCAACAGCCGTCGAGGGACTGGCACCGCCACGGCAGCAGCGTGCTCCACAGCCCGATCGTGGGTATTTGTATAAAAATAGAACTATGTCCAATATCCCTGGTGGTCCAGTGGACTTGCTGCTCGCCGATCGCGGGCATTTGTAATAAAGATATTCGTCCATTATCCCTGGTGGTCCAGTGGACCACTGCCTGCTCGATCGCAGGCATTTGTAATAAAATATTCCATCCAATATCTCTGGTGGTCCAGTGGACTCCTGCCGATCACGGGCATTTGTAATAAAGATATTCGTCCACTATCCCTGGTGGTCCAGTGGATCGCTGCCTCGCCTGATCGCGGCATTTGTAATAAAAAGATATTCCGTCCAATATCCGTGGTGGTCCAGTGGACCGCTATCTGCCCAATTGTGGGCATTTGTAAATAAAAGAAATAAATGTCCAATATCCCTGGTGGTCCAGTGGACTGCTATCTGCCCGATCGTGGGCATTTGTAAAAAAAAAAATATGTCTAATATCCCTGGTGGTCTAGTGGTACCCCACCTCCCCACCCGCCCACTGAGCCCCACCACCCGCTCCACCCCGATCAGCTGGCGGGTGGCAGCACCACCCGCCTGCCACCCGACACCGCCGACGGACACCGTGGTGGGCTATCGCCCATTGGTCTGGCGTGAGCCAATGGGCGTCAGTTCATACCGCATTATATTCCAGATATGTGAATGGGATCATTCACATATCTGGGATGTGTAGTACGGTATAGCTGCACGCCCATTGGCTCACGCCAGACCAATGGGCGCAGCCCTCACTGACGGTGTCAGTCGGCGGGCGGGGGGCGGCAGGCGGTGGGGTGCTGCCACCGCCGCTGACCAGGGGTGGAGCGGGCGGTGGGGCCCAGTGGGCAGGTGGAAGGTTACCACTAGACCACCAGGGATATTGGACATATTTTTTTTTTTTACAAATGCCCGCGATCGGGCAGATAGCGGTCCACTGGACCACCAAGGATTTTGGACGGAATTTCTTTTATTTACAAATACCTGTGATCGGGATGATAGTGGTCCACTGGACCACAAGGGATATTGGACGGAATTTCTTTATATTACAAATGCCCGTGATCGGGCAGATAGCAGACCACTGGACCACCAGGGATATTGGACAGAATTTCTTTTTATTACAAATACCCGCGATCGGGCAGGTAGCGGTCCACTGGACCACCAGGGATATTGGATGGAATTTCTTTTATTTACAAATGCCCGTGATTGGGAAGATAGCAGTCCACTGGACCACCAGGGATATTGGATGGAATTTCTTTCTATTACAAATGCCCGTGATCAGGCAGGCAGCGGTCCACTGGACAGAATTTCTTTTTATTACAAATGCCCGCAATCGGGCAGGCAGCGGTCCACTGGACCACCAATGATATTGGACAGATTTATTGTTTTTTTTACAAATGCCCATGATCGGGCATGGGGAGGGGTGCCACCAGGTGCAGCCGGAGCTCGGGTGGCCAACCACAGGTGGCAGCTGCCGTACTGCGCCCTGCAATGCAGCAGCTCACCTGTATGTGGCCATCAGTTGTTCCTTTTTTTTTGGATCAACTTTGTGCTGGTGCAGGTAGGGGTTGCGCATGCATGGCTCTGCACATCCCAGGCTGAATATCGGGCTGTGCAGGGTATGCATGGGCACACCCCCCACCTGCACCTGCATACATTACTGATGCGCTCCGGCACATCGGGATTTGTGCCATGCAATTTTCCCTTTTGAATATAGTGCCAGGGCACATCAGTGAGTCATGCATGGCGCAACACTGTTGCGCCATGCGCAACCCTTTTGAATATCTGGGCCCTTGTGTACAATTTGGCTTCCAAGAAGGAGGGGTATGGAACCTTGCCCCTAGTATCACGGGGGAGGGTGTCCAAGTCTACCAACCCCCGTGTGGGAGAGTGAGTGGGCGCTCACAGCGCCAGGCCCTCCTGAGCCCTTGAAGCAGGATCTAAGGGGGAATTGATGGTGTCCCACATAAATGACATTCACCCCATGTGAGAGCCACCCTACCCCAGGAACATAAGTAGAAGTTCTCTTTTAACCAAATCCAGTTATTTAGGATAACTGAGATGCTCCCGAGCCCCTCATAACAAACCAGACAAGCAAACTATGAATTTTTTGTGTACAAAATACAACTATCCTATAATGCATGGGGGGGGGGACCCGATATATAAGAGCATCGGGATGGAGCAGTATTGTTATTGGGGGTATAACTCTCCTGCTTCTTGCTATCCTGCTCAGCTTCTTAAAGCCAGTTAATCTCAGCCCCTTATATGCAAGTTATTGTCCAACGTCCATACTGTAAATGGGTAACTTCAGTGTCAAGCAAAACTAGTATATAAGAAGAAAACTGCCCCTTTAACAAAAGAAAGAAAAAATGTGTAAATGTCCTCCAATAGCGGTCCCTAGATAGCTGAAGAGCTTGTCTCAGTACCTAGGAATTCTAGTTTCTTTGAAAAGCCCTTTCGCAGGGACTCCATATCTCCACTTGTTTTTTCTTCCTGTTCCAGCTTAAATTCCAGGGGAAAAAGCGGCAGTGTTTACCCTAGGAAACGCTCGGGATAAAAAATCAGTTATCTGTTCAGCTCACCAGATCAAGCGTTCTCCATTTCTGTCAATTGTAGTTCCTCCTTGATGGGTATACAGGCAGTCAGCTGCTCCATGAGGGCTTTAATAGCTCCCATTGTTTGGGGAGCAATCACTCATGCTGCGTGGCGTTGGGGCAAACCACCGGAAGTGCGCCACTGTATTCTGCTTGATCGGGCACGCTGGTCCCTCGGCTGGTCTGGCTCAGAACACCATCCTCTGTTTTTGAGTTCCCTCTGAATTTCCGAAGGTGAGTTGTACATGACTGGGCCTCCTTCCCACAGAATCTTTAGCTTTGCAAGGTACGGTGTCTGGAATTTAACCCCGTGTTCCTTCAGCACCCTTAAGATCGGTGAGTACAGCGCTCACTGCTTAGCAATATCTACTGGGTAATCATTATCAAAAAAGAGACTTACAGACCTGTATTTGACCACTTTCAGTGTCCAAGCTGTATGTAGTACTCTCTCTAGTAGCTAGAAAATTTCAGCACTATTGACCGGGGGTGGGCTCATGGGTTGGTAGGTTTAGGGGATAGAGCGCGATGTGCTCTCTATTTTAAATCAAAAGTCCTCTTGTAGTTTCAAAAGGTCTCAGAGAAAACCCTCCAGATAGTCCTCCATGTGGCCTGATTCCACTCCTTCAGGGAGGCCATATATCCTGATGTTCTTGTGCCTGGATTGGGCTTCTAAGTCAGTTAGCTTCTCCTTAATCACCTCTTGATGTGAGAGAGTATTAGGGCTACCACCGCATGAATGCTATGTGATCCGTCCTTGAGATCTGAGATCCGTTGTTCGGCTGTCTCAGTTCTCACCTGTACGTCTGCAAGGCACTTTTGTAGGGTTGCAAATTCTTATTTGGTTTCTAAGTGAAAAGCTTTAATTTCCCCCAGCAGGATTTCAAAATGGGATTGAGAGAGAATCTCCATTTCCTGACCCGTGTCCATCTCGCTGGTTTCAGACCCTGTAGGTGAGGAGCTCCGTCTCAGCTGGTTATGCTCAGTTAATCTATCTCCATCCCCGTGCCGATTTTCCATTTTGCCTCTGGATTTTCTGCCTTTCTGACCTCCTTTGTCTTTGGTGGTCATTTCTGCAGGTTTTGTGCTGTTTAGCGCTTGTAACAAGGAGGCTTTTGTTCCTGGCAAGGAGAGCTCTACCCAGATGCAGCCATTAAGGGGGGGGGGGGGTGACGTCACCTGAAGTCCCCACAGAGATGCTTTATAATAAAAGTACAAGTGTTAATTTTATGAACTGGTTCTGTTGCTGTAAAGGACCTGTGCTAATTCTCTAAATAAAGAGCAGTACAGAATGAAACCAGAAACAGCGTTATGTAGTGGCGCTCCGAAGAACAACTCAAACTCAAAACTAGATTTCAGTCAGATATATATTCCTCTTTTCCCATGAAGACCCCCCCCAACGAGCCTACTGCTTTCCCCTACATCAAGGATTTTCTGCTTGATTCCAGGCTCAAATGCTGATGGCAGGGACGAGCTGAGTACCCAATTAACTGCTCTAACATGGCAGTGGGGGACTGTCCCACTGCCGTGCTCACCCAGTGATCTCTCTTTCTCTGTGAAGCCCTTCCTGCCTCCTTAATGTAAGTTTCCCAAGTAGTGTCTGTCTTTCAGTGGAGAGGACAGATATTATGTGGTCATCCGTGACATCAGAGCCACACCTTCACCCCCCCAAGAAAATAGATGCTCGTGTAACAAGGTGATCATAGTGCTTCCTGGAGTGTGAATGTGCTGCCCCCCATGCACCCTAAAGTCTTCAAGCCCAATGAAAGGTTTGGGCTTAGGACACAAACCCAGCCTCCTGAATCATTTATTTATTTATTTATTGAAGTTTTGGATTACAACCTTTGAGCAGACGCTCATTTACAAAGGTTCCACATCAAACAGAGCAGATTTACAATCACAGAAAGACAGTTTACAAGCAGTATGACTTTTACAACATTAGGAGATTACAATAGAGTACAGTATTTGGTAAAATAAAAGACAAGGCAGTCAGCAAGACGGCTCTGGTACAACATGTTGGCTATTGTATAGGGTAGAAAAAACATTTAGAGAGGTAGTTAGAAGAGACTTTAGAGCAGATAACCAGGGGCTGGTTACCTTTGTCAGGTTGGAGACTAGGGTATGGGTGAGGATTGAATGAGGGCGGGAGGGAGAGAAGTGGGAGTGGAGAAGGACGAGGAGCAGCAGTATGGCAGAGGAAATGACAGAGGGGTGGTTACGGGGAGAATAAGGATAGGGAAAGGCCAATCACTCTGAGGGGTAAGTAGTAAGTTGGGGACGATGTATAAGTGCATGATTATCAGTGGAGTCACAGCGTGGGAGGGGCAGGTCATGAAAAAAATGTGCACTTCATTTGGTTTAAGAGGTACGACTGAAATTTAGGTTTGAAAAGTCCAATTTTTGGTTCAGTGTGTAGCTCAGAAGGCAGGGAGTTTAGCAGGAGGGGAGCATGATAGACAAAAGATCTCTGTCCTTGCGAGGTGTGTCAGTGCGATACCTTGTATAGTTTGCTATGTGTTTTCCTGATCAGTCTTACTGATTCCATGGGACAGTGCATGGAACAGGTACTGGGAGGCATAATACCTAGGGCAGCTTTTTTGGCTAGGACGTAAATCTGGCAGTGAATTATTCACTCAAAATCTAGCCAGCCAGATTGGGAGTACAGATGACAAGTGTAAGTCAGGCGTGGTGCACTTAGAACTAAACTACAGGCTTTATTTAGGGTAGTGGCAATGCGTTTGAGGGTACTGTCTGAGGCCGCATTATAAATAACAAGTCCATAATCTATGACGGATAGGACTGAACTTGTCACAGCTATTTTAAGGGCTGCTTCACTTAGACAGTGACGGTGTCTGTAGAGCTGACCTAGTTTACGATTTGCAGACCTGGCAACTACGTCAACATGAGTAGAGTAGGAGAGGGAGCAGTCTAGGGTGATGCCAAGGTATTTAAAGTTATGGACCACCTCGAGTGCTTCGTTATTCCTGTTCCTAATGGTTATTGAGGATGATTTATGACAATTGTGGGTTGAAGCAAAGAACATTATTTTTGTTTTTGTGTAGTTTAGGAGTAGCCTTGCATTATGGAACCAGTCTTCCACATTTTTAAAGTCATGCTGCAGCCGTTGTTCTGTTATGGAGGAGTCAGGATGGCCGGCGTAAAGAACAGCGTTGTCAGCGTAAATGAGTATTCTATGCTGACATGCTAGGGGGAGTTGATTAAGGAATAGGCTAAACAATAATGGACCTAAAATGGATCCTTGGGGAACTCCAGTACTCACGGGCAGAGTGTCGGCAATTTTTACCTTCTGTTCATGTCCTGAAAGGTAGCTCCTGAATCAGCCCAGTGACACTGATGATAACCCTGTGGTACCTAGGTGTCCCAATATGAGCTCATGGTTGACTGTGTCGAAGGCTTTGGCGAGGTCGATGAAGGTGGCTCCCACCAAGTGCCCTCAGTCAAAAGCGTCATGTATGAACCCCGTGAACTCAATTAGTGCTGTGGTGGTGCTGTGGAATTTCCTAAATCCATGTCGCTGATCACATTGCAGTTGGTACTTGTCGAGATGTTCAACTAACTGATTGTAGACTAGCCTTTCAAGAGCTTTTGAGATGGGTGGCAGGATAGCGATTGTACGATAGTTTGTGTGAAGGGTCCTGTCTCTATTTTTAAATACAGGGGTCACTACTGCAGTTTTCCATAGCTTTGGGAACTTCCCTGAGGTGAGGGATAAGTATAGAATTCTTGTCAAGGGTGTTATTAGCACATCAAGAGTAAGGGATAACAGTTTTAGGTCCAGGTGTCACCACTTTTCCTGGATTTCCCCAGCACCTTAGTTAGTTATTTCATGGCTACTGATTTTGTGACAATCTTTAGGTAGAACAGAGGGGGTTGTGTTCATAAGGGATGTACTTGGTGGGTTAGTTGGGGCAGTACTTGCTGGGTTGAGGAAGTCTGGTGGGAGTACCCCACTAAGGTCAGTGAACACATTGTTAAATACGTTTGTAATGGTTGTCTGATTCTGAATAACAGTTCCGCTGATGTTCAGCAAAGTTGGTGCTGCTTTGTCATCTTGCCTGGTGATAATTTTTATATTTTGCCAGAACTTCCTACTCTCACCCCAGGAGGTGTTTAGTTCTGACTTGAAATAGCTGGCCTTAGCCTGCTGGATAGCTTGGGTGCACTGGTTCCTAGCTGTCTTGTAATTTTGGAATGCAGAGGGTGAGTCTGAACCTTTGTGCTTTTGCCATAGGTGGTCTCTTGCCAGCATTTAGTCAATAAGCTATGGAGTTATCCACAATCTGTGGGACACTTTGAGCTTCCTTGTGGTTAAAAGGGCAAAGATGTCACAGGCCTTGTTAAAAATTCTAATAAAACTGTTCAGCGCAGTGTCACCGTCATTGGCTGTGAATATGGGGGACCAATTCAGCTGCATAAGATACTGTTTTAGAGGACCTAGTTGCCCTTTTCTCAGAACTTGGGAGGTGACCACATGACTCGGTAGCTTTGTGCCTTATTAGTCCATGAGCGGAGGATGGGAGGGTGGTCACCCATCGAGTCAGGGGGAATGAGTAGGTTAGTAATCCTCTCGGAGTGATTTGTGAGTAGCCAATCTAGTATAATACTGGTTCCGGTTTGGTAATTTATGCATGTAGGTGAGCCCAAAAGCTGATGGATATTGATTGCAGAGATGGCGTCCTTGTAGGGAGTGGAGTCATTGGACAACCAATTGATGTTAAAGTCCCCCAGTATGAGTACTCCTGAGCTAGTGCGGAGATCAGCAAGATATTCGAGGAGCAACTTAAAACCCTCAGTTTGTTCCTGGGGGGGATATAGACCGTGATAAGCATTAAACCCTTGCCGTGCACACCAAGTATTAGTTTGACGGGTGGAATTTGAATGTTTTGCCCAGTGTTTAGCAGAGGTAGGACCGTTCCCTTCAGGTGTTTTTTAATATAGGTTAAACAACCTGTGCCCCTTTTAACTTGCCTATCAAGCTGGTAGGAGGTGTACCCAGGGAGTTGAATTTCAATATCCGGTGTCCTTGGGGTCAGCCAGGTCTCGACCACTGACAAGACATCTGGGTTGTGTTGCATAAGCCAAACTTGCAGCAAATCAAGTTTTGATAAGGGGCTGCATATATTGATAGAGGCTATTGTGACAGCCTCTGTCTGCCTCGGTGGGTTTGCAACTGGGTTTTTTGGGCCGGGGTTGGGATGAATGTTGCCTGATACAAGTAACAGTAGCCACAGAATCCTGGTAGCCTGCAGTTTCAATTGTTTTAAGGATTTTGTGTTGTGTCATGGAGAAGAGGATTGTTTTGTACGTGGACAGCATACAGGAATTGTGTTAAAGGATGGGGATAAGGTTGTGTGTTGCAGTGGGAGATAGCAACAGCCAGCCTGGACTTGTGCAGCCAGCGTCTGTCATGTTGATAGGTGTAGATGTAGACCTTGGGGATCCATCGCAGTGTTAGCTTTATGTCATGTGTCTTATTAAGCTGAGTGCTAAGCAGTGAGTTTGGCATAAGGACTGTTGTTAGCACTAAGGTGCCCACCCAGCATGATAGGGGTTGCATGATCAGAATGCAGTAGTAGAGCACACTAGTGGTTGACAAGCTAGATGGTGCTTTCAGGGTTCAAGCAGGGTGGGAAGAGAGAGGGAAAGGGAAAGAGAGACAGTGAGAGAGAAAAGAGTGTTGCCCCTTTAAGATGGCTGGGATCCAGAGAGAGAAGAGTGTTGCTCCTTTAAGAGGGACGGGATCCTACAGGGAAGGTGTAACTCAGGCAGCAAAAGTGGATTTAAGTGTGCCAGGGGCAGGGGAGGGAGGGTGGAGAAAATTCAGTCCAGACAGAAGTTAGCCCCCTGTCCCCATTAAATTACATGCACAAGGCCCATACAAAATTAGATTTTGCATGCCGGAGCTACGGCCTATCAGGGGAAGAGCTGCAGGTTACGGCAGCCAGTCTGTTCAGCGGTTTTCAAGCCACTTCATTTCTCCGAGCGGTGCTGTAAAATCTGTACCTGTCTGCTTCTTAGCTGATGGAGGTTGGCAGGGGAGAGTGCAGCGGCCAGCTGAGGATCGGAGCCGGGCCCCTAGCTGTGGAGGAGCCCAGTCAGGGGCTTTCCCTGCTTCTTAGCTGATTGATGCGGGTGGGGGAGAGTGCAGCAGCCAGCCGAGGAGCGGAGCTGGGGTGCAGCTGTGGAGGAGCTTGGCAGGGGCTTTCCCTGAAAAAAGAAGAGAAAAAGCAGCGGAGTGTTAGGTTAAAATAAGCCTGAAGGTGAAGGTAATTGGGGTGGGGCAGACCTAGGGATGAGACAGTGGGTAGAGGGGAATAGTTGAGAAAGAGGGATGTGGAGTATCCTGAGGCTGGAGCCGAGTGATACTGGTGGGTTGTCTTGAAATTTGGCACCAGGAGAAAAAAGGGGAATTTAGGATGGGGAAGGGGAGAGAGAGAGACACAGATCAGTTAGGGAAGTTAAAGGATTAGTGTGCAGTTGGTGGCCAAAAATAGCTGGCAGAGTAGAGCCGAGTCACAGATGAAATTAGTAGGTTACTGGGGACAGGGCATCATAGTGCTGCAAACTTCCCCCAGCCCACTCAAAAAAAAAATAAATGCAAACTAGTGCTATACAGTTACCTCTTTGTGGGTTCATACCCAGTACAGCTGTATGAAATATTCATCATAATTGAAACTTTGACTTAAAAAAATGTAGGTCTGCTGACCCGTAACTACAGCTGTACAGCTATTGCTTGGGATGCCAGTGACCAGGATTCGGGAATAAGCCTGGGTTATCAGAGGCCAGCCAGGGGAAGGTGGCTTTAGCATCCCTGAGGATGTTCTTTGGGGATGGGCGGCAGCCTACTGTGTTGCGATACTGCCACGGGGGTGACTAGTGGTAGCACTGCAGTTGAGAGTGACTTCGTGAAGATGGAGAATGCCAGCTGGTGCTGCTTGCCACCGGTGTCCCATCGGTCTGGGGACAGAAAGTGAAACTACTCCAACCAAGCAGGATAAATTCTGGCCTCCCACAGGCCCTGCTCCGGGGACCTAGGCACCTCTTCTGACTGGATCCTGTCCACAGTGTGAATTGGGAAACCCCACCACCCCAGCCACAGCAGAGGGGGTAAGCCCTGGGGGAGTGAAGTTGCATGGTATGTCCGGAGAAAGCAGAGTAATGGGGCTGAGGAGGCTGGTACATGGGGGCCTGCTCAATGGTGAACGGGGCCAAAAGGCATCAACTAAAAAAAAGAATATTGGATATACTGGCAACCTGGGTCAACACAAAAAAAGATTTGTTACTACTTGATGCTCACAATGCCTGTACTGCTGGCTCACTAGTTTTCCCTGCCCAACTTCTGAGCCCTCCCCATCAGCCCTCTGCCACCCCAATCTTGTCACTGAATCTGCCACTCTTGAAATGACCCCATAGCAGAGTTTTGTCTTTTTTAGTCCTACCCCCCCAAAGGGAGCTCAGCCCCCTGCACACCAGCCCCCGGCCCAGGTTAGCCTGGGCAGGGCCATAGGAGCAAGACCCCACCCGGTGACACGGTTGGCAATGGGGGTGGTGGAACAGGGCATCATGCTAAGGGGCCTGAATTTTGCAGATGCGGCAGTACCTGGGGGCAGGGACATGCAGTGATGGCACCGGCACAAAGGGATTCCCCCCAGCCTCCACCAGGGGTCCGTGGTGTGCTGGACACTCTACTCCCCCCCCACCCCCGAAGAATGAGAGCAGTCTCTAGGATGTTCAGTCCTTCTCCCGCCGATATCCCTAGTCTGTTTCTGAACCCGGGTCATCGGTGTCGCAGACGGGCACCCTGCCTCTGCTCCGGCAGGCTGGCTTACCCCCATAGCAGAGTTGTCAGGACTCCCCAAACCTCTCCAAGAGCCAAATCCAGCATTTGACATGTTGGTGGTCAGTTCAATGGCAGGCCTGAGCAGTTCCTATTTTCTCCCTCCCCATTGGGCTGTCGCTGACAAGCATTTCAGGGTGCGCATGCACAAAAGCTGGCTTTGCGTGGAGACTGCTGGCATCCCCCACTCCACCTGTGAGACCACCTCTGGTCACCCAAGTGGCAGTTGCCTGCCACAGTTAGTCGGCCTCACTCACAGGCTGGAGCAATGCTTACTGGCTTGTAAAAAAAAAATATTACAAGTTAAATATATAATAAAATAATTGCAAAAAAGGCAATATTTGTCTGTATGCCTTTAATGTGAAAGATCAAAAAAGCGTGCCACATCAGTGTTGGACTTCAAGCAAAAGGGCTCAGTTAAAGGCAGTTACAAAATAGATGCGCTTCAGGTAGTCGGAAGCACACTCGGTAAAGTGGCTGCCAAACAAATGTGTTAGGTAGAAGGTTTACACAAGTGGTTCAAGGTGGTAACAGAAACCCCTGGCGCTTCGCCTCTTAGTGCTTGATGCTTTATCAGAGGGCCACTGACGAACCGTGGCTCCCTAAGACACAAAGCGCTGGGGTTTTTTGCTTCCACCTCTTACCATTTCTGTTAGCCTTCTGCCAAATAAATTTGTTTGGCAGCCACTTTGCTCTGTTTGCTTTTGACTATCTGGAGTACCTCTAGTTTGTGATTATTGCCCTGCTGCTGTATCTAAATGGCACCCATCATTGTTATCAAGCAAGCATGTGGCTGCTGTTTTTTTCCTAACTATAAAAGTTAGAATCAATGTTTTGACCATTTGGGCTTTTCCAGGAATGATCGATAAAGAAAATAATGTCATTGCTATGGGTTTCTTCATCGATTATTCCTTAAAGTGATCTATGGTTGAAGGATTGACTCTTACATAATTTTCTGTTTTCAGCCTACAATGACTTTAACCCTTCTGTTGCATTTGCAGCCATTTAATGTGTTGGACAGCACAATGTTATGGATCACACATTTGCCTTTGCCGTACAGCAAGGGGGTGTTTGATGGACGGCCCTGCTGCTCACGTATCAGTGCTTTGCATGTTTTTCAGAACATTAAACATGGCCCAGGAAGTTTTTCATTGCTTCATCGATGTTGCAGCCATGGAATTTCCATTTTAATGAGCAGAAATCAGCCTTTTCCACCTCATGCTTTTTCCCATTCTCTGCTTCTTCTGTGTCCTCAGTCCTGCAAAGAGAGTGCATTTGGAAGGGAAGAGTTATTAACAGAGATTTTTCATAGGTAGACTAGGTGAATTTACCTCTACAGTAATTCTTAGTTTCAGAATATATGCTCATTGGAAGCCTTTATAGCAGACAGAAGATCAGGGGACGAGGTACAATACTGTGTTGCAGTGAGGGGTGAAGCAAAAAGCAGTTTGTGCCTGCAAATGTGTGCCACTCCCCAAAACTACAATGCAGGTGGCCCAACATAAATAACAGGAGGGCAGAATCCTCCCTACAAGGGCAGCCCATTGCAAATCACCATTGCAGATGTTAGCAAGCTGTGATGGGGAATTGTACCCACTAGCATCCCAGCCCCCAGGTGTGATACAACACAACATTGCAGTACAGACCCAGCATGTTGCAATGGCTGCTGTGCTAGACACATGACCACACAGGCAACATCACTTGCCTCTTCTGACCACGGGAATCACTCACCTAATGTTTACACTTTATGCAGTCATCTTGGCCGATAGATAGAACCTATGCAAATTTTAGAATTTGGAATGAAGGTTCAAACTCTGCATCTACCCTTGACCGGGCCCCCTCCAAAACTGAGCACTGCTCTGTGGACCCTGCAGCTAGATGCCAACCTGCCCTCCGAACAAGGTAGCCCCTGAGCAGGCCCCCTTCAACACTGAGCACTGCTCCGTGGACCCCACAGCCAGATGCCAATCCTCCCTCCAAACAAGGTAGCCCCTGACTGGGTCCCCTCCAACACTGAGTGCTGCTCCATGGACCTCGCAGCCAGATGCCAACCCACCCGCTGAACAAGGTAGCCCCAGACTGGGCCCTCTCCAAGACTGAGTGCTGCTGCATGAACCCCACAGCCAGATGCCAACCCACCCTCCGAACAAGGTAGCCCCAGACCGGGCCCCCTCCAACACTGAGTGCTGTTCCGTGAACCCCACAGCCAGATGCCAACCCATCCTCCAAACAAGGTGTCACCTGACCAGGCCCCCTCCAACACTGAGCGCATCTCCATGGACCCCATAGCCAGATGCCAACCCACCCTCTGAACAAGGTAGACCCTGAACGGGCCCCCACCTACACTGAGTGCTGCTTCATGGATCCCGTAGCCAGACGCCAACCCACCCTCTGAACAAGGTAGCCCCTGACTGGGCCCCCTCCAACAATGAGCGCTGCTCCATGGACCCCACAGCCAGACGCCATCTCACCCTCCGAACAAGGTAGCTCCTGACCAGGCCCCCTCCAACACTGAGTGCTGCTCCATGGACCCTGCAGCCAGATGCCTACCCACCCTCCGAACAAGGTACGGACCCTCCAAGCACAGCCAACCAGCCAGTTCTTACTGAAGACTTGGCACTTTTTTTAAACAGGATTTCTCCGTTTTGATTTTGGACTTCTGCTCTCAGCTGCTGTTGTCTTGTATTTTACTTTGGACTGCAGTTCTCTCTCTGCTGCTTCTTTCATGCTGAATTTTAGAGCTAATGCTAGTTTAATTTTTTTTAGCCGGCTCTAGAATTGTATTTTATTCTATCCAAGTTGCAATTGGTGACTGATTTATCTGACTGCATTGTTTCTCCTCCTCTCGCCCTAATTTTTTGCTCTCTCTTCAATCCCTTTCAACTGCACTGCCATTTCTCCTTTTCCCCTCCAGCCACTCTGGCTTGATTTCATTTTCTTTCCCTGGAGCTCTCTTGCGTGACCCCCTGCCGCCCGCTCCAACCCCCATCTGCTCCACATTTTTTACTAACTACCACTTCACCATTTTACTTTTTCCTCTCCCCTCCTGCCACTCTTTTTTGCTGTCATTCTCTTCACCTGTAGCCCTCCTGCTCGATCCCCCCCCCAGACCACTCCTTTGTTCACATGGTTTTTAATCTCTTCACCCCCTTCCTTCATCCTCAAGTAGCCCTTTACCAGGCCCCCTCCAACACTGAGCACTGCTCCATGGACCTGAAGTCAGATGCCAACCCGCCCTCCTAACAAGGTACAGAACCTCCAAGTGCAGCTAGCCAGCTTCTTACTGAAGACTTGGAGCCTGTTTCAAACAGAATTTCTCCAATCCGATTTTGGACTTCTGCTGTCAGCTACTGTTGTCTTTTACTTTGGATTGCAGTTCTCTCTCTGCAGCTTGTTTCAGGCAGAATTTTTTGGCCCGCTCCCGGCACTCTTTAAATGCTCTGCCTACAGTAAGGCTACACCCCACATGAGCAACTAGCCAATCAGAGATCTCACATAACTAATCTGGAATGACAATTACAGTTACTTGACCACTTAAAGGGGAACTGTCATCAACAGGGTTTCTTAATGTCTGAAAGTCCATAAAAAGCTAATTTGAGTGAGCCATTGTATTTATGTGTGAGTCTTTGCAGTCCAGAGGTATTCATATGTAAATCAGCCTGTAATTAAGGGCTGGGGGCAGCCAGGTGTTTAAGGCTCCTGACAGGAAATGATGTCGCAGAGGAACTTGGCCCTCCATTTACTGTAGGTTAAACAGGAAATCATCAGTTTTATTAAGTGTGTTTTAAGGTGTTATTACAATACTTTCTACATTTATAATAATTGTTTTGTATGTGTATTGAAACTAGTGAGTTATCACCTTTGCATTTCAAACTGTTAGTAAAAATAATCCATCGTTAGGATTGCTTTAACCTGTAGGCGGTACTGCCAGCTGGTCATTAAAAACTACACATCTCAAGGCTGACTCTGTGGTGTCAACAGGTATTGGGGTACCATACTGTATCAGGATGTCTAAACCCTGGCTGTGTTCATGTCAGTGCAGATTTCTGGGGCTGCCACAGCACCGACTTCTGTCCTGCTCCATTCTCTCTCTTACAGTTCCGGATGTGAACTCGGGTCTACAAGATGCAAATGTGGTTACATACCTACTGGCCTGGCATCATGGGGCCATCCTTGAAATGTGTAGTTTTTCATTAACAGCTAGCAGCATAGTCTAGAGGTTAAAGCAAAGAGCTGTGAACAAGCTTTGTTCATTCAGCAGAATGGGGTTTGAGTCCAACATGCTCTACTTTGTATATTGTGTGACCAGAGCAAGTCACTTATCCTCCCTGTGGTCCCAAAACACACCCAAAAACAAGCTGTACTGTAGTCATGTGCCTTTCCCAGACAAAGACAGTGAAAACAATCTGAGCATGTTGACTTGAAAAGAAAAAAATTAGGACACCATTAATTGTTTATTAATTGCAAAAACACATAGATGGACAACATTGTTAAAACATGCATAACCTGAAATGCATTATTAAAAAAAGTATTTTACTTCTTTTGATGAAGTTAAAAGTATAACAGTTTCTTACTGAAGTACTTTGGATGGAATGGGATTTTCTACCAAAAAGGAAACAAATGAATCTGGTTGATCCTGCCGATCATGCCCTTCGAGCGTGTCTTACACGGGGCAGCTCTGCCAATGGACCGCAACTATTCAGAATGACATTCCCATTGTAATGAAAAAAAAATGGGAAAGACAGGCTGTGTGAGAGTGTGTGTGTGTTGTGTGTGTGTGTGTGTGCGCGCACGCGTGTGTGTGTGTGTTGTGTGTGTGTGTGCACGCGTGTACACACATCTGTGTGTGTCTATCTCTGAGAAAAGTGCTGCACTAGCTGAACTGTGCTGAAAGGGAAAAAAAATTATCACCATTAATTAAATAAAATAATATATGGGTGGGTGTAAAAACCAGAATTTTGCACACACCCTTGATGTGGGATGTTTTTATAAACCCCTTGGACTTTGCCCTTGGGGTTAATGTAGCACCCCATACCGTGCGTGCGTGTGTGTGTGTGTGTGTGTGTATATAAAATTCTGGTTACACATACCCACCCATATATTATTTTATATTTTAATAACGCTGTTCCAATTATGCATGTTTTAACAATGTTGTCCATCTATGTGGTTTTGCAATTAATAAACTATTGATGGTGTCCCATTTTTTCCTTTTCAAGTCAATCTGGATTTATTTATTTAATTTAAGATCACATAGAAATTACAATCCTTTGAGTCATAGACTCACTCCCAAAGGCTCCACATCCGGTACAGAGTCAAAATACAGAGTCAATACAGCAGAATAGACAGATTATTACAGGACAGCATTTAGATCATTTGATAACAGGTGGGTATAATACACATGAGAAATACAGTACAATGCAAGACTAATAACAATTTGCAGCCTCTCAGGCAAAGGCGTTAACAGGAAAGACTGTCCTATACAGATAGTAGCTAACGTGTAGTAGTGGCAAACACAGAAGTATGATACTAAAAACCGGGTGCTACCCCAAAGTAGACATTGACAGGAGACTGTCCTATACAGTTGGTAGCTAAAGCACAGTAGTGGAGAAAAAACTCAAAACTACTATCCTATAATGGGGAGCTGCCTTGGGAGGCATTGTCAAACAGCTAATATTCAGTTACTCTAACAACTAGGCACAGTAGGCTTCAGAGGCGGTATGGAGGGTGCTGTCTTGTGAGAGACATTGTCAGAGGCAAGCTTGGTACCAACCTCTAGTGTTGCAGCAAGGATTGGGACTATGCCTGGTGGACACACTGACAGATGCGGGAGTTCAGAATGTGATTTTTTAGTGCTGCCTTGAAGGGACCTATTTTGGTTAAGGAGTTGATAGCTAGGGAGAGGGCATTGTACCAGGAAGGAACTCTGAATGGGAAGAATCTTTGTGCTAATGCAGTCCTGACCCTGGGGACCTCCCATATGCTTTTGGTGACCGTGCAAGTGGCAACCACAGGGGTGGCAGTGTGGAGGGACACAGTAACCCCGGGTGGGGGGTCAAACCCAGAAGGGTTTCTTTTTTGGCAAGGAAGCATGGCTGGTATTGGAGTCTCTCCTCTAGGGTGAGAGCATTGGTAAGAGAATAGAGGGTGCAGGTGTGTGTTCGTTTGTCCACA
The DNA here is from genome assembly GCA_016271365.2 of Neoceratodus forsteri. Classification (NCBI taxonomy): domain Eukaryota; kingdom Metazoa; phylum Chordata; order Ceratodontiformes; family Ceratodontidae; genus Neoceratodus; species Neoceratodus forsteri. Next base: position 159,832,328 of record JADMNL010000030.1, on the reverse strand, counting down.
CCAGAAAGGAGCTGACATGCCTTATTAATAGCCAGTTGTATTTTGTTGAGTGCAGTAGGGTCAGAAGCTGTGTATATTGTGAGCCCATAGTCCACTAGTGACAAGACTAAGGAAGTGGCAGCCAGACTGAGGGCCTCTGGGGGTAAGCAGTCCTTATGTCTGTATAGGAGACCAATGTGGGCATTAGTGGAGGAGGAAAGCATGTTGATGTGTGTGTGAAATGAGAGGGTAGTGTTGAAGGTGATGCCAGGTATTTGTAGGTATGGACCTGGTCCAGGGGGAGGAGCGAACTTGAGAGGATCTGAAGTGGGGGGAGTCCTTGGCTTTGTTTTGGGGATGTACAAAGAGCATGGTCTTGGTTTTTTTTGATGTTAACAACCAGTCTATGTTCAGTAAACCAGCTTTCAATTTGATTGAAATAGTCTTGGAAGGAGGACTGGAGTGCTGAAGGATCAGGGTGGGATGCAAAGAGGATTGCATCATCTGCGTACAGAAGTACACTACCTGAGCATGAGTTACATAGGGCATTAAGGTAAATGCTAAAGAGCAGTGGACCTAGGATAGAGCCCTGGGGGCACCAGATCGTACCGGCTGGGTGGTGGAGAGGGTGTTGTGAATTTTAACACATTGGGATCTAGGGGAGAGATAGCTGGAGAACCAGGAGAGGGGACCTTGAGATAAACCAATATGTTGGAGTGTGTTCAATAGGAGGGGGTGAGAGACCGTATCAAAGGCCTTGGAGAGGTCAATGAAGATGGCCCCAGCAAGGTGTTTCTTATCAAGGGCATAGTGGAGGAAGTTAGAAAATTCTGTTAAGGCAGTAGTTATGCTATGACCAGACTGGAATCCATGTTGTTCCCTGCATAATAGGTTGTGAGTGAGCAAGTACTCAGTGAGTTGATCAGATGAAATTTTTTCAAGGGCTTTGGAGAGTGGAGACAGGACGGAAACTGGTCGAAAGTTGTTGGGGGAGGAGCTGTCACCACCTTTTAGAATTGGGATTATGGCTGCTGTTTTCCAAGTGGCTGGGAACTGTTCCAAACACAGGGAGCGATTGAGGAGGTCTGTGAGTGGGGAGAGGACAATGTAAAGGACCAGGTGAAGGATTCTCATGTCAAATGAGTCTTTACAGTTGTTGGAGCCACTGAGGGCTTTGGTTAGGTGCAATTTGGCTTTCTGTGGGCTGATGACCCTTAGTTAGAAGGAAGGGTACTGGAGATTATGCGCTGTGGCAGGTGGTACAGGGTCAAAAAAGTTACTTTGGAGGACTGTGCTGAGGTCTGAGAAGGTGGAGTTGAGGCAGTCAGTTATGCTTTGAGGATCCGAGGAGGTGATGTTATTGATGCTGAGTTGGGACGAGGGGGGGGTCGAGATTTCCCACTGAGTTCTTTAGTATCGTCCCAAAATTTTCTTGAACTCCCCCAGGAGGTAGCCAGTGTGTTTCTATAGAACTCTTCTTTGGCTCTGTTTATAGCCCAGGTGCATTTGTTGCATTCAGCATTATATGCCTGTCTGTCAGCCTGCTTGCCAGAGGCAACTGCTCTGTGCCAGAGGCTGTCCCTTTGTTTGAGCTGCTGCAGCAGCACTGGCATGACCCATGGTGCATTGTGCATCTTGGTATGTGTTTTAGTGAGTGAGGCAAAGGTATCACAAGCCCTGTTGAAGGAGCAGGTGAAGTAGTTGAGGGCAGCATCAATGTTCTGTGCCCATGCTATGGGAGACCAGTCCCAGTGAGCCAGGTATTGTCTGAGTTTCCCGAGGCCGCCAGGCCATAGGCGGTGATGGGAGACCAAGTTGGGCTGAGGTTTTGGTAGCTGACATGACCAGGAGAAAAGGATAGGGGAGTGGTTACTCAGGGAGTAGGGAAGGACAAGATCTGAGATTCTGTGCAGTCGATTAGTTCGTAGGATATCAAGCAGGGTGTGTGGGGACTTCCGGTGATGTCAGCAACCTTGATGGCCAACTAAATCTCAGAGCTCCAGCTCCCCTCTGCTCATCATCATTTTACATCACCTGTTAAAAGATGTCATTGCCTGCCAAATCTAAGAGGCATAAGTCGGGTAAACCTCCAGCCACACCAGTGCAAAAATTAAAGGAGCTCCTTCATGCTGAACAAGTTAATTCCTCTGAAGAACAAGAGCCACCGGAGGATCTGCAAGTGGCCTTACCTCATGGCGAGGTGCCTCAAAATGAACTTATCACTACAATAATGCAGACGGCTCAAACGGTTACAAAGATAGATCAGACATTATCCGAGTTTCGCTCGGATATGAATAAAAGCAATCATAAGACTGAACAGTTTGAATTATGCCTCAATCAAGTATCTGAACAGACAGACATGACCAGCTCCTCCTGTATCTACTTGCCCGGGACAGAAAGCTCACACACCACCTAGATGACCTGGAAGGGAGGAGCAGAAGGCACAATATCAGAATTTACGGGGTTCCCGAGGGCCTCGAAGACAAACAGAGATGCTATAGCATTCCTTTCAAGATCTCCTTCAGAATGTGCTCTCACTGCCTGAAGAATTTGACCTGGAGATGGACCGCACTCACTGGTCCCTAGGCCCGTGGCCTCATAATACAGATGCGAGGCCCAGATCTTTCATCGCATGGCTAACCTCCTACAAAAGCAAGGAGGAGCTGCTTCGCAAGGCTTGGCAACAAGGGGTCCGGGTATATTCAGGGCACAAAATCTCACTTGAGAACGACCACACTTCAGCGGTTCAGGAAGCATGCTGAACCTTATGGCTGATCATAAAACAGCTCTGAACCAAAAACCTCAAGGTGCAGATCCTATACCCAGCAAGACTCAAGGTCACAACACATCAAGGTGTCAAGATTTTCCGAGACCTCCTAGCAGCCTCGCCATACCTCGAGCAACTGGGAATCAGCACCCCTCCTCTGATAAAAGAAAAATTGGAACGGGACTTACTGGCATCAGCATGGACTGTAGCCCAGAAAGGGGCCTCTAGCTCAGGCTCATCACAAAGAGTCCCTCAAATGAACCTCAAAGCAGATGTGTCATTGATGCTCTGGAAATATGGAGATCCCGCTATCGTGAATAGGAAAGCCCCCCATCTACAGGAGAGCAGCAAGGAAACAAGCACAGCCACCAACGTAGAATTGGCTCCGCCCCTTGAAACATGAGAGTCTCAACTACAACACACCTTTGGTGCCATCTGAAGCCCACACTGTCCTCAGAGCCTACAACCCCCGAACTCTGAACTGGCTTGACTCCTCCACTTCTGTTATCCTATACTCCCTGTACTCACCAAGGACCTGTCGGTGAAGGCCTCCTACAGAGGTCGCAGATATCAATGCAGTGAGTATGATGGGGTCTTACCAATGTCCCTTACCTGATGTTACCGCTGTTCTGGCATTGCGGAGGAGGACTTGGGGGAGTATTAAGTGAGACTAAAGCCCTTTGATGCTCTTTGCCAACCTCTCCTAGGCCTTCTCGACTTAATACAGTGTCTGTATATCCCGCAGGGTCCTGCTCCCCTCTCCTTCTGGCTCCCTCCCTCACAGCCTCTTAAGCTTATTTATTAAATACAACCTGCAGCTACAGTTTAGAGGCTAGCTGGAAGAGAGTGAAAGGAGAGGCCCTTTCATCGTTTCTTTTACATTGCGGGCCCTCGCTCTCACTGGGCTGTGGCAAAGCCCATGCCTCATTGTTTAAAGAAGAATTCGGGACTCTCTACGAGTATATGATCCTCTGGGAATTTAGGGGAAGAGATTGGGGTCATACAGTACTGCTAATTGAAATCACTGTTTATTTAAAGAAATGCTTTCTGTTCTAATGATGTCATGGGGCTTGAGCTGTGTCTGGCTGGGGGGGGGGGAGCTGAACGGATGCTCCTACGTGAGTTGTCTGTTGCCTCCATCCTACCCCTCTTTGACCAACTGCAATAAGTGCTTTGCAGGCATCTTTACTTCTTTAAAACTTAATGCCTGTAGCTAGACAAGGGCATAACCCCTCCACTTTATGACAATACAAGCTTTGCAGGGGAGAGGAGACTTAGAGAGGGCTGTCTCCTTGGAGGTTTGCTGACAGAAGAAAGGTAGGCCGTACCCTGGTACTTCCCGGGGGGGCCACAGGGAATCCTCATTTCTTTCTTTTGAGCTCCATTACTCTGAACATGCAAGCGGACACCTTTTGGCTGAGGTCCACCTTTCAGCCAACCCTTGGAAGTCACTGCATATCACATTGAGCAGGGTGATTCCGTGACCTCCCATCCTGGATTACCAGCCACACTATTTGCTTATGGCTCCTAGTTTGATGAGGCCTGAGCACATAAGTTACTGTTTGTTTGTTTTATTGTATGTACTGTTATTGTTCACTTAGTTTTCTGTTTTTTTGTTAAGATTACAGCAGGGTACACTGTTTTTTCAAGTAAACTGGTATAGACGGGGTTGGGGCAGATGTACTGCCATACTTTGGATGTTAGATGGGCTTATATACTGTTGCTTGAATGGATAAGCAATATATGAAAATTCTCTCGTACAACATAAATGGGTGTTCTAACCCCATTAAGAGGAAACAAATTCAACGATATTCAACAACACAAAAACATGATGCTATTTTCTTGCAGGAGACGCATCTGATGCCTATAGAGGTCCTTAAGTTAAAGTCCCGATCCTTCCCCCATATCTTCCACTCATCTTTGCCATCGGGTAGAAAGTGAGGTATGGCCATGTTACTCTTGGCTACCCTCCCATTTGTACAGGAGGAGGTGGTGGAGGATTCTGGGGCTATATACCTCATTGTAACTGGCTCAATCCAAGATACTCACATTACCTTTGTAAATATTTACACCCCCGGGGTCCCCACTAACTTTTTATTCCTCCCTCCTCCTGCTTGTTGCCAAGAAGGCCAAAGGCCTCCTGATAATGGGTGGGGACTGGAACCTGGTATTTGACAGAGCCTTAGACACTACCTCCCAGATACCTAAGTCGGAGCTCCGGAGAGCTCACTCTCTAAAGACGCTTATAGATCAGATGGGGTTAGTGGACATCTAGTGTGAAAAATATCCTAGGGCGAAGAAAGATACCTGCTATTCCCCAAGATTTCGGATTTATTCTAGCTTAGATACTTTCCTTACATTCACTAGGGGTCTCTCCAGCTTTTCTTCCCTGTGGGTTGGGACCTCCACCCTCTCAGACCAAAGCCCTATTTTTCTAGAGGTGGACTTGGGCCTTCCTAAACAAATGACTCACTGGAGACTAAACACCTCCCTTCTTCAAGATAAAGCAGTTGTTGAAGAGCTCAAGCAGCATTTTCAAAACATGTTGGCGGAGAACACCACACATGGGATAACCCCACAGATTTTATGGGATACCCTCAAGGCCACCCTTAGGGAAAAGCTAATTTCCATAGTGCCGAATTCTATAAAACCATCAAGATAGAGATGGCCCCTCTACTACTTGAAGTTTACTCGAGTATCTGGAGTGAGGGAAACCCGGTTCCTCCCTATTGGCAGTACGCCACCATCTCCCTCATCCATAAAGAAGGAAGAGACCCTACCTGCTTTGAATCATACCGCCCTATCTCCCTCCTTAATTCGGATTACAAAATTTTCACCTCCTTGGTTGCATCTAGACTGAATTCCCTCTTACCGTCCCCGCATGCCTGATGAGCCTGGATGCTGAAAAGGCTTTTGACAAGGTCTCTTGGGGATTCCTCTTCCAGGTATTGGAGTGTATGGGTTTCCCACAATCCTTCATGGACACAATTAAGGTGTTTTATTCAGGCCCACAGGCCTATGTTAGGGTGAGTGGGGGGCTGTCTAACAGATTTAGGCTGGGCAGGGGCACACGCCAGGGATGTCCCCTCTCTCCCCTTCTGTTTGCTCTTTATATAGAACCCTTAGCGGAAGCTATATGGAAGTTGGATGGAGTCCAGGGGGTAGAGGTGGGAGGCCTACAATGGAAAATATCCCTCTATGCAGATGGTGTACTACTGTGCCTCTCTCGGCCTGAACAATCCATCCCACAGGTGTGGTCTATCTTGGAGGAGTTTGGGGGCCACTCAGGTTACTCCCTCAATAGAACCAAGGCAGAAGTACTCAACTTCTTTTATAACCCCTCCAAAGACATTCTTAACCTCCTTCCCCTGAACTGGACTGCAGGCAAGATGAAATACCTTGGGGTATATATCTCTAAGCACACCTCTCAGTTTTTCAAGGTAAATTATACACCCCTGATATACCAAATGAAAAAAGACTTTGAGAAGTGGTCCCTCATTAATCTCACCATGTACTCCCGGATCCAAACCACCATGATGAATGTGCTTCCTAAATTCCTATACTTATTCCAATGCCTGCCTTTTTTATTCATAAATCGCACTTCCAGATCTGGCATAAAATGATTTCAAAAATTTATTTGGAACAATAAGAGGCCAAGAATAAACTTAAAAGTACTGCAGACTCATAAAAGTGGAGGAGGACATTCCCTTCCAGATTTCGAAGATTACTTCCAAGCAGCACAATTGAGAGCTACCCTCCAGTGGTCCAATCATAACTACATTGCAGATTGGAAGGAGATGGAGAAAGGGGAAGAGGAGGAGATGGGCCCACCTTTCAAAGTTAGATTAGTACTGCCCTTCAATACTTATAACTTTCCACCCCCCAAAACTACCAACAGTTAGGGACACAGTGAGAGCACTACACAGGATTTGGCAAAAATATAACCTAAAAATTTCAATCTGGCCCCTGATCAGGCTGGCTTGGGACCCTTGTTTTCCCCTGGCACACCAGGACCATACCTTTAGGATCTGGGACAGAGCCGGACTTGGGCACCTGGGCCAGTTCCTACAGGGAGGTGTTGTTTTAGACTTTCAAACTATTAAGGCCACATTTGGCCTCTGGAACTCAGACCACTTTAGATATCTTCAGATCAGAGCCTACATTACCTCTCTTCAGAAAGCGGATCGAGACCCTGCCAGGGCTGCCCCCTTCCTGGTGGATTTCCAAATGGGCTAGGCTGTCCAGGTTCAGAGAGGTCTGATCTCTGCAAACTATAAATCTCTGGCTGGTTTGAGGGGGGGGGACCCCTTAGCAAAAGCCAAGGAGAGGTGGCAGGAGGAGGGGAGGGGCATGACCTGGGGGATCTCAGTTGGGATAACATCTTTCAGATAGTCAAGGGGACCACACAGTCACCATACTGGCAGGAGTTTGCTTGGAGGGTGAGAGTCAGGTACTTCCTTACCCCCAAGACTGTAAACAAAAGGAACCCTGCTAGCCCAGCGATATGCTGGAGAGTATGTGGAGAACTGGAAACAAACCATTTGCATATTTTCTGGGCATGCCCACAGCTCCAGACCTTCTGGGAAGAGGTTTCCCAGGCTTTGAGGAACATTTTCTCTCTGGATCTTCCTTTAGACTGGCCAGCCGCTGTCCTGGGTGCTCCCCCCTGGGTCTAAGAAGTGCAGATTCACTTTACCTCTGGGTGATCCTCTTAACAGCTGCCCATAAAGCCATCACAAGGTCCTGGCTGAAACCTCAGCCTCCAACCATACAAGATTGGATACAGGTGATACAAGAAATCTCTGGTTTGGAGGAGCTTACTTTCAAAATAAATCAGGGGTCTAGCCTCTACACCCAGAGATGGACAAGATGGGAGATCTAGCTCAATTCTGATCCAATATTGAGCGGCCAGGCAACTCCCCGACTTACAACCTAGGGGTCACTCCTGTTCACTTTATGGAATATGGTGGAACTGAGCTTGGGAGTATGATACTCCTTCGGAAGACGAGAAAGTATTACGAACTAGTTAAAACTGACTGCTTGTATCACAAATAATTATAATCAATTGTTTGAAATGCCTCCTCCAAATATAAATATGACTATGAACTGTCTATATAAATGTTTTATTATAGTATGATGAAGTGGATCTGTACCTGTACCTACTGATGTTATGCGACCTATTGAAGCTAATAAACTTACATTTAAAAAAAAAAAAAAAAAAAAAAGTGGGGTGTGTGAACCATTAGAGGGGTTTGTTCTAGTGGGTTGGGATACCAATTGGGTTAAGTCAAGGGCCGCAAAAGTGTCCTTGACATGGGCTGCTAAGCTGGCTAGCCAGTTTATGTTGAGGGCCCCAACTAATACCTGTTTCACTTTATGGGGAAGGCTGGTGAGATAGTCTGATAATGATAGAACAGCAGTTGCTTAATTCCTTGTAGGGACATAGGCAACGGTAACAATTAGCGGGGCCCTAGTGGGGTCTGGGGTGAGTTTTAGTGATAGGGCTTGGGATCCATGGTCTAGTGTAGAGACAGGTAGGGTTTGGCATAGCAGTGTGTCATGGATATAGAAGGCACACCCACCACCACATTTACCCACTCTAGCCTCTCTGTGGAGGGAGAAGCCGTGGAAAGAGACAAGAGTCAGGGGTCTTTTTGAGAAGCCAAGTTTCCATCAGTGCCAGGACGTCAGGTTGGTGCTGTGGTAACCAGCATTGGAGGAATGCGGTTTTCTTTGGGAGGCTACAGATATTCATTGAAGCTATATGTAGTCCTGAGGGGGACAGTAGCTGGGTGTGTGATACAGGGCCTGGGTTGAGATGGATGTTGCCTGACAGTAATAGTAGCAGGGATATTATCCTAAGGAGAGCAATGAGATGCCGGCTGTTTGCTGGGTGAGGGTGGTGGGAGGACTTGCTGGGGATTGAGCAGGGAATGGGCATGGAGTGGAGTGGAGGGCTGGGATGGCAAAGTAGAATAAGGGGCAGGGTGGGTGAAGGGAGTGCAGGGCCACTGGGAGATTAGCTGGGGGGTAGAAGAGGACAGCAGTGGTTGATAGGGTGGGGGAGAGATAAGGGGAGACAAGGTGGGTTTTAAGAGAAGTGAGTGGGTGGGTGAATGGAGAGCCAGAGGGACCGGTGCACTTTTTTTTTTTTTTTTTAGATTTTTGTTGACGGGGTAAGTGCATTAGACAAATCCTGCTTATTTTTAGGCACGACCCGGGGAAGGGGGATACAGATGAATGCCAACTGACCTTGAACCATATTAAGCTGTTGGTGGTATTTTTCGTGAATGGAGGAAATTTGGCCATTGCACCGAGGAAATTCCCCTGCTCTTTTTGAGAAGTGCCATGGGATCTTTAACATCCACCTGAACTACCACCAGAATAGGCAGATGGGACCTCGGTTTAATGTCTCATCCAAAAGACGGCACCTCAGGAGTGCAGCAGCCCCCTCATGTTGCACTACAGTGTCAGTATTGGGATATTAACCCAAGTGCCTGATGTGGGGATAAAACCCACAGCCTACTGATCTCCCAGCCTCAGAGGTGAGAGTGCTACCTGCTGAGCCACTGACACTGACTGTATAGGGAAGGAGCAAAGGGTGGGAGTAGCAAGTGAGCTTGGGAAAGATAGAGGTGGGGATACGTATGTTGGTGTGATGTGTGATTTTTTTTTGGGGGGGGGTAAAGGTGAGGTCGGTGTGGGTGTGTGACCAGGGTAGTGTATGGGGAGGGGTGGCTGTGGTGTGAGATTTAGGGGTTGGGATGTTGGGCATAGTAGAGGGAAGGAAAGTGTCAATCGTAGTAGAGTGGCTAGTTTGTGATGGCATGTGGGGCCAGCCATCATATTGGGTAAGATGCCATTCCTGTGTGGGTATAAGGGGAACCTGTTGACACCCATTGAGTGTGGGAGTCTCCACAGTGCAGTGGTAGGGTGACAGACTGTGCTGCAGGAGGTACACCTTGAAAACTGCCTAGTGAGACCTAGCGATACCATGGGTGGTGTCACATGAGAGGTGTGTTGTGGACTAGAGGAGAAGGGTTTGGTAGTGACTCCTAGTGGTGGCAAAGGGAAAGGCGGTGTGGTGTGGGGCTTGCCTAGAAGTGCTGAGGTGGGCAGGAGGCGGTAGGACAGTGCAAGAGGAAGGACAGGTGGCAGGCTGGGAGTATAGAGCTGAGCTAGGTGTATAGTAGTAGAGAGAGGATGGGTTCCTAGAGTGTCAGAAAGGGAAGTGAGAGCAGAGTAGGTGCAGAGAGGCAGGAACTCAGAGAGGAAAGAATGCCCTCTAGTGAGGAGTTCGTATAACCTGCAAATGGGAAATTAGGGACTTAGTTAAAAGTGCAACAGGAAGTCACATGACCAGGGTGATCCTTAAATCAAGAGCCAACCTTGGGTGGGAGTGTGGCTGGGGCAGGCAGGGCAGTCGATGCACAGCGTCAACGGGCTAACACTCCAACAAACAAGCTTGCTCAGAGGCTAGGTGTAACCCCTAGATGGCGCTATCCCAGGGGCTACTACCCCTGCCTGATTTGCCACTAACAGGTTGAGGGGCCTGGATCCAATGGCGGGTGCCTCCACCCAGAGGTCAGGGTTTGCAATAGTTAAACTAACTTGGTCACAGCCCTCTGGGACACTGCAACCCCTTTCTTCCCACTAGTGGCCCACACAATATATCAGAATTACCTTCACAGTATACACTTACCCCAGGTCTGGTTCCGCACTGGGACCTCCTGTGAAACGAGATACAGTGCAACAATCACAGTACAGTACTTTAACATAGACAAGTACCTCAGGCAGTATAACTTTGCTGAAACAAGCAGCTCTGATTTATTTAGGGGATATAACAAGGACAGGGGAAATCAGGTTAATTAGCTTATCACTTTAATAATCTATTTATGGCTCAGGCACAGGCCTATCCCTATCAGTTACTGTCCTGGGCACCCAAGCCCTAGTGGCTAGTCCAAACCGTGGCAGCTGGTAGGGCCCTTTCACACAGAGAAAAGAGAATTAAACAGTCAGCAGTACAGTAATTCCATTTGATTTAATGTGGCAATTCAACAGGGAGCGACCGAATTAGCATCACCACCTCCAAATAAGATAGGTCCTTCAATGTCAGCAGGGCTCACTTGAGGTGCACAAACCTTCACACATCCATATAAAAGAAAGCACTATACCAGGCAGGCTCGCATCTGTATCCCATCGCAATTACTGCACAATACCCGGAGAACACACAGCAGATTCAGTTCCTGACAGACCGAGTGTAATTTTCAGCAATTCCTCCAGTCTTCTACAGGGTGAGCCTGGTTTCTACTCTTCAGAGATCCTTTGATTCTTTTCACAGGATGATTCAGTCCCTAACAAGCTGCAGACCGAACTCTGGCCTTACACTTTTTGACTAAAACTGCACACTGAAAAGCACAGGGCTCCTTCCTTCTTCACTGCCAAAGCTCAACTGAAACTCCAACCGACAAAACCGGCACTTCCTTGAGTTCCTCCCAGTTCTTGACTGGATTGGCTGTCACCACAATAGACTGCTGCTGTTGGTCCAAAAAGGTGCTGAAGTCTAAACTACATCTCCCAGAGTCACTGCCCATACAATCCTCTTGTGGCTGGCTCAGATTATGAGTCCAAGTTCTGATTCGTCCAAGGCACCATTTTAGAGCTAGCTTACCCCACACTGATTGGTCCAGTTCAGCAGTTCAAAACTAGAATGGGGAACTAGCAGACACAGTTCTGACTGCAAAGAAAGCAGGTTAGACAAACTGTAATTTCATTATTACCTAAATAATTTCTGGCAAACAGTTACATCTGTCAGATAGGTTCCCTTGCACTCTAGTGACTGCAAAAATGAAGTGAATTAGCAGCAGCTTGAGTGGTACTCAATCAAAGAAACACACAGTCCCCCATACAAACTAATTATGTCTGCAAGCAGACAGCTCTTAAAGAGACAGTACCAGAGGTTCTAAAAACACTCACTGATAAATGGCTTAAATGCCAAACACCATTCAGGCTTGGAGCATTCAAGCAAGCTCCTGGAAGTCTTTTGGGAACCCCCATTTGCAGGGGGGTTACATAGGTAATAACTCGGAGGCTAGGCAATTACCTATTGAAGCCTCTCAGAGTGTCTGTTTAGAAAGAGCATAATATTTTCAGAATCATAACACATGCTCAGATAGTTTTTACTGTCTTTGTCCAGGAAAGGCACATGACTACAGCTTATTTCTGGGTGTGTTTTGGGACCACAGAGAGGTTAAGTGACTTGTTCTGGTCACACAATATACAAGAAGAGCATGTTGGAATAAAAACCCATCCTGCTGGATGAAAGAAGCTTGTTCACAGCTCTTGGTTTAACCTCTAGGCTGTACTGCCAGCTGTAAATCAAAAACTACACATTTCAAGGCTGGCCCCATGATGCCAGGCCAGTAGGTAAGTAGTAACATTTGCATCTTGTAGACCTGAGTTCACACCCGAAATTGTAAGAGAAAAGGCTGTAAGAGAGGGAATGGAATAAGACAGAAGGTGCTGTGGTAGCCCCAGAAATCTGTACTGACATGAACACAGCCAGGGTTTAGAAATCTTGATATGGGGCCCCAATACCTGTTGATACCACAGAGCCAGCCTTGAGATATACATAGTTTTTAATGATCAGCTGGCAGTATAACCTACAGGTTAAAGCAATCCTAAAGATGGATTATTACTACTAACACTTTGAAATGTAAAGGTGATAACTTACTAGTGTCAATGCACATACAAAACAATTATTATAAATGGAGAAAGTGTAATAACACCTTAAAACACACTTAATAAAACAGATGATTTCCTATTTAACCTGCAGTAAATGGAGGGCCAAGATCTTACCTCGAGAGGGTTCCTGCAGTAGGTCTTCACATATAGGACTGTGGCCCCTGGCATCAGAGCTGAACAGCAAACTTGTAGATAGCAATCATCAGCGGGGACTGCCCCCGACATCAGATGACGTGACGTCAGCCTGGCTATAAAAGGGGGTGGTCCCGCGCCCGCCCTCCAGTTCTTTCCCGTCATCGCCTCAGTACGTTCGGCCATGAAATAGAACAGCGATCACGTCCACTTTTGTCGAAGTTTTCTTCACGTCATAAAAACCTTTTTCCTTAGAAATGTTTTCGATTGATGTCTTCTAGACAGAAGAAGAAGTGCTCAAAGTGAGGAGCCTAAATCCCACATGGGGATGACCATTCCCGCTGCCTCCTCTGCCTAGGTTCCAAGCACAACACCGAGGAGTGCTCTATCTGCCAGGCCTTTAACCAGGCAACTCGAACCAGGTGCAAACGGACCCTCGAGGCCCAACTCCTGACCTGACAACTGGCGTAGATGGAAAAGGAGCTTCAGGAATGGAGGGAAAGGTTATCGTTGCGGGCCCCAAAAAAGAAGAAGAGCAAGGAGAAGTGCCGGGACAGGAGTCCGGCACCACGTGGGAGGCCTACCAAAACCATGAGTACTCCTTCTGGTACCCCGTCCACCTCTTTGGACCAGGCACCTTCTCCCCCTCCTGCCGAGGTGAGTGGGCAGCCGGGGGTAGCCTCTCTGGAAGTCTCTATTAAGTCGAATCTTTGCCTAGATGATAAGCCACCCCTCGACCCCGTTGAAGGGTGCACGGCTGCAGCCGATCAGTCTAGCGGCGGTCTCCTGACCACCATAGCCCGGCGCGGTCCGATCAGTCAGATGACGGCTCCTCCATCGCCTGCCCGGACTTATCCACTCTCCCTTCAGGCTCCAGTTTGCCCCCTACATTGGACAGAGTGAGTGGCAGAGCGACACCTCGTCCCACCGGGTTATTCATCCCAGGGACTCGCCACCTGATCCTCAGCTCCCTTTTCCAGCAGGATCACAAACCGACCTGTCATTGGTGTCCTTCCCAGATCTTCCCTCTCACCAGGTCTACCGCCATCCCCGGACAGAGATTCGTCACCGGTTGGGGATCCCTCCATGGAGCCTCCTCCCTCGGGACCTTCGGGGGCCCTCCCAGATCCCTCGCCACCTAGTGGCACTATGGCACATCCCCTGGTAGGACCAGATCTGTCTGACAGGTTCCCAGGTCCAGAACCCCACGTCCCACTTTTGGGCAGCCCACCGCCAGCTCCACAGTACCCGACACCAGGCCATGTGCCCCAATGCTGGGATATCCTGGGTACTCCTATTATCTGCAAGCACTGCCAGGCTTTCAATACCCCTTGTTGCAATACCTTCAGTACCCAGGCTACCCTAACTTTCAGCCTCCTCCTCTGTCACGCTCAGTGCCGGACCATGAGTTGGCCCCCGAATGGTGGCAGGATGCCAGAACCCAGCTTCTAACAGAGATCAGGCAGTCTGTGGGGGACATCCCCCTACCCAGGGCCCCCCTCCACCACCTCCTTCCAGAAGAGCTTTGGGTACTTTAATAGTATGACCTGCTGGGCTGGATCCTTCCATCCCCAGTGGCTCTGAGCCCTCCGACACAGAGCCTGAGTCCAAACCTTCAGACCCCAGATCTCCCGTTGAGGTCCCTCCTAAGGAGTCCCCAAAATCTCCTCCAGAGGACCCTTCCTTTGGAGACCTATTATGCACAATCCAAGCAGCTGGAGGCTGGCCTTCGAAAGAGGTGGACATACAGCATAAAAAACTGATGGAGCACCTGGATCTATCTACTTCTGATCCCATCCCCATCCCTCCATGGATGAGCCCTCATGAGGACTTGGTGACCACGATATGGCAACAGCCGTCCTCCATCCCAGTGGTCTCTCGAAAGGCGGATCATACGTATTATCCCCCGGAAGGGATCTAGCATCTCAATACCCATCCAAAAGCTGACTCCATGGTAATCACGGCCGCTCACGACCAGTCAGCTCAATCGAAACACCTGAGCTTCTCGCCTCCGGACAAGGACTCTCATCAGTTGGACCAGTTTGGCCGGAAGAGTTATTCTTCTTCCTCTTGCGCCATTCGGTCCCTCAACTATGTCTCACACATGGTTGCTTTCCAGAAGGCCTCTCTTTCAGAACTGGAAAGAGACCTCCTGGAGTTACAGGATGAATTCCTTAGGAAGAAACTGCTGGAAAAGGTCAGGATGGGAAAATCTTCATGTCGTCATGCACTGCGTGCAACTTACAACTCTGTGGACTTGGTGGCTAGAGCGGCAGCCATAAGGATCTGTCTCTGCCACCTCTCCTGGCTACGGATCACAGGTCTGGCACAGGATGTCCAATCTTCCCTTCTGGATGCCCTTTTTAAGGTTTCCATCCTCTTTGGTGGCGATGCCAAAGACATTATCACAGGGTTGCAAGAAAGTGGATGATCCTTAAGAGATGTATGCTCTATGTACCAGATGGGACAGAAAAATCCACCTTTTCACCATCAAAGAAGGTGGAATAAGAACCAGGGTAAGCATCAGGAAAAAAGACGCGCCCTTGGCTCAGGAGCACAATCCCCCCAGGCCAAGTTCCCCAAACTGGCATCTGGGGCAAAAGCTTCCCTTCCCTCGGTGTCCTGACTCCTTTCCCCTCCTTCTGCTCCCTCCTTTAAGTCAGGAGGAATCGGTCAGAGGGAGGTTCGGCCTTCACCTGGAGGGGTGGAGGTTCGTCACTGCAGAGTCTTGGGTGCTTCAGCTCATTCAGCGGGGTCACGCGATACAGTTCTGTGAGATCCCAGACCCTCTTCTGCCAGGATGGTCTTTCTATTCCTGGGACCAGGTCCCCATTGTCTCTCAAGAGATCCAGGCACTCCTACTAAAGAAAGCCATAGAACCCATCCCTCAAAACCAGATAAGGGGATTTTATTCCCACTTCTTCCTAGTCCCAAAGAAAACGGGTGACCTTAGACCGATCCTGGACCTCAGCATGCTAAACATCTTCGTCAAGTACAAGAAGTTTCATTTGTTGACTCTTCAGGGGCTCCTCCCCCTGCTCCATCCAAACTCCTGGCTGTGCTCCCTGGATATGTAGGATGCCTATCTACACATCCCTATCCTCCCGGCCCACCGCCGCTTTCTCCGTTTTGTTTTTATGGAGAACCACTTCCAGTATCAAGTGCTCCCCTTTGGCCTTTTCTCGACCCATCAAGTGTTCATGAAATGTTTAGTGGTGGTGGCAGTGTTCCTATGCCACCAGGGCATTTATGTCTTCCTGTACCTGAACGACTGGCATCTCGCAGCACCCTCTCCTACCAGCCTGAAAGAGTCTCTCTCTTTCACTCTGAGCTTGTTTTCTCTTCTGGGTGTCAGGGTCAGTCTGCCCAAATCCCAGCTAGTACCATCCCAACTGCTCCAATTCATTGGAGCAGTACTAGATACAGTTCAGAGCAAGGCATTTCTGCCATTAGATCGAGCCGAGACTCTAGTTGCTCAAGCCCCTCTCGTGGCCCAGGCTCGGTGGATCCCAGCACATGCCATGTTCTGTCTCTTGGGACTGATGGCAGTGGCCATTTCCACAGTGCTCTGGCCAGACTTCACATGAGGGTCGCCCAATGGTCTCTCCAAGTCCAATGGGACCAGAGGAAGGACGACATGAGCCAAAAGGTCACGATCTCCAACAGCCTTCAGAGAGATCTTCGCTGGTGGCAGGATCTCTCTAACCTATCCAGGGGAACACCCTTTCATTTCCCTGTCCCAACCCAAATCCACACCACGGATGCCTCAGATTCGGGCTGGGGAGCCCATCTGGGGATTCACAAGACACAGAGGTCTTGGTCCGACCAGGAACTCATGCTCCACATCAGCGTTCTGGAAACCAGGGCAGTTCTTTACGCCCTCTAGGCATTCCAGTCTCTCCTGGTATTGGGCTCCCTTCTGGTCCAGACAGACAACATGTCCACCGTATGGTACATCAACAAACAGGGAGGAACTCACTCGTACTGTCTCTGCAGAGAAGCAATGAGGGTTTGGTACTGGGCGATTTAGCAAAGCCTTTTCCTGACAGCAGGCTACGTCCCAGGCATAAGCAACACCCTGGCGGACAGTCTCAGTCGATCAGTAGCCAGAGCTCACGAATGGGAACTAAAGTCAGAGGTGGTCGAAGAACTCTTTCTTTGTTGGGGTCAACCAGAGATAGATCTGTTCACCCCCCCATTCAACGCAAAACTACCCAGCTTCTGCTCGCTCATTCCCTGGCATAGTGCTTTTTGGTGAGATGCACTGTCTCTTTCCTGGACAGGGAGGTTTCTCTATGCCTTCCCTTCCTTTCCTCTTATTCAGAAGGTTCTAGTGAAACTTCAGCAGGAAGGAGCACATGTGATCCTCATCGCTCCTCTCTGGCCATGCCAGATTTGGTATCCTCTATTACAACAACTGGCATCGGAACCTCCAGTCCCCTCGCTGTTTTCACATGACCTTCTGACTCAGGAGCAGGGAACCCTGGTGCACCCGAGCCTTCAATCTCTCCACCTTCATGCGTGGCACCTGTGGACATAGTGGTCTCATGCTATGGTGTCTCCTCGCAGGTGGCACATATCTTAGTAGAAGTCAGAAAACCCTCTACTATATCCACTAATGCCATGAAGTGGAAAATATTTTCGATCTGGGCCCTAGCAAGGCGCTGGGATCCCTTTTCGTGCTTGGTGGCCCAGGTGTTAGAGTACTTCACACATTTATCTGAGATGGGCCTTAGCTACTCCTCCATTCAGGTCCATCTCTCTGCGGTGTTGGTCTACCACCTCCCGGTGGAGGGCAAAACCTTAGCTCAGCTGGAGGTTGCCAAAACTTTCTTGAAAGGCATCCTTCACCTGAAACCTCCAATCTGGAATTTCTTTCCCCCCGTGACCTGAATTTCATGCTCGAGAAGCTGACTTTACCCCCATTCGAACCAGCTTCTACTTGTGACTTACGCTTCCTTTCCTGGAAACATTATTTTTAGTCGCAGTAATTTCCGCCAAAAGGGTCTCCGAGCATCAGGCTTTTATCTGTAAGGAACCCTATTTAATTTTTCATAGGGACAGAGTAGTCCTTCGGACAAACCCTTCTTTTCTTCCCAAAGTGGTCTCAGAAACCACTTTGAATCAGAGTGTGGAATTACCAGATTCTGAGGTAATACACCAACTGAACTAAAGAGGTTCGTAAATCCAACCAACTCTTTGTAGCCTTTGCTCCCCAGTGCCAGGGCAAGGCTATCTCCAAACAGACCATCTTTAGATGGTTAGCTAACTGCATCCACTTTTCTTACAAGAAATATGGGAAGTCCCTTCCGGGGACAGTAAAAGGTCACTCCACCCGTAGCATGGCTACCTCTACTGCCTTTTTCAGGACTGTGTCTACTGCAGAGATCTGTGCAGCGGCCACGTGGTCGTCTGTTCACACCTTCACTAGGCATTACAGTCTGGACATTGCCTCTAGGTGCAGAACTGGCTTTGGTCTTTTAGTTTTGCAGGGCCTTCTGTCATGATTTCCCTTGGCGACTTCTCCTCCTCCTCCAGGATTCACCTCAGCATTATTTACTTAGGGGACTGCTTGGTATTCAGTCCTATATGAGAAGACTTACTGCAGGAACCCTCTTGAAGTAAGATATTGCAGTTACGTAAGAACTTACCGTAACAGTAGATCTTTGAGAGAGGTTCCTGCAGTAGGACTAGTTTCCCACCCATCTTCCCCCAGCTCCTGGATGTTTTTTCCTTTATTTTTCATCCTGCCTAGCCCTTGGGTCTGGAGAGGAAGCAGGGTCCTGGGAGTCTGTTCTCCTATTTTATTCTTACCTTTCTATAGGTCTCTAGTGGAAAGAACTAAAGTGAGGTAGGACCGCTCTTTTTAGCCGGGCTGACGCCACGTCACCTGACGTTGGGGGGCCGTCCCCGTTGATGATTACTATCTACAAGTTTGCTGTTTGGATCTGTCGCCAGGGGGCACAGTCCTATATGTGAAGACCTACTGCAGGAACCTCTCTCGAAGATCTACTGTAACGGTAAGTTATTACGTAACTGCAATTTCCTCTACGACATCATTTCCTGTCAGAAGCCTAAAATATACAGCTGCCCCAGCCCTTAATTACAGGCTGATTTACATATGAATAACTATGAACTGCAAAGACTCACACATAAATACAATGGGTCACTCAGATTAGCTTTTTATGTACTATGAAACATTAAGAAACACTATTGATGACAGTTCCCCTTTAAGTGAATTCCCTGGTAATTTAGCTGGGCATAGTTCCTAATCTCTGGCCCTATTTGCTCCTCTGCTGCTCCCTTGATTGCCTTCTCCAGTCTCTCTGCTTTCTGTTTTACTCCCAAACCACTTACTAGCTCCGCTTGCTTAACATACTTCAGGTAGTGTCTGATTTCTTTTTCCCTTGACTACTGCCATCCTTGCTTTGTTGTTTACTGGCTGTCTCCCTCTAACTCGCGTTTGTCCACTGCTTCTACTCCTGCACCATACCCCTAGTACAGCTGAGTTACTTGCTTATGCAGGGGTCCTAACTTGTAAATTCAGCTACCTGCCATTATATAGGGGCCTCTCTCATTCTCAGCTCGGGCAGGCACCTTCTCTGCGAACCTTTTACCGGCCATCCACTTGTACCCAAGCACGGCTGAGTTACCCACTCTGAGGGGGCTCTAATTTTGTTAAATTGGCTACCTGCCATTATACAGGGACTACACTCAATCTCAACATGGTCAAGCACCCTTTTCTGTGCCCCTTTTACCTGCCCTACCTGTCACAATGAAGTCTTTATTCCTATCCTTCGTGGTTGCCTCTCTGACAGGCACCCTTCTGATAGTTGACCTCTCTGCCTGTGTACTATCCCTTCACCAGTCGGACCTCCTCCACTTCTCTGTTGACCGCTACCCTCCCTGTCCCCCCCCTTCCTGTAAGGTGGGAATTAACCTCTCTCGGCTCCCTCTCTCTCTCAGCTTCCTAACTAACTTTGAGCATCATCTACTTGGTTCCTTCTTTACCCCTCATCCCCCCTTCCTCCTGTCCACTGTGCCCCTATCACCTTCTACTCTCCCTGCTCTTATTGGCAGAGGACATCAAGTCTAACCCTGGCCCTGCACAATCCTCCATCACATCTATAGATGCCACCTGGGTTAAACCCACCCCCGGCTAAAAATTGCCTACATGAACGTCTGCAGTCTCCCTGCAAAATACCCTGATATTGAAGTCTGGGTTTCCCTCTACAAACCCCACATCCTCTGCCTCACTGAGACCTGGCTGAAGCCACAGCACTCTTATACCATGTTTCAATTGTCTGGGTACTGCCTCCTGCGCAAAGATCGACCAGGCAAAAGAAAGGGAGGTGGCGCCACCATATTTGTCAGAGAACCCCTCTCTAACTCCACTACCCTCTGCTCCAACAATGCCTCCCCCAGTGATCGACTCATCATTGAAATTACCCTGGGCTCAACAAAAAAACTTTTCCTGGGATGCTGCTACAACCTTCCTGACAGGGTTGTAGAGGGCCTCCGTAGCCTCCTAGCTGAGTTCGGATCACTTCTCCCTAATCAGAGAAACCATCCTTCTTGGAGACTACAACCTCAACTGGCTCAGTTCTCATGAATCAGATTATGCCAACATTCTAAATCAGTATAACCTGGTGCAAATGATCTCTCTCCCTACCCGTTTCAACATCCGTACCTTGAACCACATACTTCTAGACTGGTTGATCACTAACAGTTGAGACAGAGTCGCCCAAACTGGCATGCCATCTGACTCCATAAGTGATCACTCCCCCACCTACGTCATTTGGTTTGCTAAGGCCTCCCGCCCTTCCCCCAAGTACCTCTCTTTTCACAACTTCAGTTGCCCCGATACCTCCCACCTCTTTGAGGACATTAGGGCCATAAACTGGGGGGACCTCTGTGCATTCACCGATGTGTCTCTGGCTGCCACCTATTTCACCAACGCATTTCTGGACATCCGGTACCGCCACTTCCCTACCACTACTCGACGTGTCAGAAGCAGGAGCACATGCTGACTCACCAAAGACCTACTGACCCTCATAAAGTTGAGGGACAGCAAGTGGGCTGCCTACAAACTGCCCCCCTTGTCTGCCCTGTGGAATGAGTACAGGCACCTGTGCAATAGTTGTAAATACATGGCCAGATCACTAAAACAGGAGTACTACCACCGGCTCCAGAGAGAGAGAACCTGGGCAATCCTAAAAAATTGTGGGACTCTATTAACTCTATTAAATCCCCACACACATAGACCCTCCATTCACCTGAGTTCCTCTTCTGGCCCTCTGACTGATCCCTTGGCGGTCGCTGAAGCGTTTAACACCAAGTTCTTCGACCTGTCTGCCCTCCTCTGCAATCTTCCTTCCCCGGGACCCTGCATTTCCTCCTTACCTTCTAAACCCCTCCCTAATGACACCCCCACCCCCCTTTTTACTTTTCGACCATCTCCGCAAAGGTCACTTCCAAACTACTAAAGAGGTTACCAAAGGGGTAGCCCTGGCTCCGATGGTCTCTCCCCTGTCTTTCTGGAACTTGTCTCCTCTCTTATATGCAAGCCTCTCACCTCTGTCTTTAATCTTGCACTATCTATCTCCACCACATCTGACTACTGGAAGTCTGCTAGAGTAGTTCCTGTCTTTAAATCCGGTGACCCCCACACTCTTCCGATAACTACCCTCCTATATCTATTCTCCTCCACCTAGGTAAACTCCTTGAGAGGATCGTCCACCAACAACTATCTGAGTACATTGCTAAATACAACCACCTATGTAGCCAATAGCATGGCTTCCGTAAGCATCACAGTACTTCAGCTGCTCTGGCTCTTTTTACCAATCACATCCTCTCCATCATGAATCGTGGATGTACCACGGGTGCCGTCTTTGTTGACCTATCTAAAGCTTTTGATATGGTCAACCACTCCCTACTCCTATCCAAATCATCCACACTCAGTTGCTCTGCCGAGACCACTGACTGGTTTCAGAGCTACCTCTCTGGATGCTCCAAGTCCATGCGCATTGGTACAACCACTTCTCCTCCCTTGCCAGTCACCACGGGAGTTCCCCAGGGCTCCATCTTGGGCCCCCTGCTCTTCTCTTTATTTGTCAACTCCCTCCCCACTGACAGCTTTACCTGTAACTCCCTACTCTATGTGGATGACCATGTCATTTTCCATAGTGACAAATCTCTCTTGTGTATTTCCTCTGTCCTCACCCAGAACTACCGTACTGCTTATAACTGGTTCTCTTCTAATCTGTTGTTGGTCGATTCTAAGAAAACCAAGGCTATGTTGTTTGGGTCAAAACCGTTCCTTACTAAAACCCTCAACGCCAACTCTTCTCTCCTTATCCACCCCCCGATGGCCCCGCCCTTGAAAAAGTCACTTCATTCAAATTCATAGGGGTAATGCTTGACCTTCTCTCTCATTCAAAGAACACATAAACCACTTAGTCCACAGGGTTAATCTGAAACTGGGAGCAGCCTACCATCTAAAGCCCTACCTAACCAAGGAGGTTTGCTTGGCTATTGTCACAGGTAATCTGCTCCCTATCTTTGATTATTGCTCCCCAATCTACAGTGCAAATCTTCGGTCTTCTACGGGCAAGCCTAGATTTGCATGTAACCCCCCTGCAAATGGGGGTTCCCAAAAAATCTTCCAGGAGCTTACTTGAATTCTCCAAGCCTGAATGGTGTTTGGCATTTAAGCCGTTTATCTGTGAGTGCTTTTAGAGCCTCTGGTACTGTCTCTTTAAGAGCTGACTGCTTGCAGACATAATTAGTTTGTATGGGGGGACTGTGTGTTTTCCTGCTTGAGTCCCGCTCGAGCTACTGCCAAATCACTCCGTTTCTGCCATCGCTAAGTGGGCAGAAGGAGCACTCTTCAAAGATGTAATTGTTTGCTTGTAACCTGTTAGAGTAATAATGAAGATGCAGTTTGATTTAACCTGTTCTTTGTAGCAAGGACAGTGCAGAGTAGCTCCCTCATGTTGGTTCTGAACTGCTGAATTGGACCAATCATGGTGGAGATCCTTAAAATGGAGCCTGCTCTGGGGAATCAGAACTTGGACTCTCCTCTGGAGCCTGCTGTAAGGGATTGTAAGGGCAGTGACTCTGGGAAATGTAGTTTTACTTACGCCTTTTTTTCCACCAACAGGGAGTTTACTGTGAGTGACAGCCAAACCAGCCAATTGAACTGGGAGGAACTCAAAGGAAATGCCCGGCTCTGTCTACTGGAAGATCAGATCAGTTTTGGCAGTGAAGAGACAAGGAGCCCTGTGGCTTCCCCGATGTAGAAGTTTTAGCGGCGCGCGTGTAAAACCCTGAGTTTTCGGTCTGCAGCCTGTGCAAGCACCCGTTTGGACTGAATCCGACCTGTAGGATAAGAAAGGAGATCTGAAGAGTAGAAACTAGGCTCACCCTGTAGAAGACTGGAGAAATTGCTGAATCATGCTCGGTCTGTCAGGAACTGAATTTGCCGTGTGTTCTCCCGGGTATCGTGCAGTAATTGCAGTTGGGATTGAGAAGCAGCCTGCCAGGTATAGTACTTTCCTTTCACATATAGATGTGTGCAGTGCTTGTGGGGAATCGCGTTTCAAATCCCCAGTACAGTGAATTGAGTGCATGAAGCTGGAAGTAAACCCCAGCTTAATCCAGACTACATCTATTTGCTCTAAACTGCAGTGGGGTCCGGTCAAGGACCTTGTCCACATGGTCTGCTCCTCCTGGCAATCCAGGACAACCTGCCTTCCATCCAGTTCCCAGCATTGAGTTTGTGAGTACAGCAGGGTAGCTCCCTGCCATCTGTACCAGTTGCAAGTGTGTCATCTAATTTTTGCTTTTTCATTTCTTTACAAACTGAGCCACCTACCTGGCTCGGATTACAATTGGGTATTGTGCAAATGTTTTTCCATCACAGGGCCCCAACCAGCTACACCGATCCTGGCTAGCCCCCCCCCCATCCTGGGTACCCAGTGAAAGTGACAATTTGGGACTCTGAATATGCGCACAGTACTGTGATTATTAATGTGTTTAACCTAATTAACCTGATTTTCCCCTTCATTGTTACAGCTCCTTAAATAAACCAATTAATTAATAAATAAATGCTGGTTTCAGCAAAGTTACACTGGCTGAGGTATTCGTTTATGCCAAAGTATTGTACTGTGTTTTTTGCACTGTATCATCTTGTTTTGCAGGGAGTCCTCAGAGTCCAGTCGACAGAGCCAGTCCTGGGGGTAAGTGTACATTGTGAAGATATTCCTAATGCATTGTGTGGGTCACTAGTGGGAAGAACGGGGGTTACAGTGTCCCAGAGGGCTGTGACCAAGTTAGTTTAACTACTGCAAACCCTGACCTCTGGGTGGAGGCACCCACCATTGGACCTAGGCCCCTCAACCTGTTAGTAGTTAAGCAGGCAGGGGTAGTAGCCCTTGGGATAGTGCCACCTAGGGGTTACATGCACACTTCTTCCCTTTTCTCCACAAACTCGGATTCAGTCTGATGAGCACTCACTAATGGCTACAGGCTGACTTCAGGACCTTACACGCGCTTCCCGCGTGAACTGCACGCCGCAGCAGAACAGAGCTCCTATTCCTTTCACAGTCAACTCGCATCTGGCTCTCCAGCAACAGTTCAGGGCATTTCCCTTAGACTCTAACAGGTTCGGTTGGTGTATCCGGCTGTCAGTCACTGCAGGGCTCCCTCTGTTGGTGCAAAAAGGCGCCAAGGTCCAAACTACAATTCCCAGAAGCACTAACCATATATTCCCCTTAGGCAGGCTCCACGTGAGAGTACAAGTCCTGGTTGGTCCAAGCAGTCTCCATTTTAGTGATCCCCTAAACCCAACTGGCCCAGCACAGCAGTTCAGGTCCAAAATGGAGGGGCACAACACACAGAGTCCCAGCTACAATAAAGGCAGGTTAGACAAACTGCAATTTTACTAATGCTCTAAACGATTACAGGCAAACAGTTACATCTTTCAGGTGGGCTCCCTTTACGCTTTCAGTGACTGCAAAATGGAGCGATTACACCACAGCTCAGACAGGATTTGAGTATTAAACACACAGTCCCCCCATATAGAACTGATTTTGTCTGCAAGCAGACAGCTCTTAAAGAGACAGTATGTGGAGGCTCTACCAGCACTCACAGTGCCATTCAAATGGCTTAAGCGCCACATGCCAACAAGCAGGGGAAACACTTAGGCAAGCTCCTAGGAGGCTTTTAGGAACCCCCATTTGTAGGGGGGTTACACGTACTTTAGCCAGTTTGTCTCGATTACTCTACGTTTACATAAGGTTTTCTGTACATTGAGGTTTCTCTGGTTCCTGTTTTGATTCATAGGAACCAGAGAATAGCCTACCTGAGTACCGTGACTATTTTTCATAGAAACCATGTTCCTTTTTGCTAAATTTAGTTGTTTAGTATTTTTAGCTTATGCAGTTTACAGAGAATGGAGCATTTTCTCTTTCTGTTTCTGTCTGTGCCCTTTCACCTTAATTAATCAGTTCTTGTTACAGGAGCCGTGATTTGACCTTCAGCACAGTTTCTTCAGTATAAGAGCTGTTTTTTGCTATTGGGCTCTTGTGCTGCATTGTTTTGTGGGAATCATTTTGATTAATTCAAGGTTCTCTTTAATTGGTATGTCAGAGAGACCTTGTGGACCATTAAAGGCCATGGGAAATGTCAATAAAATACTTGCCACCCCCCTCATCAGGCTCTAACCTATCTGTCTGCGTCGGAGGAGGAAGAAGAATGTTACGTGCATTGGAAGGTAGGTGACCCCATGGAGCTAGAGGGCACACCTGAGCAAGATTATGAACCTCCTCCAAGGCCGATCGATGATTACTCATCATTTTCCTCATTGTCAGACAAATGTTTTATTTGTTGTTTTTTTTTTTACAAAATATTTTATTAAGATGGTTGGATGTTACAGACACCAGACAGGTAAGCCCCGACCAGTCCGGGGTGTAAACAAATAAGAATACAGACATTCAGTCAATCACATAGTCAGTACAAGAAAGGTCTTACAAATGAATTCCTTGCAAAACAGATAAAGAGCAATCGGGTGATACTGCAGTTCCTTTGATGAAGATGGGTCATTTTACTCCCATACATTTTCCTCCTCTCTACAATAGAAACATAGAAACATAGAATTTGACGGCAGATAAGGACCGCTTGGCCCACCCAGTCTGCCCATTTCCCTACCTACTGGATAAGCTGCAGATCCTAGTTAACCAGCAGCCTACTTCTTCCTACCCCCACCCCCAGAACTGCCTTATGACTATCCCATGCATGCTTGAATTCCACCACTGATTTTGACTCACAACCTTCCTCCGAAGGCCATTCCATGCATCCACAACCCTCTGTGAAAAAATACTTCCTAAATTACCTCTGAGCCGCCCTCTATCTTCAAATTGTGCCCTCTGTTCTTGCACACCTCTTTTTTGAAAATGCTACCCTCTTGGACTTTGTTGATTCCCTTGAGGTAATTGAAAGTTTCTATCATGTCCCCCTCTCCTTCTTTCCTCGAGGCTATACATATTAAGCTCCTTAAGTCTCTCTTCATATGTCTTCTGGTGCAGACCCTGCACCATTTTAGTTGCCCTCCTCTGGACAGCTTCCATCCTGTCTATGTCTTTGCAGAGACTGGGTCTCCAGAACTGCACACAGTACTCCAGATGGGGTCTCACCAGCTGTCTGTACAGAGGGATAATAACTTCCTGTTTTCTACTGGTGATGCCTCTCCCTATGCATCCCAGTATCCCCCAGCCCTCCTTGCTGCCCTCTCACATTGCTTGCCCATCTTTAGGTCATCTGATATGACTACCCCCAGGTCCCTTTCCATTTTTGTTGTTGTTAGTATCTCACCCCCCATTGTGTACTCTTCCCCTGGGTTTTTGTTTCCCAGGTGCATTACCTTGCACTTCTTAGCATTGAATCTAAGCTGCCATACATCTGACCATTCCTCTAACCTTGCCAAGTCCCTTCTCATCCTTTCCACCCCACCCTGTGCATCAACTCTGTTCCAGTCCTTCTGCAATGTCGCTTATAAAGACATTGAAGAGGACCGGTCCTAATACTGAACCCTGCGGTACCCCACTAGTAACCCTCCTTTCTTCTGAGTGGACTCCATTTACTATTACTCTCTGTGTCCTATTCTCCAGCCAATTCTTTACCCAGGCTATCATCTTGGGACCCACCCCAGGCTGGCTAACTTGTATATTAATCTTTGTGTGGGACTGTTCAAATGCCTTGCTAAAGTCTAGGTAGGCCATGTCCACAGCCCTCCCTGATCTACTACTTTGGTCACCCAGTCAAAGAAATCTATCAGATTCTGTCTGGCATGACCTTCCTGCTGTGAATCCATGCTGCCTAGGGTCCTGTGCCCTCTGTCCTCTAGATACCGACAATTCTTTCCTTTAGAAGTGATTCCATCATTTTCCTATCACTGAGGTTAAACTAACAGGTCTACAGTTTCCTGCTTCTGCCTTGCTCCCACTTTGTGAAGGGAATTACATCTGCCCTCCTCCAGTCCTCGGGTACCACCCCATCCTCCCATGATTTGTTAAAAGGGTAGTCAGTGGTGTCACGAGTTCTACCTTTAGTTCTTTTAGAATTCTGGGATGAATCCATCAGGCCCCATTGCTTTGTCCACCTTCAGTTTTAAGAGTTCTTTCAGAACCCTTTCTTCTGTAAATAGGCGGTATCAACTTCTGTATCCAGAGTGTTACTACTGTTTGTTTTATGTACTCTCTTCCTTTGTAAATACTGAGCAAAAATATTTGTTTAGTATCTCTGCCTTTTCACAGTCTCCCTCTGCCCACCCTCCCTCCCTTTATTAAGCCTCACAATCCCTCCCTTGGTCTTCCTTGCTCCCTGATGTACCTATAAAGGTTTTATCCCCTTCTTAACTGAGTTGGCTATCTTTTCCTTGGTTTGGGCCTTTGCTGTTCTGACTGCCTTCCCAGCCTCCTTTTGCTTTAACTGATACAGTTCTCTGTCCTGCTTCTACTGTTATCTCTTGTACTTCCTGAATGCTTTCTTTTCTCTTGAACCTTCACTGCCACTTCCTTTGAGAACCATAGTGGTTTCTTACATCGTCTTGTTTTGTTTATTTGCTTCACACAAGGCTCGTTACCTCTGTGATGGCAGTTTTTATTATTCCCCATTGTTCTTCCACCCCTCCTTCCTGCCCATTTGCTAGTGCGTTCCTTAGGCACTCACCCATTTTGGCAAAGTCAGCCCTCCTAAAGTCCAATACTTTTGTCTTTGTATGGCTTGACTCTATTGCTGTGTTTATTGTGAACCATACTGTTCGATGGTCGCTAGTTCCCAGATGGCTACCCACTTCTACATCTGTAATCCTCTCACCATCTCCTTTTGAGAGAATCAAGTCTAATATTGCTCCCTCTCAAGTGGGCTCCAGTACTAGTTGTCTAAGGCATGCCCCCTGTAGAGCATCTAGAATAACTGCACTCTTCAAGTGGCAGCTGCAACTGCACTCCAGTTAACATCTGGCATATTCAGATCACCCATCAGCAATATCTCCCTTTTTCTGCCATTCTCTAAGTATACTTTCTATCATTTCCTGTCCATTTCTCCCTTGAGAAGGGGGTCTGTATACAACCCTGTAAGTGACAGGGTGCCATGCCTGTCTCCAAATTTACCCACAGTGCTTCTTCTCCTCCCTGTGTACCTTTTTGTTCTGTTGCTTTATTCCTTCCTTATGTAAAGAACTACTCCTCCTCCTTTTACTCTCCCTGTCCCTCCTGTAGACAGTGTATCCTGGTATGTTTATGTCCCAGTCATGGTTTTGTGTGTACCATGTTTCTGTGACTGCCACGATATCCAGATGTTCTTCCTCCATCAAGGCCACTAATTCAGGAAGCTTGTTACCCAGACTACGGGCATTAGTACTCATTGCTCTCCATTTTTGATGGCTTTACCTTCCAGTGCAGCATCCCCACTGACTGTTCTACCTCTGTCTTTTCTCATTTAGTACCCTGTTTTGTAGGGAGGCTGGGATTTTCCTGCTGCTTGTCAGTGCCTCCCCTTTGACTAGTTTAAAAGCTTGCCAATGAAGCATTTAAACCGATTGCTCAAAAGACTTGTTCCTTCCTGGACAGATGCAGACCATCCTGTTAGTATAGGCTGGTGTCCTCCAGGTGAACCCCAGTCCCCAATGAAGCTAAACCCCTGTGCTCGCACCATTTTTTCAACCATTCATTAAACTGCATGGTGCCAATACCCTCGCCTCCCCATGCTTTGACAGGCAGCACCTCTGAGAAGGATACTGTGTGTGCTACTGGCCTTAGGTCCCTCCCAACTCTGCAATGTCCTCCTGCACTGCTCTAATCTCATGATGAGCCAAGTCATTTGTCCCTAGGTGGACAATTACGTCCAGCTCAGAATCCTTGCAGCTGTTCTCGTGATCCTGAGGATGTGCTTCCTGTCCCTCCAAGCCATGGCACCAGGCAGGCACCTTACTTCATTTTTCTCATCTCCCCAGTTCTATACCCCTAATAATTGAGTCCCCCACCAGGAGCTACTTCCTTCCCTTGGTGTCCTCTGCCTCCTTTCTGTGGGCCTCCTTGTGACAGTTATCATCAGTCTTCTCTGGGGTACACCCATAGGGGAGCTATGTCGCCCAGAATGGTGTATGGATTGTGGAGTGGAACAATTGACTGGGTGTGCCTCTGTTCCACCCTCCTCACCCTCCCTGAGCCCACTGTGGTCCAACTGCTGTGCTTTCTTCACAACCTCTGAGGTAGTGGTGGTGGCGCTAGTGCTCCCTGAATGGGGAGGTTCCTTTTCTACTGTCCAGGGTGGCCTGGGGGAAGGTTTCCTTACTACTGTCCAGTGCGGCCTGAAGACGGGCAACTTTCTCCCTCAGGGCAGATAGTTGTCTGCAAATAGGGCAGCATCTCAGCCTCCAGAACGACTCCCGGAAGACTGCTGCCCCACAGCCATTACATTGCACTACTCCCCACATGTTTATCTAGTTTTTTATTTTTATTGTATTTGTGAAAGTGCTGCACGCATGATTTGATTATATAGAAATATATATATTATACAACGTATGCTTATATTATCAGTGCAGTGTGCTAGAGAGGATATGACAGTGAAATGCACCTTGCACTCGAGGAAATGATGTCAGGACCTCAGGTATAAAGGAACTATTTCCAGGGGTGGGGGTGAGGGTGGGAAGGTTGGCCTAAACTGTGTCCTCACAAACAATCGACTAAAAGCTCTCACCCACCGCCATGGCGAGTGCCTTCCTGTCAGCAAGATACCCTACACAACAATTTGACAGAGAAAGTACCCTGCTAATCAAACAGAGAAAATCCAGACATCCAAGTCAGACACAGGTAAAACCTCTCCAGCCCCAAAACAGCCTGGTGGTTTGTTAGCCAGAAAGGAAAATCAAATATGCAGTTATTTCAGCCCTTCTGAGGATGCTGACAAGATAAGCAGTTTTAAAAACCCCCTTTCTGAATTAAAAACTAAAACAAATACCAAACTCTGCCACTTTGAAAGTGAGGAAAACTTCTCTCAGATGTAAGCAAGAGAGAGAGAGAGAGAGAGAGTTTAGTTACAGATAATTCGTTCAAAATAGTATATTCCACGCAGCTTCTCAGTTGTTCCCAAGAACTCCTGTACACAACTTGGAAGAATATCCCCGCTATGGTTGGCATCTCATATTGTACATACAACACAAACAAAACAGAACCTTTTTCTTTTTGTATATGGGGATCCCCTCAGCTGACAAGTCGCCAAATGGCCCACATCATTACCTATCAACCTATGTGGGAAAGTTATCATTTTGAATCACCTGTATAAGAGGATTCCAGACTGATTCAAACCATTCCCCTCTGCCCATTGCATCCCCTTGCACTCTTTCTAATTTCATGCTTAGACAGAGGTTGTTAACCCACTGTTGGACCGAGGGGGGTGAGGGAGCCATCCAACTTTGGGCTACAGTTTTCCTGACATTAATTAATGCCTGTGACCAGAGTGTCTCAACAGCTCCACTTCTAGGTCACTTTGGGTCCTCGCCCAACAAAAATTCCAGAGGACTGCACCGTAAAGTGCAATCTAGTACCCCCTCCATTAGTCGATGTACTTCCCACCAAAATGGGGCAACCCTAGGACAAGTTAGTGCCAGATGGAGAAAATCTCCTGTGTTAACAAGATATTTGGGGCACACATCTGGCTTGGATGGGTCCAGTGCATGCAGGCATTTAGGAGTAAAGTAGAACCTATACATAAAATTAAATTGAATTTACCTCAAGTTGTTACTTCTACAGCAAGTATTAAAGTGATGAGTCACTCAGGCCCACACCTCCCCACTACAATCCAAACCCAGATCAGAGTGCCAGTCCTGCCAATTCTTATCAAGTTGCCTGTCAGCACCACCTCCTGCTATCATTTTATAAAATATGGTAAGCGGTTTAGAGGTTGGTTGAGGACTTAATAATTCCTCTTCCAAAGGGGACGCAGCTCCCCATCCATGCTCCAGTCCAAGTTATGGTCCCAACCTGTTCTTAATTCTGAGGTATATAAAAATGTCAGCTGGTGGAATACCCCAATTCTGGCAAATATAGGGAAAAGACAAAAATGTACCCCCCTCATACAATTGATTCACTGACCTTAACCCGAGTTTATGCCAAGCCAATAATCTTTGTATCAAGGAAAAGGTACATGGGCCTTTAAGCTGCAGGGCTAATGTCAAATCCGTATAAGAGGAGGGGGCAGCCACATGCCCGCCCAATTCATGAGCTTTAACCCAGCACCGAAGTGTAGCTGCAGTGAAAGGATTACTGACACAGGATCGACCACCTGGCCACAGTGCCCCTGCGAGCAGACCTCCCACCGGGGATTTGAAGTTGCTCTTCTTCCAGGTTCCACCAGAGTGGGAAGTTACCTCCCCTTGCAGGTACAACATAAGCGATTTGCGCCTCCAGATAATACCAGTAAAAATTTGGGAGACCCGGACCACCCCTGGAAGTAGGCAACATTAGAATAGCTCTCTTTACCCCGGCAGGCTTATTTCTCCATTCTCAGGAATTTGTGTATAATCGCATCTATACTGTATGTGTAAAATGTGAGAGAGGGATGACAATAGGTAAAACCTGGTATAAATATAAACACCTGGGGAGTAACATCATCTTCACCACCCCCACCCTCCCTAACAACAAGAGGGGTAAACCAGCCCATCTATCACACTCCCTGGATATTCTTTAAAGCGGGGGTTTAAGATTCAAAGCGTACAGCTTATGCGACTGCACTGATATCTGCACACCCAAATATTTCAACTTATCTACCAGCTGTAAGCGACCAAGGTTGGGTATCAATCTGGCTCTGTTCAGGAGTCCCACTGGGAGCAATTCACTCTTTGTCCAGTTTACTTTGTGGCCTGATAGACCACCATATTCTCTCATAACCCTGAGTACCTCCGGTAAATCACTAGAGGGGGATGGCAAGTATAACAAAAGGTCGTCAGTGTATAGGGCCACCTTGTGTTCCCCAACGAAACCCCTGAATCTCACTGTGAGCCCTAATTTTTGCTGCTAAAGGCTCCAGAGATAATACCATAAAGGAGTGGTGTGAGAGGGAACCCCTGCCGTGTCCCCCATCCTAGCTCAAAGCAAGGGGAGAGGGCACCATTGACAGCTATCTGTGCACTGGGGCGCTGATACAGTGTTCGGACCCAAGAACTAAAGTTTGGACCCATCTCAAATCTACTGAGCATATCAAAGAGATACCCCCACTCCACGTGGTCAAATTCTTTTTCCCCGTCAATTGCAGGTATTGCCATGTCATGATTCCTGGCACCGACCTTCCACCTGTTTATAATATTAAGGGCATGTCTAATATTATGTTTCCCTTGTCTACCCTTAGTAAAGCCCGATTGGTCTGGGTGGATCAGGTGAGGGAGAAGTCCCTCCAGTCTCATTGCCATTACTTTGGCCAAGATCTTATAGTCAGCTGTTAGTAATGAAATTGGTCTATAGGATGCACAACAAGTGGGGTCCTTATCCGGTTTGGGGAACACTGTAATTACAACTGACCATGTGGAGGGAGGCAACTCTCCTTTTTCCAGACTTTCCATCAGCATATCATGTAGTGGCTTGAGGAGTAGATCTTGAAAGTCTTTAAAGAAGTCTATGGGGGAGCCCATCTGGGCCCGGCGCCTTGCCCCCCCAAGGTCTTTAATCGCCCTTTGAAGTTCACCAACCTCAAGGGGCATGTCCAGGTCACGTACCTGGTCAGGAGAGAGCACAGGTAGGGAAACGTGCAAAGAACCAATCTAGGTCTGATTGATTAATGGGCCCCTGCGAAGTATAGAGCTATTTGTAGAATGTCCCGAAGGTCCGCCTATACTAGGAGTATCTCTAAGTACTCCCCCCCATCCTGAATACTCTCCACGTTCCTCTCTGCCTTTTGCCTGCGCAGCTGCCAAGTGAGGTATTTGCCCCCCGTCTCCATCAAAATATGCACCCGCTTGTGTCAGCAGGATCGCTCTCTCGAAATTGACAATGCTCAAAGTATTATATTGCCATTTAAGTTTCTGTAGGACCCCACATACAGCAGCTGTAGGCCTTTTTTTATGAGCCTCCTCACATGCTTCAATTTTGGTCCTCAACATTTGTAAATCTTGCTGGGACCCCCTAGATTTATGGATTGCATAAGAAATTGAATATCCCCTAATTGAGGCCTTTAACGTTTCCCACCTCGTCGCATGCGACGTATCTCCTTTTTTATTAAAGATGAACAATTATTTAATCATTGAGGCAGCCCCAGTGTGGAGAGTGCTGTCTTTAAGCAGGGTGGGGTCCAGCTTCCACTGCCTGACCACAGGGGGTGAGTCTCCCATCACCAGCTCCAGTGTCACAGGGGCATGGTCAGAGAGCAGCATGGGGGAACAGAATGCATCGTTTGAAAACAAGATTAAGGAGTGAGACACCAGTAATCTATCTAGTCTAACATGGGATCCATGAGCGTGAGAGAAAAACTGTAATCCCTCCCAGTGGCGTGTACATGCCGCCAAATGTCAACCAAGCCCAGGTCCCGCTGCAGCACTCCCAGTGCTAGAGCATTTTTAGTTTTAGTGATGGGGGAAGTGTTGGAATGGTCCATCACACTATCTAAAACACAATTATAGTATATGGGTGCTGTATATTGTGGATGGATTTCAGCAATTGCTGAAATCTTGTTGTAGTACAATTCAAAGGTCAAAAAAGTTGTTGTACTATGGTTCTGATGTCACATCGCTAGTACAACAACTTTTTACTCTTGACCTGCCACCTGATTGGCTCACATAAGGCTCTGTCTAGAAAATTAAAAAAAACATGGCGGCACGATTTAGCGAGCCTGGGGAGTGGAGCCACCGACTTTTAACTCGGGAGTCGGAACACGAAGAACCATACATGGCTCCCTTTTTGAAAAACTTTCCTTTTTTTCCTCGTTATTTAAAAAATAAACGATGTGCAGAGGAGAAAGTGAGAAGCCATACGGAGCACAAGCGGTACAAGTGGGAACGGGAGCGAGCAGGAACGGGAGCAGTGTGACTACAACAAGTAAGAGAAAAAACTTAGTAAAACAAATAAAAACCCATATACTATATAAAACAGTGGATGGGTGAACATCCACAACTAAGTCTGTGTTCCCATCTCGGGCAATTGATGACATCAGCGAGACCTCTCCAGCTTCGCTCTCGAGGTCTCTATGATGTCATCAACTCCCTCGATGGAAACACAGCCTTGTTGTGGATGTTCACCCATCCACTATTCTATATATAGTCTTCACCGATAATCCACTGCCCAGACCACCTAGCTAATTCCAAAGCTAACTGCTGGAAGAACGCTGGCTGTTCCAGATTAGGAGCATACACGGACCCCAGGGATATCACGCCCACCTTAGGGAGAGATACCCTAACCAGAGCAAATCTCCCATACTGGTCTGAAACTTGTTCAGTAATTTTAACCCCAGACCCCTTGGGGAACCAAATTGCAGTCCCTCTCGATTTGGTGGAAAATGTCGAAGACACCCACGTTCCTCCCATGGTCACTGCCATTTTTACTGCCTCACCCTGGGACATGTGACTTTCCTGAAGCATAATGATTTGCCATTTGGATCTCCTAACCTCTGTTTGCAGTTTTTTCCTTTTAATAACAGATTTCAGACCATTAATGTTCAGAGATGTGATCTTAATACTTTCAGCCATAACCCCCCCTCTAAATTAGAGCTTTTCCAACATCTTTTGTACCAACCGAGGAACCCTGCCCAGTCATCTGTCCCAACCAACCAATTTTCTTTTAACTCCCAACAAACATCCCCAAGAAAAAGAGTCACAAAGGGCTCACCGGCTCCTACACAGTAAAATAATGGAACCAGGATAAAACCCACCCCCTTCCCTCCCAGCAAAATCCCAGCAATAACTAACATAGAACCCCCTTCCCCCCTCGCAAATCTGAAAGGATCCGCCATTGTTTCCCTTACAAACAATCAGCAAACTTTAAAACTAATAAACTAAGTACTATCTGATAGTCTATGTGAGGCACATATTCATAAAAGCACAGGAATACAGCACACAGTAAGACCTCAACATCATAAATCACCAGCGATCCTTAGTTCCCTCACCAACCCCCTGGTCTCCCCACTCACAACTGTAGTAGAGAGGTAATAAAACATTCCCCACATATAAAAGGAAAAACAGAGAGCTGTCGCCCCTTTCCAAACAGTTTAAACACTGTAACTTAAACGTAAATGTTTTTAGGGCCAAGGGTCTCTCGGTTTGGGGGGGGAACAGAACACTCTTCGTAGTGGTAAAATGCTGCACAGGCAAAGCAAGCAAGAGAAAAAAGAAGGTAAATAAATACAGAAGTCAATGCATTAGTTCTATCAAGTCTAAATCATTGAGCTTCTTAGGATCCAGTGGTGTAAGTTCCAGCCCCGCCGTTACCCTGATCCCAAGACCAGGTTGGGGCTCTGTAGGCCAAGTTTTGCCAGTCTCCAAGCAATGGCACAAATCGCTACCACCGCACAGCCATTCTCATACAGATATAAAATTAAAAATTAGCGGTCAGAAACAAACATCGCGGCGTAGCTGCACCACAACTAGAGAATAAACATCAACACCGAGGGCCAAGCAGCCCACATAAAGCAGTAGATCAAACCATGGCAACAACAGGAATCAGTCACTTATCTTGATCAACGCTGTCAGCTGAACCTTCTCTGCGATGCCTTTTCACCTCTTCGTCCACCCATTGAGAGGCCTCTCTAGGACAAGAAAACAGCTTGGGTGCACTCCCTTGGGGATTAATTCGGAGCTTGACTGGGTAAAGAAAGGTGAATTTCCATCCCATTTTGTACAGCTTTGTCTTGATCTTGTTGAACTGCTGTCGCTTACTTTGGAGATCCCTGCTGTAATCTTGAAAGATCAAGACCAAATTATTTTGCATTTTTATGGGCCCTTTCACTTTTGCTTGTTTGAGAATAGCATCTTTTTCCATGTACTGCAGATATTTAATCAAAGTGTCACGGTCGGTCACCTTCTTTTGGCGGAGGCCCGACTCTGTGAGCGTGCTCTATTTCACACTGGGCCAGCTCTGGCAGTAATTCGAGGTGCTCTGCAATCCATCTGTGCAGGTTTGTTTCGGGGTCATCTCCCTTGGTGCCCTCCGGTAGCCCCACGATCCTCAGGTTCGATCTCCTAGACCGGTTTTCTTGATCATCCACCTGAGCACTTAGTTCTCTGACTGTGCTAAGGATAGAGGCCTTGTCCCAGGCCGTCTCCACAAGAGCTTCTTCCTGCACCCCGACATGATGTTCAAGCTGGGCTATTTGATCGGTATGAGTTGCAGAGGTCTCCGACAGGCCTGTAACCACCAATTGCATGTGGGTGATCTGAGCGGCTATGTTTGCAAAGCTTGCCTTCATGTCATGTTGAATTTGTATAAGCGTAGCAGGTACTGCCGCAAAGGACCTCTTCAGATCGGTCATTGCAACAGGGTTTTCATCTGGTTTAGGCCTGCTCTGCAACTGCTCAAGGCCACGATGCGATCATCCCAGTGTATCTGCCCCCCCAAATTGAAGTTTTGCCTGCTTTTCTTTTTTTCTACTAGATGCCATCCGCTACCTGGGTACGCCACCCCGTTATAACATTTAGTTAAGCAGCTGGGGTCTCACAATTCACCTTCAAAGATATGTGCCAGAGGGAGCTCAGCTAAACTGCGTCCACAATGTTACAGCGTCAGCCGTCAGACAGATGGTTGATACCCTCAATATTCCCCCACTAGAAACAGAGGAGAATGGAGAGGATGCTGATTTTATGGACGCACTGGGAGTAGCTCCACCAAGAAGGATGTTCTAGGGACATGTGCAGTTATCTGGTACAGTTATCCACACTGTGGCTGTCTTTGTTTCCCTTTAAATTTAGCCAGAATGTCTTCAAGCTAAGTTCCTTCCACCCACATGTTATCCTCCTCTGCTCCGCCCCGTGATGTCAGATCTTCCTTTCTGCTGGAAGAGTCAGGTCTCCTCTGTCCTGCTTCGCAGCTCCATGCACGTGGTCTAGGCAGGCATTTCTCTTGTTTTTTTTCAAGGCTTTTTTCGTGCGCCTTTGTTCTCAAAATGGAGTGCAATGAACCTTGAGACCAGTCCAGGATTTAAGAGGTGTCTTGCCTGCAATCAAGAGAAGTCCTGAACGGACCTACACACTTCATGCATCTACTGCCTCAGGGCAGAGTATGACCCACAGGCTTGTGGGCTGTGCGAACCCTTGTTGCCTTCCTCACTTGAGAATCGGTATGCCAGTCTCCTTCTTGGTCGGCCAAACAAACGGGACCCTCTGGTCCCTTCTAAAGATGCCCGTAAAGCAGTCTCAGCAGTTGCAGGTTTGGTGGCCCTGGCACAGGCCATGGCAGTTTCATCCTTGGCACCTGTGCTGCTCCCAGTTGACGCCAGCTTTGGGGCTTCCTTCACCAGCTCCTTTTGGGATATGTGCCAGTCCTTGCAGACCCTTGAGGAAGGCCCTTCCTGAAGTGATAAATTTA
Organism: Neoceratodus forsteri; assembly: GCA_016271365.2. Lineage (NCBI taxonomy): Eukaryota > Metazoa > Chordata > Ceratodontiformes > Ceratodontidae > Neoceratodus > Neoceratodus forsteri. Next base: position 159,794,645 of record JADMNL010000030.1, on the reverse strand, counting down.
AGAAAAACAAAAGAAGCCACCATCGGTCATGGGACTGGGAATAAGCATGTTCTTCCCGCTCCTGCAGTTCCCTCGACTGCTCGACAGTTGTCAAGCTCTTGACCTCGGTTAAGCCTTCCCTTGCTGAGGGTCAAGTCGTTAGCTTCATGGTACTCCTGTCAGGCTTGTTGGTCATCATACAGGCTGACCAGCTGGTTGAGACTTTTCTTGACCCATTGTTGGAAGACATTGAGGATGACTCAATTTCTAGGACTCCAGTCCTTTCAGCCCTCTCTCAGGAGGGGCAGGAGAAGCTGACTTCCTCCTCCCAGGAGATACCCCCTTCTGGGGTTCAGCAGAAGGACCCAGTCCATGTCTTGTATATGGACCCTCCTCCCACATCCCATTGCCATCGACGCTGTAGTTGTCAGTCGAGATTGAAGTCCCAGTCTCAGTCAAGATCGCGGTCTTGGGGAATCTTTGCTTTCCTGCACTCAGCCTTCAACTAGGAAGCACTGCAATCCTCATCTTCCTCCTCATCCTTGGAGGAAGAGAGGTTCCGTTGCAAGTTGCATTGGCGCTATGAGGAACTAATGTGGCAGCAATGGGTCCTCGGATATGGTAGACCCCTTCCACAGGCCCCAGTGCTTCCCTAGACTCCTCTAGCTCAGCCCACCCCAGTTCTGCCGAATCAGGTAGTGCTTGTGCCGGCTTCTCCGCTGATTCTGGTGGAGCCAATGCCCAAGCAGCCCTTGCAGGGGGCTCTGACTAAGGCCACTCGTCTGGCAGCCGGTCTTCCCGGTCAGTTATCGATCTAAATCACACATTTGAATGAGTCTAAGGTGGTTCACGGGAAGAAACGGCCAAGGGTGGTATTCGAGGTGTCTTCAGACTCTGAAGGGTCCTCTGTGCAGTCCTCCAGGACTCCTGGCTTCAACCGCAGAGCTCTCTACTGAGCATGGTCTGGTCTTCTTCGGTACTGTGCTCTGACTGATCTCTGAATCGATGGAGGTCCCCCTGGAACCAGTCCAGAAGTGGGCCAAATACTCCCTTACGCAGACCCTTGAATGGGATGATTCCCAAGGGTTTACCTTCCCTGTGGTGGAGGCTAACTTGGGTTCTGCGTTGGAGCTTTGGCAGTATCCAGCTTCATGTGTAGCACCATTGGCCTGCATGGTCCAGAAATACGTGGTCCTGACTGGGTCTCTTCCTGGTTTTTTGGACCACCCCTCAGCCAAGAGACTGGCTGTGGACTCCATTTTTGCAAGACTGAAAATGGGGATGTGGACAAGCCCTCAACAAGAAATCCAAGAAGCTGGATCATGCAGCAAAGCAGGTCTATGCTGCCTCCTTCCTGGGTCTCCATCAGTCGAGTTCCACCTTGATGGCCAACTTTGGACATGCCCTTATGGGTTTCCTGGACCATGTCCTTCCCCCCGTCTTCCTGCAGATGTGCAGTCGGCCAACTTCGACACACCCTCATGGCCCTTGTTAGTTGAGTAGTAGCCTTCATTAAGCTCCAACTTGCCATCATAATGTATTAAATGGGAATGCAAATTTAGTCCAATTCATTTCAATGGGGTGTGCCCATGGCCTTGTTAGTTGAGTGGTAGCCTTCATTAAGCTCCAACTTGCCATCATAATGTATTAAATGGGAATGAAAATTTAGTCCAATTCATTTCAATGGGGTGTGCCCATTTGCTGTTCCTTGCTGCACATCATAACGTGCCTGAGTGCAGGGGCATCTACATCAGTCAGGAAGTGGAATGCTATCCACTTTGTCAGGGCCAAACTGTGATGCCTTTCACATAAATATAGGCCGAGAATGAGACTTAAGATTACAGAAATGGACTATTGCCAACATGGCCTACTAAATTAAGTCCTGCATCAGTGCCAAAAGATCACAAAATCTCTTTAAGGTTTCAAGGAAACCCACTACCAGGAAAGCTTATTCTTCTAAATGAAAAAGATTTTCTTCTAGGGACGTGAATATGGTGCACTGTCCACACTCTGACAGTCTTCTGTTCCCTTTAAATTTCACTAAAATGTCTTTAAGCTAAGATCCTCCAGCTCACCCAGGTGGTATACTCATTGGCTTCTACCCATGTCATCAGAGCTTCCTTTCCACTGGAAAAGTTAGGTCTCCTCCTTCGCAGCTCCATGCACTCACTGTAGGCCAGTGTTTTCCAAAATGTTCAGTGCTCATGGGCAAGCCATTTGAACTGATGCACAGGTGTGACATCTCTCACCTGTCATGGAAGACCACCTTGTTGGTGGCTGTCACCTCCATCAGAAGGATCAGTGAGTTCTGGGTGCTCTTGGTGGAGTCTCCATATTTGGTATTCAACAGGGACAAGGTTGTCCTCTGCCCCAACCCGAAGTTCCTCCTGAAGGTTGTTTCGGAGTTTCACCTTAATCAGGTAATTAACCTCCCAGTATATTTCACCACTTTAGCCTTGGAGGCCAAGCACAGGCTTCATACGTTGGATCTGAGACGAGTGCTCACTTATTATAAGGAGCACACAGCTGGAGTTTGGGGAGATGTTTGCCAGCTCTTCATCATCTACACTGAAGCCACACCTGGCAGACTGGCAGCTAAGCAGATGATTGGCAGGTGAATTGTATCCTGCATTGACTTGTACTATAGGTTGGCTGGTAGGGAGCCTCCCATAGGGCTTAGGGCTCATTCCACCAGACATGCCACTGCCTCAGTGGATGCTTCCAGGGATGTCCATATCCAGGAGATCTGCAGGGCTACTACCTAGAAGTCAGCAGACACCTTAATTCCCCAATACTACATTACCCTTGAGTCACGCTGTGATGCTGGTTTTGGGACCTCAGTTCTCCAATCCCTCTTTGCTAAGTGGGAGTGTGCGCCTTGCCCCCTCCTCCCAGAGAACTGCTAGGAGTCTGCCAGAGTGAGGATAGCACACCATGTCCACATCCCTAGAAATGAGGGTTACTCACCTGTAACTGTAGTCCTAGGAATGGTACATGGAGCACATCCACACAACCCACCTGACTTCCTCTGGCAAGAGGTGCACGGATCTTTGCTTCCAGCATGCAAGAACTGATGTCATGGGGTGGAGCTGAGGAGTGTACCACCTGGGTACGTGGGAGGAGCTTAGCTTGAAGACATTCTGGTGGAATTTAAAGGGAAAGAAAGACTGCCAGAGTGTGGATGTGCACCATATACTTGAACTATGGTTACAGGTGAATAACCCTAATTTACCAGTGTGCCTCCAGAAAAGTAAACCCTACAGAAGCAGGGTTGCCTGTATTTCTGCAATGAGTAGACATCTACCGTCGTTAGGCCTAATGCCGTAAACTTTTAAAGGTGCATTTTGCAATAGCAACAGCATACATAGCAGATGGCAAGGAAATGTCTTGGGCCTCATAACCCATTTTCAAAAGTTTTTTTTAAAGGCCTAAGCCACTTGTACCCACCAGTGGGGGACCCTGTCCCACCCTGAAGCTTCAGCATATGCCTTGCCCAGCTTATGGAGATTCCCTTTGAGCCTGTGGAAACTGCTTACCTGAAGTATGGCACACGGAAAACCATATTCCTGGTTGCAGTGACCTCTGCTAGGAGGGAAAGTGAATTGCAAACCCTTTGAGCAGAGCCAAATTACATAATTCCCCTACAGGGATAAAGTAGTTCTTAGAACCAACAGAAAATTCCTTCCTATGGTAATATCTGAATTCCACCTGAATCATTCGGTGACCCTCCCTGTACTCTATCCAGAGCATTCTAGTCCAGTTGAGAAAAAGTTGCCTAGCCTGGACCTAAAGTGAATCTTGTCTGTCTAATGGACTGACAGAAGGTCCCACAGTACCTGGTTTTTTGTTCCCTATGGTGAGGTTGGCAAAAACAAACCAGTTACAGAGAGATGTGTCTCTTGCAGTCAGTTCCGCTATGAAAAAGCTGGAAAAATGCCACCAGTAGGCTTAGGGGCACACTCTACAAGGGGTACATCTGCCTCTGTTGCATCCTCAAGGGGCATTCCATTGTTAGACATTTGCAAAGCAGCTACCTGGAAAGCAGTACACACCTTCACAAAGCACTACTGTTTGGACATACAGTCCCGAAGGGATGCCAGCTTTAGTACTGCTGTCTTGCAGAACCTTTTTCTTAATTAAGTTCTGGACCCAGCCTCCAAAGGTACTGCTGCTGAGTCTGCATAAAATGTAAACATGAAGTGAATGATTCCTGAGGTTAGAAGGAAAAAAATACCATAGTAATATTGTTTCTTCTTAAGGGATCACTCACTATGTATACACTCCCAAACCCATGCCTCCCCTTCCAGAACTTGAAATAGGTTCCCACAAGAATCATTTTTTTTTTTCTTTGAGGTTGCTTGAACATTACTATTGCAGTTCCTACAATTGTAAGCTTGCTGTTGCTGTTTATATGGTACAATTTCACAAGTCTGCTTCAGTTTGTTTGGTGTTTTAAAAATACTACAAATTTTTTCTAAAATTTATTTTGGGAGCCTTTTAGTTTCACCAGCTGCTGTTCCCCTCTGGCTCGGAAACAGATCTGAGCAATGGCCAGAGTGGAGCAAAGATTCAGAGTTTGAACCTACATTCCAAATTCTAAAAATCTGCATAGGTTCTGTTCCTGGGGCATCTCTCTCTTGGCCAGGCTGAGATGACAGCATAAAATGTGAACATAGCAAGTGATCCCTTAAGAAGAAAGAACATTACTAGAGTAAGTAATTTTTTTCTACCTGGATGCCCCAATCCTGCACTCAGCAGCCCTCATGGTCCAGTGCCCCCCTCCGCCCCAGTCTGCAACACTCGTGATTGCAAGCTGTCTCTCACTTTACTTGCCCCTCACATTTAAGTGGTCCCCATCCCCAAGATCTGAGCAGTCCCTGGTGGCCCAACAGTACTTGAATACCACAACTGGTACCAGTCAGCTGGGAGTGAGAAGGGTCTGCTGGACTGGCATCAGCGCACCCTCCTGTTCCCAACCAATTGATACTGGTCTCCCATGCATCAGTTCTCTGGCATCTAGTGGTCTCACCTTTGCTGTCTTGCCTGCTGTCTTGTGATGCGCTCCCCATCTCAGCTGATAATGGGAACCCTGAACCTCCCGTCTACCATAAATGCTTCAATCTGATACCTTAAAAGGCCCCAAACAGTTCTGACAATGTGTGCAGCTTGATACCTCGTATGCAGTACAGTGAGGCTAGCAACATGTAACTGGCTTCTTGATTTGAACGTTGCCATTTATTTTTACCAAAAGAACTTAAACCTATTCACTTGAGCATTTGTAGAAAACATCAACCTGAATCAGTGGGGCATGAGATTCCCCCAACCCCATTAAATCATCTGTATTTCATTTGGTTACATTTTTAAATTAAACTTGAAATCAGCCAAGTTAACATCCTGCTGCTGCCCACGCCACTTCTACAGCCTGGAATGTCATGTGTTTGGTATCAGGGATGGAACTTACACAAGGGTGTCGGAATGCTGGAAAAAAGTGGGGGTGGAGGGGTGGGAGTATGAAATGGCACTTTCATGCTACAGTCAAAAGAAACTCTGACATCATTGGAACATCACTGGGGAAACTATGGAAAAACATAATTTACAGGCACATTTCAAAATAGAATTCACATACTGTAAAATCTGTATGTAGAGTCCTTTTTGTAACTAGCCATGTTAGCATGAAGAAGGATCACTGTCCATTAGACTTCGTCTTCTCTGGCTGCTTGTCTGCACCTGGAACACTCGCCCCCAAAGGATACCACACAAATTAAATAAATGTGCAACACTTTATTACGGTGCCAAAGTGCAAAATGCAAAGGAGTCATCTTGCAGGTACGTTGCCTGATACATATCACAGTCATAGGTGCTTTATCAAAGGCTAACAAGTTATTGTGCAATGTCCTGTAAGCTATTTTAATATATAGATTGTGAAATTAATACTATTGTAAAGCATACAATTTTATTTCAGTAATACTATCACTCCCGAAGTGATAATACCACACTTCGAGAGTGATAATACTATCGTTCACTGTAAATGTCAATCAACACCAAGCAGGAAAGGGATCTTGGGGTTGTCATCTCTGATGACTTCAAGGTAGGAAAACAGTGTGACAAGGCAGCAGGTAAAGCAAATAGGATGCTGGGATGTATAGGCAGGGGCATCACCAGCAGGAAAAGGGAGGTCATAATTCCGCTATACAAGACACTAGTGAGGCCCCACCTGGAGTACAGTGTACAGTTCTGGAGACCATACCTACGTAAGGACATAGACAGGGTAGAGAAGGTTCAGAGGAGGGCAACAAAGATGGTGCATGGATTGCATCACAAGTCCTATGAAGACAGGTTGAAGGAACTGAACATGTACTCCTGGAGGAGAGGAGGAGAGAGCGGATATGATAGAGACATACAAGTATCTTACAGGGAGGAACAGGGTGCAGGAAAACACTATTTTTAAGCAAAAAAGATGTTCCAGGACAAGAGGGCATGGGATGAAGTTGGAGGGAGGACGATTCAGAGGAAACATGAGAAAGAATTTCTTCACAGAACGGGTGGTGGACAAGTGGAACACCCTGCCAGAGGAAGTGGTGGGGCTGAAACAATCACGGATTTAAGAATGCATGGGATAGACATAAAGGAATTCTGGAGGTCAGGGGTTAGGGGCAACAGACTTCTAGGAAAACAAACTGAACTTACAAGCTCAAATGGGCAGACTGGGTGGGCCATAGGCCCTTATCTGCCGACACTGTCTATGTATCTATGTATCTATGTATCTATGTATCTATGTAACTACTGACACTCACAACGCAGCTGCTCATTGGCCGCTTTCTGTCTGTGGGCGGCCAAAATGCTTTTCACAACACGGTGGTCATCTCTCGCTTAGCAAGAGCGCATACAGTGCACGGTACGTCCCTTTTTTTTTTTTTTTCACACGGACTTATCTGGCTGATCCTGCACCCCCCCCCCCCAAAAAGAAGAGAAGGTATGACAAAAAAATATTTGTTTTACTGTCCTATGTATGCAAGCAGCCAGGGTACAAAGAGATGGAGGAAGGCAGTGTCCTGTGTGTGCGCGAGCTGGAGAGAATGAGATTAATTGAGGCAGTGCTGCGGTCGGCCAAGACTAATGGAATCACTCATGTCAGCAGCCGACCACCCACAAAAAAAGTTGGATCCATATATTAAAAAAAAAAACAATAGATAGTTCAGTGTGCATTACCGGTCAGAATACCGTCTCGAGTTTCAGGACATGTAGGACGCTCTCGAGCTTCGCTCTCGAGGTTCTTACGTGTCCTGAACCTCTCGATGGTATTACTGACCGGGTAATACATCCTGAATTATCCATTATTCTCTTTGTACAACTGCCAGTGTCTTGCTGTTACGTATGCAACTTTTATCACCAATGTCTTGATGTTAAATATGCATTTGGAAGTACTGTATGTAACTAAATCCAGGTCACCCCCTGAAAAAGGGACCTTTCATCTCAGTGGGCTTACCCGGTTACCAAAATTCCATAAATAAATATACAAACAGGTACATGGGCAATACTGGCTTAAACACTGTGGCCATTTAAAGGTTTGTTTACACAGCTGATGTGATTCAAGTTGCAGTCCACTTTGAAGCTGCCCTGACCTCTAACACTGATCGGGTGACTAGTTTACATGACCTCTCTCAGTGTCGCTTCAAATCATGCTGCAGAGGGGCAACGAGTCTGGGAGCGGTCAGTTACATGGCGACATCACGGTGACATGCCAGACTGGGAACTGCAGCACAGGCTACTCCCCCTCCCCCTTCCCTGCCTGCCACTGTATGCAGGTCCCCTGGTCCCCAACTCACCATACAGCTTTTTCTGCCCTCTGTCCATCCACAGCATGCAAATGGCAGTTTGCAGTAGGAGAACATTGGAGGGCAGAGCAGGATGCTGGGAGCATCCATGTCATGTCAGAGCGAGCAGTGCAGCCTGTCTACACAGCTGTTTACACCACTTGCTCCCGAATGCATCCTCGGCTTGGTAGCGACTCCAGGAGAGGAGCAAGGACTGACTTGCCACTGTGTTACCACGACTGGGTAAATATCCACATGGCCACATCTGCACCACAGCAACCCAATTGCTCGGATTACTGTGGTGCACATTTGGCCATATGAACTGGCCTAAAGAGACATACACTTTTACTATGTTAAAAAAGTCCCTAATATTTTAAGGAAAAATGTACAGAGCAAACAGTAATACAGTAGGTGCAAAATATCATAGTAAAACGTACTAACCCTACATAGATGAACATACACACCTGTGAGTGTGAAAGGCATCAGGCAGTGTACCTGCAAGGGGACTCCTTTGAGTTTTTCAGTCACCTTAATATAGTGTTGCACATAATAAAATTTGTGTTAGTGGCATCCTTGGGTGGCAAGCTGTCCAGTGTTTTACCTTATTGTGTTTGTCTTGCTATGAGCATCCCTTCCTGTGTGCGGTCTCTGTTTTCTTACAGAGTTGTCTACACCCAACATCATAATCCCCTAGCTGTGACATCCCAAAGATTTTAAACACAGATGATTTTGATGTAACAAGCAAGAAATAGTGATGTCCAGTACCAACAAGCAAATTGAGAGCAGGGGAGATGACTGACTCGGGGATCACATTTCTTAGACATATTAAGTTTGTACCATCAGTCATGATTCTGCCTTTCTTGTCCTGTTGTATTTTCAGTGAAGCAGCTACTCTAGGGCTCCTTCTGTATTTGGAGAAGTCAGTCAGATATGCAACTTGTTTTAGGAGTCAGTTCCTTAATGCTATCCGCTGGCGCAGTGGTTAGAGTTCCACTAGCGACGCCGGCGACCCGAGTGGAGCCGGAGGGCTGGCCGGGGGAGAAGGACTGAGCGCCTTAGGGCTACTCTCCTTCTCTGGGGGGAGGGTTGGATGTGTGTCTGGCACGTGAAGGACTTCTGGCAGAGGCTGGGCGGAAACACAAGCGCCGGCGCCTAGTTTAAAAGGGGCGGAGCGGACACAGGACATCATTGCACATCCCCACCCCTGGGGTAGTCCAGAAAAAAAACGTTGGCCACCATAGATGATGCGCGTACCTGGCACCACAACCTTCATGGCTTTAGCACCCCCACTGACCTATCGCAGCTCTGATGTGCCATCCAAGTCCAGAACCCCACCCTGGGGGGGGGAGCTAGGGAGGTAATGCTGGTCATTACCGGAACCTTTCCCCGTCGGAGATGGTCTGAATCTGGGCATCGGCCCCGCCCTGAAGGGGTAAGTCAGGGAGTATCAGTTGGGGGTAGGAGCGAGGTAGTGGTGTGCAGGATCGAGCCAAAGGCTAGGTGGTCAGTGGCAAAAAGAAGAAAATAAAAAAAGAAGAAAATAAATAAAAAAAAAGGAGTCAGTTCCTTCCCAGTAACCAGCTTAGTGAGTCCTTGATCTCTCTAGGGACTCTGAAAAAATAATTTAGTTGTTGTTGTTGCTAACCTCTTTATCCCTTGCCAGTCATGCTCCTTTCTGCTGTCCACTTCAGCCTTGTCACCCAGCTTTGCCCAGACTTACCCTTCTGTTCATGAATCTCCATGATGGGGCTCCTTGACTGTTGCCCTGGACAGGGTCTGATGGAAGGAGGTTCCAGGGTCGCTGGTGCATGGTGTGTGTGGGGATCTGGTGTCATCCTGCCTGATGGTCCGTTTTCTGTTCCCAGCCCTCAAGATGCTGTCAGCAAGACTGCACGTGTGCATACACAAGACACCCTCCCTCCCAGTAGCTACTGCTGACTGCACCGATATCTGTGGTCACCCACACTAGTGGCAGATTGAGCTGTGCAGGGAAGTAGCAGTCGCTGCCCCTTAGACCAGAAAACAGTAGCTATTTTAGCTTAATCTGAGCTTTGAAAAGGAACATTTTATATTCTTGGAGGAAGTGTTACCTCCATAAGCAAACTGCCACCCCTTGGATCTGACCTTGGTCACCCAGGTGGCAGTATCACAGCAGAGCCAACTGTCCTTCCTCCCTTGGGAGGGCCGCATCCTCTGGGACATTTAATCTTCACCCCCCCAGCCCTCATTGTCCCAGGCTCATTTCTGAACCTGGGTTACTGGCGTTGGGACCTGTAGCCCTACCTCAGTGCTGATGGGCTGCTAAAAAAACATAATTTTTACTCGGTTTACTCAGTTTTGACAAGACATAAGAAGGCAAAGACCCATCTTGAATGTCTCCCACAACAGCGTAGGTTAATCTATGGAATTTAGACACATTTTTTATTCTATTTCCTATATTTTCAAACCCCAGGAATCCCTCATTTATGCTTAACAACTGCAGTCATTCCCCTGAAACGAGCCCCCTACAGCTTCTAGAATGTTATGCTAATTATGGAACCTAGAATGAAATTCTAACTTTGCTGTGTGGTCACGCTCACCCTTGCACTCTGTTGTCAGATTTATTTCTCCATCAGAAGAAAGGAGAACAACGCAGTCACCCCAAAGTTTTTCTTTTCACTTCTGGGAACCACTTTATTTTTACAATTTAAATGTTTTAAAAATCAACTAACTTTAAACTGCTTTGCAGTTTCTATTGGTATTGGTCTTGGTTTCTCATTTTTGGGAACTTGAAGTGATATTTGTCAAATTTTACATAATTAAAATGTGTTTTTGTGTTTTCTGACTGCAGTTTTTTTTTAAAGGAACCAAACCAGGCCAACCTGCTGGCGCAGCAGTAGCACTACCGTTTGCAATGCTGATGATCTGGGTTTGGTACCGAGCCCAGGACATCAGAGTGCCAGCCAGGGAGAGAAGGATTGTGCACCCGATGAGCTGCTCTCCTTCTCTGGGAGGGGTGGGTTGTTCTTCTCGCTGCTATACCGCCACCACCTGGGTGCCCACAAGTGGTGCTGATGCAGCTGAGGAAGCAAGACTAGTAGGGAGGGGTAGATGTTGGTCGGGGACTGGAGTGGAGTTGCAGCTCTACATGCCTCCGACTCATTGGTCCTTCTCGAGCGCTGACGTCGGCAGAGGGTGGGGACCAGAACAAGGAAAGACCCCACATCTGGTCCAGGCGATGGGCTCCCGCACCGAGCGACTGTGGAGGAACTGGGGTGGACTCCAGTTGCACGCTCCCCTGAAGTTTCGGAGGAGAAGGGGTCTCCTCCACCCCACCCGGAGGGTTGTCTGGGCCTCTTGAAGTAATGGGGCAGGGCACTATCGCAGTGATCCCCGGTCCTCTCAGTGGCATAGCCTGAGTGGTGGTTTGGGAAGCCCTGCGAATGGGACTGGACGTGGAGACAGATGGGCAAAAATAGTAAGTAAAAAGGAAAAAGGAACCCAACCATGTTTCTCATATTGTAAACCCTTTTATTAAAACTAAAGGTTTTGTTTAATACTTAGAAGTTTTTCTGTTGAGAACCACTATGTCTTCCCAGGGTGGTCAGTGTTTGCATGACTGACAGACCCAAAAACAAGATGGGGCCCCCAGGCTTTAAAAAATTGTAAGGTGTGTTTTCAACTCTTGGCAAGGGCAGACTGCCACGAGTTGTCTTTAAGTACCTGGGTCCATACTACAATTTTTTCAGTTGTGAGCCCTGTATTACATTTTGCCCTAAAATACAAATGAAAAGGGGTAAAATATTAGAAGACCTTATGGCTTCTCAGTTTGCCTCCACGCCACCTAAAGGCTGAGATGAGGATCCAGCCCCTCAAAGTAAGCAGCAGTCCCTGTCAAAAGGAACAGAAAAGAAAGATAAGGCTGCAAGACATGGTTCAGAAATCAGGGTGTCTGAAATGGGGAGCCTTGAATTCAGCAAAAATAAAAGAGCCTTAGAGCAGACACCGGAGATGGTGCCTGCCAAGAAAAAACAAAATAAAAACATGTCGCTGTCCCTCCTCCTGAAAAAGGAAAGGAGCTGCTAGTTGACACAAATAAAATGCACTTGGTAGAGGACATGACAAAGGCATGGTAATTCCTCCAGGCCTTCCAAACCATGGGGAGTTTCATAAATATTCTCGCTCTCCCCCAGGCTCCAGTTTCATTCACCATGCCTGTTGTTGAGGAGTAGGTTGAAATGTACTATGAAGGGGAGGAGGACGAAGGAGAACCTTCAGAACCAGATGGTTCCCCAGAACAAGAATTTAGCTTCCCTTAGACCCTCAGCTGGCTATATCTCTCGCTATACATTTGTCAGGCATAGGATAATAAACACTCTACACATCACCTCACAAGAAACTGAGCAGGAGGAGGAGGAGGTGGAATTTATGGATATGATAGGTTTAACTCTCACAAAGCGGTTACTACTGCCCATCCATAAATCCCTTAATTAAGAAAGTCACCTGTAAAATCATATCAGGACACACCTCAAATTCTGGCATAGATAGGAAAATTGAGAAAAAGTATCAGGTGGCCTGAGCCTGAGGTCATGGTTCAGACTGCCACTTGTCACAAGGCCAATGTGCTTGTTTCCTCCCAGCCTCCGGAGAAATATTCTTGAAAACTGGATAGCATGGGCAAAAAAAGTTTATACTTCAGCTTCTCTGCTGCTAAGACAGGCAGCCTACACAGAACAGTACCAGAAATCCTTTTGGAACTTCATAATGCCACCGCGCGAGAAGACTACTGGTGACTTGGCACAGGATATGGCTGACACAGCAAGACCAGGCATAGATGCCACTCAGTACCAGTTCCATACAGCAGTGCACACAAACAACATTTCATCGAAGGTTAGGACCCATACAGTGTCTTTAAGAAGGTTTGCCTTGCTTAGAACTACCAGTCTATCCCAGGACACCCCCATAAAAGCAATGGATTTTCCCTGTGAGGGAAATTTTCTGTTTGGTGACAAGACAGAGGCTTACAGGAAGAAAGTGAATGAATACAAAACCACCTACGAGAATAACACTGAGAAGGAAACAGCCTCTACTTCTACAGGCCTTATGAAAGGGGAGGTGAAGGATACTTCTCCTGTGCCTTTCTCTCCTATTACTACTGTTCACAGAGGGGCTATTATACAGGTGGGGTAGAAGGAGCACCAGGCATGCAGCTGCACCTCCAGCCCTCAAAGCCCAAGCAAAGCAAAACCCTTGACAAGTCTGCACAGGTCTCCCATCCATAGAAACATAGAAGTTGATGGCAGAAAAGGACAAGGCCCATCCAGTCTCCTTTGCCAGTGGGAAGAAGGCTGACTCACTGTTTCCAGGAATGGACAGAAATAACGACAGACAAGTGAGTACTGGAAATAGAGAGCCAAGGTTTGTCTCTGCAGTTCAGAAAATTCCCAAGACTGCAGAACCACAAGGGATTCCATTCTCACACCTTAACAGAAATAATTGTATTGGAAATTGGAAAAGGTCCCTCCCTTGCAGTGGCTGAAGGAACTTTACTCAAGGTACTTCGTGACCCACAGGAAAAATGGGGAGTGGCAACCCATTTTAGATTGGAGATACCTGACACTCTTAAGAAAAATTCAAGATGGTAACACTGGGCTCAGTGATCCCATCGCTGCAAGAAAGAGACTGGCTGGGGTCACTGATCTGAAAGATGTCTACTTTCACATTCCAGTCAGGTCTAGCCACAGAAAAGACCTCAGATTCAGGACTGGGAATTGCTACTACCAGTTCACAACCCTTCCCTTTGGCATCTCCTCAGCACCAAGAGTGTTCACACAGTGCCTAGTCATGTTGGCAGCATATTTGAGGAGGCAAAGGGTAATGGTTTGTCCCTATCTGGACTGGCCAGTCTTGGGGGGGGACACACGAGGGGCAAAGTCTTCCCTACTTCTGACACAAGGCACCTTGGGGGACCTGGGCTTCCTCATAGATTTTCAAAAGTTACAAACAGGACTAGTTCAGGTTCTGGACCTTTTAGGTGCAGAGCAGGATACCCTCATTCCTTCCTTCCTCAAGCAAGGGTAGCAAAATATGATTGCAACTGCAAGTGTGTGCCACCAATGTTGTTACATGTTAAATGTACTGTGTATTGCACCGTGTGTGTGTTTTATTGCACCAAAAAAGAAAAAACTCAATAGAAATATGTTTATAAAAAAAAAAGCAAGAGCAAAATCCTTCCATGCAGGTCAGCCCAGACTTGCAAGGAATTTTCTGCGTTTACCGGGGCACATGCCCTTGTCCACTGCAGTGGTACCTGGGGCCAGGTTCCGAATGAGAGATGTTCTGTATCACCTAGGGAACCGTCAGTCTCAGAGGTGGGATCCCCTGTCCAAATTAATGCCTATCACAAAGTCTTTGCTAAGGACACTGGAAGGGTGGAAGGAAGGATGCAGCCTCGGAGAGGGAATTCCCCTCCTTTGCCATTCATCTATGGCCATACTTAAAATAGATGCCCCCCGGCCCCTAGGCTGGGGTGCCCACCTGGCAGACCTCATTGTAAGTGGTACTTGGAGTACACAGGAGACTCAGGAGCACATAAATCTCCTGGCGTTCAGGGCAGTGTATCTGGCAATGCATGCTTTTTCCTCACAGATCAGAGGTCAGTCTGTTCAGGTCAGAACAGACACCACCACAACAATGTATTACATAAACAAGCATGGAAGAACAACATCTCTTCAAAGTTGTGCACAGAAACAGTGAAGATGTGAAACTTAGCATACTCCTTGGAGGTTCAGCTTTCAGCAGTACACCTGCCTGGGAGGACAATGTGCTGGTAGATTGCCTGAGCAGAATCAGCCAGGGGAAACACACATGGACCCTGAACCAGCAGGTGCTGGCAGCAGTGTTCAGATGATGGAGTACACCAGAAATAGACCTGTTTGCATCCTAGGAGAAGAAGCATCTCCCACTTTTGTTTTCTTGTAGACTCCCATCAGTGGGTACAGTCCCAGAGGATGCTCTAGTCCTCAGCTGGTCAGGGAAGTTTCTATGTGCCTTCTAGCCTTTCCCACTTTTGCTGAGAGTACTGCTCAAACTGAGAAGGGAGTCAGTAAGAATGATTCTCATAGCTCCAGACTAGGCCAGGCAGATCAGGCACTCCCTGCTCCTGTTCCTTTCCAGTAAGCATCCTATTAACCTGCCCCTGAGATAGTCTCCTGACATTGTCTCAGGGCAGGATAACATTCTTGGATCCGAGAACTCTGCATCTCAGAGCATGGTTCTTGAGAGTTAGAGTTCTGTGAACTAAATCTCTCTGAGAATGTTAGGAAAGTGCTAAAGTTTTCCAGGAAACAGGCAACAAGGAAAACTTACACCTCCAAGTGAAAAAGATTTTCCTTTTAGTGTTTCCCTAGACAGCTCAACCCATTGCGGGCAAGTCTGCTTGCAATCCTGGACTGCCTAGTCCATCTCCTGTCCTTGTGCCACAAGCCCATAACCCTGAAAGTTCATTTGGCAGCAGTGTTAGCTTATGTTTCAGTCTGACCAGAGAAGTACTGCGCTTAGAAAATGAAGTGGTGCAGGCCATGAGGTAAGCAACTCCCACACAGCAGGAAACCGCAATAGCCGCACACTAGGAGCAAATGACAGCACTGTGAAAGAAATTCCCAGAACAGGCTGCTGCAATCACAAATGAGTTTATTGTTCAAATACGGTGTGATACAACATTGAGAATGCCACTGACTGCTGATGCAGTTACCCATGCACTTCACTCAGCTGACAAGGACAGGTCAGCGGACTTGCAACCCATTTTAGAAAAGGTTCCTTAAAGGCTTTAATTGCCTGTACCCTGCAGTAAGGGATCCTGTTCCACCATGGGACCTGAATCTGTGCATTACCCAGCTGATGGAGGCTCCTTTCAAGTCTATCAAAACTGCTGCTTTGAAGTATGTCACCTGGAAAGCAGGTTTCCGAGTGGCAGTGTCATTTGCCAGAAGGGTGAGCGAGCTGCAAGCCCTCTGTACAGATCCTAACTATATCATATTTCACAAGGACAAGGTAGTCCTAAGAACAGAAAAATTCCTTCCCAAAGTGGTGTCCGAATTTCCATCTGAATCAGTCATTTACACTTCCAGCATTCTTTACGGCAAACTCCAGGCAGAAGCTGCACAGTCTGGATGCAAGGAGAGCTCTGAGCTATTACTAAAGTCCTTTAACACTCAGTTATTTGTCACCTGTGGTGAAGAGGGGAAGGAGGAACCAGCATTCAAGGGAACCGTTTCTTGTTGGACAGTTTCCTGCATTCAGTTCTGTTACGACAAAGCTGGCAAGCTGCCAACTGAAGGCCTTAGGGCACACTCCGGAAGGGGCACCTCTGCCTCTGTGGCAGTATGGAGGTGTTTCCCTGCAGGAAATTTGTAAAGCAGCTACCTGGAAGACAGGTTCTGTACCCAGCCTCCAAAGGTACAGCGATGGAGTCTGCAGTTGTTAAGCATAAGTTAGGAATTCTTGGGGCTTGAAGAAACAATTACTCATTGTAGTAATGTTGTTTCTTCCAAAGGGATCCCTCGCTATGCTTAACAGTCCCTAATCCCTACCTCACCTTCCAGAACCTGGTAAAAGGTTCAGACAAGAATCAGTTCTATTTACTTGAGCATTGCTTGTTACAATGCCTTACAATTGATACTCAGTGGTCTCAGCTATTTTATTTTCCCATAACATTTAAAATTGTTCTGCAATGCTGAAACAGTTTTACAAACTCTTTGGAATATATTTTGATATACTGTATTTCTGGTAGCCATTTAGCTAGTTTTAGTAGTCGCTGCTCATCCTAGCTTTAGAAATAAATCTGCTGACCCAGTGGTGTAGAGGGCTGAGGCGCTGGCGCCTTACCTCCAACCATGCCGACGACCCGGGGTCGGGAGCGGCTTTGGGAGTTGGAGGGTAGGTTGGGGGTAGGAGGATCGAGCATCCCATGGACTGCTGTTCTCCTCTGGGGAGGGTGGGTGGAGATGACCGCTGAGGCACTGGCTCCTGGTGGTGGGCCGGGGGCTGGTGCACACTCGGGGTCAAAAGAGTGGGTCATGCAGGTGACGTCAGACGTACAGCATGTGGTAGTGTGCAATGCAGCATCCCTGATGTCATTGCACGCCTGTGCCGTGTGGTGGGTGGGTGTACTCATGAGTCTTGTCAATCCTCCAGTGCGCTCGAAGGCCAGCCCTGATGGCACTGCCACGGACACACCCAAGTCTGTTCCCCGGCCCGAGACCGGCCTCCTGGTCTCTGCAGTGGTGAGGTAAGTACCTGCTGTGATGTGGCCTGTGAGGGCTGGGGGGAGCAAGGGGGTTGGAGCTCTGGTGTGGCCAGGGCAGGAGACCGTGAGGGCTGGCTGGAAAAAGGGGAACCAACAGTACAATCCCCAGCTGAAGAGGTATAAAAATACCATACAAAGACTAAGAAAAAAAAAAGGAAAAAATCTGATATTTGAGTGCAGTGGTGAGCATGACCACACAGCAGAGTTTGTTTCATTCTAAATTCTATAATTAGCATAAAATTCTAAAAGTCCCAAGGCTGCTCATTCCAGGGGAATGACTGCAGTTGTTAAGCACTGTAAGGGATCCCTTTGGAAGAAACATTACTACAGTGAGCAATGTTTTCTTCCCTAGCTAGCTTGCCAGTTTTCTTTCTGTTATTTTTTTGTTTGTTTGTTTTTCTGACTGGTAAGGTTAAAGGTCTGTGGTTTTGTGGGCAGGCCATGATGGGCTCCTCCCACTGAGACCACTACTTAAGAAATGTAGTCCTCCTTACTGGTTGCATCATTTTGCACCTCCTCCTCATGTCTCCTCTCTATGGGAGGGTGTCTTGTTTCCTTTAGCCAAGGTCTGTATGCCTTAACACCTCCTACAGGGTGGAAACATGCTATCAAACTGCTAAATATTACATCGCACAAGCAGCCATCAATTGCCTGGGTGGCCTTTAACAAAGGCCGCATTGGATGGCTGGGTTGCCTCAGTGGTTGCAGACACGGGTAGTGCCGCTTCGCTTCTGCCTGGCTTTTTGGTTGTCACACGCCCCCCTCCTCTAATGGCTTCACTATGATGATTTCATCCCATCACAGTGAGTTTGGCGTGGAACTGCTCCCCCTGAAGTTATTTATCAATATATGTTAGTTAAAAGTGTGGTTCTAGGGGCGTGGATATAGTTCACTATCCACTCTGCCAGTTCCACTGGAACAGTCTGATTTGCCAGACATCTTTAAGCTAAGTTCCTCACACCACCAGGGTGGTATATCCCCTGACTCCACCCCATTACATCAGATCTTTATTTCCACTGGAAGAACAGGTCACTTCCTTTGCTGCTTCTGTTTAGGATTTAGTGCACCATAGGCGAACTTTGTCTTTAAAGTTTTTCAAGTTCTTTGGATTGTTTCCTTGGTTCCATTGACTCCCTTCATTGACCTTCGATGGAGCAACAGAAGCCGAGGTTCAAGTCCTGCATTTGGTGCTGGCAGAAGATGTCAGCCACTGACCCACATGATGCATGAGTGTATTGCCTGGGCAGGCAACACGACAAGGCCGGGTTTGCCCTTTGCTTCAGCATGCTTCCTGAGTCTCTCGAGGACAGGGAGGTCCCACACTCGCTGGGTCGGCCTTTGGAATGGGATCCGAAGGGGCTGAAAGAAGGCCTCAGCTGCAGCGGGGTCTGCCCAGCAGCTTGCAGCCCTTGAGGCAGAAGTGGCAGCCGCCACAGCAGGCACCTCCTTGTTCTCGGCAGTGTTGTTGACTGGGGCAAGCATTGGAGGGTTGTTCACTGAAGGCTTCCAGGACATGTGTTTGGCCATCCAGGCCCTGGTGGAGAGCCCTGCCCACTGTGGTACCAAGCACAGGCACCACCTGTGCTGGTCATGGGACCGGGAGAGATCGTGGTCCTCCCAGTCTCTCGATTCACCCAGCTGCTTGACAGTGGTTGAGGGGCAGGTTGAGGGACCTTCAGTTTCCCTATCAAGCTAGTCGACTTCAACTCAGGTCGAGTAGACCGTGGAAATTTTTCTTGAGCCTGTTGACCAGTTGTCGGACGAGGTTGAGGAATCAATCCTGCAGAACCCGATGCTCCTGGCCCTCACTCAAGAGAACTGGTCCGGTCAGTGTCCCTGTCTCATCCTCAGCAGGAACAGCCTCTACCAACAGTTGAGCCTTCCACACCTATGCTGCTTAACATGGACAGGCATGTGGTATACCACAACCAGCAGGAAGGTTCTCCTTGCCGACAACCATTTGGTCGAGGTCATAGTTGAGATCTGGGTTGAAGGGTTCCTACTTTCAATCCTGTTTGACCAGGATGACTAGCCAGTACTACAAGAAGCTCATCTGGCAACAGTGGGCCATCACGAGGCAGAGTAGGGCTCTACCCCCTGGACCTCTGGTTACCTAGCAGCTGCCAGTGGTGCCCCTGCCAGTCCACGCTATACAGGCTCTCCCTGCAACTGTTACTCCACCTCTTCGGGTGGAACCACAACCACAGCAACTAAAGGTGGGTGTTCCGACCAAGGTACACCCATTCAAACACTGGCTTGCCAGGCTGGTTAGCGGTGCAGATCACTCTGGGGGAGGGTACCCAGGTGGTCCTTTGATGAGTCCTCAGACGACTCAGGCCACAAGTCCATGGCTTCCTCTGGGACTCCCCTCCTTGACAGAGGATCAGGTGAGGAACTGTCCACCGAGCATGGCCTGTGGCCTTCGGGCTGACTCTCTGCCTAATATTAGTCCTAGTAGAGCCAGTCCAAAAAAAAGGGCTAAGTACCCTTTTATGGACATTTTGGATAGGGACAGTTCCCCAGGGGTTGCCCTTCCTGTGGCTGAAACCATTATGGGACCGGCCTTGGAGCTTTAGCAGCATGCAGCATCCTACCCAGTACCCTTTGCTTCTATGGTCTGCAAATATGTGGTCCCTACTGTGTCTCTTTCTGGGTTCTCAGACCACCCCTCCACTGAGGGGTGGTAATGGGTTCAGTGTTCCGCAAGTCCAGACAATAGGGGGACATAGATAAGCCTCTGGACATGGAGTCCCGTAAGATTGACCATTGACCAAAATTGGTCAGCAGGGCGGTAGTTGCCTGGGTTGAAGGGGTCACCACCTTTAGGGAGGGGTATGACTGTGGTGAGCTTACAGGCTGCAGGGACAGAGGCTTGAGAGAAAGAAAGGTTTAGGAGTGAAGCAAGTGGGGAGGCGATAGCGAGGGTGGAGAGATGAAGAAAGTTTGGCGTCAAGCCCGTCTGGGCTCTTCCACTTGTAGGAGTATACTGTCCCGGTGGTGGGAGGAGCTTAGCTTGAAGATGTCCAGCAAATTTAGACTATTCCAGAGTATGGATGTGAACTATATAACACTCCTAAAACTAAAGTTACAGGTGAGTAACGTGTTTTATTTATTTATTTATTTTTGCATTTAATAGTAGTTTGGGACATTTTAAAGACTGTAACTCAATAACGCTCTGCTGATGTGTCCTAGTTCTGTTTTTAGTTCTGCCCCACCAGTTTTCTTTCTAACTATATATCAATGGAAGAAAGATTATTGCCCCTAGAATCCTTGGCTCTGGCTGCTTGTCTATGCCTGATGTCACAGTCCTCTGCTTATGACATCACAGACTGCCACTACGGAAACTATGATGTCACAGAGGATTGTTGTCAGGTGTGGACAGGCAGCCAGAGCAAATGAAGTACAGCAATGATCCTATTTTCAAGTTAATGTGCAGTAGTATAAATGTTTATTTATTTAGAAATGTTGGCCAGGAAAGGGAGGATGATTTCCAGCTGTGACCAGGGGGAAGGGGCATGGAATTTACAAAAAAGGTAAATCATAATATGCAAGTACAGACACACAAGAATACAGAAGTAAATGTTGCAGTACAATAACATCTGTGTGTGAAGTATTACAAGGTGCAGTTATAGTTAACATACAGTGGGGCAGTACTTGCAGTATCTCCAGTATACATGTAATATATAGAACAGAGATGCTAAATATGTAGATTAAGAGATGAAATATGTCTACAGTGTGTTTTTCTAGAGTTACCTCTGTGACATTAGGGACTCTTTAAAGAATGTACACACCCTCTGGAATACTGTAATGTTTTCAAAGCAGCCAGCTGTTTGTTTGTTTTTTCTGTCGGAAGGTTTTTCCTTTTCCTTCAGTGGAGAAGAGGATCTTCTACCTAACCGTACAAAGCATGATGTATAGAACTGCACACGTATCCAGGCATTTCCCATTCATACCTCGTCAGCCTTGTGCAAACACACAGACTTTGACACGGCAACTGATCAAACAAAGAGACTCACCTTTTGCTGGATTAGGCACTTGTGATGTCACAGTGAGCAAGGTCACAGTGTAGGTGAGGCACATAAGGAGGAACAGAGATAGATCAGTTTCTGTGTACAGTGCAGTTATACACATCACACTTAATATTAGCAGGAAGAAAATCTTCTAATTTGTAGAAGAAAATAGAAGAAAGGTTCAAAATTTAAATAAAAGCAAAAAACTGGCTGCTTTTAACAAAGAGTTGGGCATACTGGCCCAGTAGCACAGCGGCAGCCCTGCCACGTGGAACGACCGTGACCCAGGCTGTGTACCATGCTTGAGGCATTGTCAGGCCAATGAGGGGAGAAGGACTGAACATCCCAGAGGACACTCTTCCCCTCTAAGGAGGGGCACTGCGTGCACTACTGTACTTCCACCTTGGTGAGCATAGGGGGGCAGTGCAGTACAGGCACTGCAGGCTAAGAGGTAGGATGTCAGCCAGACCCTGCGTTTCCATGCTTTTATGTACACGCGTGGACCTCGGAGTGTGATGACATCCTGGGAACAGCGTATTAAGGGAAGTCCCCAGTGCTTGCAGGATGAAGTGGGAGCACTCTGAGGCCCTACCCTGGTGACTGGTCAGTCACTGATGGCATCCGGAGAGGGATGCTGACCCAAGGGCCATGTCACAAAGGGAGGGGGCGGTAACTTGTGAGGAAAGGGATAAGTACAAGAGAAACTGTGAACAGGGCTGGGAGGTGCCATTGGAGATGGGGAGAAAAATGTGAATGATGAAAAATAGATGGGCATGCTCCTTACCTCCTGCCGCACCGATGACCCGGGTTCAGGAATGGATGCAGGTCACTCAGCCAGCCAGGGAACTGAACAACTGGAGGACAGCTCTCCTCCCTTGGGGGGAGGGGGTTACTGTGACACACTGCAATACTGCCATCTGGAGATGTCCAGGTGGCAATGCAAGTCTGGATGTGTCAGGAGGCAGGGCCATGGCTAGACGTGTTAGGATGTCTCCGCGGAGGTAGAGCTTGCCCACCCACGCGTTGCACAGTCTGGGCCTTAGGAGAAACCTAACCAAGGTGGAACAACACCCTTGGCTGCAGGATGAAGTCTGGTCCCTCGCAGGTCCTGCACCAGTGACCAGGCACCTCATTATAGTCCAAAAGCCAGGACGTTGGTGAGAAGGTAAGTCCTGGAGAGGCCAGCTGACAAGACTAGGGGAGACCGGATGGAAGAGGGTGTGCCAGGGGAGATTGGGGGCATCAAATGTATATAGAAAAAAAAATAGATGGGCATCCGCATCACCATGCAGTAGTGAGTTTGACCTGTATTTGCTGAGACCGTCAAAGTAGTGTTCCATATCTCATTCTATTGCTAGTAATAAAGATGGCACTATAAAGTAGTGTGGTGTACTTACACAAACAGGGAGTAAAACACTCGTTCAGAGAGGGCACATAGTGAGAGGAAAAGCTTGAAATCAAATTTTGTGTCCTCATCAGCAAGAACTAAGCCAGTCAGTTCTTGGACTTGCTTAGAATTGATCTCATTGTGATACAGATCTCTCATGGCTCGCTCCATGTCCTTAGTGCAGAAAGAAGAAGAACATAGTCTGTTAGAAAATCAGGCAGTTGTTGGTGACTGTTGTAGGAGGTACTTACTGTGTAAGAACCTACTGTTTAAACTTCCTGTGGTCTACTTAATGTAATGTAAATATACAACACTGTACAGTTTTGTTTTCCATTGCACTTTTCATACACGGTATCTCAGAATGCTTAACACTCAAATCAAGAGTACATGTGTAACACAAGATGACCAGGGGATAAAAGGCCAGGCTTGGGAAATGGATGGTTCAGTGGGTGGGCAGTCAGATAAGGAGCCTTTCACCTCTTGGACATTGGTTCAGATCTGACCTGGGTCTGTAATGATTGGAAGCCTTTGTCATCCGATGATGTTTGGGTGTTCTGTGTGACACGAGTTGACATGGTCTCAGTCCATTTACTAGCGAACAAGAGTCCATGTCACAAAAGCGCCATCACAGTTGGTATTCATTGGTACTCTTATTGGCAGTCTCATCAGAGGGGCCACGGAATGAATGGGCATGTGGTCTGACCTTTCTTCATACCTTCCCACCCACTAGACGTGATCCCTCCAGGCCGTGATAGGTAAAGTTTGCAGTGTAGCCACCTGTGCTGTACCTGTGATGGGCATAAACAGAGAACCTCTGATATCCAGTTCTGTCAACATAGCACCGTTCACAAGCACACCAAACAAATCACAACACAAGATAATAAGATACAGCAAGATGAGGGGAGTAAGGGACTAGCCTGCCGGTGTAGCGATAGAATTACCACCTGCAAAGCTGTCAACCTGGGTTCGGGAACAAGCCTGGGACATCAGAGGACCGGTGGGGGGGAAGTGAGTTTAACGTCCAAGTAGATGCTGTCCAGCATGGGGAGGGAGGCTGTATGACCGCCGGTGCACTACCACCATCCACATGACCAGAGGTGGCGGTGCAACCAGTGCCATCTGATTAGGGTGGGAGGATGCCGGCATATCACCGATGTATGCGCACATCTCTGTGTGCATGTTTCAGAAAAAGAGATGTGCAAGAACAAGGGGACACAATTTGAAGATAGAGGAGGGACAGCTCAGGGGCAATGTGAGGAAGTATTCTTTCACAGAGAAGGTGGTGGATGCATGGAACAGCCTTCCTGAGGAGGCCATGGGGTCACAAACAGTGGGGTAATTCAAGAATGTATGGGACAAACATAAGGCAATTCTGGTGGGGGGTAGGAAGAAGTAGACTGTTGGTTAACTAGGATCTGCAGCTTATCCAATGGGTAGGGAAATGAGCAGACTAGGTGGGCCAAACGGTCCTCATTTGCCATCAAAGTCTATGTTTCTATGTGCATGCTGTCCTGGGAGAGCAGAGAAAACAGAAAGAGTCAGACTGTGGCAGGAGAACATCTGCCCTGCATAGCAAGCCCTGCTTCGTTGACCATGGCACTCGCTCCTGAGGTACCGACCGAGTCTCCCCAGGGATAGGGATTGACCCTGATGGCCCCACCCTAGGGGGCAAGCCAGGGTGGCTAGAGAGATTGAGGTAAGTCCCGGGAAGCTGGTGGCAGGGTTGGGTGTGGGGGTTGGGACTGATGGGGGATGATCGGCTGTAGGAGGAAAGTAAAACAGATAATGGTTAGGCCAGGATTAGAGAAAAAGCTTGTAGTTTGCAGTGTAAGAATGTGGTGACATGTATGGTCAGAGGGAAGCAAATAGTCTAGGTATTGACAATTGAATGTCATGCTCATGGAGGGTTAGTGGCTTCTTAGGATGCATTGAAAGTTTTCATAGGAATCAACAGAAGCAAATCTCAAAAACATTTAAAGAGTTTCTGGTCCCATGGATTCAAACTAAATCAAATGGGAAGGTCAGCCCCACTCAGCGGAGTGACGATTACAGGAGAGACTTTTTTTTTTACTCCTGGTAGGCCTATGTTCCCCATCTGGATCAACTCCCCAGTCCATCTACCAACATCTCGTGGACTTGCCTCTTCCCCCATGTTCCTCCACAGCTTGCTCGCCTGTGGCAGGGCTCCAACTGCTGCTTCAAGCATCCAGTTTCTGGGGAAGCTGCCACATCACCGGTGTGGGGCTGTGAGGGGTCAGTCCATCATACTGCCCCAGGCCTACCACTTTTCTTTCTCTGGTTTTTGTCCCTGCCCTATGAATCTAAACTAAGAAGCCTGTGGAATGATGCAGACATGCAGGCGAGTGTGGTGCACATTGTGCGCCAGTGTCTTCCCACCCACCAAGCCACTTCAGGGTGCACTGTCACCTGTGGTCACCCAGCTGGCAGTCTAGCACCAGAGCTGGTTGCCCTCCCTCCTTGGAGGAGAGCGTCCTCTGAAACATTTGATCCTCCCCCCACCCCACCCCCCGACTGGGCCCTGATGACTCGGGCTCTCTTCTGAACCCAGGTCGCCTGAGTCTTGAGCAGTTGCGCTGCTGCTGCACTGACTGGCTGGCTGTAGGAGACTATATTCAGATGATATTCCCTGATGAAGAGTTTGCCATCAAAGAGTTAAAAAACTGCCAGCACAGCATTAGAACTACTGCTTGCGATGTCAACGACCCAGGTTCGAGACTGAGCCTAGGGGTCAGAAGGCTGCAGGGGAGGGGAGTCGATGTCCTAAGTACTGCTCTCCTCCCCCGGGGGGGGGTCAGCTGCCGGTGCTCGACAGACCCCTGGTGAAAGCCAGGGGGTCCAACAGCTGGTGCTTCCTAGATTGGAGACAGGGCAGATGGTGGCATGAGCATCACTTATTGCACACCACACCTCCCGAGGAAAGACAAAGGAAAATGCGGGACCATACAGCATGCTGCCTGCCTCACTCTGGAGGTCTCACATCATTGCTCCTTGACACTCCCTGGACACCAAGCTCAAGATCTGTCGGGAGGAATTAGGGACCCCTCAGAGGCCCCGACCTGGAGGGTAAGTTATGGAGGAACACCAGGGAGGTAAGTCCCGGGGGATGGATGACAGGGCTGGGGGCTAGAGTCAGACCAAAGGGGGTTGGTTCGGATTGGGGGATAAAGCACACTAAATGTAAAAGTTAAAAAGCTGAGGGTGAACAGAGAGTAGACTCTGGTTGGTGCAGCAGGATGGGGAGGGACTAGAACAGGGAGGATTGAAAGAAAGATTGGGTGGGACACAACCATGAAGAATTCTGAATATGAGAATGGGAATTTAGCATTTCATTATTTGGAGTAGAGGGGAATTTGTGGAGGTCTTTGAAGATGATGTGGTCATGTTTGTACTTTTGGATGAGGGTATTAGTACTTTTGTAGTCGGTGAAATTTGGTCAGATAACACTCATGGAAGTTAATAAGTAGGATGTTTCAGTAATTAAACTGCAAGATTATGAAGGCATGACTTAAGGTCCTGGCTGAGGAGAAGTCAGGGCAGGGACGGTTGTGGACAATGTTGCATAAGAAGGGGTAGAGGGTTTTCACTGATGTGATTTATATTGGGGGGGGGGGATGAAGAGTGACCCCAAAGACTTTAGAACTGACACAAAGATTAAACCTAGAGACAGTAAGGTTACTGGAAAAGATGAGGTCACGCTTCAGTACAGTATGTGTGTTTTATGTGAGAGTAGGACCTTAGCTTTGGAGATATTTACAGTGCACTCCACTTATAATGGACAATCGGTTATAGTGGACAAAAACTGATTTCACAAACCAAATATATCAAATCCAATACATTTTTCTCTGGTTATAATGGACAGAAACATTGCATATAACAGACACTATGAAGTTTTTATGGGTTTTTGTAGTGCTTTTTCTGGGAGGGGGGGCGCAGTGCAGAGATGATGAGATTTGGCAAATGTAGAATTTAGATGGATGAGCTACAGAGATTACATTTCTAACAAAATAATTCTCCACAAGCTACATTAACTTTTTTTTAGTTAATTACACTGAAAGGAAATGATTCTATGTTTAAATCAAACCGTTACAGTACAATTGTCTTTGTTCTTAATGTCCTAGAACTCCCACATCCAGCCACTAGAGTTACTATCTTCTTACCTTCTGCAATAAACTTCCTTAATAAAAGTCATGTTCCCTGACAGCTAAATAAATAAATACACAGAATACAGAAACATATATGCTAGGTAGGATTCTGAGTGATCTATGATGTTTTATGTTAGGTTCCCATTTACTCTGAGCCCATGCTCACCCACATAGACACACTTAAAACACATAGGAACCACGTTCTCTGGATACAATGGACACTGCATATAACAGACACAAACTGTGTGCACTGATGCATCCGTTATAACAGGCTTACACTGTAGTTGGCATTATAGATCAAGGGAGCGCGCCTGGCCAATCAGATGATAAATAAATACTACTACTGCTGCTCCTGTCCTCTGTACGTGAGTCACTCTTATTCTGTGAACAGTGCCTTATGCACAGTTGCCCTGGAATCGAGCATATTTGAGATAGTTTTTTTTTTTTTAATATTATTTATCAGTCTCAATCAATCTTGGAGTCCATGTCAGTCCTGCTTGAGCCAGCCCAGAAGAGGGACAAGTACTACCTCATGGACATTTTGGACCGGGATGAATCCCCAGAGGTTTCCTTCCCTCTGGCTAAGGCCATCTTGAGACAGGCTCTGGAGCCTTGGCAGCATCCAGCATCCTGCCTGGCACCCTCTGCCTGCTTGGCCCACAAGCACGTGACCCCTACAGATTCCCTTTCAGGATTCTCAGACCACCCCTTCACAAAGGAGTTGGGCACGGATTCAGTGTTACACATGTCCAGACACCAGGGGGAAATGGAAAAGCCTCTAGACAAGGAGTCCCACAAGACTGACCACATAACTAAAAAGGTGTACGCTGTAGCATCTTTGTGTTACCGTTGGGCTAGTTGTGCCATGATGATGGCCAACTTTGCTCACTCCCTCATGGGATCTTCAATGCAATCCTCCCCATCTCCCTGTGGATCATCATTTGGCAGTGACAGTCATCACAGACCAGGGTCAATCACTGGCAAAACAATAGCTTCAGACAGCCTTGGATATGGGCAACTCTTGTGACCGTGTCATGGCAATAGTCATCTCCATGCATTGCAAGGTCTGGCTGTGTCTGTCCATCTTCATGGTGGACACCCAGTACAAGATAACTGATGTTCTCTTTTGGGCACCAACCTATTTGGCCCTGGGGTGGAGGGACTTCTCACCCGCATTGAGAGGTCCAACACCGCTCTGTATGTTACTTCTGGTGACGTCACTGACAGGCATGCAGGGCTGACCACCTAGTTCCAATACCTCGCGGCTTAGACTGGCTCCTAAAACAACCAAAGCTACTTCAAAGCAGTAATCCATAGCTCCAAAGGAGCCACAGAAGTGAATGGGAGGTCGACGCAAGAAAAAAAATTCCCCTCATACAGTGGATGCCATCCGATTATCATCAAACAGTCAGACCGTGAGCCGGCCCGGTGGCGCTGAGGGTTGGGGTGCTGGATGCCACACCTCACACCACACTGGTGACCCAGGTTCAGGAACGAGCCTGGGTTGCTGGGGGTCGGCGGGGGGGGGAAGAGATTGCATCCATTGGACTGCTCTCTTCCCGGGGAGGTTGGTGAAAACGATCGGCTCCTGGAGGCCTCTCTGGTGGCTCTCGGGGGCACCCAGCATGGCAAACGTGTGAGCACATGGGGCGGAGTTTCATGCACCCGCACTCCATGGGGAACAGGAAAAGGAAATGCCCAGCCTTGGTAGGCGACGCTAGGGGTCCGGGAACTACCCCCCATGCCCAGCAGTCATGTACACCGGCTGACCTCAGACCGCTCATAGTCCACAGATGTCCTCACGTAGGGTGGTGAGGGTGAGGTGTGGATGCCTGGAACTAGTGGGAGTGTCCCCAACCAAGTGTCAGGACTGAGTCTCAGACGTGGCGGGATGGAGGTAAGCTGTGTGCCCCCATCAGAGAGAGTCCAAGGCTGAGAGAGGTGGATAAAGAAAGTTTAAAAAAAAAAACAGTCAGAGCGCTCCCTCAAGCCTGGCTAACATGGCGGAATCCCAGCAAGCACAAAATCTACAGCCGAGCAATGCAACTAGACTGTCTGAGCTGCAAGAATTTTGCAATGAGGTATGCAACTTCAGATCAGAGTTCACTCTTGAACTAAAGAAATTAAATCAGAAAGTTACAGACCTGGAAACTAACCACACTGACTTGGATAATCACACAGACAGATTAGAAAGATTGGTGGTACATCTTATGGACAATCACAAGTAACTTGCCGATAAATGTGAAGATCTTGAAAACAGATCTAGAAGGAATAATATGCATATACACAGTATCTCTGAGAATGAGGAGGGAAGGGACATGGTGACATTTGTGGGCTCCCTATTAAGAGAGACTTTGCAGCTGGACCCTGCATTCTCATTGGACAGAGAGAGGGCCCACAGAGCCCTCACTCCCAAGCCACAACATTCCAATCAAAGACCACGATCTATAGTCCTGCGACTTCAAAACTACGCGGTCAAGCAACAGTTGCTCACTAGAGCCTGGAGGATGAAGGAAACGCAGTACAAGGGCTATGAATTTTTTGGTTTTAATATTATTTTTTATTAATTATTATTTAATACATACGAGTAGGTTATTGACACATCTTTTTGCACCCGTAAAATTTACCATACCAGTAATTTTCCCTTTGTTTAAACATATTTTTACATTTCTTTTGTTAATAGTTTTACAGGCTGTGTAACATTTTTTACTTCAAGGACAAAAATCAGGAACCATTTCTGTTTGGCAAATTATCCACCTTTGCCATTTTGTTGTAAACCTTCTGGACTGTTTTTTTTTAGGTGGGCAGTCAAGTTTTCTATTTGGTATATGTTAGATATGCTATTTCTCCAGTCTCGAATTGTTGGGATATTTGATGTCATCCAGTTCCTTATTATAGATTTCTTGGCAGCCAGAATATATATTGAGAGTAGAGTCCTTGTCTAGGGGGGAGAATGGTCCGGGTAAACAGCCAAGAGAACCACTTCCACAGTTAGCTCAATTGGTTCCCCCAGACAAGACGTAAGTTCATCCTGCAGAGTGACCCAAAAGGGCATTAGGTGGGGACACAACCACATGACGTGGGCAAGATCTGCCACGCGGCAGCCACAGTTTCTCCAGCAGGAACCAAATCTTCCCGGCAGGTATTTTACCAGAATGGCTGGGGAGCCTAAGTATCGAGATCTGCATTTCCAGGCGAATTCTCTCCAGATGTGGGATGATGTGATCCTTACTGCCCCCGTAGATGAGGTGACTCATTTGTCTCTGGGAATTTCCAGATCCAGATCCCTCCTCCAACTCTCCAAGACTGAATCAGTGGAGACTTTGGATAAGTCCCTCATGCCCTTATATAATGATCCTATGAGGTGATTCCAGTGATTCCCCTGGATATGATCTAGGAACATTTTTATTAAGGTGCCGGTAGGAAGGGGCATTTTTGCTTGGATCATGCGGTTTCTCAGGGTGTGGTTTCTGACCTGAAAGTATCTGAAGAGATCGTTGTTCTGGAGATTAAATTTGTTCTGTAGTTCTTCAAACATAAGAACTCCTGGGTGACCCAAAAACTGGAAAACTTGTTTCAGTCCCATATGTGTCCATCTAGCAAAGGCCAGGTCAGATTGGGCCAGGAAGAAAAGATGGTCTTCTGTTATTAATTTACAGTATTTGAAAAGTATTCTAATGTCTCCTTTCCTCCTCATCCTGAACCACATCCACAGAACCTGAGAGGTGATGGGCCTGAAATCTTTTAATGGTGGGGTTCTGGTAGCTGAGGAAAACAGGATTATTTTTTATGTAGTACATATCGTTTAAATGGATTTCTGAAGTTTTCCAAGGAGCTTTATAATTGTCAGCTAGCCATAGAAGAATAATATGTAAAAAGGCCACTTTGGCATACAATGTAAGATCTGAGAGATTCATTCCCCCCGATCCAAGGACAAACTTAAGATAGAGGACCATATCCTAGGATGCTTGTTTCCCTAGATGGATTTGAAGATCATTTTGTCCCATGATCGGAAGTAGTATCGGGACGGGAAGAAGGAGATATTGAGAAATAGGTATAATAGACAATGTAATATATTCATCCGGATGATTTCTGTCCGCTGGAAGACTGTGAGAGGAAGATTTTGCAATTTGTCGAGATCGGTTTGTATTGCGACTAAGAGAGGTTCATAGTTTATTAACTCCATTACCTTTAAATTGAGAGGGATCTGAATACCCAGATATCTCATTTTAGTTGTATGCCATCTCAAGGGATAACATTGTTTTAATGATCTGGGAGGAGCGTAATTAAAGGTTAAGACTTCTGTCTTGGTTATATTTAGCTTGAGACCGGCCAGTTTACCAAAGAATGTTAATATATTCCAGACTTCCGAGATTGAAGTAATTGGAGAGAAAAGGGATAACAGTATATCGTCTGAGAATAAACCAATTTTGTATTCGCATTGATTCAGGGGGATACCCTCGACCCCGGATGCAGACCTGAGGGCTACCGCCAAGGGTTTGATATAGAGGACAAAAAGTAATGGGGATAGGGGGCAGCCTTGATGTGTTCCCTGCTGAAGTTTGATCGGACTAGACATTCCCCCATTTATATGGACATAGGCTTTTGGTGAAGAGTAGAGATTTGTTAGCCAAGATAGAGTTGATTCAGGGAATCCGAACTGTTGCAGGGTGTCCCATAAGAAGGCCCAGGACACTTTGTCAAAGGCCTTCTCAGCATCCAAACTGAAAAAGGCTGAGGGAATCTTATGGAACTGAACATATTCTATTAGAATGAGGGTTTTTCAAATGTTGCCTGTAGTGTTTCTTTGTTTTATGAAACCAGCTTGATCGGGGTGTATAATAGAGGGAAGGACGTTTTCAAGTCTATATGTCCAAATGGCTGTATATATTTTATAGTCTGTGTTTAGGATGGAAAATGGATGGTAAGAGACTGGATTGGTTATTTCTTTGTTGGGTTTAGGGAGAGTGGCCAAGATGGTGTAATCCCAGGAAGGGGAGGAGGGTCTCCCCCTCCGCCACCTCCCTGAAGAGATGAAGAAGTATGGGTGTTAATTTGTTTTGTAATGCCTTGTACCACTCTGCAGGGAGACTGTCTGGTCTGGGGCATCGACCGGGAGAGAGATTTTTTAGGGCGGTTTGTATTTCCTTCATCCTGATAGGGGCTTTTAACTTATTTATCTGATATTTTGTCAGGTTAGGCAAGTGCAAGCTTTTAAGGAAGTCTTGCCTTTGTTTGGGTGTGGCTTGGTCTATGTTTTTGTAAAGGTCGTTGTAGTAATCTGAGAATACTTGTCTGATTTCGGTTTCTTTATGAGTAATTTGGCCTGTTTTGTTTTTTTTAATTTTGAGTATTATCCCTGTATTCTTTCGGGCTCTCAAACACTGTGCCAGCCTATGCGTTTCTTTAGAACCTCCTTCATAATTTGTTTGTTTTAAGTATATTAGGGCTTGTTGAACTTTATCTAGTATTTTTTGTAATGCTGCCTTTGTTTCCTTGATTTTTTGTAATAGTTCTGCGTCTCCTTCTTTATAGAGTAATTGGTAATTGTGTAAGATGTTTATTAATTCCCTATATTTGGCCTCTCTTTCTTTTTTCTTTTTTTTTGTGGCATAGGCTATTGCCTCTCTTCTGAGTATTGCCTTCATCACATCCTATAACATGGCTGCTGAAGTAGAAGGCAAAGAGTTTTCTAGTAAGAATTGGGGAATTCTGTGTTTTACCTTGTCGAGAAATTCCTCATCCTGTAGAAGGAGAGGATTGAGTCGCCAGAGGATTTGTTTAGTTTTTTTGCCCAGATCTAATTTCAAGAGGAGGGGGTGGTTGTCTGACAGCAATCTTGGGCCTATTATTATATCTATAATCGAGGTGAAGTGTTCGCATGTGATGAGGATGTAGTCGAGGCGGGAGTAGGAGTGAAATCTACCAGATTGGAATGTAAAACCAGGGGATGATACGTACATTCTCCTCCAAACATTTATAATGCCTAGATGGGTCAGCTGGCTCTTAAACTTTTTAACCGGGCTAGTTTGGCGATAAAGTTTTGGATTCGAAGAGTCCAGATTGATTTGCATTATCATATTAAGGTCGCTCCCCATGATTAGTTGACCTTGTAGATTTTCTAGAACCCGGGCGATAAAGGAATGGAGTACTGGGGTTTTGGTTTGTGGGGGGGAGGGTAAACGTTAACCAGAGTAACTTCTTGCAAATAAAGTCAGCCCTGTAGAATAACATATTGACCCTGACTGTTTATATGAGTTTTATTTCTTTCCAGTGGGGTGGAGAGTTGAATTAATATGGCCACTCCCCTTTTCTGGCCGCTGAAGTGGGTGGAGGCGTAAACCTTGTAGCGCCTGCCCCATTGTAATTGTTGGTGCTCTGAATCAGATAGATGAGTCTCCTGTAGAAAATATATTTCGGCCTTTTGTTTATTAAGGTACTGCATTAGGTAAGACTGTTTAATGGGGCTGTGTAGGCCATTAATATTTTGGGAGAATATATGTAAGGGTTGTGTCACTATGATATTTTTCTTTGCTCGAGTTCTCCGGCAATAGCTGTTTTTTTGTTTGTTTTTTTAGGGTTCTCTGGTCCCGCCCCCTCTGGGCCATTCTCCCTCCAGGCAGCTGGTCAAGTCTCAAGAATAGATACGGCCCCCTTTGCTCCAGTACCTGACAGAGTGCCGCACCAGCATCCGGAACATGTGCAACTGGTTTACATAAAAGTCCATCTTTGGGGACATTTTTAACAGAATATTGGTTCAAATTCAATAAAAAAACCTGATTTGTATATAGAACTCAGTCTCCTGTGTTTCTTTAATCCCCCCCCACTTAGTAACTTTTTAAAAAACGTTCTATTAAACAGTCTAAATCTAGACTTCAAGAGAGATTTCCTCTCTGAATAAGTAAACAAAGACAAGAACATTGCAAAACTATCTATTACTTTAACAAATAAAACCATAACTATGTAGATGCTGACTTCCCTTTTGGAGGTGGTATTCAGAGACCACATCGAGGTGCTCCCTTCTTGAACCCATATAGGGTTCAGAACGGGATCAGGGGACTCATTTGGCCTCGAGAGGGTAAAGACCCAAGCAAGATGCCATAGAGCCCACATTAGGGTGGGGGCTCCATAAAGGAGACCTCCCCTGAGTTGGTTCGGCATAGAACTAGTATTGGAGCCAACCCTTATGCTTCTCCACAAGGTCAAGTATTTTGGCTATAGAATTTATTTTGATAATGATTACTGACCTGCAGTGTCTGCCCAGTGTAGAGCATATGGCCCAATCCTACACATTCTGAAGCAACAGCAGCTACGATTTAACACCCCCTACCCGGCCAACCTTACCATCATGTTTGCAGATGGACTGCAGACATTCAAAACGCCTGAGGATGCAATCAAAGTTCAGGTCACACTGTGAGATGAGCAACTTGTAGTTCAGTGTGCCCTCATAGTGAAACATTTCAATAAATAAAAAAAATAAAAGCTCTGAACACTAAAGGGATTACAGTACCACTTCCAAATTGCACCAGCTTTCAAGCAGAGGAACAGTCCCTTAAAAAAGCGGCATGGGAATGGACGACAATGCAGCAAGCAAGGAAAAGGCAAGGACTTTCCATGCTGCAAGACATCAAACATTTGCTGCAGAAGTTCCAGAGAATGGCTCCAGAGTGACTACCCTGGTAGTCTTTTCAACTGAACTAAATACAGGTAGCGAGTAAAACCCTCAGACTCCAGGGAAACTTTTCAAAACATTCTCTTTTTGCTCTACACCCAATTAGTGATGCTATTCCACTAATGCCTGGGCTAGAGGGAGGACACAGATGATGCCAGGTGAGGAAGACGGTTTTGAGGGGAAAGAGAACTAATCAAAACTGCTAATAGGTAAGGCATGATGGGAACAGCCCCCGCCTCCAGGCCTCATGAAGTATTAACTAAGGCAAACTAGCTCTAACAAGTCTAATTTTAGAGCAGGGGGAATGCCCTTAGTGAAGCAGAACGGCAGTAATTAAACACAATACCTGTTATTGAGATTGAAATATTGATATGACCCCCTCATGCTGGTAGTTTCTATCTGGCTACTAATATAATCACACATGAAGGTTTGCACCCACATATCCCCCTATTGTCCTCCCTCGTTAGCCATATTACCATGAGACCTCCCTCTTATCTATAAATTATATCTTATTCACACAGCCCCGAGGTAAGAAGGGAGAGTTCCTCATAGAGAACACCAACTAATCCGGGACTTAATGCTTGCACCTGGAAGGTGACATTAAAGGCTAGTAGTTTTCCAGAATGGGGAGGTCACCGATGCACCCATGGTGTGCGGCATGGCTTCTCTCCTTCTGGTTAGCCTTTGAGCACCACAAAAGCACTTCTGTGCAGTGATGCGTGGGGCCTGCAGTTAGGCTGTGAATCACCCCCTATGGGAGTGCATGGCATCTCCCATGTAGGAGGGAAGCGGAATCCCTCCCTGATTGGGAGTCAAGTTATATTGTCACTCTTAAATGGAACTCGTTACTATTGTCTTACCTTTATTATTTGATAACTTTGTTCTGTTTGCAAGTTCACAGTTGGAGAGCAATATATGTAGTCCAGGTTGGACAGTGCTTATATTACCAGAGTTATGTAACCAGGCGTGTGCCTGACTGTTTCTGTCTAGTTCTATACCTTATTTGTTATAACAGCTGGACAGATGGTAAGCTGTTGATTAACTATAATCCGCAGCTTATCCATCAGATAGAGAAATGGGCAGACTAGGTGTGCCAAGCGGTCCTTATCTGCCATCAAATTCTATGTTTTCTATGTTATATGCTGTTCCTTAAGAGCTATATTTTTACTACATTTTATGGAGTATTTGTTAAATAGCAAACTAACAAATAATATGCGGTCAATTAGATGGCAGATACTAGTTCGTTTTGTTACACTCTTTTCTTGTTTCAAAGAATGTTCACCCTTATTTAGAGGGTTCTCCAGAGATCAATGTGTTAATCTTTGTCAAAAAGATGCTGATGATAGCACTACTTATGATATGTATAGGGGAAGGAATATACACACCCTTTCTTTTCTTTTTTTTGAATGAGGTATTTTTTAATTTGAGAGAAGTCACAGACAGGTATCAGAAATGTTACGACACTGATCATGTCTAAGCAATCGTTAATGATGTCCTTGAATATCACTGGGATCCACAACCCTATTAAGTGTTCCCAACTTTTACAATTTATTAGGAGGGACAAACCAGATGTTATATTTTTTCGGAAGACACAGTTGTCTTCTAAGGAACATGAGAAGTTCCAGAGGTTTGGTTTTGAGGTGGCAGCAGCGGCTGAGCACAAATCGGGCAGAAAATGGGGGGTGGAGGTCTTAATTCTTTGGGGTATACCCTTTGAGGCAAAGGAGAGGGTTCTAGATGCAGAGGGCAGATATGCCATTGTGTCTGGAACACTATATGCCTGTCCAGTCATGTTGGTGTCAGCATATTTCCCCCCAGGGTCCCCAAAAACAGTGGCAGCTAAATTCTTTACATAATTGTTAACAGTCCTGCAGGGCCAGCTGTTAATGGGGGGGGGTGGGATTTGAATGCGACTCTCAATCCTTCTTTGGATGCCTCCCTGTCCCTAGCCCATAGGACTAATCCTCTACAAAAATATGTAAGACAAACAGTTTCTTCCCTGGGGCTAGTGGACGCATGGAGGCACTGTTTCCCCATGGCCCAGGGGTTTACCCACACGGCAGCACCCACAGGGGGTTGCCTCCCACTTGGATTATTGTTTCGCTACTGCCGAACATCTAGATACCCTTTGTGACATTTAGCATGGGGTAACATTCCTGTCTGACCATGCGCCCGTCTATGCTAAGTTGGCCCTTGGGACGGGTGCCAGGGTGTCCCACTGGCACCTTAACTTTAATCATCTTAGGGACCCTGAGTTTAAACAGTTGGTGCAGGAGGCCATCCCTTGCATTCTGTCTGAGAACTCCCAGTCCAAGGTGCCTGCTACAATATTATGGGACACCTAGAAGGTGGTTTTCTGTGGAGAAATTATTAAATATTCTTCAAAGAAAAAAAAGGAGAGGGAGACCACCTTTAAGGCACTACAGGAGGAGCTTCAAACATTACAACATTTGCAATGCCAGGAGCCCAGACCCTCCAAAACAGACTACAATTAGTTAAACAAAAACTTTGATGACTACTCGACCAAAAAATAGAACAGCAACTGTTTTACCTCAAGCACACATATCACGAGGGGGGACCAAAATGAGCAAGAAATTGGCATGTAGGTTAAGGGAACATAAGACAAGGGCATGTGTGACTAGCATGTATAACCCCAAGGGAATTATTGTATCCAGGGACCTTAGGGTAGCTAAACAGTGCGAGAGGGAGGTGGCCAAGGCTAGCTGGATGTTGGGTTTCATTGGGAAGGGATTCACTAGCAGGAGGAGACAGGTTATCATCCCTCTATATCAGCAGTTGATTAGACCACATTTGAAATAGGGGGTGCAATTCTGGAGGCCATTTCTGAGAAGGGAAGTGGATAGGCTGGAGCATGTACAGAGGAGAGCTACCAAGATGGTGGCAGGGCTCAGTCACTGATCATATGAGAATAGACTGAAGGAACTGGTCATTTACTCCCTTGAGCAGAGAAGGGATACGGGGATATGATTGAGACCTTTAAATATGTTAAGGGGATCAACAGAGTGCTGGTAGAGGGACTTTTTAAATTATGGGGGCAGAAGAGGACCAGGGGGCATGCATTACAGGTAGAGGGAGGGAGGCAGGTTCCGCAAGGAACATCAGGAAAAACTTTTTCACAGAAAGGGTGGTGGAGAAATGAAATGGACTCCTGGAGGTGGTGGTAGCGGGGACCACCATAAAGGGCTTTAAGAGAGCATGGGACGGCCACATGGGTCTGGTATCAGGGCAGGGAGAAGGGGAGTAAGACAATGGATGAAGAAGTAGGGCACTGGATGAAGTCCTAGCCTTCAGCTAGGTGCCTTGGGCAGACTGGGTGGGCCAGGCTGTCCTTTTCTGCTATCATGTTTCTATGTAAGACTGGGAAATTGTGTACCAGACCCCAGAAAGTCAGGAATATCGTGGCTGCATACTATCAGGAACTGTACACTGTGGACCAAGCTCCTTCCCAAACTCGGATTGAGTCCTATCTACAAGCTTTACCCCTACCCAAATTAACTTCTGCACAAGCAAAAACCCTTCTAGCCCCAATATCAAGAATGGAGGTTGAACAAGTATTCAGAAAGGCTAAAACTCTTAAGGCACCTGGTCCAGACGGCTATTCTTATGAATTTTATAAAAGCTTTAAAGATCTAGTATTCCAACCACTGCTGTCTGCCTATCATACAGTCTAGAGGGGTAACCCTCCCCCACCCACCTGGCAGTACACGGTCATGGTGGCTATTCCCAAACCCCAGAAGGATCAGAGACATCCTGCATCTTACCGTCCCATTTTGATGTTAAATTATGACTATAAGATCTTCATGTCTGTTCTGGCATCCAGAATAGAGCATCTCCTCCCCTCTATAATTGACCCTGACAAGGTGGGTGTTAAGACCCGGCAACCACATGATGCAATTCGGCATACCTATCTGCTGGTAGATTATGCCCAGACTCGAAAGATACCCCTGGTCCTTTTAGGACTAGATGTGGAGAAGGCATTTGACAGAGTTGCCTGGCCTTTTCTCTGGGCGACCCTGTCCCATTTTGGCTTCCTTGATAAGCTGATTAAACAGCTTCAAAATATATATACTTCTCCTCAAGCATATTTAAAACTGGATGGGTCACTACCTGACCCCTTTTCACTCTCCCGAGGGACTCGGCAGGGATGTGTCCTGTTCCCACTATTTTTTGCTCTTTACTTGGAGCCCCTGGTGGTTGTGATAAGGACCATCCACATTGGTGGCGGGGATTCCAATGGGGGCACGACAGCACAAAATTTCATTGTTCGCTGACAACATTTTATTCACTTTGACCTTGCCAGAGAACTCGATCCCTGCAGTCTGGGACCAACTCAACATATTTGGGGAGATGGCTGGCTATAACATGAACGAACAAAAAATGGAGGTCCTTCTCTATAATTATGGTCCCCTAAATGACCTGAAGAGGGTGTTCCCCTTCAAATGGCACAAACAGGCTATGCATTACCTTAGGGATTAAACTGACTAAAAACCCTATACATGCCGAGTTGCTCAATCAGGAACCCCTAACACAGCAACTAATGGAGGACCTATCCCGATGGTCCCAACTTCCTTTGAGATTTCTGGGTAGGGTGGACGCTATTAAACAAAATGTCTTCCCCCATATCTTATTCTTTCTTCAAACTCTCCTGATGACCCCCCATGAATTTCTATTTCCAGGTATGGGATAGATTGATTTCTCATTTCATCTGAAGGGGGGATCCCCCAGGGTGAGATAATACCATTCTGCAGCTCCCGTGAGAGAAGGGAGGCCTTAACCTCCCGGACCTGCGGAAATATGCAATGGCCGCCCAGTTGAGAACCCTTCTGTGTTGGGTCATCCTGCACTACAAGGCTCATTGGAAAAATATAGAGCTCACCTGGGGGACCTGTTTGACTTCCCTGAACATATATTTAGCAATCCTCCGAGGTGTACCCTGTTCTCGAAGTACCCAATATATACCAGTGGCTCCAGATATGTTGCAAGCACTTGACCCCCATGGAGGATTTATATTTCAGGGTGTTTGCCTATGACTCCGACTTCCTACCTTACCAAATTGATAGCTTTATGAGGTGGCTAGGGTATGGGGTCAAATATGTATTTCAATTCATGAGGGCAATAGGTCTTCTCCTGTTTGTCTCTTTGCAGATGAGCTATCAGCTTCCTCAAAAGTGCTTCCATAGCTACCTGCAGTTAAAATCATACCTACACCAGTCTGAAGAAGCTTTGTCCTCAGTAGTGGAAAAACCTTCATCCCTGGTTTCCTTGATCCAATCCCAGGTGATGGGGGCACCAATGGAACACCTAATCAGTCAGACATATAAAGCGCTTAGGGAGAGGTTGGAGGATACAACTGAACTGGTGTGGGTGAAATGGTCCAAAGAGCTAAGGGAGGACGTACTCGCCCAGAGCTGGCTGGCGTATGCATTGCCTGCTTTTAAGGCCTCCACCTCCCCATACTGGAGAGAATATGTATGGAAACTCAGGACTAGATTCTTCTGCATCCCTGTAGTGTTAGCAAAATATTCGGGGGAGGCACTAGGTGAGTGTTGGAGGGGTTGTGGATGTGGGCTGATGGATCAAAGCCATGTCTTGTGGAGGTGCAACCTTCTGGGCACCTATTGAGAAGAGGTGATAAGGGAACTGACAGCTATTTACGAATGCCCTGATCTGGGCCGGTCCGTCGGCGCAGCGGTTGGATTTCCGTTTGGACGCCAAGCATCCAGGTTCGAACGGACCCGGTCATCGGAGGATCGGGGCCGGGGGAAGGATTGAGCGTCCCTTGGACAGCTTTCCTTCCCTGGGGAGGGTAGGGCAGCACTTCGGCGCTGGGCGGCACCTAAGCGGAGGCTGGGTGGTGCTGCCGTCGGCTCAACAGAACGTCAGGATGGGACGGACGCAGGTCGTCATTGCACGTCCCCATCCTGCTTAAAGGGATAGGGGGAAAAATCCTGCCTTGCCGTCTCAATGGTGCTCCGCCCTGGTAGCCTGATCAGCCTCCGGAGGCGATCCCCAACTAGTCAAAGTCCCGCGCCCGATATCGGGGGTCGGAGCCGCGGCCCCACTCTCTGGGGGGTGAGCCAGGGATGACCGGGGAATTCGGCTATATATCCGGAGGTGGGGGCATCAGGGGTCCGTGACCAGAGCTGATAGCCAATGGGGGCAGTAGGGGCAAAAACAGAAAATAAAAAAAATGAATGCCCTGATCTATTTCAGCTGACCTACATCCTGACTTTCACAGTACCGGATGGTGTTCGAATTGACAGAACCACTTACAGGCAAGTCACAGTATTTATAATGGCCGCCCATAAAGACATCACTCGATTGTGGTATACTAAAATGATCCCCACCAAGGATACCTGGTGGGTGCTGTCTAAAGAAATATATGCACTTGATCGACTTTCAGCTAGATTGTCCGATGCGTAGAAATATTTGACCGCCATTGGCGTAGGTGGGTGATGTATCAATTAGACCACTATCCGGAGTTTGTTCCATGGGGGAAGAGATTGGGAACGGGAAGTGAATCCAATTGGATGAGATCAGTGTTACTTCCTGTTGGCTCAGAGGGACTGAGACATTGTAAGGGGCCACATAGCTGGACGGAGCCCCCTTCTTCTGCTCCCTCCCTCTTTGGTGCTATATGAGTACTGGCCTAGCTGACCTCTCTTGAAATGAGACCCTTTAAAAACTTATTGAAACTTGCCGGCCCGGTGGCGCTGAGGGTTGAGGTACTGGACGCCTCACCTTGCGCCACACCAGCAACCCGTGTTCGGGAACGAGCATGGGCTGTCGAGGGTTGGCAAGGGAGGGAGAAGATTGAGCGTCCGCAGGACTGCTCTCCTCTCCCAGGTAGGGAGGGCTGGCATTCCCACCGAACGACTACCCCCAGGTGGAGGCCAACAGGTAGTGCGGATCAGAGGGGTCAGGCATAGGGAGGGAGCTGCGGGACTTCTGTGGATGTGTGTGTGCCTCTATGTGTGCATGTCATGAGTGCTTGCCCCAGCACTGGGTAAGGAAGAAAATATGGAAATAACCCACCGGCTGCAGGATGACAACCGACCCTCCGCAGGCTCCGCACCCAGTGACCGGGCTGAGGTAAGTCCTGGTGATACCGAGGTGATGGGGCTTGGGGGGTCAGTCAGAAAGGGGCAGCCGGAGGCAGACAGGAATATAAAGACAAAAAAAAAAAAAATAACTTAATGAAACTCAATATACACTGCCTGAAAAGTACCAGGAGTTTATGCACCTTAAGAAAGAAATAAGATGTTAAAATGCCAAAAAAAAAGCCACTCTGAATTCTGTGATGTTGTCTCAGAAGGACCAGAAGATAAAGCCTAAGAAACTGGCTTTCCAGTACTGGTCCTTTCAGTCACAGCCTCCTTGGCAGCAGCCCCTGCAAGGGTAATTTCAGGTGCCCCAAGCCCACATCCAGGGGTCAGGGTCTTGAGAAGGGAGCAGGCAGGGGTAGGGGTGTCCTTCCGGCTGCAACTGCCGGTGCCCTCCTAAAGCTGCCTAGTATGGGCCATTGTCCCCCCCACCCATCCTGTCACTGCCTGCTCTCCCCCTTGGAGGTTGGCTATGTCACTTCTTGCCATGGTAGTCCACCATCACAATGGACAAGTGAGTGTCAGATGTAGGGGGCAGGGGGCAGAAGATTGCTTGTGGACTTCAAGGCTTCCCTGCCTACTGCCTTCATGGGCCTTGAGAGTCTGGGTGTTGCAAGACATGCTGTCCGCCCTGCAGGAAGACATTGCTCAGCTCCTTGCAAAAGGGGCAATAGCCCGTGTCCCAAATGCCCTGGCCAGTCAGGGTTACGTGTCCAGGTACCTCCTGGTCCTGAAACGGATGGGGGGTTTATGCCAAGTAATGATGCAACAAATGTGAACAGCCATGGGCTTTGCTGTGGAGGAGGAAGATTCCACAAAAAGAAACCTCATAGAATTTTTGGAGGTACCTTGCTCCCTCTCCATTGTAGTTCCACTAATATACCCTGCATTAGAGGGTGCTACCTTTGCTACATAGTTCAGACAAAACTCACTGCCTGCAGTGCCCAGTAAGGTTGATAAGCCCTACTGCTAAGCCTAATTATACTAACCAACCAGAAACTGACTCAGTAGTCCTAATGGTTGCTCATGATAGGTCCAAAGCACCTAGACACATGAGTAATTTGTCTTCTGATAAAGAATCTAGGAGGCTGAATGTGATGAGTAAGCGCACATATGCCTCTGCCTCACTAGACCTTAGAATTGCAAATTACCAGACCCATATGACCAAATATCAAAATAGCCTGTGGAAGGCTGCGAAAGGCACACCATATTGGATCTGCACAATCTGAACCAGTTTATGAGGAAACGCATGCTCCGGATAGTCACTCTGAATTGGCTCATTCCATCACTCGAGCAAAACACGTGGTTTTACTCCCTAGACCTCCAGGATGCTTTTTTCCTTATCACAGTTCGTCTATTCCACCGCTGGAACTTCTGGTTCTGAGTGGAAGGGGCCTGTACCAGTTCCAGGTCATGCCCTTTGGCCTCTTCTTGGCACCCAGAGTCTTCACCAAATGCATGGCAGTGGTGGTGACCCACCTGCGGCACCTCAGGGTCCAGGTGTACTCCTACCTGGATGATGGGCTGTTAGCCGGTACATTCAGAGAGGCTGTGGAAGGGTTCAGATATCTGGCTCTCCACACTTGACAAGACTTGGGCTAGTTTGTCAACCCAGAAAAGTCCAGACTGGTACCAAAGCAGGTGATTAAGTTCATCTGGGCAGAACTAGACTTCCTGTGGGCCGAAACCTGCCTCCCTGTGAACCGATCTTACCTTCTATGCTCAATCATTTTAGGTTGGGCTCTTGCACCCTGCCCAGGATTTCCTGAGGCTGCTGGGGTATATGGCTTCCTGCACCAGTGTGGTCTGTTGGGGCCTGTTGGTTGATGCACCACCTCCAGTGGGAGCTGGGCCTTCAGTGGTCCCTGCACCTAGGCCACTTGGGCCAGCCAGTCAGTCACAGTGACCAAGCTGATGTGGGATACCCTCTAGTGGTGGCTGATCCCAGAACACCTGGAAGAAGGAATCCCATTTGTCTGTCCAGAACCGACTGTCATGCTTATGATGGATGTATCTGTGGTGGGCAGCGCACCTAAGTGACCACTGGTTTTGGTCACCCTGGGAGTCCCATCATCACATAAACCTGCTGGAGCTCCATGCAGTGCATCTGACTCCGGTGGCATTCTCTTTGCTAGTCAGGGATCAGGGGTCAGGTCATGCAGGTCCAGACTGATAACACCACGACCAAGGGGAACTTTATGCCCTGAATGGGCCAGCTGCTCCACATCGAACCGCTCATGATTCGAATCTCCTCCAGGCATCAGCTGCCCGCCTGCTCCCCACAGCCTAAGGGGAACCTTTTGCCCTGAACGAGCCAGCTCCTCCACATCAAACCGCTCATGGTTCAGATCTCCTCCAGGCATCAGTCGTCGGCCTGCTCCCCACAGCCTAAGAGGAACCTTGTGCCCTGAACAAGCCAGCTCCTCCACATCGAACCGCTCACAGTTCCAATCTCCTCCAGGCATCAGCTACCCACCTGCTCCGCACAGCCTTGTGCCCTGAACAGGCCAGCTCCTCCACACCAAACTGCTCACGGTTCGAATCTTCTCCGGGCATCAGCCGACCACCTGCTCCCCACAGCCTAAAAAAGCCGCCCTCCTCCTCATTGGTGCTGAAACTGAAGTTGCTTTTCTGTTCCTGGAGCCAGATTAACAGACTACTTCTCCAACTGAGCAGTGC
This sequence comes from Neoceratodus forsteri, assembly GCA_016271365.2. Classification (NCBI taxonomy): domain Eukaryota; kingdom Metazoa; phylum Chordata; order Ceratodontiformes; family Ceratodontidae; genus Neoceratodus; species Neoceratodus forsteri. The sequence continues at coordinate 159,750,531 of JADMNL010000030.1, read as the reverse complement.
CCTCGGACTGTTCCTATTATTATTATTTCATTACCCTGAGAAAAGTCCTTAAGCAGGGTTAAGAGCTGGATTACTGCAGCTCTTTCTCTGAGTTATGTTTCTTTCGCCCACCCCATCCTCTATTAAATACACTTTCTTTCCCCCAGTGACCCGCCCTTCTTCTCTCAGGTGTCACTCTCTCTTAAAGGGGCAGAACCTCATTCCTGTGGCATTTCTTTTTTTACTTTTTATTTATTTATTTTTATTTAGCATTTGTTGACCGGGTAAGTGCACTAGACAAATCCTGCCTATTTTCAGGCACGACCCGGGGGAGGGGGATACAGATGAATGCCAACTGACCTTGAACCAGATTAAGCTGTTGGTGGTATTTTTTTTTTTTTTTCAGTGAATGAGGGAAATTTGGCCAGGACACCGGGGAAATTCCCCTACTCTTTTCGATAAGTGCCATGGGATCTTTAACATCCACCTGAACTACCACCAATCCAGGCAGATGGGACCTCGGTTTAACGTCTCATCCGAAAGACAGAATGTGAGATCATTGCCTGAGAAACCTTCAAGTGCTGTGTATTCCATCTGCTGATCTACTGTACTGAATTCTGATTACTCTTCAGAACTATTCAGCATCCCCATATTTAACCCCATCCTCACTAAATTTGGCTTATTGCAAGCATAACCTAGCTGCATCTTATAAGCTACACCAATAATGCCTTATACAGTACTATTTAAACGTGATCCTCTGCCCCGGTCTGCTAGTTGTTCTCCTACCCCATTCCCCTAAACGAATGCAACCACCACACACTACGCTCCATCCCTTCAACCTCTACCTCCCTCTCCTTCATGACCCCCAATTTCCCTTAGCTGAGATCCCTGACCCCTGTAATCAGTATTGGTTGCATTCAACCATCTGCCCATTTGCCTCAGTTACTCAAACACCCAACGCCATCTTCCTCCTATTACATCTAACTGTCTAGTTGCCTCCTGCACCTGGCACCCCATCCTCCTCCTTCAACCCGGGCTCTAAATCTTGGTTCAAAAGTGCCAAACTCCTCTTCATCATCATTGCTCTGTTACTGTTGTCATCTGGTGACGTTAACCCGAATCTAGGCCCCTCCCGAGGTACAGCCCACAGAGCCAGCCCCCAGGCCTGCAGCCCAAGCCCTGACCCCTCTGCATCAGCCATCTCACTTGCCCACACGAATTAAAGATAGTACATCTAAACATATGCAGTCTTCTTTCAAAATTTGACGTACTCCAACTGCTAATCATCTCTCTTGCTCCAGACATCTTCATTTTGACAGAAACATAGCTAAACAAGCATACTCCTGACTCTACCATCTCCATCCAGGGCTACTCACTCATCTGCCAAGACTGGTGGACCCATGGAGGAGGGGTGTTAATTTTCACTGCCTCTGCTCTCCAAGTGGTTACTACCCTATCCTTAGCTGTACCATCTACCTGTGAGACACTAGCCCTAAGGCTCTCAATGCCCTTCTCCATCCCTATTTATGTAGGTGGGATCTACTGTTGCCCCGGACTGAATGCCAAAACCACTGTTGAACTTGTTACCTTCATTACAACACTTACCACAAATGAAGAGTTATAGCTAATGGGTGATGTAAATCACAACTGGTTGTCCCCATCCCTTGGTAAAACTCGAAATGACATAACTTCCTTCAACCTCACCCAACTAATAAATGAGCCAACACGCCCAAACTACAAAACCCCAAATCATACTCTCATAGATTGGGCCCTCACCACCCTCACCGTATAGTACTATCAGGAACACTCCTCGATATCCTAAGCGATCACCACACAATCCATTTTGTGCGCAAAGTGCATCGACCTAAACCCCCCCCACAAAATACTGATGACATCGTCTTTCAGATCCCTTGATCTAGTCTCATTCCACCTTGAACTTGCCCAAGTCATCTGGTTGCCAATATCCTCTGCTAATTCTATTGACCAAGCTCTATTGTACGTAAAGGACAACTTCCTTGCAGTCTGGGATAAGCATGCTCCTTTAAAAAAGAACTCGAGTTCGTGGTAACCACCTACCAAGGGTCACCCCTGAACTCCTGGCATGCCAGCAAGCACAAGTGCACACTTGGAAAATATGTAAAACTTCCAAACTACCTCAGGACTTCGTCAAATACCGGGCCCCATGAAATTCCTGCACCAGAGCTATTAGACTGGCCAAAGCAGAGTATTTCAGCTCCTCATTCCAGTCAAACATAGCTAATCCCTCTAGATTCTGGAAGGTAGTTCACTCCCTTTTCTCACCACCATCTAAACCTCCAACCCCACTCCTAAAGACAAAAACTCTCTAATTTCTGACCACCCCTCCATCGCTGCTGAATTCAATAAACACTTCACCTCCTGTGCTTCCTCCCTTCTCTCATCCCTCCCTCTCAATCCCCCAACTCTGCCCCTACCTCCCCTACTTAAACCACTCACCTACCTGCAGGGAGTTTCTTGTTCCTCCTTGTATCTCCTGCAGAAGTTCAGAAAGCCCTCCTAGTCCTCAACCCAGCCAAAGGAGGGTCCCCTGACCACCTGGACCCAAAATGACTCCACCTCTCTGCACCTGCAATCTCCTTCCTCATAGCTGCCCTTCTTAACCTCTCTTTCACCCTTGCAGCAATTCCCTCAGAATGGAAACACGTGACTCTTATCCCCCTACCTAAGGGTGGTGACTTCTCCTCACCAAACAATTACAGGCCTATCTCGCTACTGGCAGGTCTGGCCAAACTCCAGGAGCACCTTGTCCTTGCCCAGCTCTCTACCTTCCTTTCTGAATGCTCCTTCTTCACTCCTTTCCAGTCTGGCTTCGGGAAAAACCAGTCCACTACTATGTCCCTCCTTAGACTCACTGACTCTGTCCTCACAGGTATGGACAGTGGGCAAATTACCTCGGCCATTTTTGTCGACCTTGCCAAGGCTTTCGACACAGTCTCTCATCACTACTCCTCCTGAATCTAACTTCAGCTGGCCAGTCCGTCTCTGCTACTGACTGGATCAAAGCCTACCTCACAGGTAGGACACAATCAGTCAGGATAGCTGAAGCTCTGTCCCCCCCTCTCCAAATCCACACTGATATGGCACAAGACTCTGTGCTAGGCCCACTACTTTTCTCCATTTTTCTCAATGACCTTCCCACAGTCTGCTCATTTGTGTCCATTCATATGTACGCTGATGACACAATCCTGTATACGTCTGGCCACAGCTCCACTGACATAGAAGCCAGGCTCCAGCAGGACTTTGATAAAGTTTAGCTCTGGCTTTGCTCACACCAGCTCTTCCTTTTTTTTAATTATGTTTTATTGGCAGATTTTATACACACAAGCCAACAGTTATAATTCCATATATATGAGCATCATTTCTTAACAAAGTCTGATTTTCATAGCAAACTTACATATTGTAACATAGTACCTGATGTTAGACCCTGTCTATCCCACAGGTTAGACTGAGTTAACATTTCCCAGATCTAGCAACAGCCCCCCCCCCCATCTAGTTAGCTCTTTTAAGTTACCTTATAACATATTTGCCATTCATATTCCAATGTTCCCCCCTACTCCCTTACATTATTAACCTCTGGTTAAATCAAGGATAAAATTCTGGATCTGTCTCCGATTGATGAAGGATCCATCTTTGACATTTTGTTACAAAACTTTGTGACTTATTTTGTAGTTTAGCAGTAAGGTACTCTATTTGGTAAATATGTTTCATTATTATTTTCCAGTTGCCAAGGGCTGGTATAATGGGAGACATTCACTTTCTAGTGATGGACTTTTTTTTTTTTTACCAATTATTTTACTAGATGAGACACATTAAGCTGAAAGCTTGTTTGCAGGTGCAATCTGGGAGCATGAGGAAGTTAAGTGACTTGCTCAGGGACACACAGCATGCAAGTGGGGGCTGTGGGATTCAAACCCAGGTCTCCAGATTTGCAGCTCAGAGCCTTAAACCACTGTGCCATACTGCCTCCTTTTTTGCAGCTAATAAATATATCGGTAGTAGGGTTCAGGTCCAGGGAGGAAAGTGATCCAGATAAATTGCTAGTAGGACCTGTTCAGCTGTTAATACAATAGGCTCTTCGAGACAGAGAGATATCTTCGTCTGTAAGGTGATCCAGAAAGGCATGAGACATGGGCATTGCCAAAAAACATGTCCCAAGAATGCCTTAGTACATCCACAATTCCTCCAACAATGACCATATCTGTCTGGGAAATATTTGGTTAATATCGCAGGAGAGCGAAAATATCTAGATCTGCACTTCCATGAGAATTCTCTCCAACGAGGGGAGGAAGGAAGTAATTTTCTTTGCCTGTAATGCAGTCTTCAGCCACTCCTCCTTCGTTATTTCCAGGCTTAAGTTCCCATTCCAACCCTCTAATATTGATTCAGTGGATTCTTCTGCTACTTCTCTCAAGCCCTTGTACAAAGAGCCAATGAGATGGTTACAGGTGGAATCTATAAATATTTTTAATAGTGGAGGCATAGGAGAAGGCATCTTAGCCTGTATTATATGGTTTCGAAGAATATGATTTCTGATTTGGAAGTACCTGAAGAGGTCTGTTCTTTGGAGATTATATTTGTCCATAAGTTTATCAAAATGGAGAATACCCCCTGGGGTCAAGAGTTAAAAGAAATGTGATAGACCTAGGTGCCTCCAGTTGGAGAAAGTGAGGTCTGTTTGTGCAGAAAGAAAGGATTCGTCTTCAAATATTGGCTTATAGTATTCAAAGAGAGGACTAAAGTCCTTTTCTGTCTCATTAACATCCAAAACCTGAGAATATTAGCTGTAATATTGGTAAATTATTTTAATGATGGGGTTTTCCCATCTAAGGAGAAGAGGATTTTTTTTAATATCAAACATATCATTCAAATGTTAGGGTCTTCCAGGGGGCATCATAGGAATCGGCTAACCAAAGAAGGAGGGTTCGGAGAAAGGCAGCCCTTGCATATAATTTTAGATTAGGAAGGTTTGTCCCTTCCTGGGCTAAGGATAATTTCAAAATGGATAAGCGTATCCTAGGGCGTTGATTCCCCCATATAAAATTGGAAATCATTTTGTCCCAGGTCTTTAAATAGTAAGAAGACGGAAAAAAGGGAATGCTCTGGAAGAGATATAGGAGACGTGGCAAAATATTCATATGGATCACTTCGATCCTCTGAAAAAATGGAAAAAAATTAGACCATTTGGTCAAATCCATGTGAATTGAAATTGACAGGGGTTCATAATTGACTAGTTCCAGGACATCTAAATTTAGTGGAATATGAATCCCTAAGTATTTAATTTTTGTAATTCTCCATTTAAGTGGATATGTTTGTCTTAATAGTTTAGGTGGGGTGTAATTGAATATCAGGGCTTCTGTTTTAGTTTTGTTTAATTTAAAACCTGCTATCCTTTCAAATTGTTTAAGAATTATCCATGCCTCTGGAATAGAAGTGGTAGTGGATAATAGGGACAAGAGAACATCGTCAGTGAAAAAGCTGATTTTATAGTCCTGTTGGCTAAGGGGGATACTTTCCACACCCAGGACTCCTGTAAGAGCTGTCGCAAGTGGTTCCATATGAAGAGCAAAGAGAAGGGGGGAAGGGGACAGCCCTGGCGGGTACCACACTGTAATAGGAATGGGATGGACAGACCTCCATTTATTTTGACGTAGGCCTTTGGGGATGCATATATGTTCCATAGCCAAGTTATAAAGAAATCCAGAAATTGAAATATCAAAAGGGTATCCCATAAAAAGGGCCAAAGGACCCTGTCAAAGACCTTTCCGGCGTCAAGGCTGATGAGGGCCACCGGAATTTTCCTGTTCTGGATACATTCAAGTAAGATAAGGGTTTTGCGAAAGTTATCTGATGTATTTCTGTGCTTGATGAAGCCCACCTGGTCAGGATGTATAATCTGGGGGAGCATATTTTCCAGTCTTGCTGCCCAGATGGTTATAAAAATTTTATAGTCGACATTTAAAATTGAAATTGGGCGACAGGAAGAGGGATCGGATAAGTCCTTATTTGGTTTTGGTAGTACAGCCAGAGTGGCATTGTTCCAAGATGGAGGAGGAGTGCCTCCTTGGGCCATATCTGTGTAGAGTGATAATAGTTTGGGGACTAGTTCTTTTTGAAACATTCAGTACCATTTGGCCGGAAAGCTGTCAGGACCTGGGTTACATCCCAGAGAGAGATTTTTGATAGTTGTTTGAATTTCTATTTCCCTAATTGGAGTTTCTAAGGTTCTAATCTGCATTGTTGTTAATTTGGGGAGGCCTAGGTTGTTTAAAAAGTTAAGTCTATCATTTGGGGTGGCCAAGTTCTCTTCTTTATACAAGTTTTGATAAAATTCTATGAAAGTTTGTCTAATTTCTGATTCTTTGTGGGAGGTCTGTCCTGTTTTGGGATTTTTAATTTTAAGGATAGTGGCTGTACGTTTACGCGCTCTGAGCCTTTGAGCCCGTTCTAGGCCCCATATGAGCCCTTCTTGTAAAATGGTTGCCTTAAATATATGAGGATTGTTGAATTTTATTATGTATGATCTTTTGAAGAGCTGCTTTGGTATCTCTAATTTTACTTTGTAATTCTTTGTCCCCTTCCCTGTAGAGGAGTTGATAGTCCAGGAGCTGGTTTGTAAGTTCTTGGTATTTGGATTCCCTCTCCCGTTTCTTTTTAGATGCAAAGGCTATAATCTCGCCCCTCAAAGTAGCTTTCAGGGAATCCCATTCTATGGCTTTAGAGATAGTGGGGGAGGAATTTTCTGTGATAAATTGGGGGAATCCCTTGTTTTATTGTAGTTTGAAATTCTTTGTCCTTTAGAATTAGGGGATTGAGACAGGGTCCTCTGCATTGTTATGCCTAGGTCTAACTTTAGTAATAGAGAGTGATGGTCTGATAGAATTTTGAGGCCCACTGTGATGTCCTGAATGATTGAAAAATGCTCGCAGGTACTTAGGAAATAGTCCAGCCTTGACTAGGTGTGGAACCTGTTAGAGTGATATGTACATCCCATAGAGGATGGAAACAACCTTTGCCAAACATCTGTTATTCTTAAATGGTCTAGTAAGTCCCTTAGCTGTTTGACCGTAGTGGTCTGTCAGTGTTTTCGTGGGTTGGAGCAATCCAGATAGGGGGATAGTGTCATGTTTAGGTCTCACCCTAAGATCGGTTGGCCTTGTAGAATATCCAGTAATTTTGGCATAAATGCCCGAATCACTGGAGTCTTTGTCTTGGTGGGAAGTAAACATTGGCAAATGTGATCTTTTGGTCATATAAGTTACCTTGTATAATAACATAGCGCCCCTGGCTATCTGTGCTAAGTATTTTGAGTCTCTAGAGGGGTAGTTGAGGGGATGAGGATTGTTACTCCTCATTTCCATCCATTGGGATGGGAAGAGGAAAATACAGAATATCACTGGCCCCATTGCAACTTTTGATGTTCATTTTCTGAGAGGTGAGTTTCTTGGAGGAAATAAACATCTGCCCTTTGTTTACTAAGGTATTGCATGAGATGGGAACGTTTGATTGGGTCATGTAGACCGTTGATATTCTGGGAAAAATGTTTTACCAGGTACATGGCCATAGTTAATTAGTATTTCTGAGACTAACTATATTTTTCCTTCCTAGGGAGGCTGAGACAGAATGTATCCAGATTACTCTGCCCAGAACTGGACGACAGATCCGGGGATCCAATAGTTCCAGCCATCTTAATTGTTGCTCTATTATGAATAAAGTTCTTCTTAAAATTACTAAGACTTGACTCGTGTGTGTTTTTCCCTTCTCCCCCTTAATCCCTACAACAAAAAATACAATAACAAACAACTTTCGAAATAATCTTAGAACTAACTCACTATAATCCTGAACAATGTTAACTATCAACAGAACTATATACAATATGACTCCCACATTGGATGCTTACACTAAGCCACCTCTGAATACTCCTATCCAAATTCCCAATGGGAAGAGGAGTGGAGTTTGGAGTCTTATAGCCCTCCAAGGAGAGGAACACCCCCTGAAGAAGCAAGAGAGCCCCAAAAAGGGTGAGCAATCCACTTGGTTGCCAACCCAAGGGGGGAACCGACATGAACAGGGAAAAACAATAAGACTGAAGGCCCTCTGTGCCTCAGGACAATAATATGGTTGACCTTTGCTAGAAATAGGTAGCCAGAGGGGTTGGTATAGGAGTCTCGGAAAGGATGAGCTATTCACTTGGTATAAGTTGGGAAAAATAGGGATCTCTTCTCAAATAGCTGCAGCCATGGAGCTAGATTGAAGGAACCAATGAAGGCAGTCAGAGGCTGGGGGAATGGAAATCCTTGGGCACGAAAGAAAATCTGGAGACCCTATTAAGGGGCTCCAGGGAATGCAGAGGACAGAAAGGGATCCCAGCCCGTCTGACCCCAAATAGGTTGGGAAGCCCCCAGGTATAGAAAGAGGCAGTATGGCGCAGTGGTTTAAGGCTCTGAGCTGCAAATCTGGAGACCTGGGTTTGAATCCCACAGGCCCCACTTGCATACTGTGTGACCCTGAGCAAGTCACTTGACTTCCTCGTGCTCCCAGGTTGCACCTGCAAACAAGCTTTCAGCTTAGTGTGTCTCACCTGGTAAAATAATTGGTAAAAATAAAACAAAAAAATTAAAAAGAAGGTGGGGTGACACCCCACATGCAGATTGGTAAGTGATTATGATCAGCCCCCCTCCTTTCTCCCCACCCCGAGACATTAAGTCCACTATGAAATGGTGGGGAGGGTTCTCTCAGTCTTGTCTCCCCAAACTCCAGTGGTTGTTATCTTTGTAGTTGTCCTCTTTAGGAAGAGCTACATAAAAGAGCCTCCCATCGCTTCCCCCTGGTTAGATTGCAGAGCAGGGCCACTCTCCAGTCAACAGAAACAGTACAAAAGTTATAACTCGAGGATACCATCGTATCACAATGAAATGTTGCTCAGAAGAAGTAGAAAAGAAACCAAGTTCCATATTCAATCAGGATCAGCTGCTTTTTCTCCTGTGGTCAGAAATCAAGTTAGCCTTTCCTCTAGGTCTCTTGCACCATTTTTAATCTGAGAAGCAGCATAGATCTCCCCTCCTACAGACTCCACTGTCAATCACCGCCCCCCCCCCCCATTTGGTTGGGACATCTACATCGAGATGAATCTCAAGGAATAGGATGTGGGGAAAGGTGAGGAGTGGAAAAAACTACTGGACAGCATGAAGGACAGGGGCAACAGCCTCAGAAGATGGACCCACTGGCCTGGTCAGTAACCCGCCATCGGAAGATCGGAGGGCCCAGGATTGCAGCACCAAAAGCCTGATCTAAATAAAAGGTTAACTTTTTTAAGGTTGCTTTAGGCCTTATAGAGGCACCCCCCCCCCCAGCAACCCCAACAGTAAAGATCTCCCCTCCCAACGCTCATCCACCCGACCAGACTAGAGGAAGAGGAAGGCTCCATTAGGAGGAGAAAGAATAGATTTTGCCAGTCTCTCTCATGAGGAAAGTCGGATTTCTGTATTGGTACAGCTTCCTTAGGATATCAGCGAGTGGTAGGTTTGTTTGTTGTTTCTCAGGGCCCACTTGACATGATTGATCCAGGTAAGACCTCAGTGATTCCAAGGCCTTTCCGCTGATGATGTTCCTAGCGGCCAAGTCTTCAGCTGCCTCTGCCGCCGTGTTGTACGACTGCTGGCCCGAGGGTAGTTGCACAATTAACCTCACTGAATATTGAGTACGAAACTTTATTTTTTGAGAATGTAGAAACTGTAATATAGGAGCATAGTCCCTGCATTGATGCTGGGTGCATGAAGCATAGTCATTGTTAAAGATTATGCAATTTTGCCCCAGCATGATGCAGCCTTTCTGCCAGGCCTTTCTCAGAAGTTGTTCCTTAGTCTGGTAACTCAGGAAGCGCATCACAAAAAAACAGGGTCTGGAGTCCAGGTGAGATGGCTTGGGACCCAAGGCTCGGTGTGGGCGCTCTATATTGAGCTGAAACTCAGGGTCCAATTCAATCACTAGTCACAGAAGGTAGTCCGAGTATGCCAGAGGATCCCCTCCCTCCTCGCCCTCAGGTAAGCCGAAGATCCTTATGTTTCTACATCGGCCTCAATTCTCGCCATCTTCCTGGTGGATTGCCATTATAAGTTGTTCAGTCGCTAATGTTTTAATAGTCTCCTCGAGTGTATCTATGCAGGAGGTGTTTTCCAAAATTTGCTGGTCGGCCTCAGCCATTCGCGATTACAGGGAGTCGATATCTGATCCTAGCTCTTTGATAGAATCGCACATTTCGCCCCTGAATTCGGCGATTGCCTGGAGAATGGCCTTGCCTGAATTGGACTCCTGGCTTTTCTTTTTGTTTTTAGTACTGGAGTTTTTTTGTTTTTTTTTTAAAATCGGAGCACGAAGATGGCCTAACGTTTTCCTCAGCATTGGAAGCCCCATGGTCATCTGGCTCCTCCATATCCGCGAGAAGCTGGTAGCAGTTACGTTGATTTTTGGCCATTTTTGGCTGGTGAGGTTCCAACTTAATAGCTTTTTCAAGAAATATGATGTTTTAGGTTGTAGGGCTAGTACAATGAAAAATCATGCAGATGGCCAGTCAGTTCAGGACGGCGGGACAAACGGCAGAAAAACGGGATTTCCCGCAAAATCCGGGACAGTTGAGAAGTATGGGTTGTAGTCAAAGCATTGGAGCCCAATCGGTATGGATTGCAGAGGAGAGCCTCTCGTAGCCGTCGTTCACCCCTCCATGCCGGAACCGGAAGTCCCCACACCAACTCTTCCTTAACTCCAAGAAGACTGTCTCCATGACTCTCTAGGCTTACCTGCTCTCCTTCCTATCACACCATCGACAGGACTCTTCTCAAGGACACATCCTTCTTTAGGTATCTTGGAGTCTGACTTGACCAGCACCTCAGTTTCTCTGGTCACATTGATGCCATCCTGTCAAAACAGTGCCCCAAACTAGGTACACTATACAGGAACTGTAATAGTCTTCCACCTACGGCTACGTGTGAACTGATCCAGAAGATGATCCTACCTATTTTTGACTACTGTGATGTAGTCTACAGTGCTGCCCCAAGTCCTCCCTAGCCAAACTGGATACCCTCTTCAACTCTTTCTGTCGCTTTGCTCTAGATGCCCACCCTCTCACTCATCACTGCAACCTCTATCGCTCGCTTGCCCTCTCTTCTCTGGGCAACCGACATCTCTCTCACTGCACTAAATTCAGCTCTAAATTCTAGTTCCACTCTCTCTCTCCCTTCTTGCCTTTCTTCCTCCTTAACACTACCACCAATGTCCCACCAATCGCTCAGATCCACTGATGCTTGCACCCTATCGCTCCCTCACCGATCAACAACCATAGGTCAATCAGGGTTCTTGCACCACCTCCCTAAAATCTGGAATGCGCTCCCCCCAATATATTTGTCATTCTTCATCCCCTGCATCCATTTCATCTGCCCTATTTAACTTCTACTCCACTATGTACATAACTCCTCCATCCCTACTCTCTATCCAGCCACCACCCAGTCAACAACTCTAAAGCATTTAACAGCTCCTTATGTATTAGCTCTTATGATGGACCGATTGTACAGTCCCTTGCTCTCATTGACTGTATCTGTGACAAATCTGTTGTATCGACTTACTTTATCCTAATTTTAACTGTATTATGTACATGTGATCAACTGTTGTATTGACTCTGTAACCTATTTTATCAATATTATGTATCCAGCATTCATATATGTATTTTGTACCTGTTACGGCAATTGTGTATGTATCCTTTCCCCACATATAACCCCCTTCCCCAGGACGTACCATGAGATGAGCAATTTCAATTGCTCAGTGTACTTTTCTGGTGAAACTTTTCAATAAATGAATAAATAAATAAAAAGTTTCTACCTGAACAGGCAATTCAGAACTCAGTGCCATCTTATTGGGTGGCCCTCTGTAGCTGGACCCTCATGCATAGCTTGGGTCCACATCTCCCAGCGAACCATGTTGCAGGAGGGAACAGTCAGCTGGTGGATGCTTTCAGCCAGGTAGGAGGGAAGTTGCATGAGTGGTCCCTGCATTAGGAAGTGGTGAACCACCTGTTCTTTTAGTGGGGCATGCCCTTGGTGGACCTGTTCGCTTCCCAGAAGAATGACAAACTGAGGCTGTTTTGTACCAACCTCCCACAGTCATGGACATTGCTGGGGGATGCCTTCATGAGGCCCTGGACCCCATGCTTCGTGTATGCCTTCCCTCCCTTCCCTTCCCCTTAATCCACAAGGTGGTGGTCAAGGCCCAGAAGGATAAGGCTCGGATAATCCTGATAGCTCCAGACTGGCCACAGCAGTTCTGGTACCTGGATCTCCTCAGCCTCAGCAGCAGACCTCTGTTGCAACTTGCAACTGCCTTCCCAGCTGGATCTGCTGGCCAAAATGACAGGGAAGGTCCTGCTCCTGGACCTTCGAATCCCTGCACCTTGTGGCCTGACTCCTTAATGGCTAGAGTTCCAGGCCTTGGGTCTCTCGAGGAAGGTGCGCCACATTGTGGAGGCCTCCAGGAACGAGTCGACTCACAGACGCCGTGCCTTTAAATGGAAGATTTTCCATTTGGTGTCAGGATAAGGGGCTTGATCCCCTTGCATGCCCTGTGTCTAGCATCCTGGAGTAACTCTGGTCCCTTTCCCAGCCGGGACTGCAAGTGACGACCCTTTAGATGCACCTGGCAGCCATCTCTGCTAACCGGGCATGGGCTGGTATGCAGACAGTGACTCAGGAGAAGGTGGTCAGGTATTTTTTCAATGGCTTGTACCAACCTGTCCCTTCTGGTGTGTAAACTACCACCACCGTGGGACCTACTGCTGGTATTGGCAACGCTCATGGGCAAGCCTGTTGAACCAATATGCAGGTGTGAGATGTCACACCTGTCATGGAAGAGGGCCTTCCTGGTGGCCATTATGTCAGCCAGAAGGACTGGGGAGCTCCAGGCGCTCTCAGTGGAGTCTCCATACTTGGTCTCCACAGGGACAAAGTCATCCTTCGCCCCAACCTGAACTTCCTGCTGAAGGTGGTAACTGAGTTTCACCTTAACCATGTAATTAACTTAACAGCGTATTTCACCAGCCCTTCATCAGAGACTAATGGCAAGCTTCATACCTTGGACCTGTGGAGGGTGCTGTCTTACTACGTAGAGTGCTCAGCTGGAGTTCAGGGACAGGCTCACCAGCTGCTTGTCACGCTGAAGCCACACCTGGCAGACCAGCAGCAAAGCAGATGATTGCCTGGTGGATCACATCCTGCACTGACCTCTGCTAGAGGTTGGCTAGTAGGGAGCTTCACATAGGGCTTAGGGCTCACTCCACCAGACCCACTTCCTTAGTGGTTGCTTCCAGGGATGTCCCTATCCAGGAAATCTACAGGGCTGCTACCTGGAAGTCAGCAGGCACCTTCATTTCCCACTACTGTATCAACCTTGAGTCACGCTGGGGTGCTGGTTTTGGGACCTCGATTCTCCAGTCTCTGTTCACCAAATAGGGGTGTGCACCTTGCCCCCTCCTCCCAGAGAACTGCTAAGAGTCTGCCAGAGTGTGGATAGTGCACCATAACCATGCCCCTAGAAAAATAGGTTACTTACCTGTAACCATAGTTCTAGGAGTGGTGCATGGTTCACATCCACACAACCCACCCAGCCTCCCCTGGCAAATGGCACACAGGTTACTGATTCCAGTGTGCAAGATCTGATGTCACGGGATGGAGTTGGGGGATATACTGCCCAGGTGGTGAGAGGAGTTTAACTTAAAGGTAATAGGAAACAGTTTTTAAACCTCTAGATACCCTCTAGTTGTTCTTTTACTGGCTACCCCATTCGGATATGTTTTTGACCTTTTTTATTAAATTAATAATCTAATTTTTTGCCGTTGTAACTACCCTGAATCCCTCTCTGCTCAGCAGTTGCTGCTGTCTGTTTTCATACTGCCTGACATTCTATGACATCAGAAACAACCATTCCAGGCCATTCAAATGAATAGTATGGAAAGGGAGTTTCTGATGTCATGGAATGTCTCAGAAGTATGAAAATCAGGAGCAGTAGTTGGTGAGGAGAGTGGAACTCTATGTAGATATGAGGGCACCCCAAAGCTAGATTATTTATCAAAAAAATCATCAAAGGCTGTCCCGCCGGTGCAGCGGTTGGATTTCTGCCATGACCTGGGTTCGGGAACAGACATGGGGAGTCAGAGAGCTGGCTGGGGAAGAAGGATCAAGCATCCCATAGACTGCTCTCCTTCTATGGGGGGGCTAGGAAGGGAGAGGTAGAGTATCCGGCACCCAAGGGACCCCTGGTGGAGGCTGGGGGAATCACAGACATGCAATAGGGGTGGGCCAGATGCTGGACGCCATTGCACATCCCTGCCCCTGGGGCAGTCTAGAAAAGTGCTGCTGGCCATCCTTGATGAAGCCCGCCCTCAGCTTCAATCAGCTCTCAGGCTGGCTCCCTGACCTTTTCCGTTGGATGCAGCACTTAGGGCCAGTGCCGTAACCCCACCCTGGGGGGGCAAGCCAGGGGTTATCAGGGAGTTGTGGCCAAATGTGAGAGTGGAAGTCGCAGGGTCCATGTCCGGGCTGAGGTACCGGGCAGTCGGTAGCAGGGAAAAAGTATAGTAAATAAAGAAAAATTGAAAAAAAAATCATCAAAGCATGTCAGAATACATAACTGGCATGGAAAGGAAGATGGAAAGGCAGTTATCTGTGTAAAAATCATTTCCTTGTTCCTTTAAGATGTCCAGCCAACTCATGCCATGCCAGCGACCTGGGTTCAGGAATGGACTCGGGACACTGGGGGTTGACAGGGGAAGGAGAGGATTGAGCATCTGGAGGACTGCTCTCCACTCCTGGGGAGGGTTGGGGTGCTTGCCTCGCTCTGTAGCGGCCCCAGGTGGAGACCAGGAGCACTGCAGAGTGGTGCTGTAGATGGCCAAGAAAACCAGGGAAAAATGGTGTCCCGGCCGACCAGATGACGGCCTCCCAGACCCTCGCTGCCACAGAGCCCCCGGGCAGCCGGGACTGACCTCAGCAGCACCCAGGGACAAGAAAAGTAAGCCACAAGGCATATTCTCTCCAGAAGGAGAGGACCCGTCCGACAAAGGGATACGTTGGGTTACCCTGCAGAGTGGCTGTAATGTGAGGCAGGAGTTGGTGATGGGGGTTCTCGGGGGAGGTGAGAGCATCCCTGGTGGCCCGAAGGAGAGGTTAGTTGAGATGTCAAGGGGGAGGATAAATAATGCAAAATAAAAAAAATATATGTCCAGCCAATCAGACTGTTCCACTGGAATTGCCAGAGTGTGGATGTGAACCATTCACCACTCCTAGAACTACATTTAGAAGTGAGTAACCTGTTTTTCCTGCCTATGCTGTGGTGAGAGTGCCACTTCTTACAATAGTATTTTGCAGGAAGGACTTAACTCCTGATTTTATTAATTTTGGCATTCTTTAGTATCTGAGGGGACACTTGGGACTTGTGATATTGTGTATGGTGCCATATTCCCTGTACATTCAGCGTACAGGTCTGCGCACCTGGTTCCTAATAATGTAAGAACAACAAAAAAACAACAAGGTGCTGCATCAGCACGTGCTCTGAAAGCA
This sequence comes from Neoceratodus forsteri, assembly GCA_016271365.2. Classification (NCBI taxonomy): domain Eukaryota; kingdom Metazoa; phylum Chordata; order Ceratodontiformes; family Ceratodontidae; genus Neoceratodus; species Neoceratodus forsteri. Next base: position 159,734,917 of record JADMNL010000030.1, on the reverse strand, counting down.
AGACAAAATGGTAATATTAAATGTATGCTGAAAATAGAAAATAGAGTTAGAATTGACGTTTGGACCATAGATGATCTCCAGGAATGATCTAGAAGAAAAAAAGAGGAAAGAGCAAAGTTACTGTAAACTAACTTTGCTTTTTTTCTCTTTTAGATAATTCCCGAAGAAGACTTGTGGTCGAAATGTCAATTTTGACTCTGGCTTCAGCATGCATTTAATATTATGATTTTTATTGGTTCCTAATAATGTGGTATGGTGTATACTGTATGACGTAAATTCATTAAAAGATTAAAAAAAAAATAGAGTTAAATGAAACATATTAAAATGCAGCAAAACATGTTTGGTCTGCATTTTATTGTTGATTCTGGATCAGCATACCTCTCCAGCACTACACATAATGTGTATTACTACACATACCTAAATTCCCTCATTACGTAATAATCTGCCAATGTTTCACATTGTGTTTATTTTATTTTGGTCGTAACCATTATTTAAAGATTAATTAAATGGCTGGTGCAATGCCAGTGCTACCACTCGCAAGACTGGCGACCTGGTTCCAGGAACAAGCTGTTTGGTATCGGGGGCTTTCTGAGGAGGAGGAGGAGGAGGAGGATTGTGCATCCTAGCAGATGCTGGCCCCCAGGAAAAGGAGAGGAGTGTGGGTACTAGCCACTACCAAACTGCCACCTTGGTGACCACAGGTAATGCGATGCAGCTGGAGAGGGACAGGGGAAACAGTCTGGCTCTGGTGCATGGTCACGCACATACATGCACATCTAGCAGCCCTAGTCAGCAGCCCCCCCCCCCCCGGAGTAAAGCAGGTAGGAAAAATTCTGACATGTAGCAGCACAGTTCTTTTTTTTGTATTATTTATTTATGCTTCTGCCTACTCGCACTGGCTGGTCTCTCCTTCGGGCCGCCAATTACTGAACTCGGCCCGGGCGACCCCCCACCACCCAGTGCAGCCCACCCCCAGGGTAACCCAGTGTATCTCTTGCATCAGCTGGGTCCCCACCCTATGGAGGGAATTAGCCTTACCAGCCTGTTTTCGTTAGCCCTGGGTGTTGCTGGGGTGGCCATTAGTGGTCATGGGGCTTCGACGGCAAGGGTCCAGGTGGCCGTCATCTGACCAGCCGGTGCGTCATTTTCCTGTTTTTTTCTCCATCCCTCCCACCACGTTCTTGGCCTATGGTGGCAGCTGACCTCATGCAGGGGCATGCAGGGGGCGTGTCAAGGCCACACGTCCTCATAAGCACGCACCCAATCCACCCAGAGGGACCTAGGCAGAGCCCCCCCCAGAGGGAAGCATCCAATATACATTTGTATATCCCTCCTTGCCGACCTCCGTTCCTTGCACCTGGGCTCGGGGCGCGAACCTGGATCACCAGCGTGCAGAGTGAACCCTTTCGTTGGCACCACAGAGCCAGCATGCAGCATGGTTCTGAAGCTCTTGGGCCCCACCAGTCCCTATACCAGACAGAATCAAAGAAGACCATGTCTGGCACTTCTGCATAGTAAGCTCACCACATAGGGGAGAGGGTACGGGTCAAATCCGGACCTCAAACAGGAAAAACCAAATCGGTTGGTCCACCTGAACCAGACAGAATGGGTGCAACTTGCATGATCCCGCTGTTCCAGCTAGACCAGTCAGTCCAGCTTCTATCATCATAGTCTGTCTGTTCTGGCTGGCCCAGATTTCATATAGGGTAATAGATATGCATGAAATTCAGACCACCAGACTTGGACCAGATCAAAATGGTAAAAGGTCCGGAGATCCAGATTTCAAACACACCCTTGCCCTACATGAACTCCAGACCAGCCAGAACAGATGGACCAAAACAATAAATGGAAGCTGCACCCAGGCCAACTGGACCAGCCAGTCTGGTTTTTACCATTTTAGGTCTGGTCCAGATTTTACCAAGTCACTAGAGGATATGCCCTCGTCTGTAGAAATTCCTCCAGTGGACTCCCTGGGACTAGGTAAGAGACAGAGATAGGATGTGGACAGGGTAGGGAAATTGCCTGGCTGAGGAAGAGCAGCATCAGCGACAAGGAGAACTTTCTAGAAATATTCCATAATACAAAACATTTGTACTCTCTGTTTTGAATCGTGTGTGATCTGCAAACTCTGGTCTTGTGCCCCTCATTGTAAATACCACTGTTCCACATAGTCAGGTAGAGAGGTGTGTCGATCAATGCTGAGGTGTGTACAGGCACACAGCTCACATCCTGCCTGTGTGTAACCTAGCTGACTCTCAGGTTATTATTTGCCATGACTGTGCTTTGGCACTGTGCAGATGCTGAATAGCTGGGTGTGGCACAAAGAAGATGATGTCATTCTGACCTTGGGGCAGCCTAGATAAATGAGTCACTGGTCCGGGGAAGGTATTCAGCACTGAATGGGTGTGGGCTTTTCTCAAAAGGTGCACAGTGACATTTCTGGCTGTGCTGTAATTTAGTACAGTAATACAGTACTGCAGGCTAGCTATATTCTCCCCCTTCCCCGCTAAAAAAAAGTTGGTGTTGAAAGTGGTGGGAATTGTCCCATCATATCCTCTCTCCCAGGAGAGGCAGCAAGATTTTGGAAACTGAACACTCAAGCATGATGGTACGGGGCAGGTGGGATTCACAGCCTGCTTAGTTGAACTAATTCTGTCAGGCTTTAAAATACAAGCATGGTTCAGTGACTCTCCTGTCTGCTTATGGTTGAGACCTATTACCGATGCATTTTTATTATCTGCATATAGAGATTGTGTGTCCAGTAGAATGCAATTCAAAAACCATAGAACTGCAATAGATTTGATACAGAACTTGAACTGACTAGCAGAATGGGAGAAGTTGTGCTGCATTCTACAGGTAACCTTGTCTGGCAATGTTAGGATGAATTCAGATGTGTAGCAACTTGGCTATAGGAAATACCATAGCCACGTCGTTGGACCTGGCCATGCCCTTTGGTTGATAGAAAGCACTGGTGTGCCATCATTTGTTTTAATGCATAGCAGACCATCTTTTTTTTTTTTTGTTTTTAATTATGTCCCACACCCATTTCCCCCATGGCACCGGTCAGCCTAAGTGTGGGATTTCTGGCCTCATAGGTCTTACATACAACAGTAAGGGCAGAATTTTTTTATTTTAGTTAGAATTTTATTCCCTGGCTCTGCTGTCATTCAGTGATATACAATGCCGCCCACCAGGATATAGGGCTCTGATCACAGATTCAGCCAGTGATAACTTGCAGGATCCTATAGGAACGCTAAGTAATCCAGTGGCAGCTATTCCAGTTGGTCACACAGGAAACTGACATCTTTATCACAGAGGGCTTCATCCTGATGGGTGGCATTGTGCCCTGCAGACAGGGATATACCCTGCTCAGGTTGAAGCCGTCATATAAACAGCAGCAGAGTGTTTTTTCTACTGTACCCACCCTGTTCCCTGTGACATGAGCAGTACCTCTGCCAGCCTCATGCGTGCACAGAGTGACCCTGTGTGAGGAGCTCCTCATGGACTGCATGCATGGTTGCAGCCTTGTGCATGCACAGAGTGACCCTGTGTGAGGAGCTCCTCATGGACTGCATGCATGGTTGCAGCCTTGTGCATGCACAGAGTGCTTGTATGAGGAACAAGCTTTCTGACTTACTCACTAGGGTGCAGCCTCATGTAGGCACAGAAGGCCCCTGTGTAAGGAACAAGCTTCATGGCCTGCCCACAGGGTTCCAGCTTGTACATGCACAGAGGGCCTGGTGAAGAGCAAGCTTCCTGGCCTACCAGCAGGGTTGTAGCCTCGTGCATGCACAGAGTACCCCTGTGTAAGGAGCAAGCTTCCTGACCTGTCCGCAGGGTTGCAACCTCATGCACTCACAGAGTGCCTCTGTGTGGGAAGCAAGCTTCCTGACCTGCCCACAGGGTTGCAGCCTCATGCATGCACAGTGTCCTTGTGTAAGAAGTGCTTCCTGGCCAGCCTGCAGGGGATGCTGTGCACCAGAACCAGCTGTCAACCCTCCCTGACTGAGGCGCACTGCCTTCTAGTAGCTGCCTGCAGCCTGACCTGCCTCCCAACATGGTGGGAGGGTCACTGGCACAGCTGTGCACTGTGCTGCTGCTGGGCCACCAGGGCAGCAAGAGGATCAGAGTTTCTGATCTTCCTTGATACATTTCGGGGCAACTGTGTCCGAAGTTCAATGCTACTAGACCTAGACCACCTAAACAGGTGTTCTAACAGCGCCCCAGGTTCAGATGCAGTTGAGCGAATTTGTGACATGTCTAACAAAGAAATGTGGTGGTAGCCATGTTAGTCCAGTCGATGATGTAGAAGAAAACAAATATGTTGCAGGTAATAACTTTTGTCGGACTAGCAAAATTGCCAGGCTATACGCAGCTGCCGAAAGGCAATGTGTCTCAGCCAGGGAGAGTTGCTAGCAGGTGTCCCAAACACAGTTTTGTTAGCCCAATAAAAGGTATCACCAGCAACATATTTGTTTTGTTTCCTTCTACGTGGTACAAGTCTAGTAGCTTGTGTCCCAAAAATGCCACAAATTACATAAACTTGGAGGGGGGGGGCCTTTAAAATAGGACTCCCAAGTTGTGGTGCAGTCAGGCGGGATGCTGACAAGGGTTAAAATACCATTTGCTTAGTGTCTGAGCCATTTGAAAATCTGTCCCCAAATCACCGTACACTTGAGACTTGAGTCTTCTGAATCACACACAACACACACACATAGTTTGCATGGTGGAATAGGCCAGGGTGTGTGTAAGTAGATACAACATGAATGAGATACAGCAGCTCAAGCAATAGTTTAATTTTGCAGATCGACAACCAGGGCCTGTCCCTTAACTAATTGGGTGGAGTCTGAGTCTGACTTCATCTCCCAAGCATACCCACCCATCCCCACCCATTGTAGAGTTACTTGCCAAGCATTCTTAGCTGTCAGAACTGGCTATGCCAAGCTAGCTGGCAGAGCACAGCAGATAGCGTTTTTTTAACCACTCAAGCAGTAGAACAGTAGCAGAAAAATCAGGCTCAACCCAAAAGGCCCAGACTGGTGTGGTGACGTGGACCTGTGAATTATGTTTGCTTAGCACATTCTCCTATTCCTCTTTCCCTCCGTGTCTTGTTTTTTCATGTAGCACCCTACTGCCAAGGGCACTTGTTTCCAGCCGAGTCTAATGCAGTGTGTCAGCCCTTTCACTGACTTTGTCACATGGAGACCACACCATATGGGAATGAGGAAAGGCTGGAGTGACTTCAGGTTACATCTGTCAGTGACCCAAATGCTACTGAACTGGCACTGATCACAGAACCATGAAATTGATTTCAGCAAGGAGCTGAGCTCCCTCCATCTGTCAGGTTACTCGTTACTGAAGGGGGGCGCATTTCCGCGCCCACATGTTTTACAGTTGACACTTGCGTAATGAACACACAGAGACCAGAGAAAGAGGCAAGTGTAGTTTAGTGGCAGTGTACCCAAGTGGTTAGGTTTGAATCCCACCACAGCCACTGATTTACTTAGCAAGGTACTTGATCTTTCCCAAGCTTCGTCCCACCCCACTGTAGAATGAGAAGCCCACTCGTACAAGATGCTGCATCCCAGTTGAGTAAATAAATTGTAAATTAAAACAAAATAAGTTTACAAAAAAAGGCTTTGTGGCATGCTCTGTGCCAAGACTTACCCTGAAAGAAAGAAGTCCAGTTTTATTCCTGTCAAATTTATCAAACATTTTCTTGTAGTGCACTTGTCTTCTTTTGCAGACGAGACAGTACTTTGTGAGGTACTCCTGAGGAGACATGTCTAGAATGAAGGAAGGTGAGACATCATTGTTCAAAGAGTGGGATGCACAACACAAAAAGAAGGGTTGTCACACTAAGATGAGCAGCCAGGCTCCCACCTCCCAGCTACACAACACATCACTTGTCATACTGGAATCAGAAACATGGTTTTGCCCTCCCAGTTGCACAACACACTGCCTGTCAAACTGGGATGAGAAATCAGGCTTCAGCTTTGTGGTAGCATAACGTACCCCTAGTCACACTGGGAACACAACACACTGCCTGTCACACTGGGATGAGAAACCATGCTCCAGTTTTTCAGTCACACAACACAATGCCTGTTGTATAGGGATCAGAAACCCAGCTTCAGCCTCCCAGACGTACAACACGCTGCCTGTCATACTGGGATGACAAACCAGGTTTCATCCTTGTAGTCATGCAACATATCCCTAATCACACTAGGAGCACAACACATTGTTTTTCACACTAGGATGACAAGCCAGGGTCCAGCCTCCTGACTACACAACACACCACTTGTTACACTGGGATCAGAAACATGACTTCAGCCTTCCAGTCACAGAACACATTGCCTGCCACACTGGAATGAAAAACCAGGCTCTGGCCTCCCAGCTACACACCATACCACCTGTCATACTGGTAGCAGCCCGGGCATTGCAATGTGCTAAGCAGTCAGCAGTGAAGAACTCTTAACACTTGGGAGACCTGAGTCCCTCTGCGCATCCCAGAAACACACTCTAGAGCTGGCAGGAGGCTGAGCGTACCATGGAGGCAAGGTGCTCAGCTTTTGGGGAGCAGGTGATGGGGGCAATGGCTGCCTGCAATTCGCACCCCCTCAACCACCCACACGGTTATGGAGCAAAACTGGTGTTGGCTATGAAGGCAGCCACTTGCCAGAAGCACGTTGCTTTGGTGACCCTGATCTCCCAGGTGGGGGATGGGGACTTGAGGGAGAAAATACAAATGTACTCTACTTACACAATGCTTCTTTTTCTGTTTTTGTTTTCCATTTTGTAAATGAAGCTTTTTCTCCTCCCTCAGCTCACCCAACAGATTCGCCCCCCAGCCCCATCGCTAACTGTCTCGTGGACTTATTGGTTATGCACCACTTGCACAGGACCTTGGTAGTGGTGGTGAGTGGCCTACCATGAATAGACCTGCAGAGATGCTGGAGAAACAGTGGGCCAGGGTTTGTTTTCTTCCAGCTCCTAGTTTACTCCCTGAGGGTGCTTGTGGCATGCAGTGATACACACCCATGTGTACCTGGTGTCTGCTCTTTCCTCCATTTTGTGCATTAACACTGTACTTCTACCTGACCTCCACCAGGTGGCAGTCAAGTGGCAGGATGTAACATCCCCCTTCCCTGAAGGAGGAAAGCTGGCCTTGAGATACTTGACCCCCGTTGCTGAGTGACACAAATCATCCTTTTATCCCCCTACAAAGCTGTTCATCACCTCAGCACTCTGACAGGTCCTCATCTGGACCCATCTTCCCGGCCCCATCACCTGATGTTTCTGGGGTTTACTTTGTTTGTTGGGTCCTGCCACAGGAACTTGATGAAAGGTGCTCAGTCATTGATGCAGGACCTGCAAGAAACCAGGCCATTACAGTGCTGCAGTCAGAGGTCTTTGACTCCAATTTTCTCCACATTGGGTCTACGCATGTGCAGTGATGCATTTTGCATGCTCTGCCTCTGTGAAGATGTTCCCGGTATCCAGGCATTGAATCCCCTACCTTGGTGTCCCATGGTGCTGCCACCTGGATTCCTCTTGGTAGCAGGCAAGCTGTGGGACATGCTGTTCACAAAGGAGGAGAGCTGTCCTTCGGACGTTCAATCCTTCCTCCCCTGGCCAGCCCCCCGAGTGACCCAAGTTCATTCCTGAACCCAGGCCACTGGCACAGTGGCGGGTAAGGTGCCCAGCACCTCAGCCCTCTATGCCATTGGGCTGGCTTACTCGAGTCATTCCTGAACCCAGGTCACCGGCATAGTGAACAGCTTTGTCATTGGGCTGGCTGCTTCTGCTTTTCCAAAGAGCTGTTTTCCAGCACCACCTAGAGACTGGGTAACTCCTGTCAGTAACCCATGCTCTGTGAAACAGTGCCCAACCTGATAGAGCCTGCTCTATTCTGGCAGGGGTAGCGGCTTGAGGCAGCCTGCACTGAAGTCCCAGCCCACTGGCAGCAAGGTGCATACCTGTGCTGTACTGATGGACTTCATATTATATACAAACACAGGATGAAGCCAGCAGAATCAGCCCATTAGTTCTGTCTAGACTGCTTGTAGTGCAGGGTCCTCAGCATAAGCTACTGCCCCTGCCCCCCAATCTACCCTTCCCCTCTATCTGCCCCTTCCTTTACCCTTATTTTCCCCTTAACTCGATCCCAGACACTGTTGAAGCTGCGTACCATTTTCAATGAAACCACCGCTTCTGGAAGCACTTTCCAACCCACCACCACCCTCTCCATGAAGAAATGCCTCCTAGCCTCCTTCCTAAACTTCCTCCCTCCAACTTGAGACTGTGTCCCCTCCTGTTTTGCTTCCTGCTAAGCTTGAATAGACCCTCCTTATCCACCATATTTATTTGTTCCAAATACTTGAAGGTCTCAATCATGTCCCCACTCTCTCCTCTCCTCCAGGGAGTACATGTTCAGGGCCTTCAACTCCTTGTACATCCTACCTTAGTGGCCTATGATCTTCTTAGTTGCCCTCCTTTGGACCGTCTCCAGCAGGTTAATGTCCTTTTTAAGGTGTGGGCACCAGTACTGTATACTGTACTCCAGGTGTTGCCTCACTAATGACCTGTACAAAAGCAGTATTACCTTCTCTCGCCTGCTGCTAATCCCTCTGGTAATGCAGCCCATTTTATTTGCCTTTGCTGCTGTTTTCCTTCATCATGTGGAGCGCTGCAGGTCACTAGTTACCATCATTCCCAGGTCTTTCTTCTCCTCTTTTTTTTTTTGCTTATTTTTTTATGCCTCCACGCTTCACTGCCGCCCCTCTCTTTGGGGTCCCAGCGTGCCTGCACTAGCTCCCTTGAGTGCCTCACTCCCCATGGATTCTTGAGCCCCCAGATTGCCCCCCGGTTGTGGTGGAGAAGTCCCCTTTTCTCCCCCATACCTCAGGAGGGAGCCTGCATCTGGAGCCGCGGCACAGGAACCTGTCTACCGGCACGGCTGTGGGGTCTTTTTCCTTGTTTCTGGTCCCATCCTCACAGACGTCAATGCATGGGGAGGGCCAGTGAGACAAAGGCACACAGAGATGTGCCTTCGCTCAGGCCTTCGGATGACATCTGCTCCCTCCCACCACATCCTCGACTGCACCACCACCCGTGGTCACTCAGGTGGTGATATAGCAGTGAGGACTGCAACCCACCCTTCCCGGAGAAAGAGAGCGGCCCGACAGGTGTTTGATCCTTCTCCTCCGGCTGGCCTTCCAGCAACCCAAGCTCGCTACCGAACTGGGGTCACTGGCATCGCAAGTGGTAGTGGTACCACTGTGCCAGCAGGCCGGCGTCTTTCTTCTCCTCTGATGCATATACCTGGACCCCTCCTAGGCTGCATTCAGTCCTTGGGTTCTTGGCACCAATGTGCATCACTTTATATTTATTTGCATTGAAGCCAAGCTGCCAAATCCTTGACCACCTCCCTAGTTTTTTCAGATCCTCCTTTGAGTCTTGTTTCCCTTCTACTGTGCCCCCCCCCCAGAGCTTGGTGTCATCCATGAATAGGCACATTTCACCCTTAATACCATCCACAACATCATTGATGAAGACATTGAACAACACCAGTCTGAGCACCAAGCTCTGTGGAATCCCGATGGTGACCTCCTTGGTACTAGGTAGTTCACCCCCACCACTACCACCACCGTGCTCTGGGTCCTGCCCCTCACCCAGTTTTCTACCCATCTAGTCAACTTCTCTCCAGCTCTGAGATCCGACAAGTCCTGATCAGCCTCTTGTGGGGTAGAGCCAGAGGCCTTGCTGAAGTCCAAGTTAAGGGATGTCCACCACCTGGCTTTTTGGAAGGGAAAGTGGGGGACTAGATAATTAAGGGGAAAAGTGGGGGTTTTAATAAAGTTAATGACTACTCACTCTCTAGTACTTTCAGATCCATGGGTAACTCGAAACGGCAGATCTTTTTGGAGAGACCCATTCGGACACCGAGCTGTTGATTTTTCAGTTTCTATAAGGAAAATCAATACTGAATGTAAACAGGCTACTATATTATGCAGGTTTTCATTATTCTAACTGCCAGTTCCTCCCCCATTCCCCATCACTCTTCCTCTGGCTGGGAGGGGGAAGGCTGATGGACTGCCTGCACAGCAGACTCCAGTGGCACTCCCTGACTGGTGAGCAAGGGATGGGCAAAGATTGGGTGGTCCATATCCCACCCCAGGAGCCCAGTATGTCACCTCTGCAACACTCTTGTCCCCCCAGCCAGCCCCAGAGTGGCATTTTGGGGTTTGCATACAAACTGCAAATCTCATGGGTGAAAGTGTGAAGCTTTGTCACCATACTAATGGACCACAATGGAACACTCTGTTTAAAGGACAGATGGCAGGACCGCCACGCCAAAATAGTGACATGGAGCATGATCACCATGTGGGGGACCTGAATTCAAGGTCCAAGCCTGGATCAGATGCTGGAGTGAAGGAAGCCTGTGGCATGGACTAGGAGGACTGAGCCTTCAGAGAAAGCGCCCTGCAGTCAATGCCTCCTTTCTGCCCCTGGTGGCCAGTGAGGAGGGAAGGTGTGTGGTAGTAAGACCTTGACACAGTAGCCTACTGGTTCCGATGTGAAGCAGGACTGTCCAGAAGCCGTGGAGATCATGACAAGCCTACTAACCTGTCAGACGTGATGGAGAGTAGTTCAGATTTGTGGCTTGAGTGGCACAAGCATAGTGGTGAAACTGCCACTGGTCAGTGGATGAAGTAAGGGCAAATGCTGGTAAAGCTGCCATGCTCACTCGCAAGGGCAACAACATTCAATGGCATGGGTGTTGATTGGCTACACAGTGAGGGCCTCTGGCATCAGCCTATGACAGGTGAGCCCTCTCAACTGACCTAGGTAAACAGCTAAAAGAAGGTGCAGCAGGGGTGGCTCACACAGAGATAGAAGATCCCTCAGTATTTCTTTTTTTTTATTATCTCGTAATTAAAATTTTTAATAAACAAAGACAAACAATACGATACACACAGACATCAACAAGCATCCAGAATTAATACTTAGACATACAGATAACTCATTTGCTGTCAGACTTAAAAAGGAAAAGCACGTTAGATAAATATTTGACAATTAAGGAGTAAAACCCAGTTTATGATCTAGCATATAGAAAACCCATCGCTGCTACAAGGTGTCAGAGTGCGGATCCCTCAGTATTTCTAACCTCATCTGGCACACCCTGTTCAGAAAGGGCCAATAGTGGCAGAAGTGAGGTGGAACAGGCATACAAGAGTGATAAATAAAATGATAAAGGGAAAAAAAAAGAAAAATTATTAATGACAGCATAAGATCCATTTCATTTTATAACATTAGAGCATAAGATCCATTTCATTTTACATGTTAGTAAGGATGCTGAGATGTGTCAGGTCCTCAGGAGTTCTGTGATTTCCTGGCCATGGATATGCTTGCAGTACTTGCATCCAGCTGCAGAATATATGTGTAGTGCCACACCGTATATGTTTAGTGCCGCACCGAATATGTGTGGTGCTGCACTGCATACCTGTAGTGCAGCACCGAATATGTGTAGTGCTGCACCAAGCATGTGTAGTGCTGCACTGCATACTTGTAGTGCTGCACCAAATATGTGGCGTGCCCCACCAAATATATGGAGTGCCGCACTGAATATGTGTAGTGTCACAACACACTGAATATGTGTAGTGCTGCACCGTGTATGTGTAGTGCCACACAGAATATGTGAAGTGACGCATCAAATATATGTAGTGCCACACCAAATATGTGTAGTGCCACACTGGATATATGTATTGCTGCATTGCATATGTATAGTACCATGCTGCATATGTGTAGTGCCGCACTGCATATCTGTAGTGCTGCATCATAGATATGTTGTGGCACACTGCATATGTGTAGTGCTGCACCAAATATGTGCAGTGCCACACTCAATATGTGTAGTGCTGCATTAAATATATGTAGTGTCATACCAAATATATGTAGTGCCACACCGGATATATGTATTGCCACACCGCATATGTGGAGTGCCACACCATATATGTGTAGTGCCACATCACATATGTGTAGTGCCACACTGCATATGTGTAGTGCCCCACCAAATATGTGTAGTGCCACACCACACCAAATATATGTAGTGCTGCACTGAATATGTGTAGTGCCATACCACATATGTGTAGTGCCACACTGAATATGTGTAGCACCGCATTGAATATATGTAGTGCTGCACCAAATATGTGTTGTGCCACACCAGATATATGTATTGCCGCATTGCACATGTGTAGTACCGCACTGCATATGTGTAGTGGCACACTGCATATATGTAGTGCCACATCAGATATTTGTAGTGCCACACTTAATATGTGTAGTGCCACACTGCATTTGTGTAGTGCCGCACTGCATATATATAGTGCCACACCAAATATGTATAGTGCCACACCGAAATGTGTGTAGTGCTGCACTGCATGTGTGTAGTGTCACATCAAATATGTGTAGTGCCACACTGAATACATGTGATGCTGCACTGCATAAGTGTACTGTATATTGTGCCCCACTGAATATGTGTGGAGCTGCACTGAATATGGGTAGTGCCACACCAAATACATGTAGTGCCACATCGCATATGTGTAGTGCCGTACCGCAAATATGTAGTGCCACACCACATATCTGTAGTGCTGCACTGCATATGTGTAGTGCTACACCAAATATATGTAATGCCACACTGAATATGTGTAGTGCCACACTAAATATGTGTAGTGCTGCACTGAAGCTATGTAGTATTGCACCAACTCTATACAGTGCTGCACCAAATCTATGTAGTACTGCACCAAATATGTTTAGTGCCACACTGCATATGTGCAGTGCTGCACTGCATATGCTTAGTGCTGCACCACATCTGTGTAGTACCACACCAAATATATGTAGTGCTGCACCAAATCTATGCAGTATCACACCAAATCGGTGTAGTGCTGCACCAAATATATGTAGTGCTGCACCAAATATGTGTAGTGCTGCAATGCATCTGTGTAGTATTGTACCAGATATGGGTAGTGCTGCACTGCATATGCATAGTGCTGCACCAAATCTATGTAGTACCACACCAAATCTGCACAGTGCTGCACCAAATATATGTAGTGCCACATCAAATATGTGTAGTGCCACACTAGATATCTGTTGTGGTACACTGCGTATGTGTACTGGCACACTGCATATGTGTAGTGCCCCACAGAATGTGTGTAGTGCTGTGCGGAATATGTGTAGTGCCACACTGAATATGTGTAGTGCTCCACAGAGTATGTGTATATGCATAGTGCCGTACCAAATCTATATAGCACCACACCAAATCTGCACAGTGCTGCACCAAATATATGTAGTGCCACACTGAATATGTGTAGTGCCCCACCAAATATGTATAGTGCCACACCAGATATAAGTAGTGGCACACTGCATATGTGTAGTGCCCCACCAAATATGTATAGTGCCACACCAGATATAAGTAGTGGCACACTGCATATGTGTGGTGGCACACTGCATATCTGTAGTGCCCCATGGAATGTGTGTAGTGCCACATGGAATATGTGTCGTGCCACATCAAATATGTGTAGTGCCCCAACGAATATGTGTAGTGCCACACCAAACATGTTTAGTGCATCAGCAAATATATGTAGTGCCACACCAAATATGTGTGGTGCCGCACCACATATGTGTAGTGCCACACTGAAGCTATGTAGTATCGCAGCAAATCTATGTAGTGCTGTACCAGATATATGTAGTGTTGCACCACATGTGTGTAGTGCTGCACTGCATATGTTTAGTGCTGCACCAAATCTATGTAGTATCACACCAAATTGGTGTAGTGCTGCACCAAATATATGTTGTGCTGCACCCAATATGTGTAGTGCCGCTCCGCATCTGTGTAGTATCATAGCAAATATGTGTAGTGGCACACTGCATATGTGTAATGCCGCACCATATATTTGTAGTGCCACACTGAATATGTGTAGTGCCACATTGAATATATGTAGTGCCACACTGCATATGTGTAGTGCTGCACTGCATATACATATATATATATATCTATACATAGTGCCGCACCAAATATGTATAGTGCCACACCAAACATGTATAGTGCCACACTGCATGTGTATAGTGCTGCACTGCACGTGTGTAGTGTCACATCAAATATGTGTAGTGCCACACCAAATACATGTGGTGCTGCACTGCATATGTATTGTGCTGCACTGCATAAGTGTAGTGCCTCATTGAATGTGTGGAGCTGCACTGAATATGGCTAGTGCCACACAAAAATATATGTAGTGCCACACTGAATATATGTAGTGCCGCAAATACATATAGTGCTACACCACATAAGTGTAGTGTCACACTGAATATCTGTAGTGCCATACTGCATATCTGTAGTGCCATACCGCATATGTGTGGTGCTGCACCGAATATATGTGGTGCCACACTGAATATGTGTAGTGCTGCACTGAAGCTATGTAATGCTGCACCAAATATGTGTAGTGCCACACCAGATATAAGTAGTGGCACACTGCATATGTGTAGTGCCCCACCAAATATGTATAGTGCCACACCAGATATAAGTAGTGGCACACTGCATATGTGTGGTGGCACACTGCATATCTGTAGTGCCCTATGGAATGTGTGTAGTGCCGCACGGAATATGTGTCGTGCCACATCAAATATGTGTAGTGCCCCACCGGATATGTGTAGTGCCACACCAAACATGTTTAGTGCATCACCAAATATGTGTAGTGCCCCACCGAATATGTGTAGTGCCACACCAAACATGTTTAGTGCATCACCAAATATATGTAGTGCCACACCAAATATGTGTGGTGCCGCACCACATATGTGTAGTGCCACACTGAAGCTATGTAGTATCACAGCAAGTCTATGTAGTGCTGTACCAGATATATGTAGTGCTGCACCACATGTGTGTAGTGCTGCACTGCATATGTTTAGTGCTGCACCAAATCTATGTAGTATCACACCAAACTGGTGTAGTGCTGCACCAAATATATGTTGTGCTGCACCCAATATGTGTAGTGCCGCACTGCATCTGTGTAGTATCATACCAAATATGTGATGTGGCACACTGCATATGAGTAGTGCTGCACTGCATATACATATATATATATATATATATATATATATATATATCTATACATAGTGCTGCACCAAATATGTATAGTGCCACACCAAACATGTATAGTGCCACACTGCATGTGTATAGTGCTGCACTGCACGTGTGTAGTGTCACATCAAATATGTGTAGTGCCACACCAAATACATGTGGTGCTGCACTGCATATGTATTGTGCTGCACTGCATAAGTGTAGTGCCTCATTGAATGTGTGGAGCTGCACTGAATATGGCTAGTGCCACACAAAATATATGTAGTGCCACACTGAATATATGTAGTGCCGCACCAAATACATATAGTGCTACACCACATAAGTGTAGTGTCACACTGAATATCTGTAGTGCCGTACTGCATATCTGTAGTGCCATACCGCATATGTGTGGTGCTGCACCGAAGATATGTGGTGCCACACTGAATATGTGTAGTGCTGCACTGAAGCTATGTAGTGCTGCACCAAATATGTGTAGTGCCATGCCGCATACGTGCAGTACTGCATTGCATATGCTTAGTGCTGCACCAAATCTATACAGTACCGTACCAAATCTGTGTAATGCAGCACCAAATATATGTAGTGCTGCACCAAATCTATGTAGTATCACACCAAATTGGTATAGTGCTGCACCAAATATATGTAGTGCTGCACCGAATTGTGTAGTGCCACACTGAAGCTATGTAGTATCACAGCAAACCTATGTAGTGATGTACCAGATATATGTAGTGCTGCACCGCATGTGTGTAGTGCTGCACTGCATATGCTTAGTGCTGCACTGAATCTATATAGTACTGCACCAAATCTGTGCAGTGCTGCACCAAATCTGTGTAGTGCTGCACCAAATATATGTAGTGTTGCACTGAATATGTGTAGTGCTGCACCGCATCTGAGTAGTATCATACCAAATATGTGCAGCACCACACCGAATATGTGTAGTGCTGCACCGAATCTATGTAGTACCGCACTAGATCTGTGTAGTGCTGGACCAAATATATGTAGTGCCCCACTGAATATGTGTAGTTGTATACTGCGCATGTGTAGAGCCACACTGAATGTGTAGTGCCGCACTGAATATGTGTAGTGCCACACCAAATATGTGTAGTGCAACACCACATATTTGTAGTGCCTCACTGAATATGTGTACTGCCACACCATATATGTGTAGTGCCACACCATATATGTGTACTGCCGCACAGTATATGTGTAGTGCCACATTGCATATGTGTAGTGCTGCACTGCATATATATATATATATATAGTGCCGCACCAAATATGTGTAGTGCCACACCAAATATGTATAGTGCCACACCGAACATGTATAGTGCCACACTGCATGTGTATAGTGCTGCACTGCACGTGTGTAGTGTCACATTAAATATGTGTAGTGCTGCACTGCATATGTATTGTGCTGCACTGCATAAGTGTAGTGCCTCATTGAATGTGTGGAGCTGCACTGAATATGGCTAGTGCCACACAAATATATGTAGTGCCACACTGAATATGTGTACTGCCACACCATATATGGCTAGTGCCACACCATATATGTGTACTGCCATACCATATATGTGTAGTGCCACACCGGATATGTGTAGTGCCTACTGCATATGTGTAGTGGCACACTGCATATATGTAGTGGCACATTGCATATGTGTAGTGGCACACTGCATATGTTTAGTGGCACACTGCATATGTGTTGTGCCACACCGAATATATGTAGTGACGCACCACATATGTGTAGTGCCACACCGCATATGTGTAGTGCCAAACTGCATGTGTAATGCCACACTGCATGTGTAGTGGTGCACTGCATATGTGTAGTGCCCCACCGCATGTGTGTAGTGGCACATTGTATATATGTTGTGGTGCACCACATATGTGTAGTGGTGCACCACATATGTGTAATGGCACACTGCATATGTGTAGTGCCACACTGAATATGTGTAGTGTCACACCGAATCTGTGTAGTGCCCCACTGCATATGTGCAGTGCCACACTGAATCCATGTACTGCCTCACCAAATATGGGGAGTGCCACAGTGCATATGTATAGTGCCACACTGCATATGCGTAGTGCTGTACCAAATCTGTATAGTGCCCCACCGCAAATGTGTAATGCCACACCGAATATGTGTAATGCCACACCGAATATGTGTAGTGCCCCACTGCATATGTGTAGTGCCACACCGAATATGTGGAGTGCCTCACTGAATATGTGGAGTGTCATACCACATATGTGTAGTGCCACACCGAATATGTGTAGTGCCACACTGAATAGGTGTAGTGGCGCAGCAAATATGTGTAGTACTGCACCAAATCTGTGTAGTGTCACACTGAGTTTATGTAGTACTGCACAGATCATTTTTAATTATTTTTCAGTCGGAGGAAGCCAACCTCATTTTTCGGGTTGGAAGGTGTATCTTTTTTAAAAAGATGTTTGTAGATTGCCTATAGTTGAAAATGAATAAGCTGCTACATTGTTTCTAAACAATAAACAAATAAATGTAAACAGATAAATATTACTTACTTATAGTGCCCTTCCACTCTTTGTGTATCCTGAAGCCCCAGCCCTATGCTCGACATGAGGTGATGGCATTGAAGATTAGGTGCTGTTACAGAAGTGGACAATAGTTCATGAACAAGGTCAAGTTACTGGGAGCTGACCAGGGGAGGAGGTTCAAGTGTCCCAGAAGATTGTCCAGAAAGGTGGTTGAAGCCCAGACTGTGAGTTTTAACTGGTGTGGGACACCTATAAGACAGTGGTAAACCCATAGGCAGAGGAGGGAAAGGGATACCTATGGATGGGGATGAGAATCAGTTAGTAGAACTGTCAGATCTCTAAATCCAGCCCGACATTAGGCCGAGCATGGAGCTAGACAGGAGAATAGACGCTGCCAAGACCAAGGGGCAGAGGCGGGGTAGACACCAGGCATGCAGCATATGGAAGTGTGCACAGCACCGCCACTGGGGTCCTTACATCCCCCCTCCCGCAGGGATGAAAAACAAGGGAAAATGCCGCAGGCCCTGCCCCTGGCCAGTCAGACCAGTGGGGGAAACGCTGGTGCCAGCAGATGTCAGTGGATGGTGCTGGAGTGCCTGCCTGATCGAGGGCTACCAGAGGGACAGAAACAGTAAGGAAGAAAAACAAAAGGGGTTAACTGCACTCATAGTAGGAAAATAATTAACTCTGTCACCTGGAGTCCGGAAGGCAGCAGCAGCTGGAACCATGCCATATAAACTCCTATCCATGTCTCTAACTAACCTTTTAACAGTAGGTGGTTGAGCTTATCCTCTGCTGCTCACAGTTTGGCATAAAGTTCTGTCTCTCTCTCTCTCTCTCCGCTTAATTGATTCATATTCTTTATTTAAATCCCATCCCACTGCTCATCTTTGTTCTTACTTTTAATACTCAAGGTTCACTTCTTTCTTACACTGTATTTCTTATTCTTTATCTATGCACCAGTTCTAGATTCTAGATAGATAGATAGATAGATAGATAGACAGACAGACAGACAGACCAACAGACAGACAGAGATAGATACTGTCTGTAGATAGATAAATACTGTCTGTAGATAAATAGATAAATACTGTCGATAGATAGATATTGTCGATAGGTAGGTAGGTAGGTAGGTAGGTAGGTAGGTCGGTAGATAGATAGATAGATAGATAGATAGATAGATAGATAGATAGATAGATAGAGAGATATTTGGTTTAACAGGGGTGTTTTTTCCCCCCATCTGTTAATCTTCCTGCCACTGACTGGCCCCCTTCTGACTCACCCTACCAGTCCCATAACCCTACTTCTCTGGGGCTTACCTCTCCATGTAGATAGATAGATAGATAGATAGATAGATAGATAGATAGATAGATAGATAGATAGATATTTGGTTTAACAGGGATGCCCCTTCCCCATCATCTGTTAATCTTCCTGCCACTGACTGGCCCCCTTCTGACCCACTCTACCAGTCCTGTAACCCTCCTTCTCTGGGGCTTATCTCTTCATGTGAGTTCCTCATGGAGTACCCCCATAGCGGGGACTTCAGGGCTGCCCTAATCCCTCCAGAGCACAATCCAGATCCTGGAGGATTAGCTTCATTGGTGGTGTGGGTCCTGAGGAGGCCTGGTCTTCATCTGGCCATGGTCAGGAGTTTTCCTACTGTTTTTCTCCCCGATGGCCGCCAATCAGGCAATGATGCATCATGCATGCATGCAGAGGTACGCGCCCACATATTGGTGTCTGTCTGAGTGCAGGCCCTCTCACTAAGTGTGCAGTCTCACTGTATTGCCACCTGGCTTCTGCTGCATGGCAGGCAAGCAGCAGAATGCAGTGTCTTCCCCACACCTCAGAGGTGGAGAGCGTCCTTAAGATGTTTAACCTTCTCTCCCTAGGCCAGCCCCTGAGTGACCTGAGTCTATTCTCAAGACCAGGTCATCAACATATTGAGAGTTCGTGGTGGCCTAACAGGTAGTTTTGACACCGCTTTGCAAGCTCAGAGCATAGTGCAGACTGCCTAAGGCTAGTGTGACTTGCCTCCAGCAGCACGGGCTGAAAGGGGGATACTGTAACTCCCTTTTTGGCTGATTACCTGATTTATTTTTGTTTACAGGACCCGAGTCGAGCGCAGAGCACCCCAGAACAATGTGGGCAGGAAGCTGGGACAAATGCAGCTGAGAGCCAATCAGGGCTTAGCAGGAAGCCCTTTACAAGGCACTTCCATTCTAATGTGTCCAGCGCTTTCGGGGGTGAGTGGAACAACAAAAGAGTGGAACAGGTAACTGGCAGTGGCAGGTGTCTGCAGGAGTAAGCAGCAAAGTAGGAGGCTCTGCCAGGCGACTAAGGGTAAGGTTTCTGTTCACTCCTGTTGCAACATTCACTGCAGGGAAGGGTTGAGAAAGTACAGTTATGTAAGAGCTTACCGTAACAGTAGATCTTCGAGAGGAGCTCTTGGTGCCGGAATGGTTCGAAAAGTGGTAGGGCCAAGGACGTAAGGGGTACATTTTCCCCTATTAAATATATTACCATGACAGCAAAATCTGATAGGGCCACTTATGAAAGTGGTAAGGCCATGGCCCTAGTGGCTTCCCCCTGTTCCAGCACTGTTAGGACCTCACGGAAAAATCTTGTAGCTAGCAGTCTGAGGCAGGAGACCACCCCCTACGTTGGCTCTGCCCGATGTCAGACGTGGTATAAAGGGGCGGTCCCCCGGCGCTATCTCAGTTCTCCCGCCGGAGACCCAGCTGAAGTAAATGGAGAACCGAGCAAGATCTCCCCTACCCTAAAGAAGGGTAACAGTAGTTCCTGGGGGATGGTGGGTGGGAAAGCCACCTGCTGCAAGAGCTCCTCTCGAAGATCTACTGTTACGGTAAGTTCTTACGTAACTGTACTATCTGACTTTGAGGTGGAGCTCTTGCAGCAGGTATTACCATTAGGACTGAGTCCCAAGCAGTATCCAAAAATAGGCCCAGGTCCGACGGGAGGGGGAAACATAGAAACATAGACTTTGGCGGCAGATAAGGACTGCTTGGCCCACCTAGTCTGCCCATTTTCCTACCTACTGGATAAGCTGCAGATCTTAGATAACCAACAGCCTATTTCTTTCTACCCCCACAAGAATTGCCTTATGTCTGTCCCATGCATTCTTGAATTCTCCCACAGTTTTAGACCCCACAACCTCCTCAGGAAGGTGGTTCCATATGTCCACCACCCTCTCTGTGAAAAAATACTTTCTCACATTGCCCCTGAGCCGTCCCCCCATTATCTTCAAATTGTGTCCCCTTGTTCTTGCACATCTCTTTTTCTGAAAGATGCTACCCTCTTGGACTTTGTTGATTCCACTGAGGTACTTAAAAGTTTCAATCATGTCCCCGCTCTCCCTCCTTTCCTCAAGGGTATACATATTAAGCTTCTTTAGTCTCTCCTCGTATGGCTTCTCTTGCAGACCCTGCACCATTTTAGTTGCCCTCCTCTGGACTGCCTCCATCCTGTCTTAAAGTTTTAAATGGGTTTAAACAGAGTGTTCACAAGGGGGCATATCTTCATAAAAGACCAAGATTGGTTGAAATGTTAGAAACTGTGCTGGAAAGTTCTCCTGGCCTACACACTGGTGTGGTGGAAATAAGTCAATATTTTGGTTAGCACTGGTTTTGTCTTTTATTCACTTGGTGTAGGTGTGCCATGACTGAGTTTATGTTAGATAATAACGCAAAACTCTATGAACATCCAGAGTGAGCTTCTTCTTTATTGGAGAACTCTGGGTAGTAAACTGGAAGTTGGATGTCCTGGTTCAGCATCAATTTGGACACCACTTTCGGCAGAAATTTGGGATTTGTACACAGGGCCACCCTGTCCCTATGAAACACAATATTAGGCTCCTTACACATAAGGGCCTGTAGCTCGGAAACCCTTCAGGCAGAAGTAGAAGCAACTAAAAATACTGCTTTCCATGAAATAAAGTGCAGCCCACAGGTCGCAGCTGGTTCGAAAAGAAGCAGGGTGAGCTTCTCGAGAACAAAAAGTAGATCAGAGGGAGGGACAGGGTCCCTCCTGGGGGGTCTGATGTGCAGAACACCTCACAAAAAGGTCTTGCACACATTAAACTGTGCCAGAGTCTTCTCCCCATATGGTGCATGATATGCTGATAAAGCTCACAGGTGCACCTTGATGGACGAATAGCTTAAGCCCAGGTCCAAGAGGTGGAGAAGATAGTTTAGCACATGCTTGACCAGACAATCCAGGGAATCTAGGGTACATGCTGTTGCCCAAAGGCAGACGTACTTCCACTTTATGGCATAAGTTGCCCTAGTGGAGGGTTTCCTCACTGCTACCAAAACCTCTGCCACCTTGCTTGACACTCCTAGTCTCTCCTCTGCTAAGACTGCAGGAGCCAAGTGTGCAAATGAAGAGACCGCAGAGCAGGATGGACTAGTGTCCTCTGTTCCTGAGAAAGCAAGCGAGTGGAGAGTGGCAGCTGCACGGGAGGTTCCATGGCCAGTTGCTGTAGCAGCGGATACCAAATTTGTTGAGGCCAAAGAGGAGCCACCAGGCCTCTTCTGTCCGTAATTTGAGCAGAACTCCCTGAATAAGTGGGAAGGGAGGGAAGGCATACAGAAACCTCCCTGTGCAGGAGAGGGACAATGCGTCTCACCAGAAAACACCAGGCCCTGGATCTAGCGAGCAAAAATTTGGCAGTTTGGCATTGCACGGGGATGCAAATAGGTCCAACTCTAGTTGGCCCCAATGACCAAAGAGGTCATCTGTGACTTCCTGGAGCAATTCCAATTCGTGATTCAGAGAGCGAGTGCAACTTAGACTATCGTCGAGAACGTTCTGGTTTCCAGGCACGTGTACCACCATGAGATCCAGAAGGTGTTCCACTGCCCAGTCCCAAACTTTCATGGCCTCCCTGCAAAGAGGATATGATTGAGTGCCCCCTTGCTTGTTGATGTAGAAGACAACCGGGGTGTTGTCTGACTGCACCAAAAGGGGACCCTGGGAAATTTGGTCTTGAAACACCTTTAGGGTGTATAGAACAGCTCTCATTGCTAGAATGTTGATATGAAGAGACCGCTGTGTGGGAGACCAAGCCCCCCGGTCCTGTGGTCCCCTAGGTGAGCTCCCAACCTAGTTTTGAGGTGTCCATCATCAAGGTTTGTGGTAGGCACAGTCTCTGAAAAGGGACCCCTCTCTCTGGAAGGCAAAACCACCACTCGAAAGAATGACGGATCGTCACTGAGACTCAGATCGGGTGATCCAAGTCGTCCACCGCCTGGTCCCACTGGACCTTGAGGTGCCACTGCAGAACCCTCATGTTTAGCTTGGCAAGAGGGACCGTAGCAATGACAGCAGCCATGTCATGTGGCCGAGAAGCTGAAGAATCACCCTCGCTGTGAGAGAGATTGCTGCTTGGACCCTGCACACCAGATCCATCAGACGGCCTGCTCTGTCTGATGGCAAAAAGACTTTGCCCTGGATAGTGTCCAGGACGGCCGCTATGTACTGCAACCTCTGGAAGGGCCAGGGTTGTGACTTCGGCCAATTCATGGCAATGCCCAGGGAGTGAAAAATAACTTTTGTTTCCTCTAGGGCCACATTCAACTGGCTTGCTGACTGAGCAGATATAAGCCAGTTGTCCAGGTAAGGATAAATGAAGTGGCTCTTTCTCCTCAGGGCTGCCTCCACTACCTCCAAGCACTTGGTGAAAACCCTGGGTGCTGACGAGAGACTGAAGGGCAGAACCCTGAACTGATAATGCTGGTCCTGAAACCGGAAGCATAGAAACTTCCTGTGGGAACACAGGATTTTGATATGCATGTAGGCGTCCTGCATATTGAGTGAGCATAACCAGTCTCCTTGATGGAGGAGGGGTAGCAGGCTTGCCAATGTCACCATCCGGAATCTCTGGTACTTGATAGACAGATTGAGCTGGCAGAGATCCAGAATGGGATGAAGAGCTCCCATTTTCTTTGGAACCAGGAAGAAGCGGGAGTAGAAACTTGTGCCCCACTACACTGGGGGGACCAGCTGAATGGCCATCTTCTGGAGGAGGGACTGAATCTTGTCCGCCAGAAGTTTGGCATGGGTGGGTGGACAGTGAAAGGGGGGGATTTTCTGGGGGTATGCTCAGAAACTCTATCGCATAACCTCTGCGAATGGTTTCCAGCACTCATTGGTCTGAGGTGATACTGGACCATTCTGTGAGGTAAAGGGAAAATTTCCCTCCTACTGTCTCATTCTGCATAACCCGAGAAAGAGGAGGGGTTTGCAGCGAGTCAGGCTGTGGAGGAGGGGTTGGGGCCCGGTGCCCTGGGAGCCATGGGCTGCTTGGGGCCTTGGGCACCTTGAGGGACAGGGTGACCACACTTCTTGAACCCTTTTCCTTGGGGTTGCTTGTCCCCTATCCCTGACCTTTCCAAAAGGGATGACAATGAGGACCTTGAGGCTCCAACTTGTACATCCTGTGGACATTGGCAATGGCCTTGCCTGAGTCCTGCAGGTTCTTCACAAGAGACTCCACCTCCTGGCCAAACAATACTGGACCCTGGAAAGGGGCATCCAGTATAGTCTCCTGAAAGACTGGTGAAAACCCCGATACCCTGAGTCAGGAATGCCTCTTCAGACAAATTCCCATCACAGCCACATGGGAAGCCATGTCCACCGAATTGTATGAGCAATGGAGGACATGCTTGTCCACGTCCATTCTGGACTGGACATAAGCGAGAATCTTGTTTCTACTGTCCGAGTCTGGCAGGGTCTTGACCAACTCCATCGTTTTCTCCCACAGAGATTGCTGGTACGAAACCATATGGACAAGAAAATTCAGCGAACGGATAGAGCCAGTAGCTGAAGAAAAGACTTTCCTGTCCCAGAGACCCAGTTTATTGGACTCCAGATCAGGGGGCTGAGAGCTCAGGTGCTTGGACTGGTTAACACAACCATGCATGGCCGTAAGCACCAGTGAGTCTGCCTTGGGATGTTCCCCCAAAAAGAGTTCTGCCTTGGTGGGTTTATAGGGTCTGTCCGCCTTCCTGGGAATGGCTGAGGTGAACGATGGTTTCTGTCACATAAGCCTGGTGACATCCTGGAATGGTTCCACTAGAAGAGGGACAACCAGAGGTTTTGGCTCTTTGGATCCCAGAAACTTAGCCAGTCGCCTTTGCTCTGGGTCCAGCTCCTCTGTGTCCCATTCATAAATAGATTGAATGTGGCTATAATGTCCAGGAATGATGGGTCGTCCAGGGTGGGGACCTGAGCAAGTTTCTGGGACCTGGGGAAGGCGGAATAAAGTCTCCCTCATCTAAAGGTTCTGAGGAGGAGGGGCTTGCAGCACCATCTTCCGGAGAGGACGAGCGTCCGTTGGAGGAGGGAACTGGGGAAGAGTGCCTTCTCCTGCATTTGCCTTTTGGATCCGGACGTGATTGGTTATCTCCAATTGGTTTGTCAGGGGTTGGAGGGGGCCCCATGGGAGACGCGCTAGGAGGCGGGTCACACGGTCTATATAGTAGGTTCCCTTTGACCGTATTCCACAAGGTGGAAAAAAGTGAGCCGATGTCTGCCAAGGGGACGACAGGTGGGGCGGGCATCGGGTTCGCCGGACCGGGTGTCTGCGGATCCTGTGGATCTGGTGTCTGGTCAAGGGATCCCTCTTTATCTTTATCAGGCTGCTGCTTGATGTCTGTGTCCCTGGGGAGCCCGGTGTCCAGAGTAGGAGGGGGCCCATCGGGCGATTGACCCTCAGAAGGTGGGGCAGGAATCTGGACATCATCTGCTGATGGCCTCTGATCAGGCATCAGGGCACGAGTCATTGGGGAGGGTGACCAGCTCGGTGAGTGCTTGTCAGTAGTAGGCGGGCGCACCTTAGCTGGCGAAGGAGGAGGGGGTATCCGATGGTGAACAGTCTCCTGTCACCTATCTGAGTCATTCGTACTTTTGCACTTTTCAGACGACCCATCAGGCTTATGGCTGGAATTCTTAGGCCTGTCAGCAGGTGAATGACCTTCTTGGGTCAACCCAGTGGAAGCTTTGTGGAGTCGGTGGGCCAGAGAAGGATGAGCGGGCGAATGCCTGGAGGAAGACAGCTCCCTGTGTTTGCCCTGGGAAGAGGAGGGAGCTGACTTTGAAGATGTCCCACTTACCTTAAGAGGGACAGAACCCAACCTCCCATCGGACGTTGAAGAAGAAGGTATCCTGGCAGGTGACTTTGGGAGGGACTCAGACCTGGCCCTATCATTCTCCCTATGGTAATAGTGTTTTCCTCCCGAAGCCTTCTCTCTGGGTGGGGAGTCCTTGGTGGGAGAAGAAGAGCTGTGCTCCAAGGTCTGCTGCATAGCTGCCACCTTCTGTTCAAGGAGGTAGGCCTTAAGGGCGTTGGCTCTCCTAGTACTGGTCTTCTGGTTAAACTTCTTGCAATGAGGGCAGTCAACAGGCCAATGGTCGGGGCCTAGACAGATGAGGCAGGCCACATGGCCGTCTTAGCTGGTAACTACTTCCCACATGCACACTTAGACCTGCGCTGCGGTGGAGAGGGTGATGACATGCAAGAAGCTGAATCTTTGAAAAAAACTATGAAATACTGGAAATGGCAAAAACTGCAGTCAACTGCGATGAAAGGCATCCATGGAGCTGAATGAAGTGGGTTGACTGCGGGAAAAGAACTGAGATGGCGCCGCGGGACTGCCCCTTTATACCACATCTGACGTCGGGTGGCGCAGATGTCGAGGGCGGTTCCCCACCTCAGACTGCTAGCTACAAGATTTTTTCCGTGTGGTCCTAACCCCTGGTGGCATTAGTCCTAATGGTAATACCTGCTGCAAGAGCTCCACCTTGAAGTCAGATCAAAAGATAGGCCAAAACTGGGACTAGGTGCAACACCTTATTTAGGGTAGGAGTACAAAGGAATTCAAGGAGGGTATAGGGAAACACTAACAACAACTTATCTAGGGTCAGGTAGCAAAGGGTTAGGTAGCAGAGAAAGGTAAGCGGGTAAAGGAAGGAGGAAAACACTTCGTACAAGATGGAGCTACTTGTTGAGTGGGGTAGAAGGGAAAATCCTATCTACAGTAAGAGTACAAGTAGCAAAGCAAGCAAAAAGAGGGGAAAACTAGAAACACCCCAGCAGGGCTAACGGTACAAAATTATTTCAATGTGACACAGGGAGAGAAGGAATTAGGAATGCTGGGAGTGGTGAAGTGTAATGGCTGTGGGGTGTCAGTTTTCAGAGAGACCTTCTGAAGACTGCGGTGCTGCCCCATCTGCACACAGCTCTCTGGGCTGAGGGAGGAGGTCGCTAGACTCCAGGCCAAGTTGGTTAGGATTTGGGGGACCTCTTTCCCACCCACAGGCCACCCAATCTGCCACTGCTGCCTCAGAGGATACCAAGGAGGAGGAACAGCTGGATTATGGTGGGCTTTGGAAGTGTGGGGGTGATAGGTCAGGGGCATGTTCCTCAATAGGTACCACTACGTAATTCCTATACTGCTCTGGTGGGGTTAGGCATCTGGAGGAGGCATCTATGGTAGTGGCCAGGGTGGATATGGGGGGTCCTCCAAAGAGGAGACCCCAAGGAGGGTGGTAGAGGACCCCAGAGGAGGAAGCAGATTCTGGTGGGGGATTAAACTGTGAGGGAGACAGATTTGGGAATGGAGAGCAAGGTAAGATGCCTATACAGTACCATGGCCTGGAAGTATGAGAAGTAGATCCTGAGGATTGCTAGGGTGGCAGGGCAGGAGGCAGAGCTGCATGCTACTGTCCACCTGGGGCTAATGACCTGGCTTGGGATGGGGTTGGGATAGTGTGGAGGGGGTTAAGGAGCTAGAGAGGAGTCTTAGACAAGTAGTGCACTCAGTGGCTTTCGCTGAGGTGCTGCCTGTCTACGATAGAGAGGAGGAAAGTGATCTCTGCACCATAAACTTCAACTAATGGCTGAAGGAATGGTGCAGAGAGGAGGGGTTTGGCTATACTGGGGACTAGGGACCTACCTGGAGGGATAAGGGCCTGTACCAGGGTGATGGCCTGAATCGATCGGGGAAGGGAACCACAGTCCTCAGTGGACAGTTTAAATGTTACTTTCATGAACATTTAAAGTAGCCGAGGGGAGTGGTGGAAGGAATCAGGGAGATAAAAACTATCCCCCCCCCCACACACACAGACTGAAGTAGAGAGTAGGCAGGACCAGAGGAGAAATGAATCCCTCAAGGTGCAAATTAATAAAAGAACAGGTTGGTAGAAATAAGGGGGATGGGAACGAGAGCATTCAAAAAAGGGAGGTGGAAGGAGAGAGAGCAAAAGGGAATAAAGGGAGTTAGCAAGCATAGTGGTAGCAAAATCTGGAAGGCTATGTGCTACCCTTTTGTGAATGTAAGAAGTCTAGGAAACAAGATTCTAGACCTAGCGGCCATCTTGGTAGAGGCTAACCTGGATATTGTAGCCATGTACTGTAAATGTTAAATAATGATAAAGATAAAGTACGCAGATACCAGTAATTTTATACATAGTACATAAGGCTCCATAGGGACTGCATACTGGGGACTACCGGACTTGCTAAGATGACATCATTGCGCTGCAAGTTCCCAGCAGCCTTAGTCCCCCGATCGGCACAGTTTTCTAAAAATGTTTCCTGATTTCGGCAGTTTGAAAATAGTTGCCGAAAATATGTTAAAACTGCAGAATTTAAGGTAATGAATAGTTTTATTCAAAACCTCTCCCTGTCTGCTCTAATTCCACAGGAGGGTTTTCAGAACAGTGTGCCCCATCATAATTGTGTTTAGGTAGCCTTTAAAACACTGAAATAAAGGTATTTTCATTACGAAACAGCTAATCGTGGGTACAGCTTTGGGGTGGGATTCTAAAGTTGGCAGCTTTCCTTTAAGGAGGGCACAGTGACGGCAGCAAACGTCTGTGGCAAGCAAGTGAGCAAAAGTAAGAGACAGCTATGCTTCTTGAAAGAACTGGCTGAAAAGGTAAAAGCTAAAATGGTAACATTCCAAAGGTATAAGGAGATGCAGAGGGAGGATAGGGGGTGTATCGGGGAGAATAGAAGGAAGCATGGAAAGCAGTAAGGAGAGCGAAAGCACAAACTGAGAATAGCCCAGGTGCTAACGAAAGGGAATAACATATTTTTTAGATATGTAAGTGAAAAGAGGAAGACCAGGGGAGGGATTGTAAGGTTGGAAAGGGAAGAGGGTACTGTGCAGAGGACAACCAGGAAAAGGCAGATATCTTGGACAAATACTTGTGTTCAGTGTTCAGAAAGGAAGGAGGAAAGAGGAAGGGAGGGGGCCACAAAAAAGTAGCAGGAGCTTTGGAGGGAGGGCAGTGGACACTAGTCCTTTTTTCTGAAGGGACTTGCAAGTCTGAAAGTGGACAAAGGGGTGGGTCCAGATGGGGTGCATTCAAGGGTATTGAGGGAGCTGTGGCAGGTACTGGCTGCACGTTTCTGACAGTCCTATTTAACAACTCACTGGAAACAGGAATGGTTCCGGAGGACTGGAGGAGGGGAGATGTAGTCCCACTGCACAGAAGTGGTAGCAGAGAGGAGGCTGGCAACTACAGGACAGTCAACCTGACATCACTGGTGGGAAAGTTAATGGAATCACTGCTGAAGGAAAGGATTGTGGAATATCCTGAATTCAATGAGTTACAAGACCCGAGGCAGCATGGATTCACTGGTAGTGGTGGTGGTGGTGGGGGGGTCATATCAAATGAATCAAATTGATTTATTTTACTGGGTGACCAGGGAACTAGATCAGGGTGGAGTGGTGGACGTGGCCTATCTAGATTTCAGTAAGGCTTTTGACACTGTTCCTCATAGGAGACTTGTAAGTAAGCTGGGCTGCTTAGGGGTGGGTCCAAAGGCGGTAAACTGGGTAAGAAATTGGTTAGGGGATAGGCGACAGAGGGTGGTGGTAAATGGAGTTCAATCTGGAGAAGGGAGGGTGAGCAGCGGGATGCCTCAGGGATCAGTACTAGGACTAGTCCTCTTTAATGTCTATAAGTGACATTGCAGAGGAGCTGGAAGGGAAGGTTTGCCTCTCTGTAGATAACACCAAAATCTGCAACAGGGAGGGCACTCGGGGGGGGGGGTGAAAAGAATGAGCAGAGACCTAAGAAAACTTGAGGAGTGCTCAAAAGTATGGCACTTGGGTTTCAGTGTGAAAAAAGTGCAAAATCGTGCACTTAGGAATAGGACACAGAAAACCAGGGGCAGAGTATGAAATGGGTGGAGAGAAAGTGACAACCACTAAACAGGGAAGTGATGTGGGGGTAATCATATCTGACGACCTAAAGGTGCCCAGGCTGTGCAACAGGGCGGTTGGGGGGGGGGCTAGTAGGATGCTGGAGCACATAGGAAAGGGTATCACCAGTAGAAAGACAGAGGTGGTGATGCCTCTGTATAAATTACTGGTGAGAGCCCATCTAGAGTACTGTGTCCAGAGTTATGGAAACCACATACCCGGAAGGGCATAGACAGAGTGAAGGCTGTCCAAGGGAGGGCAACTAAAATAGGACAGGATCTGCATTAGAAACCCTATAAGAAGAGACTAAGGGACCTCAATATGTACACCCCGGAAGAGAGGAGGGAGAGGGGGATATGATAGAGACATTTAAATACCTCATGGGGATAAATAAGGTACAAGAGGGAAGTATTTTTCAGAAAAAATGATGCTCAAGAACAAAAGGACATGCAATGAAGCTGGAGTGGGGTAGATTCAGGAGAGATGCGAGGAAGTACTTCTTCACAGAAAGAGTGGTGGATGCCTGGAACAGTCTTCCAACAGAGGTGATGGGGTGAAAACAGTGGTGGGTTCAATATTGCCTGGAACAGGCATAAGGAAGTCTTAGTGGAAAGGAAGGGGAGGGGGGGAGAAAGAGCCCGAGATCAAGTAGAGTCAAATCACAAAATATGCATTGCTCATTTCTTTTCTGACCAGTAATAAAGAGGGTGCACCTTACCAGGACAACTTCATAAAAAGAAACACTTTTCTGAGTCCAGAAAAATGGTCAGCACTCCAAGCGTACTCACAGTACCTTCTTTTATTAAATGTGCAAATGCAACGATTAGCAGCAAACAACAAATTTCAGCAGTAGTGAACCAAGCGTTGGGCAAATTTCTCTCACATCCACAGGATTTGAGAAATTTTCCTGGCAACAACTACTGCTACAATTGCTAACACTTGCTGCAATCATTGCATTTGCTCATTTAATAAAAGAAGGTACTGTGAGTACGCTTGGAGTGCTGACCATTTTTCTGGACCCAGAAAAGTGTTTCTCTCTAGATCAAGTAGGGTCTTCAGTGATATGTTAGGTAGAGAAAAATGGGAAGACTGGGTGGGCCAAGCATTCCTTATCACCCGTCAAATTCTTTGTTTCTGTGTTTTAAATTCTGTGTTTAGATCAGGCCAGTTAATTGTCGAGATCCTAATTCTGAAGTGTTGGTGGCAGACAGCAGCAGCAAAAGAATCTGTATGATGCTGCAATCCCAACCCCACAAAGGTCCCCACTTTAGCCACAGGCAAGTGCAGTTTTTAGCGGGACAGAAAGAGATGTTACCTGTAACTGTTGTTCCAGGTGTGGTATACAATTCACATCCACAATTTGGCAGTTCCACTGGAAGTGCTGATTCATCGGACTTCTTCCAGCTAAGCTGCTCCCACTGCACGGGCAGTATATCCTCCGGCTCCACCCCATGAAGTCAGATCTTTGCACGCTGGAAGCAGAGTTCCATGTGCCACATTTCCAGGGGAGGCCGGGTGGGTTGTGTGGATGTGAACTGCATACCACTCCTAGAACAATGGTTACAGGTAAGTAACTTATCTTTCCTAGGGGCGTGGATACAGTTCACTATCCACACTTTGGAAGAGTCCTAGCAATTCTTCGGGACGAGGGGCAAGACATACACCCCTATTTGGTGAACAGAGACTGGGGAACCGAGGTCCCAAAGGCAGCATCTCAATGTGACTCAAAGTCGATGCTGTAGTGGGAAATGAAGGTGTGTGCTGACTTACAGGTAGCAGCGCTGCAGATCTACTGTATTGGGTTATATCTGAAAGCTGTCACTGAGGCAGCGGCATGTCTGGTGGAATAAGCCCCAAGCCCTTTGTGAGGCTTCCTACCAGCAAACCTTTGTAGAGGTTGATGCTGGCTCCTAGCCACCTGCCAATCATCTGCTTTACTGCCAGTCTGCCAGGCATGGCTTCAGCATAAGTAACAAATGGCTGGCAAGCCTCACCCCTAAACTACAGTCGTGCGCTCCTTATAATAAAGAGAGTGCCCTCCATAGATCCAGAGTGTGAAGCCTACAGTTGGCCTCTGAAGATGGATTAGTAAAATATACAGGAAGGTTAATCATCTGGCTAAGGAGAAACTCCGATACTACCTTAGGGAGGAACTTCAGGTGGGAGGGGGGAGGATGACCTTGTCCTTGTGGAAAACAAGATAAGGAGACTTCACTGGGAGCACATGGAGCTCACTAATCCTGGCTGATGTGATAGCCACCAAGAAGGCCATCTTCAGCCGGCCCAGTGGTGCTGAGGGCTGTGGCGCTGAAC
Source organism: Neoceratodus forsteri (assembly GCA_016271365.2). Taxonomy (NCBI): domain Eukaryota; kingdom Metazoa; phylum Chordata; order Ceratodontiformes; family Ceratodontidae; genus Neoceratodus; species Neoceratodus forsteri. The sequence continues at coordinate 159,702,751 of JADMNL010000030.1, read as the reverse complement.
GCCTCACCTCGTACCATGCCAGGGACCCGTGTTAGGGAATGAGCACAGACCACCGGGGGTCGGCCGGGGAGGAGAAGGATGGAGTGCCTGATGGCTGCTCTCCTTCTCTGAGGGGGACTACCTGCAAACTCCTGCTGCGATACCACCACCTGGGGTGCTCGGGTGGAAGGTTCAGTATGTGGAGATAACAGTAGAAGAGGACGGGCAGACATTGGCAGAGGGGTGGAGCAGAAGGCACATCTCAGAGTGTCTCCTTGCTCCTAGCCCCTCATTGCAAGCTGACATCTGGGGCTGAATAGAGGAAACAACCCCCGTTGCTCCTAGGTGACGACTCCTCTACGTGCACTCCTGGTTCATCGGGGCAGACTCCGTTGTGCATGGGTCCACGGCTGAACAGTTGTTGGGGAGGTTCAAGGGAGAGTTCCTCCTCACCCCACCGAGGGGTCAACTGGGCATCACGGGTCTAAAGACAGTGTGACCAGGTACTCTAGGGGCAGACTCCGACGACTGGGCTGTGTGTCCTTGGGAAGTCTGATTCAGTGGAGGGAAGGGGTAATAAGGAGTGAAAAATACAAAGTACGAAAAAAAAAGAAGGCCATCTTCCATGACAGGTGAGACATTTCAGACCTGTGCATAGGCTCATCCCCTAACAGTGTCCTGGACTGTGGGGGTCAGGCACAAAAGGGCCTCAGTTTTCTGTTCTCCCAGGAGGCAAACAGATCCACCAAAAGGGTTCCCCACTGGGAGTGCAGGTGATGCACCACCTCCTGCTTCAGGGACCAGTTGTGCAATCTCTCTTTCTCTCTCTCTCTCTCCCACCCTGCTGAGAGCATCTGACAGCTGATTCTGCACTCCCATGACATGGCTCGCCAAGAGATCTGGCATCCAGGCTGCATATGAGGGTCCAGGTGCTGAGGGCCTCCTGACCTAAGGGAAGGAAGTGCATGCCGCCCATAGGAATTCCTGAGCCGAGCGTGAGAGCCCAACCTGAAATGATCGGACAAAAGAGGTAAGGTCCTGAGCCTAGTCCACAGGGAGACAGGCCATGGCCTGTAGGAAGTCTAGCTCTGCCCTGATGAACTTGAGGATCTGTGAGGGGATCAGTTTGGACTTGCTGTGGTTGACCAACAGGCCCAAGTTTCTGCAGGTTTGGAGGGCCAGATCTGTTGGCCCCTATATGGACTTCTTGGATGGCCCGGCTCTGAGACAGTCATCCATGTAGGGATACACCCTGATGCCATTGCCCCACAGGAAGGCTGTCACCACTGCCATTATCTTGGTGAAGACCCTGGCCATGGACCAGAGGTCAAATGACATGACCTGGAACTGACAGACAAACCCTTCTGCATGGAACCGAAGGTACCGCCGGTGGGACAGACGGATTGGGATGTGGAAGAACACGTTCTGGGGATCCAGGGAGCAGAACCACGTGTTCTGCTTCAGGGATGGTATAATCTGACTTATAGTGACCATCTTGAACTTGCACTTCTGCATGAACTGGTTGAGATTGTACAGATCCCATATGTGGCACCAGCTCCCATTTCAGGACCATTAAGTACATGGACATGTACCTCTGACTTGCCAGGGCATCTGGGACATGAGGTATGGCTCCTTTTGCCAGGAACTGAGCAATGTCCTCCCTTAATGCGGACAGCATGTCCTGCAACACTGTAGACTGCCAAAGAGCATGGGATTGGTAAGGGGGGGAGAGCCTTGAAGTCAAGAGGCAACCCTCTGCCTCGCACCTCAATAACCCAATTGTCTGTGTTAATGACGGACCAATGTAGCCAGAAGTGGCATAGCTAGCTCTCCACAGTGAGCTGGGTCAGAAACTGGACAGGCTGGAGAATGACACCCCGCGACCTGTCACTGGGCAGCTTTGGAGGTGGCACCAGTTGCAGGGGCTGGAGGGGCACCACTTCCCCTACCCCTTCCTCTTTTCGGCCCCTGGCCAGAGAACTTGGCCTTGGGGTACCAGGCTTGGTATTAGTCCTGCTGGGACTCCTGCAGAGGCTGCTGTGGCTGAAAGGACTGGAACTGAAAGGTCTTTTTCTTAGGCTTCTGGGCCTTAGGTTCCTTTTGGGACAAATCCACAGAGTCCAGGGTGGCATTGAACTGCTCAGTCCTAATGAATGTCCATCTACCCTCAGGCTAAAGAGGTCCAACTTGTGCTCAGTGTCTGCCGTGAAGGTGGAGCATCTCAGCCAGGCCCTGTGATGCATTGTGATGGCCGCTGCCATGGCACGGGTGCAGGAATCACCCATGTCCAAGGCCATCTGGAGATGGTGCTTAGCCAGCGCATGACCCTGGTCTGTGACCCAACTTCACTGGCAACTGCCTGTTGACAGGTAGGTGAGGCAAGTAGGATGAAGGAGGGTTTATTCCAACACTCCCATAAGGGAGTGACCAAAGCCGGCCATCAGGACAGCATAGCTGGCCTGATGCAGACCCAAGGAGAAAGCAGTGAAAACTTTCTTGCCTGCACTTTCTGACTTCTTCGACCCCTTTTTTGGGGGCTTGTCCACATCCCCTAGGCCACCACAATTCCAGAAGGCTGAGTCCCAGACTAGCTCTTTGGCTGAGGGGTGGTCCAAGATCTCCGAAAGGGAACCTTTAGGGATCATGTACTTGTGGACTATACAGGTGGAGGGTGCCCAGCAGGATGCTGGATGCTGCCAAAACTTCAAGACTGGTCCCAAGATGGCCTTAGCCATGGGAAAGTCAACCCCAGGGGAGTCATCCTGGTCCAAAATGTCTGTGAAGGGGTATTTAGCCCACTTCTGGACTGGCTTCAAGGGAACATTCATGCACTCCAACATCATGTAGAGAAGAGCCCCAAAAGACACCGACCTGCGGTCAGTAGTGAGTTTCTCAACCAACGCCCAGTCGATGGTGTACGTCATTGATGACAACACGGAAGACCCATCTGAGTTGTCTGAGGACTCTTTGAAAATGGCCCATGACTATTTGCCTCCATGGACCACCCAAGTGTCTTCCGACTGTGTGATGTCCACCAGCAGCTGACCTGGCAAAGTGGCTACAGCATGGGACTTGGTTTGGGCTCCCATCAAAGCCTGTGGTGGAGGTGGCGTCACCCACAAAGGTGGAGAAGCAAATGCCAGGGACATCTGTTGAGAGTGGATCGGTGTGGGCATTAGTGGATATTAACTTGGATCCTCTGTTGAAGGACATAAAGGATGACCTGGGGAAATAGGCCAAACTATCCTTATCCCTGGGGGGGAATTAATTCCGTCAAAATCATGATGGCTACAAACTTTTTTACCTATCCCAGAATATCCCATTAGTATTTGGCGCCTCTAAATTTAAGATTACATCTATGCAAATGAACATGCTCAATGGAATTTTTATCCCTTCACAATAAACTGAAACTGAACTGAACTATGGTTAGAAGTTTCCTGTGGGGCTCCACAGCACCCAGACTATCCCTTTCAAAACTCAGGTCCCATTGGTCCCAAGAAGGCTTCGGACTTCCTAGGTGGGAGGCATACCAGCTAGCTTTTCTTTTTAAACAAGCTGTATTTTACCTTTAGCCCCCCGTCTATTGAGTCTTCTCTTTGGTTTGAGGTGGAATGTTGGCTCTGCAAACCAGGGAAACCATCTGATCTTTTATTCAAAACGAGTCTCAGCTTATGTACATCTAACCCCTGTATTCTCAGCTCCCTAAAAGCAATTAAGTTGTTTCAATCCAAATTATCATTAGACAAATTGCCTCCACATCTGGAAGGTTTGTGGTCTAACCCTAATATACAGATGGGGGCAAAGTATTGCAAAATACTGAATGATACAGACGGGGCATCTCCAGTGTGGGTGACTTAATTGATCATGGTTATGGGGTACTAAAGTCTTTTCAGGAGCTCAGTCAAGGATTTAATCTCCCTTAGCTTCATTTTGTGACCTATCTGCAAGTTAGGAAAGCCCTGGCCAATACCGTTCTAGGCCTCCATTTGGAGCTACCTAATGGTGGGCAAGATTAGATTCCGATTTGTGGAGCAGCTAGCTCCAAGGCTGGTGTATCAAAACTGTACAAGTTAGTGTGCAATAGCACTGACAATTCTGTTCACAATGAAAATGCAAAATCTAAACGGGAATCCGCTCTTGGCTTGAATATCTCCTCAGAAGATTGGGATTCTGCCTGGAGAAATGTTCCTCAAGCTTTCAAAGAGGTTCAGGGGAGAACTATATAGTACAAAATGTTACATCAATGCTCTTATTCCCCAAGCAGATTGGAGAAAACGGGTTTCTGCCCTGGGGGTAAATGCTGGAAGTGCAATGAGCCTCACACTGCTCTCCTACACATGCTGTGGAGCTGTCCTCAGTTGTATCAGCAATGAGAACAAATTCATGAGATCTGTGAGACAGTTACAGGGTCTAAGATCTTGTTGTCTCCTCTGACTTTTGTACTGGGGCTTTCCTCACAGCTAGTTCCACTTCGGGAAAAACAGATTAACTGGATTCTGTCAATGGTGGAAAGAACAGGCTATACCCTCTCTGTCTGAATGGTATAATAATATGTAAATTCTAGCACAAAATGAGAGAATTTGTCACCTCCTGCTCAATCAGTAATCTGAGTTTCTTGATACATAGGCAACCTTTTTAGAACTGGTAGTGTGACATCCTGTATGTTTCCTTTATCTGCTTTGTAAGGTTGTGTATTATCATTTTACTGCATGCTATGGCTTGGTCACTCAATAACATTCCTTAAATTGCTGTCTATTGGTCTGATTGAGTATGTTATGGTTTATGTAACCATCTGGAAACCTGTTAATGTTTCTCTGCTTTTATTGATGACTTTGTATCCAGTAATCAAATGATCATTGTATTATATTTTGTGTTTTCAAACTAATAAAATATTAATTTAAAAAAAAGCCTGGGGTGGAGGTGGCTCCAGGGACATCTGTTGAGAGTGGATCGGTGTGAGCATTAGTGGTGCATGGCAGTTGACTCGAGGTCCAGTGAGCAGAGCCTACCCCACACCCTGCAGTGGTCCACTACTGCCAGAGGAGTTCCTCGTAGTGCTGTTGCATCCTGCGATGGGGCAGTTCCTCGCTAGAGGATGAGGAAGTCAAGGAACGTTGACAACATCACCTCCAGTCGAGTGGGATTGAGAACGTGAATGGTGCCTTGACTGTTGACTCGAGGGCAGACACTGAGGAGGAGCCACTGGAGGGTCGGTATAGACCACATGCTGAGCCACATCTATCAGCATCAGCTTTAGCAGCAAGACAAACAGTGGAGGCTGATTCCGATTTAAACCAGTCAAGGACACCGACTGGTATATGTTCTCGTGGGGAGAGGACTGAGAATACCTGGGTCTGGGAGAGGACTCCTCATCTGTCTTCTCAGACAACTGGGTGACAGGGTCAAGAATCTCAACAGCCTGCTCAACCGGTGTCGAGATCAATAAGCCCAATGGGGCACCATTAAGCTGTCAGCCAACCCCTCGACCAAAAGTAACTCGACATAAGTTGAGCAGTCAAGGGAGCTGCAGGAACACGATCTCTCCTGATACCATGACCAATGGTGCTTGTGCTTCCTACCATGGTGGACAGGGCTCTCCCTGAAGGTCTGGAGGGCATAGCACATGTCCTGGAACCTGTCTGAGAAAGGTCACCTAACGGTGGCCCCAATCAGGAGTAGCACTGATGCCAAAGAGGTGCTAACCGTGACAGACACCGCATCTTCCTGGGCCACATGCTAAGCAGCTGACCCCATTGTAGCCAAAGCCTTCTTGTGACCCTTAGGTTGGATCTTCAGATCCCTGTCAGCCAACCAACTGAAAAGAAGCCAGGCCTCCTGAACTTCCATAGATGTTGGAAGCATCACCTGGCATAGGCCACAGCCACAAACATCGTGGTTTACCCGCTAGGCAGTAGAAACACAATATGTGTGGGTCCATGTTCGACATCTTCTGCCAACGCATGACACAGAACTAGAAGCCGTGGGATGGCTTGCTTCCTCGGATTCTATTTTCTGTTGACAGATGCAGAGCTGGAGTGGAGTAGTAGTCAAGGAACAAGTGGTTTAGAAGAAAAACTTCAAAGAAATCTCCAGATGCACAATGATAGCCTTCAGCTCTGCAGAGCTGCAAAGGAGAAGACCCATCCCTTCCAACAGAAAAGAAGATCTGATGTGCCTGGGTGGTGGGAGGAGTTTAACTTAAAGATATCCAACTAATCAGCACTTCCAGTGGAACTGCCAAAGTGTGGATAGTGCACTTTATCCACACCCCTAAAAATGTTTTTGTCCTACTTTTATTTTTGGCCATTCAAAAAGCATGTTAGGCGTAACTTCTGGGTTTATAGTTTTTAAAGTGTTTGCATAGTTACTTAGCTGTCTGTTTGCTTGGCATCAAATTTTAAAGCAGTAGTACATGATAGCAGCAAAAAAGTTTGACTTATACTTTTTTATTTTGTTTTAGATTGCCCCATATTTCCGGACTTATATGATACCCTCTTACCCCATCATATTGAAGGCAGTATAGCGCAGTGGTTAAGAGCACTGAGCTGCAAACCTGGAGAACTGGGTTTGAATTCCACAGCCACCATTTGCATACCCTGTTACAATGAGCATGTCACTTAACGTCTTTGTGCTCCCAGGACACACCTGGAAACAAGCTTTGGCTTTAGTGTGTCTTTCCTGGCCCCAAACTGTAAAATAAATAAAGGAGCACTCCTTTTAATATGGCGTAGACCAGGTTTTCATCAGTATTCTCAGTTGTTTCTGTACACTTTATTACCCTATAAGATCAGACAGCACTGCCTGGTGCATGCTAGTACATGTCAATCACAACAGGTGTGATGTTAAACAGTGAGTGTTCAAAAAACAAACACTCCTCCATGTCCCCAGGTGAAAAACAACTATGGGAGCTTGGGCCTTCTCCCATGCTGCTCCACAAGTCTGGAACTCCCTACCTCTAGACATCCCTCTTGCCCCAACTTGTGCCAGCTTCAAAAGATTGCTTCACGATCACCTGAAAAAATCTAGCCCCTGTACATGCTTTCATCCTCCATGAACCCTTCTCCGTATGCCTATGACCTTCCTAGATTACTCTCATTCTCCTCTGCCTGCTCTCCTCCCCTGTACACACTTGTACTTTCTCATTTACTTAAATCCTCTTTTCTACTCTCTACTCTAGATGCTTCTTCACTCTCCCTGCTTGACCTACCACTCTGAATAACTTCTAATACTCCTCCCTATCCTACTTGGGGTTCATATTGTTATATACTTATTCAGCTTGATGTTTATTCCTGCCTGAATCTGATTCGCCTGCTCATATGTATTATTATGTCAGTTGTTTATTCCTATTTGTATTTATTGTATCTCCCGTTTAATGTTTATTATGGGGATTCTATTGCCTCAGACAATTGCTCTCATTGTGAATATGTGTAGATATGTGCAATTCCCTGGTTATTTCTCTAATGTTTGTTTTACTCCAATCTGACCTGTATTTGTATTGTCCTGTATTTTGACCAGCTGTTGTTGTTTTATATTTTGACTGTACCCTCCTGGGTCGTGCCTGAAAATAGGCATTTCTATGCCTAGTGCACCTACACGGTTATCAAAAACAAATAAACAAGGCAGAATACTGAGGAAAACCTGGTCTAAGGCGTATTAAAAGGAATGCTCCTTTTATTATTTCAGTCAAACGTGAAGAAAAGGTGGTAAAGCCAACTCAGAATAGGGAAGGAAGAGTATCATGCAAGTCAGGAGGTAAGGGGCAATCTAAAATAGAATAAAAGAGTATTGGTGAAAATTTTCATCACTTTCATGCACTGCTGCTTTAAGATGTCAATTTATCAGCAAAGAGGAGTGCCAGCAACCATCATCACCAGTCTGAGCGTCCATATGCCATGCTGATAGCTGTTAGAACCGCCCCTCCCACCACAATTCTAGTCAAGTTATACAAGCACTGCGCTTACAGTCTCCTGCAATACTCACATTGGACTCGTACTCTGCCAGTTGTGCTTTGATGTTTGGTATCCCATCATCCTCTGGGAGTTTCTGATAATTCTCTATCAACTCTTGCAGCACCACCTATGGGACAGAAAAAAGGTAGATGCGCCTTGTAAGAGACTCAGTAAGATGATAGCACCAAACTGCCTATCCTGTTGGCAAGGGGACCCTATCACAGTTTGTTTTCTCTTGTACATAGATGCAACCCATGGAGCAGTTATATCCAGACCCCCAGCTGGATAGGGCGCAGGCACAGATTCAAATAAAATTTCTGTGGGGACTGGGGCACTGAACAGCAGAGTACCACAGCCCCTTGGCATTGGCACCAGCCCAACTGTGGAAGTTAACCCTATGATTGCCATCTGGAAAAATCTGCCTGCATAGCAGTGCACACACCCATGGGATGTAGTACCACATCCCTCAGTAAGGTCCATTTCAGGAAGGGGGACATTACATAGCTTTTTTTATTCATACATTTCCATCCTGTCTCAGGACCCAGCACATTGGTTACCTTGGGCTGCTCCTGCCCCCACTTCTCCTTGTTATATCATTGCTTGGATGAATCACACATGGATCCAGATGTTTGGTGATCTGACAAAGCTCAGGAACTTGTCCCTTCCGGTCAAGGACGTCATGCTAAAATAATTTCTGGGTGAGCCTCCACAATTAAAAATTAATCAAGGGTGGGCATGAATTTACACTTTTACAGACCTTCCTCTACACAAAATGCATTTCTTGGATGTGAATTTGTGCCCCTCCCAAGACACAATGGGCGATATGGCCCTGTCCCAGTGGGGCCCAACTCATGTGGTCACTTCAGCTCAGGAGAACCCACTTCAGTATTGAGCACTGAGGAGAGGGTGTGGGCAGAAACTGAATAAGTGACATAGGGTGGGGGCCTGTTGGCTGCTGGAGGTCTGACTCTGAGCAAGTAAGGAGACTACTGAGAAATATAGGAACTTCTTGTCTCAGAACAGGAAGATCAGGAGCTTAAAGGGCACAGAGGCAGTAAGTAAGTAGGGAGAAAAAAAAAAGTCAACAGAGGAAAGAGTAGATATTCCAAACAAGTTAAGGGGCCAGAAATAAGACATGATGGGAGTGGTGCAGTGCAGTGGCTGTGGAGCAGCAGTCTTCCAGGAGACATTCTGGAGGATGCGGTGTTGTCCCATCTGCAGGCACCTCTCTGGGATGAGGGAGGAGGTTGCTCATCTCCAGGCTGAGTTGGCCAGGATTTGGGGGACCTCCTCTCCCACCCAGGGACCACCAGAGCCACTGCTGTTTCTTCAGAGGTTGCCAAGAAAGAGGAGCGGTTGGACCACAGTGGGCTCAGGGAGGGTGAGGGGGTGGAACAGAGGTGCATCCCTCCAGTTGTACCTCTCCCCAATTCATATGCCATTCTGGCAAAGTGTGGTTCCTCTATGGAGGCACGGCACCCGTAGTGGAGACCAATGAGGATGTTGGGAACCTCCACAAAGGAGACCCACAGGATGGTGGCATGGAACCCCACAGGGGAAGGAAACAACTCCTGGTGGAGGACTTCATTGTTAGGAGGTAGAACTGGGGGAGGAAGGGGAGAGGGAGGTAAGGTGCCTGCCTGGTGCTATGGCTTGGAGGGACAGGGAGCAAATCCTCAGGATCATCAGAGCAACTGCACGGGGGAGGGAGCTGGATGTCACTGTCCACCTAGAGACAAATGACCTGGCTGAGAAAGGGATCAGAGCAGTGCAGGAAGAGTTTGTAGAGTTGGGGAGGGGCTTTAGACAAGTAGCAAGCACGGTAACCTTCTCGAGGATGCTGCCTGTCTATGGCATGGGTGAGGCTAGGGTGCTCCACACCATGGGATTCAATCAGTGGTTGAAAAACTGGTGCAGAGCTCAGGGATTTGGCTTCATTGAGGACTGGGGGTCCACCTGGAGTGATGCAGGCCTATACTGGTGTGTTGGTCTGCATCTGTCCAGGAGGGGAACCAGGATCCTAGGTGATAGGTTTAAATGCTTCATTAGCAAGCATTTAAACTAGCCAAGGGGAGGCACTGAAAGGAGCAGGGAAATCCCAGCCCGTCCCAAAATCAGGGTAGTGAGGTAAACACCAAGATAGAGATGTCGATAGGGAGAGGGGCAGGGGTAAATGGAGAAAATGACAAAGGCAATAAGGACAGGGATGGGGCAAAAAGGGGGTAAGGTCATCAGGAAATGGAGGATAATGAGTACCAATGCCCATAGTCTGGACAACAAGCTCCCTGAACTGGTGGTCTTGATGTAAGAGGGATACCTGGATATCGTAGCAGTCACAGAAACATGGTACACAGAGAACCATGACTGGCATGTTAACATACCAGGGTACACAACCTACAGGAGAGACAGGGAGGGGAGAAGAGGGGGAGGAGTAGCTCTCTATGTAAGGGAAGAGATAAAAGCAATGGAACAAAAGAGTAAACAGGGAGGAGAGGAGGCACTGTGGGTCACCTTAGAGACTGGAAATGGCACCACAATCCACATAGGGTTTGTATACAGACCCCGTGTCAGGGAGGAAATGGACAAGGATATGATAGAAGGCATCTTTAGGATGGCAGAGAAAGGGGAGATACTGTTGATGCGGGACCTGAACATGCCAGATGTTAACTGGAGCACATTTGTTGCAGCCACATCCAAGAGCAGGGCCATTCTCGATGGCCTACAGGTGGCATGCCTCAGACAGCTAGTTTTGGAACCCACTCATGAGGGAGCAGTCTTAGACCTCATACTCTCAAGTGGGGACAGTGAGAGGATCTCAGATCTAGAAGTGGGTAGCCATCTGGGAACAAGTGACCACCAAACAGTGTGGTTCACGATAAACTCAGCTACAGAGTCAAGCCATACAAAAGTGAGGGTACTGGACTTCAGGAGGGCTGACTTTGGCAAGATGGGAGAGTGCCTTAGAAAAGCACCAGCAAACAGGCTAGAAAGAGTGGGTGGAGCAACAATGGGGAAACATCAAAACTGCAATCAGAGGCAACAAGCCTTTGTGTGAAGGAAATAAATTAAAACTAAAGAAAAAGCCACTATGGTTCTCAAAAGAAGTGGCAGGGAAGGTTAGGGAGAAAAAAATAGCATTTAGAAAGTATAAGGAAACACAGAAGGAGCAGGACGGATAACTGTACCAGTTAAGGCAGAAGGAAGCAAAGAGGGAACACAGAATAGCAAAGGCCCAAACTGAGGAAAAGATAGCCAACTTGGTTAAGAAGGGGATAAAACCTATTTATAGGTACATCAGGGAGTGTAGCAAGACAAAGGGAGGGATAGTGAGGCTGAATAGAATGGACGGTGGGTGGGCAGAGAGGGACAGTGAAAAAGCAGGGATACTGAATGAATACTTCTGCTCAGTATTCACAAAAGAGGAGTGGGGGGAGGTGCCTAATCCAATTAACAGAAGTACTCTGGATAGGGGGGTTGATCCCAATCCTTTCACAGAAGAAAGGGTTCTGAAAGAACTCCTAAAACTGAAGCTGGACAAAGCAATGTGGCCTGATGGAATTCACCCCAGAATTCTTAAAAGAATTAAGGGGAGAACTAGTGACACTACTGACTACCCTTTTTAAAAAATCATGGGAGGATGGTGTGGTACCGGAGGATTGGAGGAAGGTGGATGCGATTCCCCTTCACAAAAGTGGGAGCAAGACAGAGGCAGGAAACTACAGACCTGTCAGTTTGACCTCTGTGGTAGGGAAAGTGATGGAATCACTTCTGAAGGAAAGAATTGTTGAGTACCTAGAGGCCAGTGGGGCACAGAACCCAAGGCAACATGGGTTCACAGCGGGAAGATCATGTCAGACAAATCTAATTGATTTCTTTGACTGGGTGACCAAAGTAGTAGACAAGGGAGGGGCCGTGGACATGTCCTACCTAGACTTTAGCAAGGCATTTGACACAGTCCCACACAAAAGATTAATAATCAAATTAACCAGCCTAGGAGTGGACAGGACACAGAAGGTAATTGTAAATGGAGTCCACGCTGAAGAAAGAGGGGTTACTAGTGGGGTACCACAGGGTTCAGTACTGGGTCCAGTCCTTTTTAATGTCTTTATAAGTGACATTGCAGAGGGACTGGAAGGAAAGGTATGTCTCTTTGCAGATGACTCAAAGATCTGCAACAGGATTGATACACAAAGAGGCGTGGAAAGGACAAGAAGGGAACTGGCAAGGTTGGAGGAATGGTCAGAGGTATGGCAGCTTGGATTCAATGCAAAGAAGTGCAAAATAATGCACTTGGGAAACAAAAACTCAGGGGAAGATTACACAATGGGGGGGGTTAGTAACAATAACAAAAATGGAAAGGGACCTGGGGGTAATCATATCAGATGACCTTAAGGTTAGCAAGCAATGTGAGAAGGCAGTAGGGAGGGCTGGGGGGATACTGGGATGTATAGGGCGAGGCATCACCAGCAGAAAACAGGAAGTCATAATCCCTCTGTACAGACAGTTGGTGAGACCCCATCTGGAGTACTGCGTCCAGTTCTGGAGACCCCATTTCCGCAAGGACATAGACAGGATGGAGGTAGTCCAGAGAGGGCAACTAAAATGGTGCAGGGTCTGCAAGAGAAGTCATATGAGGAGAGACTAAAGGAGCTTAATATGTATGCCCTTGAGGAAAGGAGGAAGAGGGGGGAACTGATACAAATGTTTAGGTACCTCAGTGGAATCAACAAAGTCCAAGAGGGTAGCATCTTTCAGAAAAAGAGACGTGCAAGAACAAGGGGACACAATTTAAAGATAGAGGGGGGGCGGTTCAGGGGCAATGTGAGGAAGTATTATTTCACAGAGAGGGTGGTGGATGCATGGCAGAGCCTTCCTGAGGAGGTTGTGGGGTCTAAAACTGTGGGAGAATTCAAGAATGCATGGGACAGACATAAGGCAATTCTTGTGGGGGGTAGGAAGAAATAGGCTGTTGGTTAACTAGGATCTGCATCTTATCCTGTAGGTAGGGAAATGGGCAGACTAGGTGGGCCAAGCGGTCCTTATCTGCCGTCAAGGTCTATTTTTCTATGTCCTGGGAAGTTATTTGGCCTGTTTTTCCCCCAGCTCTTCCACCTCAGTTTCATTGTCATCCCACTGCTGCTTCAGAAAGTTATTCTCCTGGTTCCCCATCCCCCACACCCGTCATCGAAGCTGCCACAGCTGCACCCTTTCTCCACCTCAGAGAATGGGTGAGGGGCTGCCTTCACAGTGGATGCCAACACCACCCTGTGGTCAGCCTACAGTGGGTGTGTGAATGTCACTGGGCCAACCAGTCCCACAGTGCATGGAAGGTGCATACACTGAACACCACTGTGCCATCCTATCACACAGTGCACAGAAGGTGTACAGATGGTGTGTCAGTGTGGTAGCTAATCCCACAGTGCACAGACAGTGTACCCACAGAGTGCCAGTGTGTTAGCTTATCCCACAGTGCACAGAAGGTGTACCCACAGAGTACCAGTGTGACAGCTAATTCCACAGTGCACAGAAGGTGTACAGATGGTGTGTCAGTGTGGTAGCTAATCCCACAGTGCACAGACAGTGTACCCACAGAGTGCCAGTGTGTCATCTTATCCCACAGAGCACAGAAGGTGTACCCACAGAGTACCAGTGTGACAGCTAATTCCACAGTGCACAGAAGGTGTACACATGGTGTGTCAGTATGGTAGCTAATCCCACAGTGCACAGAAGGTGTACCCACAGAGTGGCAGTGTGTCACCTTATCCCACAGTGCACAGAAGGTGTACCCACAGAGTACCAGTGTGACAGCTAATCCCACAGTGCACAGAAGGCGTACACATGGTGTGTCAGTATGGTAGCTAATCCCACAGTGCACAGAAGGGGTACCCACAGAGAGCCAGTGAGTCAGCTAATCTCACAGTGCACTGAAGGTGTAGCCACAGAGTGCCAGTGTAACAGCTAATCCCACACTGGATTGAAGGTGTACACACAGAGTGCCAGTGTGGCAGGTAATCTTACAGTACACTGAAGATGTATACACTGAGGGTCAGTGTGACAGCTAATCCCACAGTGCACTGAAAGTGTACACATGGAGGGACAGTGTGACAGCTAATCCCACAGTGCACTGAAAGTGTACACATGGAGGGACAGTGTGACAGCTAATCCCACAGTGCACTGAAATGTACATGTGGAGTGTCAGTGTGACAGCTAATTCCATAGAGAATTGAAGATGTACACACAGAGTGCCAGTATGACAGGTAATCCCACAGTGCACTGAAGGTGTACACATAGTGTGCCAGTGTGACAGCTAATCCCACAGTGCACAGAAAGTGTACACACAGAGTGCCAATGTTACAGTTAATCCCACAGTGCACAGAAGGTGTACACACAGAATGCCAATGTGACAGCTATTCCCACAGTGCACAGGAGTACACATAGTGTGCCGGTGTGACAGCTAATTCCACAGTGCACAGAAGGTGTACACACAGAGTGCCAATGTGACAGCTAATCCCAGTGCAGTGAAGGTGTACACATAGTGTGCCAGCGTGACAGCTAATCCCACAGTGCACTGAAGGTATACACATGGAGTGTCAGCGGGGCATCTAATCCCACAATATGGAGGGTTTACACACAAAGCCACTGGGCTGGGTTGAGATTTATGACATACCAGGATATCTCAAAGTTACTTGACAAGGTACTGCCACACCAATCAGAGGCATAAATGACAAGTGGGTAGATGGATCCTCAGTGGCTAACCTCACTGAATGTATTCCTCCCACCAGCAAATAAACGGAAAGCCAGTCCTGGTTTCAACAGTGTTCAATACCTCAGTCGAGGACTATAGGAATTAAAGTGCAGAATGTGAGGCATGAGGCGCTTGCCTGAGTGCCTTTCAAACACCTGGAAGTGCTGTTCAGGAACAGTAACCCACATCCTGAAATGTCTTATTGCACTTATAAAATGGGTAAACTAACATAAATTTAGCAGTGTGGTTACTATTCCACCAATCAGGAAGCAGGATTTTTCCCTGCCCATTTAATAATTTACTATAAATCACTTGAGTTAGCTGGAATGATTTATAAGTTTTAAGTAGTTTTGTTTTACATTTCAAAAGTTTCTTTATTATCCCTCCCTTAGCTCTGAAGTGGCACACTCCACTTCTGACCTGCATGAGAGATCACTGTACACAGGATAAAAGGTACAGTGGCGCTGTGTACTGATTGGCTGAAATCACATTAGCAATTTAAACTAACGGGAAGTGTCAAGCACTGGATTACCACACTGGAGACCATTGGGGGCAAAGGCCAGGCATTCAGCTTCAGAGAGAGAGAGAGAGAGAGAGAGAGAGCGAGGCAGCCATGGGCAACCTGTCACTTGTGCACACCCTGCTGGCCAATCACAGGACTGCATTGGCATCTACTGCAGCAGGAGGTACAATCCCAGGAACAGTCTGTGCAGCTGTGCCAGGATATAAGTAAAAAATAAAAACATACTGCATATTAGAAGATCGACATGTTTGAGGAAAGTTATATATCCACTCATACGCTTGTATGTACTGGTGATTGGGCAGACACTGTGGGGGTTGATATTTTTTCAGTGGCTGGCCAGACTGCTGGCCCCAATATGTACTTGGGCTCTGTCGCGTATTACCTCTGCGTCGTATACCAGTGGGCTGTTGTACCGAACTCCGCCTTCATCTGGCTTGTCAATTTTGTTCTTTACTTTCTTCGCCTTCTTCCCTTTCTTTGCACTCTCACCACGCCTGATGTAAAACAAAGGCAAAACCCACAGTAGAGAAGATCTCAGTATGAAAGAGGGATGGATAGAGTGTTAACACAAATGGATCACTTGCCAGTGTATAAAGAAGCACAACATTTCACATTGTTTTCCTACTGCGCTGCTTCGTGGGTGATATATAGTGCAACAGTTCTTGAAGGAATTAAGGCTGACATAGGTGCAAGCTATGTCAGCCTGATTTCCTGCATCGGGGTTGCATATGTTACCCATGATGCATGGCAGTATAATTTTGTGTTTCTTTAGAATTCAGCCCTGCTGCCTCTATGCATTTTGTAACTCTGCACTTTGCATTAATGTTCCTTTCTCATTGGTCTTAATTCATCCCTTGAAATGCCATGCAAGAAGGTCTATGGTCTCCATCAAGGGCCCACATCTCCACAGCCTTAGTAGTTGTACCTTATGATGTTCCTCCTCAATAACTCATGATGTTAGTGCATCAAATAAGTTCACATTAGCCATATAGAGAATAACTACCCCCCACCATGCAGAACAAGCTGCTAACTCCACACCGAATGAGTGAGTGTGGTGACATCATGGGCAGAAGAGCAAAGCTCAAGTTCCCTAATGATGTCACCACACCAGCTCATATTTTGATATTGTAGTTGCGCAAGTCAGATGACGGCCAGAAGAGGAGGCGAGTGGAGGGATTGTGATGGCTGCCATCAGGGAGGGGGGAGGGGGGACTGGGGTGCTCTGGGCAGTAGAGGGTGCCACTGTACACCAGGGGAAACTTTTACAAGGAGAGGGAGGGAGCACCACTGGACACCAGGGAAAGCAGTTATAGGGACTGGAAAGGGGGTTGGAAATCTTGGATTCGCTAGAGTGGGAAAGGCACAGGGGAGTGACACTGGCCCAAAGCAATATAACCTATGCCCCAGGCCAGTAAAACAGTGTTAATATTGAACCCAGGGTCCAACTCAGGAAGGCACCGGCACCAATATGAGGCAAGGGGTGGAGCTGGCAACAGGAAAAGAAAGGGAAGAGCGCAGCAAGCCCATGCATATTAAACTTGGTGCCCTTTATCGGCACAAAGTTTGCCTCCCAATGTCTACACGGCGTGACTTAGTCACCCAAACTATTCTCCCTAATATAGACTATGCTGATAATTGTCCATAGCTCTGCTCCTGCAATGTCACTAGCCAGACTGAATACCTTACTAAATTCTTTTTGCCGGTTTGTCACCTCCTCCCCCGTCACATTTACCACTGTACCCTCTACTCCTCTCTCTCTCCCTTATGCTCCTAGCCACAAGGCACCAGTTGCATAGCCTCTCCTTCATTGGCAAATTCTGGATCAGGACTCTCTCCTCCTACCTCAGCTCCTGTCTTTCTCCAGTTAGCCCCTCTGAGTGCTCCCTTCATTCTAGAGATGCTGGAACATTCTCCCTCCCACTCCCTCGCTCATGCTTGGACCAGGTGGCATTCTCTTACCATCCTCCTCACCTCTGGAATCAGCTCCCATGGGTCACCCACCGTGCCTCTGCCTTCTCTGCCCTCAAATCCCTGTTCCATGCCACCTCCACAGCTCCTTGCACTTGTCCCTACTCTCATTTCTCCCATCCTCCCACCCCTCACAACCCTTCCCCCTTGCCTTCCAAAGGCTCAGCATTCTAAGGGGCCCCAGTTCCTTTGATCTGGTATCCTTTCTTTTGTTTGATCTTACATCTTTGCCTCCTCTATCACTGTTGAGCTTAGTGTAGCTAATTCTTTCCATTATTGTTATGTACATACTCAAGTCTAACAATGTAACTATTGTTTTACTTTGTACTCATTTGATGCTACTGTATATACCTGGTATCTTTCACTTTACCAATCTGTTCACATGTACTTAACTATGTACACTTTTTGATATGTGCCTTTTGTGTTTTCCCCCCTGTATGTGTGTTGATCCCCCCGGGTAGCACCTAAAAACGAGCCTCGGCTCACTGTGACTTTCCCAGATATCAACTTTTAAATAAATAAATACTAAGCAACTGATCAATTCCACTGCAGATAAAAAAAGGTAGTATGCATCAGTTCTGTTTCTGCTTTTCTGTTTCCTTTTTTCCCCCTCATAGAGCTTTTTGGCTTTTCTAATCACCATCTTATGTCATTCTTTGACAGACTCTGATGACCCCAACCCCAACTGCTACTCCTCCCACTGTCACACCAGTGGGGATACACATAGGGAGAGGTGCAAGGGCTCAGGGCTACTGTCGTGTTTGGTGACTGGGGCACATTTCTTTTTCCTCATTTTCTTTTCCCAATCCCAGGCTGGCAGATGTGTCTGTGGCATGGGCACGCACTCAGCGACTGCCCCCAGCCAATTAGGAGGCTGTTGCTGCCACACCACCCAGCCTCAGCTGTGTCATGGTTGAGCTACTCGTGCTGTCCCCCTCCCCCAAAGAAGGAGAGCCATCAGTGGATGCTCAATCCTCCTTGGCTGGCCCCTGAGTGACCCTAGTCTATTCTCCAGCCAGGTTGCTGGCATAGCGGCAGATGATGTGCCCAGTGCGCCACCCCTCTGCCCCATTGGGCAGCTTATTATCTTTTCTGAATGTAATACGTAATGCAGAGCTAGGCTATGCAGCCGTAAAAATAATTTATTGCTTGAAGACGACAAACACCTGTAGTATAAAATAATTATATGAACTTGAGTAATTATAGTAGTAGTAGTAAAAATCTTTATTTTTATACAGGAATAGAATGTTACAATCTCACCATTAGGATCTGAAGGCCCTATTTACAAGGTGGTCCTGTTAAGTGTTTCAAATTTTTAAGAGTAAGACAAACATACAGTTTCATAATAAATGTAACAAGCATCAACATTACATTTATGCAATCGACATTTTAGGCCTTTCTAGGATTACTTTTCACCCATTACACATGCAACACACAGACAGTTCTTGCTTTAATGTTGTAATAAACATCTTGGGATTCCTAGCTACACTTTTCAGAGAATCACTTATTGAATTCCATATAGATATAGCCACAAAAGGAAAAGTCATCTCTCCAAATTTGTTTAGTGGCCTTGGTAATTAATATTCTCTCAAGTTTCTGTTCCTTAAGCCGTGTATGCATTCAGTTCTAATTTTTCAAACAGGTGTAATGGTTTTGCTAAATTTATAGTTTTAAAAATTAGATTCGCCCAGATTACTTTGCTTTTGTTTTTCAAAGCTAGCCATCCAAGTTCTTTATATAAATTACAATGATGTGAGTTGTAGTCGCATTGGGGAATACATCTAGCCAATCGATTATAAAGGACCTCGACCTTCTTCAATAAGGTTTTATTTAATTATTGCTCAAACTCTGATGTGTTGTACTATGTCCTAGTCAAACTGCACTACTGTATCTCAGACTCCATAAATAAAGCAGAGTTAAAAAAATAATTTATTGAACTATAAGTGGTCCTGTCAAGAATGCAACTCTCACTCCATTCATTAAAATGGGAGTCAAGAAGTCCCACCCCCATTATTATACAGGATGCTGTAGTAGTACAGACTACTGATCAAGTTACCATGCTCCCATTTAACTCTGTTTAATGCATACAATGCTGTCCAGATCTAGAACTAGCCACAGCACTTGGCACACTTCAGTTTAGGACAAACTGCAGTTTCACTTCGTGTAAGGGGGCGGGACAGGGGGTTAGCTTCCTTCAAGAACAGCCTGGTCATTGCTAAAACATAATGGTGACCAGGGGCTGAAGTTTTTTTTATGACAGTTTGAAACATAGGAGCAGACTTTTGACAGAAGACCACCATTGGTCAAGCCAGTCTATATCTGCTTCGTATTGTACGGAAACATATGTCTTATGCAAAACTTATCTGTGCCCAGGCTATGTGCAGAATGCTTCTTAGGATAGCTTAAGTCACCTCTGGAACAGTTTGAGCAGCATAGATCTAGTCTGCAGTTAATTACACTGGGGCAGTTTAGAACTTTGACCTCTCCCATCTCTCTTTCCAGTCTCCAAGAACAGATTTAGGGGTGGTGGTTGAGGCAGATAGGTAGGTAGGTGATCCCATGAACCTGAGTTCAAACAAAAACCTTATTCCTCTTACCTTATCAGGGATGAGATCAGCCAGTGTCCTTCTATTGAGCATTGCACTGATCAATCGGGTGGTACTAATGCCCAGTTGTACTGGTCTACCTTTAGACTACCAGCAGTAATAGATATTGTGAGGATTATCCAGACTCTGCGACCTACCTATTGTAAGTTGGACCCAGGCCCTACTCACCTGGTGGTGGGGTGTGTAGATGTTATCGGCCCAGTCCTGGCTGGGATAGTGGTGGTGTCATTAGAGAGAGGATCTTTCGGATCCTTAAGGAGGTTAATATACCCCTTTGAAAAACCCTCTCTTGACCCCGACTGCCCAGCAAATTATAGACCAGTCTCTAACCTCCCTTTTGTAGGGAAGGTTATTGAGAAGGTGGTCGCTCTGCAACTGGAGGATCATTTGTCCAACCACAATATCTATGACCCTCTCCAATCCGGCTTCAGGAAGAGGCACAGTACAGAGACGGCTCTTGTAAGGGTATTGAATGATCTCCTGATGGCAAGAGATCGGAGGACCAATTCCATCTTGGTTCTCCTGGATCTCTCAGCAGCATTTGACACCGTGGATCATGGGGTATTGCTCGACCGCCTGTGGTTTCTCTGTGGTCTGAGGGGAGCAGTCCACAGTTGGTTTCAATCTTTTTGGAGGCAGATCTCAGAGTGGTGTCTGGAGTTAACACCTCGGCCCTCACTGTCTGCCCTGTGGGGTACCGAAGGGGTCGGTGCTGTCCCCTATGTTATTCGAGGTGTATATGCTTCCATTGGGGGACATTATAAGACGGTATGGGCTGAGTTTTCACTGTTATGCTGATGATTCTCAGCTCTACCTGTCTTTTATCCCTGATCAGGAGTCAGATTCCATTACGATGTTTAATAACTGGCTCCTGGAGATTCAGGACTGGATGAGTGCTAGTTGGCTTAGGTTGAATCCAGGGAAAACTGAGGTGTTGGTTGTGGACCCTGGAGGGAGGATAACAGGGGCTTGGACGGGGAAACCCTTGGGTTTATATCTTGGGGGGGCCCAGCTTCTTGCCTCTGGCCAAGTACGTAACCTGGGAGTAATTTTTGATGAAAGCCTGACTATGAAGATGCAGGTGTGGCTGTAGTCAAATCTGCCTTTTTTCATCTGAGGAATATTGCCCTGGGGAAACACTTGGTTCCACGGGAAGATCTTCCCATTTTGGTTCACGCCTTTGTTACCAGCCATTTTGATTACTGCAATGCGCTCTATCTAGGGCTGCCGGGGGTGGATATCCGCCGCTTGCAGCTTGTGCAGAACGCGACGGCCAGGCTGTTGATGGGAGTTTCACGATCTAGCCATATGGCACCTGTGCTGTGTGATTTGCACTGGCTGCCAGTACAGTGGCGGATCACCTTCAAGGTCGCATTATTGACCTTTAAGGCCCTACATGATTTGGGACCCCACTACCTGAAAGAGCTCTTGGTGCCTTATTGTCCTGCCTGTTCTCTTCGCTCCTCTGATGAGGGATTGCTAGAGATTCCCAGGGTACGTCTAAAGATGTCTGGAGGTAGATCTTTTGCCTATATGGCACCAACCCTGTGGAATTCTCTACCTTGTCAGATACGAGAATGCCTAACTGTTGAAAGTTTTAAAAAACAATTAAAAATTTTCCTTTTTGCCTTAGCATTTGCTGGTACATAATGAGTAAGTGTACTGTATGATTGTTTGATTTATTGTTTGAAATGTGATTTTAATTGTTTTAGTGTAAAAGCGCCCTGAGCTTGGGAAGGGCGCTTAATATAAATAAAATATTACTTACTTACTTACTTACCTTGTGGTGCTGGGTCGGCCTTTTCCTTTCTTAGGCATGATTCTGCCTAGTCTCTGTCAGAGAAGCACCTCAGCTCCACCTCTGTGCAGAAGCTCATGAAATACTGTGCTAAATGTTCAAGAGGAGAAGGGGTTAAATAGCAGTGCAGTGGTCTCCAGGGGATGCTCCATCTTTTCATTCCCTGTTCTGGTCAGCCTAAGGTCATACTGTGGGGTGAGACAAAAGCATTAATTGTAACTCTTTTAGCACTTCTCAAGCAGTGTCCCTGCATTCATATTTTGAAGTATTTTACAGCAAGGTGCAAAAATGGCATGAATACTTATAAGCAGACTGATTAAGCCGAGCCAGTGTCTGGCTAGTGAAGCCTCCTGAGTGTAAGTAGTCAAGTGTGTAGTATCATTGTGATGAAAGTATTACCATGGGTGGGGGAAGGCTTTACTTACAGCCTTGGGCATGTGTCACTACTTAGTAAATGTTATGGGGGGGCACTTGAAACTGTCCTTGATGAATTAAAAGTTTGGGGCATATTTTAGTAATGGTTCTGTATCAGGTTTCTCCAAATCTCTAAAAATTCAAAGGAAGGAATTAATTATTTACTGTATAGATGTTTATGTCCCCAGCAGTCAACATCAGGGAGATACCCTTTGTTCAGGGATGTACTGTTTGTTCAGGGAGATACCCTGTGTACAAGGATATATCCTGTTTAGGGTGTGTACAAGGATATATCCTGTTTAGGGATATAGTCTGCGTTCAGGGAGATGACCTGTGTTCAGAGATATACCATGTGTTCAGGGAGATATCCTCTGTTTTGGGATGTATCCTGTATTTTGGAATGTGCCCTGTTGCTCAGGGATATGCCGTCTTGCGGGATATACCCTGCGCTCCGGGATATACCTTGTATTCAGACATACAGCCTTTGTTCAGGGAGACTAGATACCCTGTGTACAGTGACAACCAGGACTGATGACATTGCTCTTGAATTTATGTTTACTGTTACTTTATATTTTCTCTTGCTGTTTAGTCTGTAACTCCCAGATTGTGCCTGAAAATAGGCATATACAGTATATGCCTAGTGTATGTTACCTGGTATAAAAAAATGAATAAATACTTTGTGTACGAGGATATACCCAGTGTTCAGGGATACAGCTTATGTTCAGTGATATACCCTCTGTAAAGGGATATAACCTGTTCAGGGACATACCCTTCATTCAGGGAGATACCCTGTGTTTAGTGATATACCATCAATACAGGGATATACCCTGCATTAGAAACATAGAATTTGACAGCAGATAAGGACCGTCTGGCCCACCTAGTCTGCCCGTTTTTCCTTACCTACTGTATCACCACAGCCCCTTCTTAAACTCTGGCTTATCCCCTTTTTTCTTATGAATAAGGTTCCTTTATGCCTATCCCAGACTTTTCTGGACCCCATTTTAGTTTTTGCCACCACCACCTCTGCTGGGAGGCTGTTCCAGGCATCCACCACCCTCTCTTTGAAGAAGTACTTCCTCACATCCCCCTTGAGTTTACCCCCCTCCAGCTTCATAGCATGACCCCTTGTCCTTGAGCATCTTTTTTTTCTGAAAAATGCTTCCCTCTTTAACCTTATTTATACTTGTGAGGTCTCTCTCTCTCTCTCTCTCCCTCTCCCTCTCCCGCCAGGGTAAACACATTAAGGTCCTCCAGTCTTTCCTCATAGGGCTTTTGATGCAGACCATACACCATTTTGTTTGCCCTCCTCTGGAGCACCTCCACTCTTTCTACGTCCCTCCGGAGATGAGTGCTCAGGGATATACCCTGCATTCAGTAATATAATCTGTGTTCAGGGATATAACATATGTTCAGTGATATACCATGCTAAGGAATATACCCTGTGTTCAGGTATATACTCGTGTTCAGGGCTATACCCTGAGTGTGGGAATATAACCTGTTCTTTGCTCCAAAGCAATGGAACTCCACCCCCCAATTCATCCCAGTCTTTTGGCATTCTGCAGTAGGTATCATAAGTATATCCTTAAATTATCCAGTTGCTCCTGCCCTTGAATTCTACTGTTTTGCCAATAATTTCTTAACAGAATAATCCTGTTTGCTTATCATGGTGCTGTGTAATGCTCTTAAGTAAAATGTAACTCTCCTTCTACTTGGACTTTTCTTTGTTATGCTCTTTTTAGTTTCAAGTATTGCACTGTATTGTTTTCTTGTGTGGCATTTTATGTTTCTTGTGTGGAAATAATAGGCATTTTATTGGTTAGTGTACCTACCTGCTTAATAAAAATTAAACAATAAATATAGCCTGGGTTCAGGGAGATACCCTGTTCACAAGGATATAACCCGTGTATGGCGATATACCCTGTGTTAAAGGATTGTACCCTCTGTTCTGGAATATACCCTTTGCTCAGGGATATACTTTGTGTTTAGGGATATAAGAACAGGTTATTCGCCTGTAACAGTAGTTCTAAGAGAGGTATATGTTGTTCACCCACACTGTTTGGCATGTCCTTTCCTTTAAGAATCTTGCTGGAAGGTCTTTAAGCTGGCTCCTCCCACCCACCC
The DNA here is from genome assembly GCA_016271365.2 of Neoceratodus forsteri. Classification (NCBI taxonomy): domain Eukaryota; kingdom Metazoa; phylum Chordata; order Ceratodontiformes; family Ceratodontidae; genus Neoceratodus; species Neoceratodus forsteri. Next base: position 159,678,648 of record JADMNL010000030.1, on the reverse strand, counting down.
GGGTGGTATATCCCTTGGCTCTGCCCCTTGATGCCAGATCTTGCCCACTGGAAGCAGAGGGTTGTGCGTCGAAGCCGGGGAGGTCGGGTGGGTTCGTGTGGATGAACAACATATACCACTCCAAGAACTACTGTTACAGGTGAGTAACCTGTTCTTCTAGGATTGTGGATATGTTGTTCTATCCATACTGTTTGGCAGATTCCTAGCAGTTCTCTGGGAGGAGGGAGGCAAGGTGCACACCCCCTACTTAGGGAACAGAGATTGGAGAACTGAGGCCCAAAAACCAGCATCCTGGCATGACTCTAGGTTGATGTGGTAGTGGGAAATAAAGGAGTTTGCTGACTTCCAGGTAGCAGCCCTGCACATATCCTGGATAGGGACGTCCCTAGAAGCAGCCACCGATGCAGCAGTATGGCGGGTGGAATGAGCTCTTATCCCTATGGGAGGCTTCTTGCCCACCAACTAGTAGCAGAGATCAATGCAGGATGTTTTCCATCTGCCATTTGTCCGCTTTGCTGCAGGTCTGCCAGGTGCGGCTTCAGCATAGGTAACAAACAGCTGGTGAACCTGTTCCCGAATTCCAGCCATGTGTTCTTTGTAATAAGAGAGCACTTGTCTCAGGTCCAAGGTATGGAGCCTGTACTCGGCCTCCGAGGTGTAACTGGGGTAGTACACCGGCAGAGTCAACACCTAGTTGAGGTGAAACTCCAACACCACCTTTGGAAGGAATTTCAGGTGGGGGCACAGGATAACCTTGTCCCTGTGGAAGACTAGGTAAGGAGACATGACAGAGAGTGCTTGTAGCTTGTAGTGCCTTTAAAGAAATGTCAGACCACCTTCTCCTGAGCCACTGTCTGCTGAACGGCCTGCACCCAATAAGCAGAGATGGCTGCCAGGTGCACTTTAAGGGTCATAGATCGAAGACCCCTTTGGAGAGAGACCAAAGGTAGTCGAGGATGCTAGCCACCGGACAGGACAAAGGGTCCAATCCCTTGCCCTGACACCAAATGGAGAATCTCTTCCATTTGAAGGCATAGCACATCCTGGTCGACTTCTTCCTAGATGCCTCAACTACAGTGAGTACATCTTTGGAGAGACCCAAAGCCTGGAACTCTAGCCACTCAGGAACCAGGCTGTCAGGTGCAGAGATTGAAGGTCCAGATGGAACACCTTCCCCTGACTGATCGTGAGCAGGTCTGGGCATGCTGGAAGATGTCTCGGTGGTTGGTGTTGAGACTGAGGAGATCTGGATACCAGAACTGGCGAGGCCAGTCTGGGCTACTAGGATCACCTGTGTCTTTTCCCTCCTGACCTTGAGGAGAACCTTGTGAACCAACGGAAGTGGAGGGAAGGCATAGAAGAGGCCTGGGGTCCACGGCCTCAAGAAGGCATCCTCCTGCAGTGAGCCCTGCTGAAGGGGCCAGGCATGAAACAGCCTCAGCTTTGCATTCTCCCTGGAGGTGAACAGGTCCACCTGAGGTTTGCCCCAGTGGGAGAACAGACTGTGTACTACCACTCACGGGGCACCTTGCCCACACAGTTGAGGGCATCTGTCAGTTGATTCGAGGCTCCTGCCACATGGATGGCTAGGAGATCTTCCTCCAGTCAGCTCACGAGGGTCCAGATGTGGAGCGCTTCCCTGCACAGAGGCTGGGAGTGTGTGCCGCTCTGCTTGTTGAGATAGTACATGGTCGTGGTATTGTCCATCTGGATCTGCACCACCTGAACCCAAAGGAATGGAGTGAATGCAGTCAGTGCCAGCCGAACTGCTCGGAGCTTCAGTAGGTTGATATGACATCGGGATTCCTCGGGGGTCCAGAGCCCGTGGACTCTGTGAGTCCCCATGTGGGCACCCCAGCCTGTGAGAGAGGCATCAGTCATCAGAATGACCGTTGGCTCGGGGCAGACAAATGAGATCCCTTCCTGCAGGTGTTCTAGGATGGTCCACCATTGGAGAGCATCATACATCTTCTAGGTCACAGTGACCAGCTGGTCAAAGTGACCATGTTGCTGAGTCCCCTGGCTGGCCAGCTCCCATTGGAGGGGGCACGTATGCCACTGGGCCCATCAGACAACGGCAGTGCAGGCCACCATGTACCCCAGAAGGTGCAGGAAGTCCCAGGCAGGGCACAAGTGCCCAACCAGAAATGATCGGGCAAAGAAGGAGAGAACCTCTGCCCTGTCAACCGGGAGCCTGGCTTTGGCTTGGCAAGAGTCAAGCTCTGCCCCGATGAAGCAGATCACCTGCGAAGGCACGAGTTCTGACTTGGTCTTATTGACAAGGAGACCAGGTTTGATGCGGGTCTGGAGAGCCAGACCCCTGGATTTCTCCACCTCCTGTATGGAGGGACCCGCTATGAGCCAGTCATCAAGATAGGGGTATAACTCTGACCTCCCTGATGCCGAAGGCTGGCTGCCACCACCGCAATGCATTTGGTGAAGACCCAGGGGGCCAATGACAGGCCGAACGGCATGGCTTGGAACTCAAAGAGTGCTCCCTCTGCTCGGAAGTGGAGGAACCTTAAGTGAGATGGACGGATCAGGATGTGAAAGAACGCATTCTGGAGCTCCAGTGATAGAACCACATGTTCTGCTCAAGAGATAGTATGATCTGAGACAGAGTTACCATCCTGAATGTGCGAGACCTGAGAAATTGGTTCAGGTGGTGCAGATCTAGAATGGGGCACCAGCCCCCTGTCCATTTTGGGAACAGGAAGTACCTGGAAATGAACCCCGGGTTGACAGGGGATCCACGACTCTGGCCACTATCTCCTTGCAGAGGAGTTGGGCGATGTCGTCTTGGAGAGCCAACTGAGTGTGCACAGACACCATCTCGTCCCATGGGGTCTAGGCTCGGCTTGGTGGGTACTGCTCAAATTCTAGAGGCAGCCCCTGGCCAACCACTTCCAAAACCCACCTGTCCATTGTGACAGTGGACCAGGTGGAAAGGAAATGCCAGAGCCGGCTCCCAGTGGGAGGACCTAGAGCTGGTGTGGTGGTTATGAGGTTGGCAACCCCCCTCCCGTCACTGTGCAGGTTTGGAGGAGGAGGAGGATCTGGTTTGGGGACCACCGGGACCCTTTCCTCCGGGCATACAGGCTGCCGGGGGCCCTGACTTGGGCCAAGGGTAACAAGGTTGCACCTGCTGCTGTTGCTGCCCCAATTGAAAATGGGGCTATTTGGCCGCAGGGGCAGAATTCCAAAAAGGTTTTCTTTTCTGCTTTTTGGAACCCTGAGATTCCTTCTGAGCAGAGGTCACAGAGTCCAAGGTGGCACTGAACTTCTCTATGCACTGGAGGTGACCACCTACTCCTGGGCCAAAGAGATCGGTACCCAGGAAAGGGATGTCCATCAATTTGTGCTGAGTGTCCACCATTGAAGGTGGAAACCCTCAGCCAGGCCCTGTGGTGCATGGCAACTGCAGTCGCCATGGAGTGGGCACAAGAGTCCCTGATGTCCAGTGCCATCTGGAGTTGCTGCTTCACAACCGCCCGGCTTTGGTTGCAGACCTGCTTGACTGTGGTCTGCAGGGAGTTGAAGAAGGACTTCATCCAGAGAGCCCAAGAGGGCATGAGAAAAATGCGCCATGATGATGGCTGAGCTTGCCTGACAAATTCCAAGTGAAGAGGCAGCATAGACTTTCCAGGCCAAATGATTCAGTTTCCTGGACTCTTTGTCCTGGGGTCTATTGGTGTCTCCCAAATTTCCTGAGCGCCTAAACACAGATTCGGTCATGAACCCCTCAGCTGAGGGTGCTGTATGAATCCCAAGAGGGAGCCAATGGGGATTGCATACTTGCAGCCCATCTGGGCTGAAGGTGCAGGGCAGGAGGCAGGGTGCGGCCACAGCTCCAAGCCCAGGCCAACAATGGCCTCAGCCACCGGGAAGGCCTCTGTTGGAGAATCCCCTCATTTGAGGATATCAGTGAATGGGTATTCGGCCTGTTTCTGGATGGGCTCCAAGGGCATCCCCATGAATTCGGAGATGAGACGGAGGATACCGATGAAGGAAGTGGGACCCTCCTCCGTTGAGAGACTCTCTATGGATTCATCATCCAAAAGACAGGAATGCAAGTCAGAGTCCTTAGACTCCGAGGAGTCCGGATAGATCAGCCGGCCACCTGAGTCACCTTCCACCTGCCTAGGATGGTTGGGAGTGAGGGTGATAGACAGCCTATGTGGAAGGCCCATGACTGGCTGAGACTCCTTGACAGGAGCCCCTGAGATAGGCTATTTAGGTGGCAGTTCCACCTGAATTGGTGGAGAGGCCAGTTTCGGTCGAGCTGGGAGAGTCTTGACCGGCTCCCCAGGCGGAGGGATGGTATAGACCAGCTCCTGAGGAGTCGGCATTGACCTGGAGGGTGACAGCCAAGTGATGGATGGAGTCAACTTTGGGCCAGTCATAATCAGCTGCTGCCACATCAAATCCTCGTAGCACCGATGCACCCTATGTCTAAGCCTCTTCTCTTCCAAGCAGGACGAGGAAGAATGGCAGCGGTACCACTTCTTGGAGTACTTATGTGCTTTCTTTGACCTATCAGTCAAAGGGGTCTGAGACCTCAACTTAGACCAATGGGGAGACCAATGGGGTCGCTTGGAAGGAGCCGGGGAAAACCACGGCTCTTCCAGGTCAGGGACCGGGACCGTGAAGAGGTTCTCGGCGAGCTGGGTCTCCTCCTCAGTGGGTCCAGGCAGGACCGGGGTCCTGAATAAGGAGTTGTCAGCCTCATCTAGCGCTGATGGTTTGACGGGGTCGATCATAATCTTGACTGGGTCGTCATCCCGCGTCTTGGCCGGCTAACCTGACGGGGGTACCATGAAGCCAGCGGCCGAGGCTGCAACCTCGACCAAAGTCAAGACAGCAGATTCTTGGAATCGAGATCTTTCACAATTTCAAGAACATCATCAGTGAGACAAACCTTCTTTTTGCTCCTTTTCCTTTTTATGGGAGAGAGAGACATGTGCACCCAAAGGACCTCTCCTTTGATGGGGAGAGACTGGCAAATCTCCTTAAAGGAGCCTGAGAAGGTGGAGCCCAAATTGAGTGAGACGAAGACTGACAGGGAAGAGGACCAATCAGCGGCCTGTGCCACCTCCTCTTCGAAGGCCTTCATCTATTCCAGCTGCTCAGCGGATCCTGCAGCCACGGAGACCACCGAACGGGCCTCTTTTGATTTGATCGGCAGGTTCTATTTTTCCGGTCTGCCCAATTGAAGTAGTGCGAGATGATCGTCCAAGACATTGGGTTGGAACGCGCGACAAATTTCGCATGCCTGGGTGTCGTGATCATGACCCAGGCAATAGACACACGAGGCATACGTGTCGGTCTGAGACATCTTTTGCCCACATGGGCAGTGGCGGAAACTGGGCAAGGACTTGTCCTCCATAATGGTCATAATCGCGAAGTGATTTGAGGAAACTTGAACGAGTTTAAGCTTTGGTAAAGTCAGAGATTTGTTCACCAGGGCCTACTGTAATGCGTGAGTGATAAGGAGGGAACCTGAATCTTCCAGCAGAAAGGAAGATCTGGCAACAAGGGACGGAGCCGAGGGATATACCACCAGGCTGGGTTGGAGGATCCAGCTTAAAGACCTTCCGGCAAGATTCTTAAAGGGAATGGACATGCCAAACAGTGTGGATAGAACAACATATCCACAATCCTAAATCCTATGTTTAAGGATATAACTTGTTCAGGGAGATACCCTGTGTTCAGGGATGTACCCTGTTTTTAGAGCGATACCCTGTGCTCTGGGATGTACCCTGTGCCGCGGAATATAACTGTGCTCTGGGATACGTGCTGTGCTCTGGGATATAGCATGTGTTCAGGGATATCGCACTCTGTGCAAACATGTATCACTGGGATGTTGTTCCCTGGAAGCCCATCCTTTTGGAGTGCCTGGTAGCGCCTTGGATGTAAGCAACAACAGGCCTCACTTGTTATCCTTCAACCAATGGAATTTTTCCCCGTCTAGCTTTCCAGCAAGAGTGAGACAACTTAGATAATGTGAAATCTTTCATTGTATGTTTCAACACACCAGCCTTCCAGCTTACACAGGGCCTTTCTTCAGGTAATGGTAGTTACATAGATACTTAGACACTGTCGGCAGATAAGGGCCTATGGCCCCCCAGTCTGCCTGTTCTTACAAAATATAGCTAAGATATTGAATTGTGCTGACCTTTTTACAATCATTAGCCATTGCAAAAGAGAGGAGATTCCTAATTTCATGACAAGATGGCTATTAGCAGGTTTGCAGGGCTTCTTCTGTTGCCATGTACTGGAGCCCTAGACAGGGTGGAGTTAGATTAAAGTAAAGCGAATTGCTTAGTTTTGAAAAATCAAACCAAATAACTTAATTCAGTTAGGCATGGGAAAGCTAAACTGGAAATATGTGCCCACAGAAATCAGTCTCAACCTCTGCCTCACATTGAATGAACTACGAGATTTATTTCTACCCTCAACTTTCTTGAGTGCTCCGATTGTGTCTGTTGCTCATTGGCTGGTCAAAGGTGTGTATCTCAGTTTACAGAAGTTTGCCAAGAGGACATAACATTGGTGACGAGGATGTGGTACTCTCGCCTGCAGAAAAAAGAAATGCTATACAGAAATGGCCATAAGAAAATGTAGTGTGCTCTCTGGTAGTGAAAGTTGTGTTTGCAATTTTCCAGTACTAGAGTACAGTCTTAGCTCTGATAAAGAATAGGTACTTACCATAACAGCAGAGCTTCGAGAAAATCTCCTTATTGAGCCACATCATGGAATCGTAAGCCGTCAGTGTCAGGACCACAGAGAAGTGTGTGCTGGTTGGGGCCACCCACATCAGTGCACCTCATCAGCACCAATGTAACATGGGTATCCACAGTATGCCTCAGTTTCCTGCCAGAGACAAGTTCTGAGGATCATCAGACTGGCAGGGACCAAAGCGACCAGGACCAAACCAGGCACACAGGAGAGGACATGGAAACCTGAGTACAGCTGCCTAAGGGGGCATCAGAGGAGAACCTGCTTGCGAGAATAGGCAGGAGTCACCCAACACCCGACAAGGAGGGGGAAGGCGGGCAGGAGAGCTATGGCTCAACGGAGAAAATTCTCTCAAAGATCTACTGTTATGGTAGGTAACTCTTCTATCTTCAAGGAGCTCTCCTACCGTTGAGCCACATCATGGAACGATTCCAAAGCAATACCGAGCACTGAGGGGAGGTGGCAGGACCTAATGATTCTGAGTAAGGAGACCTTGCTGAACGGTGTGAGGCCAAAGCCAGCACATCTAAGAGAGATGATGTCAAGACAATGTTTAGTAAATGTATGAACAGTACTCCAGGTGGTAGCAGCTCCTATTTCAGCCACAGACACAGTGTGAAAACAAGCCACTAAGGCAGCCACCCCATGGGTGGAATGAACAGGACAAGGAAGCTGCTTACTGCACTTTTGGTAACAAAACTTAACACAACTGGCCAACCATTTTGACAGGACTTGTTTAGAAATTGGGGAGCCCACCATCCGGGGGGGTTGGGGAGCCACAAACAGCTGTGAGAATTTTGTACAATCCCTGGTATGATCTAAGTATCAACACAGCGTCCTGTGGACATCTAGTGTATGCCAGCGACATCCCCCACTGTCTCTGGGAGCCAAAAAAATAAACAGAAAGGTCAGTGTCTGATTTGGTGTTCTCTCGGATACAACCTTCAGAAGGAAATGGGGATTAGTAGGTAATGTAACTGTATCCTCGTGGAAAATAAGGAAAGGAGGGTCTCCCACTAGAGCATGCAACTCTGAAATCTGTTTTGCAGATGACATAGCCACTAGGAACAGTGTCTTCCAAGAGAGGAAGTGGAGCTCACAAGTAGCAGTAGGCGCAAAAGGAGGCACAGCCAGGGTCTCTAGGACCTAATTAAAGTCACACACTGGAACTGGATTGTGGACCTGAGGGGTTGTAGAAAGGAGGACGCCTCTGAGGAACCTTAAGGAAACCTCAAGCTTGGTCACTGTCTTGCCCTCTTTGAGTGCATGGAAAGCAGACACTGAAGTCAAGTGGACCATTACAGAGGTATATCCCAGGCCTCAGTACTTAGGGGACAAGAAGTAGTCCAGCATTTGATTAACTGGACATGTTAAGGGACACAGAGCATGTGTACTACACAAAACTGTTTCCATTTTTGTGTTAAGTGTACAGTGTTGATGACTTTCTAGCTGCCAATAGAACAGCAGCAACTGCCGGGAAAACCCTGAAGTGGGACAGCTCTACGTCCTCAGGAGCCAGACGTGGAGGTACAAGGATCATAGATCTGGGTGCACCAGAGCACCCTGCACCTGTGTCAAGTCCTACCCACAGGGAAAGCGGGAGAGCACGTTCCACTGCCAGCTGCTGAAGCAGAGGGAACCAAATTTGTCTGGGACAGTAAGGGCCACCAGAATCGGAGTGGCCAGCTCGGCCTACAGCTTGACCAGGACCCATATGAGAGGGAATGAGGGGAAAACATACAGGAAAGTACAGTTACATAAGACCTTACTGTAACAGTAGATCTTTGAGGAGTGTCTCTTGCAGCAGGTAATACACTTGGGTCATCGCCAGAGGTCGCTGAGGTGCATGGCAGCTCTTCTAGCAGTCATTTCCAGGGGCCACCCACACATGACATCACCTTCCCATTTCCTATATAAGTGTGGGTGGTTCCCTGGTATCCTCAGTTTCCCCCACCGGATTCGGCTCACTAAGTGAGGACCGAGGGGAAGCTGAGGTACCATAGGTATCCCCACCCAAAAGTCACTGGACCAGAATTTGTTCTCCTAGAGAAGGAGGGGGACGGAGGGTGGGATCGTACCTGCTGCAAGAGACACTCCTGAAAGATCTACTGTTATGGTAAGGTCTTACTTAACTGTATCATCTTACACAGAGTGGTCTGTTGCAGCAAGTAATACACTTGGGATGAATCCCAAGCAGTAAACCCAAGAAGGGTGGAATTATGACAGGAGGCCTTGTAGGACAGCTTGGCCAAAGGCAGTCCTACGGCGTGAAGCAACATCTAAGTTGTAATGCTTTGTGAAAGTATGACTCGTGGACCAGGCAGCTGCATTGCAAATATCTGTAATAGAGGCCCCTTTAACGTAGGCCACTGTGTTGGCCATAGCTCTGGTAGAATGGGCTTGGAAAGGTCCTGGTAATGGCTTGTTGTATTTTGTGTAGCAAAATGTTATACAGTGTGCTAGCCAATTGGAGAGGGTCCATTTGAGACCGGGAGGCCTTCCCTGCTTGAGGAGAAGGTGACAGAAAGTTGAGAGGTCTTCCTAATCGACTTAGTTTGATTAGTATAGTATGTAATATACGATGGACATCTAGAGTATGTAAGAGGTATTCACCTCGATTGGAGTGTTCAGGATAATACACTGGTAACTCCAGGGATTAATTTAAGGTGTGTTCAGACACTACCTTAGGTAGGAAGGAAGGGCTGGTGTGAAGTGCTGCTCTGTCTTTGTGAAAAATTAAATAAGGTTCTCTACACATGAGGGCACGAAGCTCAGAAATACATCGAGCTGAAGTGACAGCCACAAAGAATAGTGTTTTCCAGGAAAGAAAACAGAGGTCACAAGTGGCTGCTGGTTCAAAGGGCTCAAGAGTTAATTTCTCTATTAGAAAATTGAGAGCCCACAGTGGAGTGGGTCTCCTGATAGGTGGCTTAATATGTAACATTCCTCTTAGAAACACTTTGGCTAGATGATGTTGAAACAGTAATCTGCCTATTAAGAGGTTCATGGAATGCCAAGAGATAGAGGTCAAATGGACTTTGATAGAGGAATAGCATAATCCTGTCTCGGCAATCGAGGCCAGGTAATCCAAGACTTTCATCAGTGGATAGGAATAAGTATCCAATAATTGGGAAGCAGCCCAGATGGAAAAGTGTTTCTATTTGGCATTATATGTTTCCCTGGTTTACGTGAGGCCAGAAAAATATTAGCAACAGTGGAAGACACTTGTAGATGTGCTATGAAAGCGTCCTCAGGAGCCAAGCGCGAAGGTGTAGTGACTTCAGGTTGGGATGTAGAAGGGTCCCTTGATTCTGAGTCAAGAGATCTGGTCTTATTGACAACGGAATGGGTTCCTCCACTGAGAACTGTTGAAGGAGGGGGAACCAGACCTGTCGAGGCCAGAGGGGCTATGAGGATCATGGTGGCAGGTCTGAGTTGTAGTTTCAGTAGAGTCCGTTGCAGGAGAGGAAGGGGGGCAAGCATATAAGAAGAGTCCTGTCCATGGTTGGGACAGGGCATCTACCATCCCTTTTTGCTCAGGATAATGGAATAGTATCTGGGGAGACGATGATTTACTGGGGAGGCAAACAGATCCAGTTGCGGGGCCCCCATAGATGAAAGAGTTTTTTAAGCACTTTGTGATGAAGTGTCCATTCATGTGTGGACGACTGGCAACTGAGAAGGTCGGCCAGGAGATTGTGACGTTCTGGTAGATGGATGGCTGTCAGTACCAGGCGTTGCCGTATGGCCTCCTACCAGACTGCAAGCGTCTCTTTGCATAGGGAATGGGACTTTTTACCTCCTTGCTTGTTGAGGTAGAACACTATTGCGGTGTAGTCTGATTGAATCAGCAACAGTCACAGGGATAAGTGAGGCTGAAAGACCTGGAGTGCTAAGCGAACCACCCTCATCTCCAGGAGATTGATGTGGGGATGAGGGATAGAACTAGTCCACTTGCCTTGTGTCCTGTAAGGACCTAGGTGTGCACCCCACTCTTCCAGGGAGGCATCCGTAGTCAAAGTCTGCTGGGGTGGGGGGTGGGACTGGAAGGGCATGCCTTGACATAGATTGTCCCGGAGGGTCCACCATACTAGGGTGGACCGTAATGTGGGAGTGACTGATTTTGTCTTTGAAATTTCCTGTTCTTTGAGACCACTGGTTCTGGAGAACCCACTGGACAGGTCTCATGTGAAGACAGGCAAATGCTACCATAGGGATGGTAACAGACATGTGTCCTAGGGGGCATAACATACATCTGGCTGTGATTACTTTCTGGGTTTGTATCTGAGAAGCCAGAGATAGAAGTTTGTCTTGTCTGTCAGCCGGGAGATAGGCCCTGGTAGAGACAGTGTCTAAGACCGCTCCTATATATTGGAGAGACGTGTAGGGGTCGGATTGGACTTTGGCCAATTTACAGTAATCCCTAGAGCCTGGAACAGAGTTAGAGTTGCTTGTAGGGAGGAGAGCAGAGAGATTTTGGACCCTGCCTTGATGAGCCAGTCATCCAGATATGGAAGACAAAGAGCCCGTCCCATTGTAGGGCTGCTGCTGCTACTACTGCTAGGCACTTGGTAAATACTTTCGGGGCAGATGAGAGGCCGTACAGGAGCACTTGAAATTGGTAATGTTGTCCCAACATGTGAAAACGAAGAAACCTGTGGTGGGCAGGATGGGGGATATGTAGATAGGCTTCCTTCATATCTACAGCACATAACCAATCCCCTTGTTTCAACATTGGCATAATGGAATTTTTCAGTTGTCTGAGGTCTAGTATTGGTCTAAGATCTCCAATCATCTGGGTACCAGGAAGAAGTGGGAATAAAACCTCTTTTGGTGTTCTGCAGGTGGTACTGGGTAAACAACCTTCTTGGTTAGAAGAGCCTGCAGTTCTTCCTGGAGAATAGGAATATGGTTGGGTGGGTAATGGACAGAGCAGGGGGATGAGGGGGAAGCCTGAAAAGTAGTTCCAGGGTGTGATCCCTCTGGATAATCTGAAGTACCCACTCATCCTATGTGATTGTTTTCCAGACCTCTAAATGGAGGGCAAAATGACCGCCCATGGCTTCCGAGGCCTGGTGGAGGAAACATGAACAGAGTCCCAGTTGGTCACTGGGAGGCAGGCTGACCAGTCCAACCAGGAGGGTAGGAGTGGGTGCCCTTGGCAGCAGAGGTGGTGGTTCTGGAAGACTGGGAATGACCTGGAAATCTGCTTCTACGTGAGCCTCTGTATTTCCCACCTCTTTTAGAATAAAAGGAGGATTGAGGACGATAGGATGGCTGGGATGAATGGTACATGCCATGGACCGTGCGTAGTGTTCTTCCTGAAGATTGGAGATCATCCATCAGCATTTGGGTACCTGGACCGAAAAGTATGGACCCATTAAAGAGGGCATTGACCACTTTATACTTTACATCAGGTGTAAAACCTGAGATGCAAAGCCAAGTATGGCGATGCAAGGTAATGCCTGTTGCTGACATGCGGGCCAAAGTATTGACCGCATCATAGCCTGAATGAAGTAGATGTCGGGAGATGGAATTGCCAGTAGATATTGTAGCCAGTAATTGTTCCCTTTTCCTGTGAAGGAGGGAGTTTATTAACTAATTCTATGGCAGAGGACCAGAGTGTACGTTGGTATTTGATCATATGTCCCATATAATTTAGGATTTTGAGATTCATGATACCTGCTTGGAGAATGTTTTTTCCCCAGATAGTCAATCCTATGGGAATCTTTGTCAGGAGGTAAGGAGCTCATGTGTTTTGGTCATTTAGTACGATCATGAGCAGCAGTGATCACTAATGAATCTGCTTCAGGAGTAGTAGATAGAAAGGGGTGATTCAGAGGAGCCTGGTAGAGGCAATCTGCCTTGCAGGAATAGCCGTGACAGTAGAAGGCTGATTCCAGGTAGCAAACATAGCATTTTGGTAGGTCTGTATAACTGGGGGTACCACTAAGACTGGTTCCTCTGAGAGTTCTAGATAGTCTGCCATATCCTTTCGTTGTTTGTCATGTTTGGTAGTGGAGAAACCCACGACTTTTTGAATTTGGACCATCATCTCATGGAAGGATGGGTCATCAGGAGGAGAGGCAGCCACCTGATGGGATAAATTCTCATTTAAGGAAGAAATATCCAAAAGGGGTGACTGGGGCTGAAAGTCCAGATCTTGAAATTCCTCATTCTCTGGATCTCCGGTAAAATCTGCCAGAAATTCAGCCTCGTCTGATAGGTAGTCATCTATGTACAAGGGAGACGACCAGGGTGGCGAAGGGTTTCTGTTACCCTGGAAACATTTAGGTGGAGGGATAGGGAACGGGATGTGTGACTCGGCTCCCCTGGGTCGGAGGGCTGAGTATGCTGAATGGCATGCAAAATCTGCTGAACTATGAGGCAACGTCCACGGAAAAAGGGGGGGTAGGGAGGGGAGCTTCTGGGAAACCAAGGGGATTGTAAAGGGGATTGGATATGTAGTCTGAGCAGGTCTTGCCCCTGGGTGGTAAAGCCCAAGGTCCCGATCCCTGTTTGCCTGGCCCCTGTAGGAATACACCTGTGAAGGTGGAGGGGCAGTATGCATAGCAAATGCAGTAGGTTTCCCCATTGGAATGCAACCTGTCATCAACAGAGCCGCTGGGGAAACATGAGTAGGATGTTGAAATGAGGTCACCACTGACAGGAGAGAAGCCCCCATCAACGGAACGTCGACAGGACCCATAAAGGGTTCATTGTAGACTACCTTTAATGTGCTGGAAAGTGCCGTCGACGAGAGGGTGTAACCTCCCGTCGACGAGGTAGTGTTTGAATGCATTGTCGACGGTGGGGCACCTGTAACGGTGGCCGTTGACAAATGTTTAGGCACAAAGTGTGAGGAGGGCTTCTCCTTCTCTTTTCTGTGGCGTTTATGAGAATCAGTGGATAAGGAGCTCTTGGGATGAGCCCCCTGATTCTCCATGAGAGACAATTTCTGCTCCATTAAATGGTTTTTGATTTCCTGCAGCCGTCGACGATGGGTTGCCTGGTTGAAATCCCGGCAATGGGAGGGACTCTGTGGAGCCCAAGCTGACTGGCAGCAATTTTTACAGCTCCTTACAAGTCTGTAACAAAAGCTTAAAAACTACTATTTGGAGTAAAAATCCTAAGAAACTGGTGTTAAATTTGAGTTTACTACCAGAAAATACTATAAAATGGGGATTCCTAGGAAGGACTGAACAGGAGAAACCAGTGGAAAAACGAGTGCTATGACCCGACCTCAGAGCTCGCACTCGACAGCACAGGTTGATACAGTTCCAGAGACTGAGGAGACTCTCACATCGCTTGGGCTTAAAATACAGAGATTAATATCCTCTGTCTCAGATTTGAACACAAAGATGGACTCTTTTGGGGTACATGTGTCTACAATGGAAACAACGGTGGACTGTATTAAAAATGAACTATCCGTTGCTAAGCGGCAAACGGAAACAGCAGCCGCAGCCACCACAATGTTAATTAAAGAAAATGTGCAGATGTAGGCCCATCTAGAGACTTTAGAAAATCAGGCCCAAGCAGCGCATATCCGCATATTGGGACTGCCTGAGGTGATCGAAGGCGACCATCCCCTTATGTTTCTTCATGACTGGTTTATAGAGAAACTTGTACCCCCAGGACAGCAGACACAATTTGCCTTGCAGAAAGCATATTGTATAATCTCCAGGGGCCAAAGGGAAGAAACCGACAATCCTCATACACTGCTGGTGGTAACAGACGGGGTGGGCATACGGGACAGACTGCTACGTATGGCACGGCAAGCAGGTCCATTAATACAAGATGATCGGAACATATATTTGTTCCCCCGACATCAGTTATGCAACACGGATGCGCCATAAAAAGTTTGATGCAGTCCGTCAGAAACTGAGAGTCTCATCGATCCCACACGCAATGATTTATCCTGCCAAGCTTAGAATAGTTTATGAAGGGAAAGTTTAGATCTTTGCAGACCCAATGGAGGCGGGCAAATGGGCCACAAGACTTCAAGTGGATCGTCCGAAGCAAAGAAACATGACGGAAGGGGAGAGGTCCGACCTGGAAGATGAGGAAGATGACTGAAGCTGAGTATAGCTCTGCACTTTCCTTGTACCTCATAATTCGGTTGTTGTACATCTTGCCCAGTTGGGAGAAAATCAGACTTTAATTACTGACTATTAAGATACTAAACATGGACTGGGTAGTACCGTAACCATAAACAGCATGTTAGTTAAGTGGGAGAAAGATAGTTTTTAACTTTTCTCCTCAGTTGTTTGTTGTGAGGTAATATCATTCCCACTGTTAGGAATTACCTCCATTCCTGGATAAGCCACGTTGATAGAAATATGAAAAGCTAAGGTCTATTTTATTTAGGATTTGTTTACTCTGTCATTTAACTAGGGGCATTTAATAAAAGCCCCATTAAGATATAGCTTGCTTTTGTGAGATAGTATGTGGGAAATATAATGTTGCTGCCAAGTGTTTTATATACAACTGTTTTCAAAGATTCCTAAGAGATATAGTATGACACCATCAGCCCTAAATAGGGTGAATTATTCTGGGCCATGTATACGGACTTTAGAATTTTAGTGAGTCATACTGCTCATGGGCTCATATGCAGCTTCTTTCTTATGATTGACTTTGTGGACTCAAAGTTGTTACCCCCAGATGTGGTATCATAATATCCTGGATGCATCCATCCTATGATTAAGAAGGCTGTGACCTTCCTGGGAATGTATTGTTAATGACTGGTCTGTCTAAGATATGTAAAATATTATTTTGTATGAATAACTAAAACTAATAAAAATAAAGTACAAAAAAAAAGAAATCCTGGCAATGTATGCAGGAGGTGGTGTGGTGTGTGGGTCCCAGACACCTTACACAAGTGGAGTGGTTGTCAAAATGGTAGATTTTTCTACCGCAACGACAGGAACGGAATAGCACTATCTTGCTTGAAGATTCTTTGGACATTCATTGTTCAATGTTGTTTTGCTCAAATTCTCGTCAATGACTGCTGGTGAACTTGCACTAGCTGCTGTGTGCGAGCTGAAGACAGCGGGAAAATGAACTGAGGATACCAGGGACCGCCCACATGTATATAGGAACCAGGAAGGTGATGTCATGTGTGGGCCGCTCCTGGAAAAGACTACTAGAAGATCTGCTTTGTGCCACAGCAACCTCTGGCGATGACTCAAGTGTATTACCTGCTGCAAGAGACCACTTCGTGGAAGAGCCTCTCTTTCCAGGAGAGGAACAAAGCGTCTCGCCATAAAACTCTAGTCGCTGAAGTGAGCAGAAACACGGCAGTTTTGTGTTGTATGGGGTCACAAACATGTCTGTGTCTGGATGACCCTGTTTTCTTAAAGATCACGTGCAAAGGGTTTTGCATATTAACATAGAAACATAGAATTTGATAGCAGATAAGGACTGCTTGTTCCACCTAGTCTGCCCATTTCCCTTCCTAATGGATAAGCTGCAGATCCTAGTTAACCAACAGCCTACTTCCTCCTACCCCACCCCCACTGGAATTGCCTTATGTCTGTCCCATGCATTCTTGAATTCCCACACTGTTTTTGACTCCACGATCTCCTTAGGAAGTCTCTTCCATGCATCCACAACCCTCTCCATGAAAAAATACTTCCTCACATTACCTCTGAGCTGTCCCCCCTCTATCTTCAAATTGTGCCACTTTGTTCTTGCACATCTCTTTTTCTGAAAGATGCTACCCTCTTGGACTTTGTTGATTCCCTTGAGGTACTTGAACGTTTCTATCATGCCCCCTCTCTCCCTTCTTTCCTCAAGGGTATACATATTAAGCTCCTTTAGTCTTTCTTCGTATGTCTCCTGGGGCAGACCCTGCACCATTTTGGTTGCCCTTCTCCGGACAGCCTCCACCCTGTCTTTGTCTTTGCGGAAGTGGGGTCTCCAGAACTGCACAAAGTACTCCAGATGTGGTCTCACCAACTGTCTGTACAGAGGGATAACATCTTCCTATTTTCTACTGGTGATGCCTCTCCCTATGCATCCCAGTATCCCCCCAGCCCTCCTTACTGCCTTCTCACATTGCTTGTCCACCTTTAGGTCATCTGATATAACTACCCCTAGGTCCCCTTCCATTTTTGTTCTTGTCAGTATCTCACCCCCCATTGTATACTCTTCCCCTGGGTTTTTGTTTCCCAGGTGCATTACTTTGCATTTATTTGCATTTCTTCGCATTGAATCTCAGCTGCCATACATTTGACCATTCCTCCAACCTTGACAAGTCCCTTCTCATCATTTCCACCCCACCTTGTGTATCAACCCTGTTGCAGATCTTTGTGTCATCTGCAAAGAGACATACTTTTCCTTCCAGTCCCTCTGCAATGTCACTTATAAAGACATTAAAAAGGACCAGTCCCAGTACTGAACCCTGCGGTACCCCACTAGTAACCTCCCTTTCTTCACTGTGGACTCCATTTACTATTACCCTCTGTGTCCTGTTGTCCAGCCAATGTTTTACTAGGCTATGACCCTGGAACCCACTCCCAGGCTGGTCAATTTGTTTATTAATCTTTTGTGCGGGACTGTGTCAAATGCCTTGCTAAAGTCTAGGTAGGCCATGTCCACAGCCCCTCCCTGGTCTACTACTTTGGTCACCCAGTCAAAGAAATCAATTAGATTCGTCTGACATGACCTTCTTGCTGTGAATACATGCTGCCTTGGGTTCTGTACCCACTGGCCTCTAGGTACTCAAAAACAGGTTACTCATCTGTAACAGTAGTTCTAGGAGTGGTATACGTTGTCCATCCACACTTCCTGGCATGTCCCTTTCCCTTTTAAGGATTGCCGGAAGGTCTTCAAGCTGGCTTCTCCCACCCACCCGGGTGGTATATCCCTCAGCTCTGCCCCATGATGCCAGATCTTAGCCCGCAGGAAGCCAGGTTTTGTGCATCTGCAGCTGGGGAGGTCAGGTGGGTCATGTGGATGAACAACATATACCACTCCTAGAACTACTGTTACAGGTGAATAACCTGTATTTCTGGGATCGGGGGTATGTTGTTCATCTACACTTCTTGGCAGACTCCTAGCAGTTCTCCAGGAGGAGGGAGGCAAGGCGCACACCCCCACAGAAATACTTACTTAGGGAACAGAGATTGGAGAACTGAGGCCCCAAAACCAGCATCCCGGTGTGGCTCAAGTTCGATGTGGTAATGGGTAATGAAGGTGTTTGCTGTCTTCCAGGTAGCAGCCCAACAGATTTCCTGTATTTGGATGTCCCTGGAAGCAGCCACTGATGCAACGGTATGGTGGGTAGAATGAGCTCTTAGCCGTCTGGGAGGCTTCTTGCCCGCCAACTCATAGCACAGACTGATGCAAGATGTAATCCACCTTGCAATAGTCCATTTTGCTGCAGGTCTGCCAGAAGTGGCTTCAGTGCAGGTGACAAACAGCTGGCGAATCTCTCCCTGAATTTCCGCCATTCTCTCCTTATCATTGGAGAGGGCTCATCTCAGGTCCAAGGTATGGAGCCTGTATTCGGCCTCTAAGGTGTAGTTAAGGTAGAATACTGGCAGAGTTAACACCTGGTTAAGGTGAAACTCTGACACCACCTTCAGAAGGAATTTCAGATGGGGCATAGGACAACCTTGTCCCTGTGGAAGACCAGATAAGGCGAGTCCACCGAGAGTGCCTGGAGCCCCTCTGTCCTTCTGGCAGACATGATAGTCACCAGAAAGGCCTTCTTCCACGACAAGTGTGACAACTCACACTTGTACATTGGTTCGAATGGCTTGGCCATGAGCTTTGCCAGTACCAGCAGTAGATCCCACGGAGGTGGAGGTTCATGCACCAGAGGGGATATGTGATCAAGGCCTTTGAGAAAGCACCTGACCACTATCTTCTGCACCAACGTCGGTTGACTGGCCCACACCCGGTAAGCAGAGATGGCTGCCAGGTGCACCCTAAGGGTCGACCGAAGACCCCCTTTGGAGAGAGACCAAAGGTAGTCGAGAACGTTAGCCACTGGACAGGACAGAGGGTCCAGGCCCTTGCCCTGACACCAAATGGAAAACCTTTTCCATTTGAATGCATAACATTTCCTGGTTGATTCCTTTCTGGATGCGTCCACCATGGTGAGGACATCCTCGGAAAGACCCAAAGCCTGGAACTCTAGCCGCTCAGGTACCAGGCTGTGAGGTGCAGGGGTTGAAGGTTTGGATGGTATACCTTCCCCTCATTGAGAGAGATCAGGTCCGGGTGTGCTGGAAGCTTCTCTGGGGGCCTGCAGCTGAGGCTGAGGAGATCTGGGTACCAGAACTGGCGTGGCCAGTCTGAGTCTACCAGAATCACCTTCATCTTGTCCCTCCTCACCTTGATGAGCACCCTGTGGATCAAGGGAAATGGAGGGAAGGCGTAGAAGAGGCCTGGGGTCCACGGCATCGAAAAGGCATCCCCTGCACTGAGCCCTGCTGAGGGGGGCAGACATAGATACATACATAGATACATAGACAGTGTCGGCAGATAAGGGCCTATGACCCACCTAGTCTGCCCATTTGAGCTTGTAAGTTCAGTTTGTTTTCCTAGAAGTCTATTTCCCCTTACCCCTGACCTCTAGAATTCCTTTATGTCTATCCCATGCATTCTTAAATCCCGTGATTGTTTCAGCCCCCACCACTTCCTCTGGCAGGGTGTTCCACTTGTCCACCACCCGCTCTGTGAAGAAATTCTTTCTCATGTTTCCTCTGAATCGCCTCCCTCCAACTTCATCCCATGCCCTCTAGTCCTGGAACATCTTTTTCACTTAAAATAGTGTTTCCTGCACCCTGTTCCTCCTGTAAAATACTTGTATGTCTCTATCATATCCCTCTCTCCTCCTCTCCTCCAGGGAGTACATGTTCAGTTCCTTCAACCTGTCTTCATAGGACTTGTGATGCAATCCATGCACCATCTTTGTTGCCCTCTCGAACCTTCTCTACCCTGCCTATGTCCTTACGTAGGTATGGTCTCCAGAACTGTACACTGTACTCAGGTGGGGCTCACTAGTGTCTTGTATAGCGGAATTATGACCTCCCTTTTCCTGCTGGTGATGCCCCTGCCTATACATCCCAGCATCCTATTTGCTTTACCTGATGCCTTGTCACACTGTTTCCCTACCTTGAGGTCATCAGAGATGACAACCCCAAGATCCCTTTCCTGCTTGGTGCATGCTATATCCTCACCCCCAACTGATATATTGTGCCTCGGTTTTTGTAGCTCCATATGCATTATCTTGCACTTCTTTGCATTGAATTTCAACTGCCAAACCCTTGACCATTCTTCAAGTTTCTGCAGGTCCCTCTCATTCTGTCTACACCCTCTGGTGTGTCTACTTGTTACAGAGCTTTTGTCATCAGCGAACAGTGAAATTCTGCCTTCTAGATCCTGTGCAATGTCACTGATGAAGATGTTGAATAGGACCGTCCCAGCACTGATCCCTGTGGTACCCCACTGGTCACTCTTCCCTCTGTGGAGTGACAGTCATTTACCACCACCCTCTGTGTCCTGCCACCCAGCCAGTTACCTACCCACCACACTACTGTCCTGCCCACACCCATATTCCCCAGTTTGTGTAATAGTCTTCTATGTGGCACAGTGCCAAAGGCCTTGCTGAAGTCCAGATAGGCCATGTCCACTGCACTCCCCTGATCCACCTCCCTAGTCACCCAGTCAAAAATCCAATGAGGTTGGTCTGACATGACTCCCCTGGTGAAACCATGCTGCCTTGGGTCCTGTAGTCCATTGACAACCAGATGTTCCACCAATCTCTCCCTTCAGTAGTGCTTCCATGATCTTTCCCACTACCGAGGTGGAGGCTGACTGGTCTGTAGTTCCCTGCTTCCTCTTTGTTCCCACTTTGTATAAGGGACTACATCTGCTGTCCTCCAGTCTTTGGGTACCTCTGTTTCCAGTGATTGGCTGAACAGGATAGCCAGAGGTTCAGCCACCACCTCTCTTAGTTCTTTAAGGACCCTGGGGTGCACCCCATCTGGCCCCATTGCTTTATCAGCTCTTATTACTTCCAGTTCCTTCAGGACCCTTTCTCGTGTAAGGGACTTGTGTCCATTTCTGCCATTCTCACCCTTGTACTCCCTTCAGACCCATTACCCCTCTTCCTTAGTAAAGACTGAGCAGAAATACCTGTTCAATATGTTCAGCTTTACTGTTGTCATCCTCCACGTGCCTCCCATCCTCCCCTTCAGTCTCACTATCCCTCCCTTTGTCTTTCTTTTTTCACTTATGTACCTGTAAAATGTTTTGTCCCCTTTACCCACTGATTTTGCAATGTGTTCTTCTGTCTGAGCTTTGGCTTCCTCATCTGACTTCCCTGCCTCACTTTGTTTCTCCTGGTACTTCTCCCTATCCCCTTCTGCCTGTGTCTTTTGTATTGCCTGAATGCAATCTTTTTAGCTTTCACTTTCTTTGCTACCTCTTTGGAAAACCATAATGGTCTCCTTTTCCTTTTCCTCTTGCTAACCTGCTTAATGCATAATTCTGTTATTCTTATAACCCCCATTTTAAATACTGCCCACTGTTCCTCAACCCCTGATTCCTGTCCCATTCCCCTTAATGCCTCTTTCAAGTATCTCCCCATTTTCCCAAAGTCTGCCCCCCTAAAATCCAGGATACGTGTTTTTGTGTGGTTTGGTTCTGCTCTTTCTGTGATTTCAAACCACAATGACTGGTGGTCACTGTTACCCAGGTGCTCCCCATTACCACTCATCACACTGTCCCTGTTTGTGAGCACAAGGTCCAGTATTGCCTTCTGCCGAGTTGGTTCCATGACCAGTTGCTTGAGGAAGGCACCCTGAAGGAGTCCAGTATAAATCTGCTCTAGTCGATGCTGCTGCTGGATGCTCCAGTCCACGTCTGGTATATTGAAGTCTCCAACCAGTACTACCTCACTTTGTCTGCCATCCTTTGGATGGCTAGCATCAGCTCCTATCTGTTTCTTCCTCCTGGGCTGGTGGTCTATAGACCACACCTGTGCGAATGGCTGGCCCCATTTTCCTTTCCAGCTAACCTCAGTATTCTCCCCATTTTGTTCCTCCTGGATCTGTGTGGCCCTTATGTCATTTTCACATACAGTGCCACCTCCTCCCTTCCTGCCTGCTCTGTCTCTTCTGAATATTTAGCCAGGTATGGCCATCTCCCAGTCATGGTTATCATTACACCAGGTTTCAGTGATGGCCACAATGTCCAGGTCTGACTGTACCATGACAGCCTCCAGATCTTCCATCTTGTTGCTAAGGCTCCTGGCATTTGCACACATGGCTTTCCATGATTTGACCTCCCTAGACTGCTTCACTGTTCTCTACCTCAGCCCCTTCCTTGGTTGTCATTTATCCCTGGTTCTCCTTGTGGTCTGCCCTTCTGCTGAATTTTGCCCTTTTCTGCTTATGCACCTTTTGGACACTAATCTCCATCTTTTGCACACTGCTTTGCAGAGATAGCCACCTCTGGTTCACTGGTTCCACTGCTAGCTGTGGGGGTGAGCAAGTAGGTACCGTCCCTGCTGGCTCAAGCACCTTTGCTAGTTTAAATGCTTGTCAATGTAGCATTTAAACTTATCATTGAGTGCTTGATTCCCTCCAGGATGGATGCAGGCCGTCAGGCTTGAACAAACCTCCATCCTCCAGGTGGGTCCCTCAGTCACCAATGAATCCAAACCTTTCCTCACAACACCAGTTCTTCAACCATGAGTTAAAGTTCCTGGTGCATGCACTCCTATGCTCCTCGCCTCTCACAGGTAGTACTTCTGAGAAAGTGACAGAAGTAGCTGCTTGCTTGAGACCCTCCCCAGTTTCCTAAACTCTTCCTGAACTTCCTTTGCTCCCCATTTGCCAAGTCATTAGTACCTAGGTGGATAATGACATCCAGCTCACCTCCGCCTTGCCTTCCCAGTGATCCCCAGTATCTTCCTTCCATCCCTCCATGCCGTGGCACCTGGTAGGCACCTCACCTCCCTGTCCTCCCCTTCTGTGTTCCTAGCTGGATCCTCTTACGATGGAGTCCCCCACCAGGATTCGCTTCCTCCTTCTCTGGGGTCCACTGCTTTCCCCACTGAGGTCACCTCCTTGGCTAACCTCCACATCCTTTCCTTCCGCTTCTCTGGGTACCTCTATTTGGTTGTCCTCATTTGCACATAAAACAGCCTCAGCTTTGTGTTTTCCCTGGAGGCAAACAGGTCCACCATTGGCTTGCCCCAGTGGGAGAACAGGCTGTAAGCTACCTCTGGATGGAGAGACCATTCGTGGGAAGTCTTGCCCAAGCTGCTGAGAGCATCTGCCAGATGGTTTGAGGCTTCTGCCACATGGATGGCTAGGAAATCTGCCTCCAAACTGCTCACGAGTGTCCGGATATGGAGTGTTTCCCTTCAGAGAAGACGGGAATGTGTGCCGCCCTGTTTGTTGAGGTAGTACATGGACATGGTATTGTCCATCTGGACTTGAACCACTTGACCCCAGAGCAGAGGAGCGAAAGCTGACGGTGCCAGTCTGACTGCTTTGAGCTCCAACAGGTTGACGTGGTAATGGGACTCCTCAGGGATCCAGAACCTGTGGGCCCTGTTGTCCCCCATGTGGGCTCCCTAGCCCATGAGAGAAGCATCAGTCATAAGAACGGCTGTCGGCTCGGGGCTGACAAATGGGATCTCTTCCTGCAACCGGTTTGGGGTGGTTCACCATTGGACAGCATCCCACATCTTCTGGGTTACAGTGATCAGCTTGTCGAAATGACCATGGTGCTGAGTCCAGTGGGTAGTCAGTTCCCACTGGAGAGGGCGCATGTGCCACTGGGCCCAATGGACCACGGAGGTGCATGCTGTCATGTAACTCAGCAGGTGCAGAAAGTCCCGGGCAGGGCACAATTGCCCAACCAGAAATGACTGGGCAAAGGAGGAGAGAACCTTCGCCCTGTCCACCGGGAGCTGAGCTCTGGCTTGATGACAGTCGAACTCTGCCCCGATGAAGCACATCACCTGAGACGGCATGAGTTCCGACTTGGCCTCGTTGATCAGGAGACCATGTTGAGAGCAGGTCTGGAGGGCCAGATCCCTGGACCTCCCCACCTCCTGTTGGGTGAGACCTGCTAAGAGCCAATCATCAAGGTAGGGGTAAATTCTGACCCCCTGATACCTGAGATGGGCTACCATCACTGCAATTCATTTGGTGAAGACCCATGGGGCCGATGACAGGCCGAATGGCATGGCTCAGAACTCATATAGGGTCCCTTCGACTGTGAAGCGGAGGAACTGCCGGTGAGACAGACGGATTGGGACATGAAAGAACACATCATGCAGATCCAGTGAACAGAATCACATGTTTTACTCCAAGGATGGTATGATCTGGGACAGAGTGACCATCCGAAAGGTGCATGACCTGAGATACTGATTCAGGTCATGCAGATCTAGCATTGGGTGCCAGCCCCCGTCCACTTGGGAACCAGGAAGTACCTGGAGATGAAGCCTGGGTCTGCTGGAGGATCCACCACTGGAGCTACTGCCTCCTTGAGGAGGAGCTGAGCAATGTCATCTCGAAGAGCTAACTGAGTATGGGCGGACACCCTCTCCTCCCATGGGGTGCAGGCTCGGCTTGGATGGTACTGTTCAAATTCCAGAGGCAGTCCCTGGCCAACCACTTCTAAGACCCACCTGTCCATGGTGATAATGGACCAGGTGGAAAGGAAGTGGCAGAACCGGACCCCCACAGGAGGACCCAGAGCTGGCATGACAGGAGTGGGGGTGGCAGCCCCCGCCCATCATTAAGCAGGCTTGGAGGAGGAGGAGGAGGATACAGGACCTGAACCTCAGCCTCCTTCATGGACCTGGGAGGGCCTGGGCTTGGTCCGGGGGTGCCAAGCTTGAGCTTACTGCTGCTGCCCCACCCCTTGGAAGGAGGGCTGCTGGGCCGCAGGGGAAGAGTGCCAAAAAGGCTTCTTCTTCTTCTTCTGTTGCTGCTTCTTGCCAGAAGAACCTTTCGCAGAAGTGGCATCCAAGGTGGCATTGGACTGCTCAATACGCTGAAGGTGACCAGCCACACCTGGGCCGAAGAGATCAGTGCCCAGGAAAGGCACATCAGCTAGTTTGTGCTGAGTATCCACCGGGAAGGAGGAGAGCCTCAGCCAAGCCCTGTGGTGAGAGGCAACTGTGGCTGTCAACGAGTGGACACAAGAGTCCCCAATATCCAGGGCTGTCTGAAGCTGCTGTTTGGCAACAGCCCGGCCCTGGTCCTGGACTTGCTTGACTGTGGTCTGCATGTCCATGGGGAGGTGTAGGAGGAATTCATCCAAAGACCCCAAGAGGACATGGAAGATGTGTGCCATGATGACAGACAAACTTGCCTGATGGAGGCCTAAAGATGAGGCTGCATATACCTTCTGAGCTGAGTGATCCAAATATTTGGATTCCTTCTCAGAAGACCAGTCAGTATCGTCAGAACTGCCAGTACGCCTGAACACAGAGGCGGTCACAAGGCTCTCGGCCAATGGGTGCTCTATGAACCCCGCAAGGGACCCCATGGGCACCGCATACTTGTGGGCCATGCGGGCAGATGGAGATGAACAAGAGGCAGGGTGCTGCCAAAGTTCTAAGGCTGGGCCAATGATGGCCTCTGCCACAGGAAAGGTTTCCATCGGGGTATCCCCTCTCTTGAGGTTGTCTGTGAGAGGGTACTGCGCCTTTTTCTGGATAGGCTCCAGGTGCATCCCTGTAGACTCAGAGATGAGGCAAAGAATGCCCTGAAAGGATGAAGGACCTTCCTCTGTCTCTATCCCACCGGCCGATTCGTCATTCCCTGGATGAGAGTGGAGGCCGGTCTCATCCAAATTCAAGGAATCCGGATACAACGGTCGGCCGCCCAGGTTACCTTTGACCCGCTGGAGGCATTCCGGGGTGACAGTGACCAAAAGATGCCGGGGAAGCCGGTGTCTGGTCTAGCTTCCTTAGAAAGAGCCCCTCCCACAGGCTGCTTGGGCGGTGGTTCCACTTCAGTCAGTGGAGAGACCGATTTAGGCCGAACTGGAGGTTTCACCGGCTCTGTGGGCAGAGGAACCGACTTGGTCAGCTCCAAAGGAGTCAGCTGTGGCCTGGGAGGCGAGAGCCAAGTGATAGCCAGGATAGGAGCCGGGGTAGGCTTGTGCCCGGTCAAAATCAGCTGCTGCCACATGAGGTCCTTGTAGCGCCAGAGTGTCCGCTGGAGCCTCTCCTCATCTGAGGAGGATGAGGATGACCAATGGTGTTGCCTCTTCTTAGAGCGCTTATGGCTCTTCCTCAGCCTGTCGATCGAGGGAGTCCTGGACCTCGATTGAGATCAGGCAGGCCAACTCGGTCGATCGGGAGATGCCAGCGGGACCGGTGTTTTCCCAGGGTCGGGGACCACTTCCTCTATGGGATTCCCAGCAGGCTGGGTCTCCTTGTCAGGAAAAACAAGGACCGGAGTCTGAGCAAGAGAGTTGTCGATCGGGTCGAGGATTATTTCAACCTCGTCGATCGACACTTCAGTCAACTGGCCAGACAGCAAGGCTGAGAAGCCAATGGCCAAAGAGGCAATTTCGACCGAGGTCGAAAGAGCTGGTTCCTGGGACCGAGCTCTCTCACGATCCCAAGAGCGTCTTCACTGAGATGAAGATGATCTCGGGTCCTTTTCCCACTTATGGGACTGAGAGGATTGCGTGCCCGCAGGACTCTCACCCTTAGTTGGAAGAGACTGTCACAGCTCTTGGAAAGAACCTGAGAAGCTCCGAGAGGAAGATTCCGCGGCATGAGCTGCTTCCTCCTCGAAGGCTTGCAAGTGCTCCAATAACTCAGTGGATCCTGCGCTGTGGAAACCGCCCACCGGGCCTCCTTGGGTTTCACCAGAGGATTCCTTTTTTCAAGTCTCCCCAACTTATGGCATGCGAGACAGTCATTGAGGATGTTGGGGTGAAATGCAAGGCAGAAATTGCACTTCGAGGTGTCATGGTCGACACCCAAGCAGTAGACGCACACGGTATGTGGGTCAGTGTGCGACATCTTCTGGCCACATGAACACCGGCAAAATCCGGGGGAAGACTTGTCTTCCATAGTCGAAGAAAAAAGTCGCAATCGCTAACACGAACAAGGTGAATTTTCAGAATAACCAAGGGTTTTGAAGCCAGGACCTACAAAATGCAGGAGCACGAAGGAGGCAACCTGAATCTTCCAGCGGAAAGGAACATCTGGTGTCATGGGGCACAGCCAGGGGATATACCACCCGGGTGGGAGGAAGGAGCCAGCTTGAAGATCTTCCGGCGATCCTTAAAGGGGAAAGGGACATGCCAAGAAGTATGGATAAACAACATATCCACGATCCTAGAACAAGTCTTTCCTTCAGAAGTGATTCCATCATTTTCCCTACCACTGTGGTCAAACTGACAGGTCTGTAGTTTCCTGGCTCTGTCTTGCTCCCACTTTTGTGAAGGGGAATCCCATCCACGCTCCTCCAGTCCTCAGGTACCACACCATCCTCCCATGATTTGTTAAAAAGGGTAGTCAGTGGTGTTACTAGTTCTCCCCTTAGTTGGTGATAAAGCTTGAATTCAAGTCCCTGTGTCATGATTAGAGTTTCCTGAAAATTTCATGCGGTTTGGTTTTGTGGTTTTCTTTAAATCAGCATTTGTTAACTTGCTCTATACAGTAGCTGAAAACAGTGGAGTTGTTTCTGTCTCTCTCAGTCAGGCTTGGAGAGCGATGACATCATTGTGGAATACAGTAGCTTGCTGCTTCAGATTCCCAATCACAACAGGCTGTAGAGTTAATGGTGTGCTCACCAGGTTTCTTATAAACTCAGTCCGTGGTTTGTCTTTAGATAGATTAGCTTAAAATCTATCATTCTATTCTTATAAAAGTCGATAATTTGAGTTTCAGTGCTGAATTGAAGTAGTGGAAAACTTTCTCTGTGAGAGATCAGCTAGTCTGTATCACAGCTCTCCATTCTTTCTCATCAAAACTCTGATTTCAATTTTTCTAACTATATATCACAGGTTTAATGAATATAAAATAAATCTAAATTTTGTTCATCCTTAGAAATAGTTTGTCGTTGATGTAGCCTTCATAAATACATTCATGTAAGAACATATTTTTATGTCAGATTGACAAACAGGTACCTGTCACATTCTACTGTTTCAAGCCCAAGTCCTTTCTGAACTCACAAATGTCAGTTCTTTGGTGGTTTCTGTGTGAAAATACATCATGTATGTGTGTAACCCCCCTACAAATGGGGGTTCCCGAAAAGTCTTCCTTGAGCTTGCCTAAATGCTCACTGCCAGGCTGGTGTCCTGCATTTTAGCAGTTTAAATGTATTGCCAGAGAGTGCCTGCATTGCCTCTGTGTACTGTCTCTTTAAGAGCTGCCTGGATTGCAGTCATAATTAATCTGGGATGGAGCTCGGTTAGAAGATGTACTTCTTTGCTGATCATTTATTAGAATAGTAATAATATTCCAGTTTGTCTAACCTGCCTTCTTTGCAGCATGGACATTTCTGTTTATCTCCACCATCTTGGTCCTGGACTGCTGAAATTGGCCAATCGGTACCTTTGGACGCTCTAAAATGGAGCATGCCCCAGGGGCTTTGTGGGAGCAACATTCTGTAGGAATTGTAGTTTTGGGCTTTTGGCGCCTAAATGAACTTGGATGGGGAGCCCTTGTTGTGACTGACAGAGGAATCAGCTAACCAAACCTTTTGGATCCTGGGGAAAGTCCCAGACCGCTTGCAGTTTCAGTTCAGATCTGAATTGGGAAGTGAAGGAGTAGCAGCTCCAGACAGTCGAGCAGTAATCCTGCATAGATTCGTGCAGGAGAACTGTGAAAGGGCTGAGTTTTGGCCTGCCTGTCCGCCTGCTATTCCTGAGAGGGGAAATTGAAGTTTATTCGGACTGAATCCGAATTGTGAGGACGATTTAAGCCACAGAACTGTGACCAGGCTTTAACCTGAAGAAGACCAAGGATTTGCTGAATGCGATCAGCCTGTCAGGATTTCCAGCCACCTTTGAACTCCTGGTTTGTGCAGAGACTCTGTAATTGTGACTGGATAGCAATCTGCCTGGTACAGTAGAATTTCTTACAAGTAAATGTGCTGTGTGCTGTTAGTGGGTCGTGATTTGGTTCCCCACTGTGTGCTAAACTGTGTTCTGCTTGCTGGAGGCTGCATCCAGCTCCAACGGACTAAATCCATTTTGCATCTCCATTTGGCCTGGGTCTTGCCACACTGGCCCAGCCAGACTCCCCGCTACACAGAGAAAGCCATCGATGAGCGACCTGCCTGGGGATCAGCCCCCTGCTCAATGCCTTGAACAGGAATGACACCTCAGTGATTCGTGTGGGCCCTGCTTTTCCTGGCATTCCATCTCAACAACCTGCAGTCTCGATTTCATCCTGTCTGTGTTCTGTATTGGGTATCGTGAGTAAACATAAGGGTAGCTCCCTGCAACAACAGCTAAATCTAAAGTGTTGTCATCTGATTGCTTTGTTGTCTTTTCCTTCACAAACTGAGCCCTCCAGCTCCGGATTACAAATAGTGTGTGTTGTGCATGTTGCTTTCTTCCATCACAGGGCCCCAACCAGCTGTGATGCTGGCCTACCCCGGGCAATGGTCCTGGCTAGCCCACCTTTTTCCCTACCTGGGTACCCAGAGTGTGTGACTGTGTAGGAACTCTGAAGTGCATGCATAACTGTCTGATTGATTTAGCCTTTAAGCCAATCAACCTGATTACACCCCTCCCTTGTTCAAGTCCCCTGAATAAATCAGATCTAACTCTTTTTTCATTTAACCTGACTGTGGTTCCAGTTTGTGCCAAGAGTACTGTACTGTTGCTATTTGCTGTGAATAATCTTGTTTTACAGGGGGTCCCCAGGGTTGAGCTAGAGGAACCAGTCCTGGTGGCAAGTGCAAACAGTGTGGGTAATTGCATGGTGAATCAGGGTCATTGTGAAAGTGATTATTGTATATTGTTCAGGCCACTAGAAGGGAAAGAGGGGGTTACAGTGTCCCGGAGGGCTGTGCCCAGGTTAGCTTGACCACTAACAACCCTGACCTCCGGGTTGAGGCACCCATTTCAGTACCCAGGCCCCTTAACCTGCTACTAGACAAGCAGGCAGGGGTAGTAGCCCTTGGGATAGCCCCACCTAGGGGTTACAGATGTATAAACAGAAACACTATATGGCATCCCAATGCACAGTGTCTCTTCCCCACAGATGAGGCAACTGCACTGTGTTGCCACCTGTCCCCTGCCTCAAAAGCCCCCCTGTCTTCTGCTTCACAATCGAGGCTGCTGCACCCTGCTGCCCTCTCCCCCCCATCAGGGACGCTGCATCTGTTGCCCACTGTTCCTGTCTCCACAATCAGGCCTGCTGTGCTCTGCTAAGCCCTAGAGTCCTACGTCCCCCTGCCTCCAGTTGGGGCTGCTGTACCATGCTGCCTTAGGCCACTTGAGGTGGGGCTTTTGCTTCACCCTGCTACCAACTTCTTTTGCCCCAAATGGGCAGGGCTGCTGCACCCTGCTGCCTCTCCCGTGTCCTGCCCCACAGTTGAGGCTTCTGCACCATGCTGTCCTCTATCCCCTGTCACCACAGCCAGGGCTGCTGCATCCTGCTCCTGTCTACACAGTTGGGGTTGCTGTGGCCTGCTGTGCCCTAGAGCCCCATGCCTCTGCAGTTAGGGCTGCTGCACCATGCTTCCGCTTACCACAAGGAGTCAGGGCATTTGATGCACCCTGTTGTGTGTGCCTTCACAGTTGAGGCAGCTGCACCCTGCTGCCACCCTGTCACCTGAGCCAGATCCTTTGCTACACCCTGCTGCCCACATCCCTTGTCCCAAATAGTTATGGCTGCTGTATCCTGTCCCACAGTTTGGGCTGCTGTACCCTGATGACACCCCTATCTTCTGGCTGAACAGTCGGGGCTACTGCACCCTGCTGCCCTCTTTCCCCCGTTCCATGTACCATGGATGGTGGGAGGTTTAGGAGGGAGGTCAGGAAGTGCTTCTTCACAGAGAGGGTGGTGGACACTTGGAATGTACTGCTGGAAGAGGTAATCTTGTTAAAGACAGTGGGCAGCTTTAAGAGAGGCTGAGATAGGCATAGGGGGAAGTAAGGATCATGGGTAGGGAAGATGGGAGGAGTGGGGAGGGAGGGCAGGGACATTATTTTATTTTATTTATTTAGTTTTTGTTGACCGGGTAAGTGCACTAGACAAATCCTGCCTATTTTCAGGCACAGCCCGGGGGAGGGGGATACAGATGAATGCCAACTGACCTTGAACCAGATTAAACTGTTGGTGGTATTTTTAGTGAATGAGGGAAATTTGGCCAGAACACCGGGGAAATTTCTCTACTCTTTTCGATAAGTGCCATGGAATCTTTAACATCCACCTGAACTATCACCAGTCCAGGTAGATGGGACCTCGGTTTAATGTCTCATCCAAAAGACGGCACCTCAGAAGTGCAGCACCCCTCTCATGCTGCACTACAGTGTCAGTAATGGGATATTAACCCAAGTGCCAGATGTGGGAACTGAACCCATAGCCCTCTGATCTCCTGGCCTCAGAGGCGAGTGTGCTACCTACTGAGCCACTGACACTGATTAACTCAAGCTGTGGACCCTGCAATACGAGCGGACTTGATAGACCAAATGGCCTTCTTCTGCTGGCTTCTTCATATGTTCCCTGCCCCACAGTCATGGCCATGGCATCCTTTTGCCCCCTGTTCCTGTAGGAGGGTGCAGCAGGGCACAGTGGTGTCAGGGGACAGAGGACAGCATGGTGCAGAAGCCTGGAATGTTGGGCAGGACACAGGTGGGCATAAGGGTACAGCAGCTCTGACTGTAGCACAGGGTGCACATGGTGCAGCAGACCAGCCCATTTGGAGCAATGGCAGTGTGTAGCAGGTTTCAGCAGCCCCAACTTTGTAGGCAAGGGGCATGAGACTCTAGAGCATAACACAGCATAGCAGCCCTGACTGTGGAGACAGGAACAGGGGGCAATAGGGTGCCATGGCCGTGACTGTGGGGACATAGAGCAGCAGGGTGCAGCAGCCCCGACTGTTCAAGTGGGAGATAGCCATGGCATCACGGTACAGAAGTCCAAAATGAGGGACAGGGTGCAGCAGCTATACCTGTTTTGGACAAGGATGTGGGCACCAGGATGTAGCAAAGGATCTGACTCTGGTAACAGGGAGATAGGAGGGTACAACTACCTCAACTGTGGAGGCATGCACGAGGGTGCAGCAAATGCCCTGACTCTTGTTGCAAGTGGCAGCATGGTGCAGCAGCCATAACTGCAGAGGCATGGGGCTCTAGGACACAGCAGGCCACAGCAACCCCAACTGTGTAGACAGCGGGGTGCAGCAGCCCTGCCCGTGGTGATAGAGAACTGCATGGTGCAGAAGCCTCAACTGTGGGGATGGACATAAAGCGGCACCAGGGTGCAGCAGCCCTGACTGTGAGACTAGGAGTGTGTGGTGCAGCAGCCCTGCCCATTTGGGGCAACTGAAGTGGGAAGCAGGGTACAGCAAAAGCCCCACCTCAGGTGACCAAGGGTAGCATGGTGTAGCTGGCCTCACTGTGGAGGCAGAGGGACCTGGGACTCTAGGGCTTAGCAGAGTACAGCAGCTCTGACTGTGGAGACACGGACAGGGTGTAACAGGTGCAACATCCTGGACTGTGGTGGTGGGGGGGAAGAGAGGTCAGCAGGGGACAGCAATCTCAACTGTTTGGGCAGGGGGCAGCAGGGTGCAGCAACTCTGATTCTTTAGGCAGGGAATGGAGGCAGCAGGGTGCACAATCCTCAACTGTGAGAGAAGACAGTGGGCAGCAGGGTGCAGCTGTCTTGAATATGGAGCAGAAAGCAGTCGACTTGCGGGGCAGTTGACAGGTGGTAGCAGAGTTCAGATGCCTCAACTGTGGAAAAGTGACGTGGTGCATCGGGATGCCATATAGTGTTTCTATTTATACATATACATGATGTATTTTCACACAGAAACCCCCAAAGAACTGAAATTTGTGAGTTCAGACAGTACATGTGCTTGAAATAGTAGTGTGTGACAGGCATTTATCAATCTGACATGAAAAAAGTTCTTACATGAATGTATTTATGAAGGCTACATCAAAGACAAACTATTTCTATGAATGAGCAAAATTTTGATTTATTTTATATTCATTAAACAAACCTGTGTTATATAGTTAGAAAATATCGGAGTTTTGATGAGAAAGAATGGAGAGCTGTGATACAGACAAGCTGATCTCTCACAGAGACAGAGTTCCACTACTTCAAGTTCAGTTCAGTTCAGTTTATTGTGAAGGGCTAGATTTCATTGAGCGTACTCACGTGCAAGGAGGTCCCTTATACAACATACTTATTAGGCACAGAGAATCACATTTGCCTTACAGGATTTACAGCAATCAAACAAACATAATATACAGAATGCAATACAACAAATACATCTTTGTACAAAAAGAATATTGGAGATTAATCTGTACAGCTTAACATGATGCATTATTATTGACATAACAGGAAAACACATTTGATACATGAAGGGATCACTAATGTCTGTAAGGAACGGAAAGGAGGATGAGGGGAAAGTGCCACTTAGGATCCGTAGGCAGGGGAAGGGAGTAGGGCAAGGGATAAGTGCCTAATTGGGGCCAACAGAGCAGAGAAGGAGGTAGCAGTAGTTTGAGAGGCTAGGTACACTGACATGACTCTGTGAGTTCATAGACCAGTCTGAGGAATGCTCTTAATGGTATTAGGGTACGTAGTTTTAGGGTAGCTTGAAGCGTATTCCATGTGGCAGGGAGGAAGTAGCTTATAGATGCCATACCAAAATGGGTTCGACACTTGAGTACCTTCATAGTGATATATGAGAGGGTCCTGAGGGTGTATGAGCTGCTTGCAAGAATAAGGACATTTGAAATATAAGCAGGGAGTTTATTTAGAAGTGCTTTATAAGTCCAGGGGTAGGTATGAACAAGTCTCCTGGTGTATAGGGAGGTCCAGCCAACAGCCTTGTACAAGATACAATGATGGGTTCTAGCTGGAGCATTTATTATGAAGTGAATGGCACGATGAAAGAGTGAGTCCAGTTTGCAAAGATGTATGGATCCAGCATTATTGTAAAGATTGTCTGCATAGTCAAGGAGGGGCATACATGTAACCTAAATTAATCTATTTCTGGATTCCTGGGAGAATAGGGACTTATTTCTATAGAAGAACCTGAGTGTTTGCTTCAATTTTTTTAGTGATTGATTTAAAATGTGAAGAGAAGGAGAGATGCAAGTCAAGCGTGAACCCTAGATATTTGAAACTTTTTACCACCTCCAATGTATCCCCTAGAATAGTGGTTATAGGCACGTGAGATTTTGACGAGGGGCAGGCTATTGAGTATTAGGTGGGTAGAAGAACATTACTTTTGCGTTTAGAAGCAATTTGTTCCGAATTAGGTTTTGTTGGAGTTTATCAAAATCAAACTGAAGTATTGAGCAGACTTGATCAGCATTTGGCTTTGAGGTGTACAGGACTGTGTCATCCATGAAAAGATGGATATTGGAATCAGCTATTCCTAACCCAAGGTTGTTGACATATATCATAAACAGCAGCAGACCCAGTATGGATCTTTGTGGGACCCCTCTTAATAGTGGGAGGAGAGAAGAGGAGGAGCCACTTATTTTGATATGTTGACGCCTGTTGCCCAGGTAACTGGCAAACCAACACACCATTGAGTCAGACATGCCATGGTATTTGAGGCTGTCGAGCAACAGAGGATGATCCACGGTATCAAAAGCTTTGCTAAGATCCAAAAATACCGCTCCAGTTACGAGTTTGCTATACATGGCCTCATACCAATCGCCGGTAACTTTAGACAGTGCCGATACTGTACTATGGTTTGATCTAAAGCCTGATTGTAGGGGACACAGTAGCTGATATGATTGGAGGAGTGCTCTTACTTGGTTGCTGACTAATTTCTCTAGAATCTTCAATAGGGTTGGTAAGATCGAAATTGGCCTATAGTTGTTTGCATCACTGGGGTCACCCGATCTGAAGAGAGGAATAAGGTGTGCTACTTTCCAGTCTTGCGGCACTGTGCAATCAGCCAATGAGAGATTGTATAGGTGGGTGATTGGAGCAGTGAGAAGATAGTATCCCAGTTTCAAAAAGAATGGGTCTATATTGTCAGCACCTCCAGTCTTTTTTACATCCAGCTTGAGCAATTGCTCTTTGACCTGTTTGAAGGTGATGGCCGAGAAGGAGAAAGATGCAGGAAGTGCGATGATTAGACTTGCAGCTGACTGCAGGATGGTGGGTCGGAGGGTGGCTAGCTGGGAGGAGTCAAAGGCAAGACCTGCAGTGGCGAAATGCTCATTTAGGGCATCAAGTATGCTTTCTTTGTCAGATTAAATTATCCCGATGAGAGATAGTGGAAGGGAGGGAAGTTGGGGCTCTGCTCCCTTTGATTAGCTTAAAGGTATGCCAGATCTTAGCTGGGTTTCAACTGGCTGATTCCAGGGCAGTAAGGTAATACTGTTCTTTTGTGGTTCTAACCAGTTTTGTACAGGCATTTCAGCAGCTTCTAAAGGCCAGCCAGTCTGTCAGGGATTTTGTTCATCTAGCTTTAGCCTATAACTTATCTCTCTTAAGTAGCACAGATTTAATTTCAGCATTAAACCATGGGCAGGAGGATCTTTTTACCCTACAACTTATGAGAGGTGCATGGCTATTAATGATGTTGGTGAGAGCAGAACTAAAAATGGGTAGGGCTTCAGTAATGTTAGGTGCTAAATAGAATTATTGCCAATTGCTATTCCCGAGGTTGGTTAAGAAATTGGCTAAGGAAAACTTTTTGAAGGAATGTTTGGTTATTGTTTAATTGGGTCTGATTAATTTGAGCAAGTTCCTGATACAAACCACAATATTGTGATCACTAAGGGAGTTATGCCATACAGCTTCATTGGATATCTTATGTGGTCTGTTGGTCATGATTATGTCTAATAGTGACCCAAGAGAGGAATTTGCATGGTTGGGCATGGTGGCTTCTGAGATTACTTGTGTAAGACCTAGGTCATCACAGACTGTTTTTAGTGGGACTGATTTTGCACTCAACCAGTCCATGTTTAAATCACCTAAGATCAGAGTTTCATTTGTGCTGGCATCTATGAAGTGGTGTAGGTATGATAATATATCTAGACATGCAGAGGGCGGTCTGTGGCAGCCAATAATGTTAACTGCCTCAGCTGATGAAATGGCTATTTTGAGAGCAAGGTACTCAAATTGTTTCTACCTGGAGGTTGAGTAGAGGACTGAGACATTTCTCATTGGCATATATAGCCACTCCTCAGCCTCTAGTGGGTCTATCTGTGCAGAATAATGTGAAGGCAGGCAAGGATCGGACTTGGTCCTTGTCAGAACTTTTCAGCCATGTTTCTGTGAGAACCAATACATCTGGTATGGTATAGGAGACCCAGGCTTGCAGTTCTGTGAATTTCACCTGCAGACTACATATATTTTAACATAATTTTGAGACCTTTTGTACAAACATAGTCCGTATGGGTTAGGTTTGCAGTTGGCCCTGGATTGAGCACTACATTGCCAGAACAAAGGAGTAACATTAAAAACTTGCAGTAACCATGATCCAGAGGTGCTATTTTGCAGTTTGTGCTGGGGAGCAGATTTGAGCCTTAAGCTGGTGGCCCAGAATCTGTAAGGGGTGGTGAAGCAAGACATGGTTGCCACCATGATCAGAATAGCTTTGATATTATATGAGACTGTATCAATTAATAAAAGAGACAGTTTCCTAGTATACATGTCCTGTATTGGATGGGGGTTCAGGTAAGATGATTGCGATATGTTAGGGACGTACCCAGATTCCTGCTGCTCATGACAGTTGTTCACATGCAAGAGAATGTGAATAACATACATTGTTAGACTTCTGGTGATAGTGCAAGGATAATATCAAGAGTAAGGTCCTATCCTTGTTTCCAGGGAGGGGATGCAGAGAAGCAGAACAGTGTAATGTCCTAGGTGGAACTATTATCTTCTCTGTTACTGGTGGAGTAGCATATAGGTACACCCTATAGCCTACAGCTTGCTAAATAATGCTTGAGAAGAGGGTGTAGCAAGGACTGAGCATGCTGCACGTCAGAAAGCTTGTGTTGACAACAGCCATTAAGAGAGCGGTGAGGAGTGGCCACAGTGCTTCAATTCAGCACTAAAACTCAAATGATCAACTTTTATAAGACAATGGTGAAGCATGGGGCTTAATGTTAAGCTGCCGCCCCTTTAAGAGCACTTAGAACTTGCATGTAACGAATTGTTGCAGTGCCATGTATGCCTGTCAGTCAGAGATTTTGTCAGTCTGAGGCTTGTCCTCAGGAGAAGAACATCTGCAGCACAGAATAAACCTGCCTTATTATTATTTTATGCATCCATCTAGTTATTCGCATGGTTCAGATGGGGTCCTCAGCAGCAGCAACTGAAGGGTCTGGCAGACCACAGAGAAGGTAAGGGGTCCTTTTAGTGGCAGACCAAATAACCAAAATGCCACATGTGGTGGAGAATGCGTCCCTTCTTCTGTCCAGACCCTTATCTCGCTTGCCTGCATCACTGGTTACCCTAAGTCATCTACCCCAGTATGCCGAACTGCTTGCATGATTAGTTACACTACAGCCTTGGCTGCACAGAAAAGAAAGCAACAAAATGA
The DNA here is from genome assembly GCA_016271365.2 of Neoceratodus forsteri. NCBI lineage: Eukaryota > Metazoa > Chordata > Ceratodontiformes > Ceratodontidae > Neoceratodus > Neoceratodus forsteri. The sequence goes on along the minus strand of JADMNL010000030.1, from coordinate 159,641,203 downwards.
ACTGTCTCCTGTGTTAGTAGCAGCCTCTCCAGCAACAAAGAATCTGAAACAATTGTCAGTCACAGCTAACTGCAATGCCAGAAATAATTAAACAACTCAGCCCTATCCACCATCAGGGCTTCTCAAGCAAACTACACCCCCCCAATCTCATGGCAGGCCTTCCTGCCAAAATGCTCTGTTTCCCCCAGCAAGCAAATGCTAAAAATGTTCAGCAGCAACTACTATGAAACTGCCTCTTGTAACAGGGACCGCAGTCACAGAACAGAAACTTTATTCACAAATTACCCTGTCTGATGCTAAACCTCCACTACAGCCTAGCAAAAAACTGTTATTCTTCCTCCCCTCCTCAAGTTCAATACCAGCACTCACGCTCAACTTGCGGCGCTGCAAGCCGCTCCAGACGAAACTGCTCTAGAAGTGAGAGAGAGCAGGAAAGAAAACAAAATAATTGCACCACGTGTGCACATCAGTCTTGGCCCTTCAACTTTACTCCCCAACCACAGCTTTACTCACGACCGCATCAGAGCCTCTCAACTTCCTCACAACAGCGGCTATCCAGGTGCCCTACCAACCGCCACCTTGGACTACGGCTCAGCTTTGCCTGACTGCAATTCTGCCTTCTCTACCAGCAGTAGACTAGGCTGTGCAGTCACACAGGGAGCCCTTACAGCAACAATAGCCCTGGGAAGTACTCGGCATCGCTCTATGTTGCAACGGACTTTGGCTCCTCCACTGACCAGCTTGCTCCTGAAGCTACAATGGAGCACGCCCCCCAAACCATGGCTTAGCTCTGCCTTTCTCTGCAGCCGCATGGACAGCAACCATGGCTGCCTGTCACACCAAGCAAGCCACTCAACCTCCCCATCAAATAGGCTCCACACAAAGCTACACAAAGCTCAGCTTCTCCCCGCTTGGCCAGGCTACTCAATGGGCCTTTCCAGCAGCAGCAAGGAGCCTCAGCTCCAAATAAAAAAAAGAAAAGGGAGACATACAAATTATGAAATAAAGGGGCACAGTCATAAATAAGAGGAAATGCACGCTACAGAAAGGCACTATGAGCAAAGACAAAAATAAATACAAAAAGCAACAGGGCACATCACATAAAATGTTGGCCACACAACAACAAATACTGGGAGCACAGATTTTTTTTTTTTAAACAAAACGGGGCCAACATGTGAATAAATAAAAATGAGGCAGGGCACAGTACACATTTTCAGAGGCAAGACACAGTAAAGAACTCATCACAGTAAAAGCCTGGGAGACCGCTTACAGGATAAATACATAAGAGCTCCATAAACAAAACGGAGAGCAGTCTCATAACTACAAAATATTCCCCAGCATTTTCTGCCACTCACCACAGAAAACTCCCACCAATCTCAGTGGGGAAGAAGGCCAGCAGGGTGGCAATCACCATTTTGGACAATTTTGCAGCAGCATAACAGTCTCGTTGTAGAAAGTGCTCCATCTTGTGCAGAGCAAAACAAGACAGTAAGTGACCCTTAACCCCCCTGCTGGCAGCCATCTTGCTACAGTCATGAAATCAAAACCCACAGGACCTGCATGTCACAGTTCAGTGGCCATCTTGTGAAGGGCACAAATGGACCTCACTCCATTGAAATCAATGGGAGTCCTATTGAAATGAATGGACACTGCAACAAAAAACGCTGATTTTTGCAACAAAACCTTTATCTGAATAACAAACAACACTGAATTAAGTGAGAATTCTTTATTAAGATGTCAGTTGATGAACTTTGCTACAAAAATTTGTACTTTTGTCTACAAAAATAATTTTTGCTTGGCACTTCATTTACGACACAACGTCCTGTCTCATGCATGACGGCATCTCCTTCTCACCCATACGACCTTCGCTCAGTGAAATGAAGCTCATCTCCAACCACAATGTCTGACGACAATGACACAGATATGGGAGCTGGAGCATCCGGAGTCCTACCTTCACTCACTTCAAGGGCTTGGGGCTACAAAATTGAAACAATCCTCCATGACATCCAGTCTTCTATGTCTGCTCAAGAACACCAGCTATGCAAGCTATTCAAGATGACCTGGCCTACATTAAAGCAATTTCCCCACAGTCCATGGGCCATACCAGCCTACAACCAGTACACTTCTCAGCCTTGCCTCACGAACACACTGTCGACTGGCTGGAACACTTCCAAGCATGGATTTCCTTCAATGGTTGAACTGATCTCTTGCGCATCTCCAATGCCGTGCGCTTACTTCTGAGAAGGACTGCCATTTCTTGGTTCCACGCACTTCCAGACCAAGTCAAAGGAGATACTGCTACACTGTACACCACCTTCAAAGCCCATTTTCTCCAAGCACACCCACCCTGGTTATTGGAGCAACAGCTGTGGGAACGTACAATGCAATCCACTGAATCTCTTGAAGCCTTCATAGTGGACATTGAGTCTCGCTGCAAATGTCTGCAGAAACCTGAGAAAGAACAAATCACAATATTTGTTTGGGGACTGCTTCCTCAACTCCATATTTATGTGATTAAGCAGAAACCAACCGCCTGGATGGACACAATCCAAGTGGCATGACTTGCACAACAATCCATAGCAATGTACCAGGCTACCAGTGTACAAGCACCTCAGTCGTCACAGTTAGCAGCACTCACAACATGTGTCCAGCAGCAGCAATCAATGATAGAGATGTTCACTACAAGTATCAATACTCTGCACCGCAGCTCAACTGCTTCTTCTACTACCTCTGTCAATGTCCTTCAACCATTTTGACAGCGACCTCATCCCCCTCCGCCTTCAAGAGAACCAGTGACCTGCCAGTGGTGTGGATTCAGGGGACACACTGCAGATGTCTGCTGAAAGCTAAAGTACAACAGAAATCAAGAGAACCACAGGCGCCCACCACTGCACAATCACCAAGAGAACCGCAACTACTCCTAGGACCAGGGGAACACAGCAACTGACCGCCCCTCTGACTCTCGCAATTCAAACAAAACTCTTCCTCCAACTGTGAACTCTGGCACACTGTCACTTCCAGGGGCAAAGGTACCTGTCATCCGATCACCTCTCTGTAACCATCGGAGATTGGTCTACGCATGCCTTGGTCAATACTGGAGCAGAAATATCAGTTATCAACAGCAGTATTCTAAACAACCCAGCTATTCGTCACATACCTAATGTCTCTCCAGCCGACATAATGTACATTATCACAGCAAGTACAGCTATAGTACCTATCACAGGCATGATCCATCTCAAGCTCCACGTTGGCTCACAGCAAGCTACTGTCAAGTTTTACATAGTGCCTGATCTTCAACCTGCAATAATTCTCGGCCTGGACTTTCTCAAAGCTCACAAAGCCATCCTAGACTTTGCCTCAACCAAACTGTCGCTAGATCCTTGGAGGCAACTTGCAGCTATAGACTCAATCACTGTGCCTTGCCTCCTCAGTCGGAAATGGTTTTGATTGCCAAGATTCGAGGTAAATCACTTTCACAAGGTGTTGTTGGCATTGTCACAGGATCCCCCGTGCTGCATTTGTCAGGTCTCTTTCCAGGAAATACCTTATTGGTGGTGCATGATGGCGCAGTCTTCCAAAAATGCTGCAGCTTTACAGATGAGCCAGTGGTCATTTCAAAGGGTGCCAACATTGGAAAGTTTGTCTGCTTGTCTTCAGGGGACCAGCTCCATCTCATGCAAGAACCTCAGCCTGGTTCCACCAACTCTAATCCTGTCAGTACTATCACGACCACTCCAGCTTCAACAGAGTTACCCCTCAGTCATCGACTATCCTCTTCCAAACTTCCAGCATCTCAAATGGAAAAGCTACAAATTTTGAAATTCCTGGAGAATTACCCGGATGTCTTTGTTGGTTCAGATAACAAGCTTGGATGCTGTGATATCCTGCAACACACCATCGAAGTACAGCCCAACCAGAGACCAGTCCTCGAGGACATAATCAAAGACATGCTTGACTAAGACATAGTCAAAGAATCTACAAGCCCCTAGGGTGCACCTTACTTGCTGGTGGTAAAAAAGGACAAAAGGTATCACTTCGTGGTAGACTACAGAAAACTCAATGCCTACATGGTGCCGGATGCTCATCCCTTGTCTACAACCGAAGATGCTTTAGAGAGTCTTGGTGTGGTCAGTCCTGCTTATTTCACCACTCTAGACCTTCAGAGTGGGTTCTATCAAGTTTCCATTGATCCAGCTTCTCGTCCATACACAGCATGGCGCTGCCACTTGGGACTTTTTCAGTTCAAACGTCTGCCTATGGGTCTTCAGAACAGTCCAGCCACATTTCAACCTGTTATGGAGTCCATACTATGTGGGTTGTCTTGGAAATCTTGTCTAGTCTACCTGGATGATGTTATTGTCTTCAGCAGAGCTTTGCCAGAGCACCTCCAACATCTCCGAGAAGTGTTTGAATGTCTCAGACAAGCCAATCTCAAGCTTCACCCAGAAAAGTGTTGTTTTGCACAGCATCAAATTCATTACCTGGGACATGTGGTTAATTCTCAAGGCATCTCTCCAGATCCAGACAAACTCTCAGCAGTCAAAGACTATCCAGAGCCTAACAATCTCAAAGACCTTTGAGCTTTCCTGGGCCTGTCTGGCTACTACCAAAAGTTCATTTGCAACTATGCCAAGATCGCAGCTCCACTGTACACCCTCACCAAAAAGGGATGTGACTATATTTGGACTTCTGACTGTAAACAGGCCTTTGAAACCTTAAAACAAAACCTAATCTCTTCTCCAGTATTGGCCTACCCCTACCCAAGGTTCGATCAACCCTTCAAGCTCTACTCAGATGCTAGTTCCTTTGCAGTGGGCACTGTGCTCTGTCAGATTCAAGATGGAATAGAACAAGTTGTCTCCTATGCCGGGCGCTCTTTTCTCAGCTGAGCAGAACTATGGCATCACAGAAAAAGAATGTCTAGCCATGGCATTTGCTGTAAAGAAATTTGACTGCTACCTTCGCTACTCATCCTTTACAGTTATTGTTGATCACTCTGCCCTCAGATGGTTATTCGAAATGAAGGAGCCAGTAGGCAAGTTCGCCTCTTGGATCACCATGCTGCAATCCTACAACTCTGAAATTCAATACAGACCAGATCATGTTCATTCAAATGCCAATGGTGTAAGCCAGAGATGATATCCCTCTGCATCCTCCTCAACAGATGAAGAATCCTGCTTACATGCTCTTCCCATTCCATGCCACAGAGGTGCTTCCTGTGGACACTCCTACAGCACCTCAAGTTGTCTTGCTACCACAAACCGCTTCCACAGAGAGACACACAGATCCTCAGTTACTGCAAGCAGCTGAAGAGTTTCTCATCTCCTGAACATCTGATCTGTCCCTGGCAACTGTTAAAACGCAACAAAGAACTGACACTCAATTTATGGACATAATCACCTACTTAGAGTCTGGAACCTTACCGCAACAAAAGAAACATCGCCAAGATGTACGTTTCTTTGCTTCGCAGTACTTCCTCAGTGACGGTGTGCTCTTTCACACTTGGACCAAGGAAGGCAAGGGACATCGCACGGACAGAACTCACGTACAGCTCGTTGTCCCAGCCTCTCTAATTCCTCACGTTCTTCTCTCCACGCATGCCTCTCCACTCTCTGGAGGTCATATGGGAATACACAGAACTCTGGAAAAGACAAGGCTTCACTTCTTCTGGCCACACATGAACAGAGACATTGTCAAATTCATAAAATCCTGCCAGTCCTGCTCCCAGAGAAAGCCTCCTGCCAAACCAACAAAGGCACACATCATCCCAATGCCTGTAGCCACTGAACCGTTCCAGAGAGTCAGCACTGACATTCTTGGGCCCTTGCCAACATGCACTGACTCTAGTAACAAATACATCCTTGTCTTTGTGGACTACCAGACAAAGAATTTGGAGCTCATCCCCCTAAGAGACATTAAAGCCGCCACTGTGGCAAGTGCCTTTCTCACTACAGTTATTTGTCATCATGGTACCCCATCGTACCTACATTCAGATAGAGGCACTAACTACCTGTCCACCATTGTCCGAGAAACTTACAAATGTCTCGACATAAAAAAGACACATACCACAAGTTACCATCCACAATGCAATGGACAGAGTGAAAGAATGATGTCTACCATTCTCAGCACACTCTCCAAGTATCTGGATGAGACACATGACACCTGGGACCATTTTATTCCCTTTGTACAGTTTGGATACAATACCAGCCCTTGTGTCGACAGCACAGAATACACCCCCTTCTTCTTAGTCCATGGACGTCACCCAAGAACTCCACTGGACAGGGATCTCTCGCTGCTAGAGGTACCTAAGTCAGCTTCTTCTTTCATTATCCCTCTTCTGGAACAGCTGGAACTTGCCCGACGAGTTGCAATCACCACATTGGGCCAGAGAAAATCGGCAATGCAAAAAATGTCTGCAGCCAAGGTGCATGAGCCTTCATTCTTTGTTGGGGACATTGTTTATTTGTACTGACCATTTCTTGTTCCAAGCACCACCAAGAAACTGCTTCACCCCTGGACTGTTCCCTTCTACATCGTAGAAAAGCTTCCTCCGGTCCACGTTCATCTGTGATGCAAGTCAGATGGCAAGCTGGTACACAACAAAGTCCATACAAACCGTCTAAAGCATGGGTACCTGAGTAACAACCTTCCAGACAACCTCAGTCCTCCCAGAAGTGAAGCTGCCCTTGAGCCTGCCATCCTCTCTGAAGCCGAGACCCCTCCGGACAACTTGCAACTAGTTCCTACAGCTTTTCCCACTCCTGACACTCTCCAACCAGATTCTGTTTTACCAGATGATTTGCCTGGGACTTCCTCTTCTTCTGAACCTTCTTCTTCTTCTCAGGACTCTCTTCTACACACCACAGTGTACTAGATCGAGAAGATCTTAAGGAAGAAGTTGGTCAATGGATCCTGGACTTAGATTAAAGTGGTGTGGATTTGATAGTGGGCAGAACTCCTGGGTCGCTTTTACTGACCTGACCCCATCCTGTCAGGAACTAGTGCAATCTACACATGCCTCCATTCCCGCTGACCAGAAAAGTCGATGGAGGTCTTGAACTTTTGTAAACCGGACTCAGTGTTGATTTAAATACTAATGCTTTTCCTCCCTTAGGAATATCTCTTTACATGGACAGTCCATCTGTTTGTTATGCAACTGTTAATAAAGTTTGGCCTGCATTCTGGGTATCCTCCTGCTGCTACCCTTCCCTCTTCCCTTTTTCTTCCCCCGCATTTTAGCGCTTGTGGCATGACCAAGTCTCCAGTACTATTGTGTCCCACCCCCCGGTGCTACTCTAACTGGTCCCCAGTGTAGTCCAGGTTCTTCTCCCCCCCAACCCCCGGCAATGGAATTCTATTTTGTACACTAATGCCTTGAAATGCATGACAATGTCTTTTTACCTTAAAAACTTATTTAAAAAAATTCTTAGAAACTGTTATAGATTTATTGCTTGTTTGAGTGGTGCTCACATTCACTGTTCTGGCGGTGATGTGAAGCACACATTAAGCATGGGGCTTAATGTTAAGCTAACGCCCCTTTAAGAGCACTTAGAACTTGCATGTAACGAATTGTTGCAGTACCATGTATACTTGTTAGTCAGAGATTTTGTCAGTCTGGGGCTCGTCCTCAGGAGAAGAACATCTGCAGCACAGAATAAAACTGCTTTATTATTATTTTATGTGTCTGTCTAGTTATTCGCACGGTCCAGATGGGGTCCTTACCAGCAGCAACCGAAGGGTCTGGCAGACCACAGAGAAAGTAAGGGGTCCTTCTAGTGGCAGACCAAATAATCAAAACACCACAGAATTATAGATTTTGAGCTAATCTATTTAAGCACAAACCACAGACTGAGTTTATAACAAAACCTAGTGATCAAACCATTAACTCTACAGCCTGCAGTGATTGGGAATCTGAAGCAGCAAGCTACAGTACTCCACAATATCATCGCTCTCCAAGCCTGACTGAGAGAGAGAGAGAGAGAAACAACTCCAGTGTTTTCACCCACTGTAGATCAAGTTAAATGCTGATTTAAAAAAAACACAAAACTAAACAGCATAAAATTTCAGGAAACTCTAGTCATGACACAGGGACTTGAATTCAAGCTTTATCAACAACATGCAAAAACCTTTGCACATGATCTTTAACAGGTTGTCCATGAGGGAGTTCCTACTCATAGCACAGCAGACGGGACCAACTGAGGCGATCTACTAGGGTATTCTGGGTACCACACAGGAACACTCCTGACAGGAATATGTTGCATTTCCCCCACTCAGTGCCAAACTCTCATTGCCTCTCTGCAGAGAGGGTATGAGTTAACTTCACTTTGTTTATTGATTTAGTACATCACCAAAATATTGCCTGTACTGATCAGCAGCAGCTGATGCCCTAGAAGGAGGGCGATAAAGACCTGTAGGCCATGCAGAACAGCCCTCATCTCCAGAGTGTTGCTGTATTGAGCCATGTCTAGAGGGGTTAACTAGGCCAGAGTTCTAAAGGGACCCAGATGGTCACCCCAGATAGAACTCTCCAACTCCTTCTGCCACTTTGCTATCGACTCCCCTTCCCGCTCCCACCACTGTGAACTCTAATCGCTCTCTAACCTTCCTTCCACTATCTCACAGATGCATCTCTCACTGTGCCAAACTAATCTCCAAATTCTGGTTCAGGGGCTCCCCTCCTATTTCTCATCCTTTCTCTACACTCCACCTCCCCCACCCACTCTCTCAGATCAAATGACGCCAGCACCTTGGCGGTCCCTCGCCACTCCACCCTCATCAGTCAGACTGGTTTTGCCCATTATTTTCCTAAAATCTGGAATTTCTTCCCCCCTAAAATACATCACTCCTCCTCCAACTACTCCCTTACCTCTGCCCTACACAATTACCTTTCCCTCAGTTGTTCCTGCTTTAACCCATCTTAATACCTATCCTGTTTCTGCCTTCCTACCATGACCCCGCAGGGTTCTCAACATCCTGAAGGGGGAAATCAGGAAATGGCTACCCCTTCTCCTCATATTCAGTTCTTGCCTCTCCCCCTCTCTTCTCCACCTGCCCTTCTGGGTTACCAGTGTGCACAGCCTAACCCCATTCTTTTTACTCCAACAGCACTTGCATATTACCTCGAGCCTGCTCCTGGTACACTCATGCACTATAAATGGTTCTATCGCATTATTACTGTTCTGTACATTCATATGTTCTTTTGTATGATTTTGGACATGTAATTTACCCAATGTTCCACTACTGTTTATTGTACAATACCTTGTGTTCCAACTGTTGCACAATCTTACAATGTTGTATTGTTTGTACTACCCACATACTATTGTAACTGATCATCCTTCACAACCCTATTTAACCCCTCCCCCCCAGGTCACACCGTGAGATGAGCAACTTGTTGTTCAGTGTGCCCTCCTGGTGAAACATTTCAATAAATAAATAAACCTGAGGCATCTGTTGTCATCACCGGCAAGGGGGGGGGGGGTGGCTGGAGGAATGGGGACTCTGTCTTTAGGTTGGAGCGGTCCAACCGCCACAGTAGGGAGTGACAGAGTGGAGGAGTCACTTATATGAGATACTCCAACTCATCTGGCTGTTCTGTCCACTGTGCTTGGAGGAGCGTTGCAGGATCCTCATGTGTGGACTCGTCAGTGGGATGATCAGCATGGCAGCTGCCATCAGGCCGAATACTTTAGTTCACTGACCAGTATACCTAGTTGATTGAACAGTTGTCTGGCCCAAAACAGTGTGTATATTATGGCCTTCCAAGACAGGGCTTTCAGCAGCCAGTCATCTGTGTAGGGGTAGACAGAGGCCCTCTCTACAGAGAGCAGCTGCCACTACAACATAGACTTTGGTAAATAAATGCAGGGCAGAGCACAAGCTAAAGGGCAAGGCATGAAACTGATAATGCGAGCCCTGGAGTATGACTACAGGTACTTTCAATGAGACTTGTGGATCTTGACATGAATGTACTGTATGCGTCCTTCCTGTCCTGAGCAACCATCCAGTTCCCTTTCAGTAAAAGAGGGAGGAGCGACTGCAGTGATGTCATTCAAAATGTTTTGTGTTCGATTAATAGATTCAGTCCTCAAAGGTCTAAGACTGGCCTTAGATCTCCAGTCCATTTTGGGACCAGAAGTTACTGGGAATGATAACCCTGGTTCTATTCTGAAACCAGGACAAGTTCCACAGCCCTCTTGCAGAGGAGCATTTGAACCTCCTCCAGCAGCAGAGCAAGATGTCCCAGAGGATATCTGTTTGGCAATGAGAGGGGGTCACTGGAGGAACAATAAGGAGCTTGGGGGTGTGTTTTGGCTGAACTGTCTCCAGGACTCAGGCATTGGTTTTTACCTCTCTCCATTTTGTTAGGAAGGAGGAGATTCTGCCTCCCACAATGAATTCCTGAGGCCAGAGGAGTGGGACGGGTCAGAAAGTGGCATGGGTACCTGTAATGGTTCAACCTTTTGTAAGTCAAGCATGGGCACCAGGTGGCAGTTTGCAGCCCAAGAAGTGGAAGGCTGAGGTCTTTGGGAACCACATTCCCAACCCCTGGAATATTCACAGCCTGCAGGTGCATAGGGTTTACAGAAAGAGCCCAGTCCCCTACCATGCTTCTTAGGGTTTAAAGTATATAGGGACCTCAAAGTAATTTTTGAGGACTGCGGATTCATCAGAGCATTTTCCACATCTGATCTGAATAGTTGCTTTCCTCTGAATTGGGCTTTAAGGACTGACTGTGGGGCATCAGAGGCAAAGTATGCGACCCGCAGCCAGGATTGGCGACAGAGGCAAGTCCCAGAAGTTGCAGCTTGGGAAGCAGGATCTGTGGCATCATAAGCAGAACTGAGCAGGTACTTTCCAGTTTCTTGTCCATTGGTGACAGTCTACTGAGCCAGTATCTTATCAGTGCTGTCCAGCATTTTCTCAACCATAGAGAACATTATCTTCTGTAAGTAATTCTGAAATGTTATCATATGTCTGTTAGTTTGCAATCCTTAGGCCATGAGAAGCAGAAGCAAATATCCTCTTCCCCATCACATCCAGTTTTCTTGACTCCCTGTTAGAAGGAAGAGAACTCAGTTGCTTGGGTGCCGTTAATCTATCATAAGTAGCCATGATTACTATGGAGTCTACTTCAGGCAGAGATGAACAGTATGGTTTATCTGTCAGAGCAGGATATTATTAATCTGCCTTATGAGAGACTACTGACAACTAAGCAGGAATGTGCCAGGTAGCAGCCTATAATACTGAATGTACAGGAGGGATGGCGACAGTAGGGGAGGCAGACACCAGCAAGATGTTGTATTCTTCCTGGAGAATCCTCCTCCTCCTCTGCTTTAAACCCCAGTTTAGCACGGACCAGTTTGAAGAAGGCCTGAAAGGAGGCATCCTTGAGGGAGACCTAGGAGTGTTTTTTTACACTCTCTTCTGAACATGAGAAAAGAGTTGAGCTAGAGTTAGCTACATAGTCTGGACTGTACTCCAGTTCATTGTCGACGTCTCCCGTTACCAGGTGGGGCTCCACAGAATGAGGAGACAGTGGAGGAAAGTACAGCTACACAAGAACTTACTGTAACAGTAGATCTTCAAGAGGAGCTCTTGCAGTAGGTAATACCATTATGACTAAGGCCACCAGATGTTAGGACCCCACAGAAATATTTTCTAGCTAGCAGTCTGTGGCAGGGGACCGCCCCCGACGTCAGCTCTGCTCAACGTCAGACATAGTATAAAGGGGGCGGTCCCCCAGTGCCACCTCAATTCTCCCGCCAGAGACCCAGCTGAAAATACAGATGGAGAACCAAGGAGGATCTCCCATCCCCAAAGAAAAGATGTAATATTTGTCCCCGGGAGCAGGTAGGTGGGAAAGCCACCTGCTGCAAGAGCTCCTCTCGAAGATCTACTGCTACGGTAAGTTCTTACGTAACTGTATTATCTCACTTTGAGGGGGAGCTCTTGCAGCAGGTAATACCATTAGGACAGAGTCCTAAGCAATGCCCAAGGAGAAACTCAGATCAAAAGGGTGGAGGACAATAAAAAACTGTTTGAAATTAGGAGATGAGTCCCCAAAGGACTGCTAGGCTGAAACCTGCTCTCTTTCTGGAAGCACGTCCACACTAGAGTGCCCTACAAAGGTATGCACTGAACTGCAAGTAGCGGCCGCACAGAGGTCCACTGAAGATACATTTTGAAGGGAAGCGAAAGATATCACCACCCCTCTGGTGGAGTGACCCTTCACCAGTCCCTGTAAGGGGTTTGATATGGTGTGGGTAACAAAAAGTGATGCAATGCACAAGCCACTTAGGGTTTGTTTTTTGACTGGTGCTCCCAAGTTTTCTGTGGGCAAAGAAGACAAACAACTGGTCTGTCTGGTGGAACTGGTCCTAGCCAGATACTAACACAAAATTCTGTGAACATCCAGAGTATGTAACAATGCGTCCCTGTTGTTCGAGTACTCTGGGTAATAAACTGGTAGTTGGATGTCCTGGTTCAAAGTGAACTCAGACACTACCTTTGGTAAAAACTTTGGATTTGTCCGCAAGAGCCAAGCATGTAGGCACAAGGATTGGGGGTTCAGATGGGCTAATGTCCCTTGCTCTTGGGAGAACAAGTGAGTGGAGAGGGGCAACGGAACTGGCGGTTCCGATGCCAGCTGTTGCAACAGCAGGAACTAAATCTGTTGAGGCCAGAATGGCACTACCAGTATCATCCTGGCCTCTTCTGCCTGCAACCTGAGCAGGACCCTCTGAAGAAGAGGGAAGGGAGGGAAAGCATACAGAGACCTCCCTGTCCAAGACAGGGACAATGCGTCTTGCCAGAAAACACCAGGCCCTGGATCTAGTGAGCAGAAACTGGGCAGTTTGGCGTTGTGTGGGGATGCAAAGAGGTCCAGTTCTGGCTGACCCCACCTTTCGAAGAGGTAATCTAGGACTTCTTGCTGTAGTTCTCACTCGTAGTTCTGAGATTGAGAGCAACTTAAGCTGTCTGCGAGGACGTTGTGGATGCCTGGAACATGGACTGCCATGATGTCCAGCTGGTGATCCATTGCCCAGGACCAAACTCTCATCACCTCTCTTTACAGGGGATATGAATGTGTAACCCTTGCTTGTTGAGAAGGAAGACTACTGGGGTGTTGTCTGACTGGACCAGTAAGAGTTTGGGAAGGAGTACTCCTTGGAAAGCTTGAAGGGCGTACAGAACGGCTCTCATCTCCAAAAAGTTTATGTGAAGAGCTCGTTCTGCTGAGTTCTAGGAGCCTCTTGTCTGATGTGAAGCAAGATGTGCTCCCCCTCCCAGTTCTGGTGCACCGGTGGTGAGGGTCTGCACTGGACTGGATTGCTGAAAGGGAACCTCTATGCTCAGATGGGCTGGGGTGAGCCACCAGATCATGGACTGTCACACTGTGTTGGAGATCTGAATGGGCTCTTCCAGCTCATCCATACCCTGATCCCATTGAACCTTGAGGTGCCACTGCAGGATCCTCATGTTCAGCCACGAGAGTGGAACTGGCACAATTGCTGCTGCCATGTGACCCAACAGTTGTGGAACCACTCTTGCTGGGACCAAGTCAGAGTATTGTACCCTGCAAGGGACTTCTCTTAGCCTTGCTGCTCTGTGGGCAGAAAAGCTCTCCCCTGGACTGTGTCCAAGACTGCTCCAATGTATTGCAGCCTTTGAGCTGGCCATGGTTGTGACTTGGGCAGGTTTAGAGTGATGCCCAGAGTCTGGAATTGGCTGAATATCTCCTCCAAAGTCCTGTTCAATTGGACTTCTGTTGGTGCAGTAAGAAGCCAATCATCTAGGTAGAGGTATACGAAGTGACCCTTTCTCCTGAGGGCTGCCGCAACCACTGCTAGGCACTTGGTAAAAACCCTTGGTGCTGAGGATAGGCCGAATGGTAGTGCCCTGAACTGGTAGTGTCCTCCTTGGAATGTGAAGCTTAAGTACTTCCTGTGGGATGGCAGGATCTTGATATGCATGTAGGCATCCTGCATGTCTAGTGAGCAAAGCCAGTCTCCTTGGTAGAGCACTGGTAACAGGCTCACCAGTGTCACCATTCTGAACTGTTTGTATTCGATAAAAGTGTTCAGTTGATTCAAGTCCAAAATGGGTCATAGGTCTCCAGTCTTTTTCAGGACAAGGAAGAAATGGGAATAAAATCCCTTTCCTCTTTGAGCAAAAGGAACCTTCTGTATGGCTCTTTTGTCCAGTAAAGCCTGTATTTCTGCCCTCATGAGGAGTGCATGGGAGGGTGAGCAGTGGGAGGGGACTGGTGGGTTGTCCGATGGAAAATGTGTGAACTCTAGGGAGTATCCCCTTTCTACTATCTGGAGAACCCATTGGTCTGATGTTATACTGGACCATCTGGATAGGTAGAGGGAGAATCTCCCTCCTGCCACCTCCCCCTGCATAGGCTGTGGTGGGGGGGGGTCGGTAGGAAGTCATGATGTGTTGGTGGGTGTAGGCAGGGGAGGTCTTGGTGCCTTGGGGTTTTTGGAGCCCTGGGCACTTTAAGGAACAGGGTGGCCTTTTCTTTTGAAGCCTCCATTGTTTTGTGTTTGGTGTCTTCCTTGTAGTCCCTGATTTTTCTGAAAGGGACAGCGGCATGCGGGTTGTGGCTCCGACCGGTACATTCTGTGAACTTCAGACACAGCTTTACCAGAGTCCTGAAGCCCGGTGATCAGTTTTTCAGTGTCCTGACCGAACAGGACTGTTCCTTGGAAAGGAGCATCCAGGATAGCATCCTGAAGATCCTGTTGGAAGCCTGAAACTCTGAGCCAAGCATGCCTCCGCATGCAAATGCCAGTGGCTGCTACTCTTGCTGCTGTATCTGCGAAGTCACAAGAACTCCTGAGGACATGCTTATCCACGTCCATGCCAGACTAAATCACAGCAAGGAGTTCCGCCTTACCCTCTGAATCTGGCTGTGCTTTGGCCAGGTCCATTGCCTTTGCCCACAGGGATTTTTGGTAGGTGACCATGTGGGCCAGGAAGTTGAGTGACCTGACGTGCAAGTTGCTGAGGAGTACACCTTAGCCCCCATCTGGTCCAATTTCTTTGATTCTGGGTCCGGTGGCTGGGCGCTCATGTGGTGTGGTTGTTGTGTCCTGCCATGGGCAGCTGTCAGGACCATTGAGTCTGCCTTTGGGTGTTCTCCCAGAAAAGGCTCCCCTTTTGGAGTCTTGTACAGTCTATTGGCTTTACGAGAAACTGTGGTCGTAGTGATCAGATTTCTCCAGATGGATTTGGTCACATCCTGGAATGGCTCCACCAAAGGGGGATGACCAATGGTTTGGGATCTGTGGCTTCTAAGAATTTGGCCAGTCTGTACCTTTCTGGGTCTAATTCCTTGGTGTCCCATTGGTAAAGCACCTGAATATGGTGCATAATGTCCAAAAAGGACGGGTCATCCGGGGGTGACTTCGGCGAGTCGCTCGGATTTGGAGATGGAGTGGGGAGCTCGTCTTCTGAAAAATAGAGGACGAATCCCTGGCATCATCCCCTGAAGTCGATGGCAGGCATCTTCTAGATGAGGAGACGGATGATGGATGCTTCTTGTGGCCATCCGACCCAGGTGTCCGCCTGTCCTCTGTCATGCGGCCAGTCCTTCGGTGGTAAAGGCCGCTCAGGAGTGAGGTCTATGGGTGGTAGGCATACTGGGGATGAATTCCTGGGTCTATGGAGAAGATCCCCCTTGACAGAATTCCACCACATATAGGCTGCGAATCCCCTGCCAAGGGAAGTGAACCAGTGCCAGACTCCAACCATGGTTTCTGAGAGACGGTCAGCAGGCACACCAGGAACCAAGGCCGTGGCCTGGGATCCATCTTTGTCAGATAACTTGCCTCTTCATAGAGGAGAGTGGGAATGGTCTGAAGAAGCAGCCCTCTCCTTATACTGCTTCACCTCAGAGTGACAGTGTTTTTCCACTGACTTTGAGAACTTATCCACTTTCTTCACTGAATCGGCAGACAGTGTTGACCGTGGGAAGTGTTGGATTGATGGTGAACTGGGAAAAGAGGCAGTTGATGATGGCAAAGCTACCTTCAATGCAACCTGCTTCTCCATTTTTTTCAGCTTTAGATGAACCTCTAAAGCTTTCATGAGACATCTTCTGGTTGCCTGATTAAAGCCCTGACAACCAGAACAGGTTTTAATATTGTGGTCTTTGCTGAGGCAACAGATACACATGGAGTGGTGATCATCTCAATGGATTTTAATGCTGCCACAGCAGCAGTAGCAGAACAGCAGTTCTTTGTCAGCAGCAGCATAAAGTTTAAAATATCTGGCCTGATGGCACTGGACGCTTTATCTCGCGCTATGCTGGCGGCCCGGTTCAGGAACGGACTCTGGTCATTCAGGGGTCGGCCAGGATGAGGAAGGATTGAGTGTCCGCTGACAGCTCTCCTTCCTTGGGGGTGGGGGGACTCAATGCTGTGCTGTAGACTGACACCCAGCGGAAGCTGGGTGTGAGCACAGGCGCGATGCTAGAATGGGGTGGACCCACACACAGGGTGTAAGACTGCCTCCACAGAAGTGGAGACAGACACCCTGCCCATTGCACATGCATAGATCTGGGAAGAATATGGAAAAAGGTCAGAGCTGGCAGGCCCTGTGATGGTGGACTGTGCCCATGCCTCCCCCGGCAGTCTAGATGTTGGCTTTTGGTGGTGGAGGGAGGCCAGCACCCCTCGCCACTGGCCCTGTCGGGGGGGTAACGCATGAGGGATGGCTGGATGGGGTGGGTGCAGGAAAAGCATGCCAGAGAGATGAGTCCCCTCTGAGGGAGGGGCCATAGCTGCCTGCTGGCTCTGGAGTAGAAAATGTATACGGAAAAAAAAGTTTTAAATAAACTTGAGAGTATTTTTATCAATAGAACTTTCAGAGTTTGATGGGGTTCTTCATCAGTGGTGGATCGATGAGCGGTTGATGGTGGGAGAAAGAACTGAGGCATGCTGGGGACACCCACATCACATAGGCACCAACGAGGCACATTAATATAGGTGGTCCCAGCCAGTAAACATTTCCAGGTGGTCCTGATGCAGATGGCTTACAGATCTTATCTGTCAATCTTCACCATTCATCACCTTTGAATATAGTGGCTAGAGGCAACGAGCCCACGGGAGCTCTTTTTTTTTTTTTTGAATGGGCGGAATCGATGCACCATCGGCACTGCCCTCGAGGCCCATGCACTGCATGGCACGCGCAGGTTGGCAGCTAGGTGTGATCGACCCCACCCTCCCACCAGTTCTTCATCTCCTGCTGTAGAGGTTGCACCTCGTAGAAGCTCTACTAGCAAGAGGCCTGCTGCTCAACCGAAGCCTTCTGCTCCGTTATCTCCATTCTTAACGCAGAGTCTGTCGATGCCGCTTATTGAAAATTTCCTGCTGGTTCTGCTGTCCACCACTACTCTATGTCGTCTGGTAAGACTGTTCCTTTTCCTATTTTAGTGACATTAAGTCTTGTTTTTTCCATAGGTCATGTCTCGGTCGGGGGGGGGCAAGAAAACTTTGAAGACGGGATGGCCCCCTCTGTGTCGGTGCTCTGTTACTGACCAGCATGAGCATTGCCTCGTGTGTCTTGACCTGCTACATGACATGGATTCGTGCAATGCCTGCTTCTCCATGGACCACTGTGTCATCGAACAACACGCAAGGAAAGTGGGAATAGCTCTGCTGACTTTCAGAGGATGGGCGCACACTTGTCAGGTCAAGCCACGGTCTCTGAGTGTCCCCTCCCAGTTCTATACAGACTGTGGAAGAGGGGATTCTGTTTCTAGTAGCCTTGCCATTACAGAAGCCCTTTCCGTGGTGCAGGAGGCCCAATCCGTCCTACCTGGGGGGCAGGCGGGAGGCACTACCTTGGCATTCACCCCTTCGGGGGAGAAGGCTCCCTCAGTGTTGTCTTCTCGTGCTGGGAAGCCTGGGTTGGCACCGTCCTTGATGCAGTTTGTCGGCACCATCTTGGGCCCCGGTGCCGTGGGCCCTGATGGTGCTGGTCCATCACTCAGTGCCGTCTCTGCTATCGGTGATGTTCGCGGCACCAATGGTGCTGAAGGCTCCATGGGCGGCTCTACAGCACCATCCTTGTCTGTTCCTTGCCACGGCACCGTAGTTGAGCATGGCGCCATGTCCAGCTCTAGTGCCGCTTGCGGCGCTGAGCAATGACATGGCGCCATGGGGGTTTCTGACCTCGGCGCCATCCACAGCACTGAGTGTGCAGTCATGGCTGTTGTTGGCATAGTCTCTGGCCTCGGCACTGCTTGCGGCACTGTGGGTCGGGATGGCGCCATGACAGGTCCCGGGTCTGATACTGCTGATGTCCTTGGAGCCATGTCTTCTTCACTCACTGCTCGCGGTGCACTTGAGGGCTTCGGCTGTGACTCTGGTGCACTCCCTCGTCCTGGTGCCCCATTCAGTCGAGATGGCAGTGGACATCCACATACCACCTGGCACAGGACTTCGGTTTCCACCTCCTCGGATAGGCAGTCTGACTCTTTGGAGTTGGCTGCTCACATGGACACCTTGGTAGTGTCCCCAACAGGCCGGAGCCAGCCCCCCTCTGAGGAGTGGACAGTGGCCCCCGAGTCCAGGGTCAGGGGTTCTGACCAGCGGGCAGTGGTACAGTCCACCATTGCCCTGCAGCCTGGCCTGGGAGGGTTTTCTGACCCCTCAGTGGTGGTACTCCCTCAGGTGGTGTGCCTGGATTGCCCAACTTTGGGGCAGATTGGAGCACCCACAGGAGGGGAGGATGCTGCTCCCTGGATAGTCCCTTCGGAGACTGACCAGGGTTGCCAGCTGCCTAGGCTGGCATTTTCGAGAAGAAGGGCTCTTTCAGACTCCAAGGGGTCGAGGGGTAGGGGTTTGACCTGGTGACCTTTTCTGGGACCCACCCGGGTTCCGGAAGGCGTCATAGTGCGGATCTCCGCCCTTTCTTTTCGGTTTCCTCAAGAGGGCCCTGTTCTTTGGAGATAGGGGACCATAATTTTGTACTCTCAAGGCCCCGGTCACCTCACTGGGGGATTCTTCAGGGCACAGCCTAGGCAGTTCCAGTATGGTTGACCAGCTGTCGGCTGTTGAGTTTTTCGGAGCTCCCTCTTCCCTTGGGGTTCCAGGTGCACACTCTGGCCCAGGCAGAGGACAGCCTATTCTGGTTGTTGGCTCTGTCCCCTCTCCTCTGCCACCTTCTCCTGCTCTCCCAGGTATTCTTGGTCCTAGTGGCCCTCTCTCCTGGGAGCAGTTCAGAGCTGTGGCTGCTCAATTTCCCTCTTACGTCAGGGCCATGGACAGACAGGTTTTTCAACCTCCCCCTGAGCAACCAGCTTCTGAACTCTTGAGGTCCTCTGACTTTTCATCCCCCTCTTCTGGAGGAGAGGAACCATCTGTCCACATCTCCCCAGCTGCTGATCTCTCAGAGTATCAGTGATTCCTCGTGAGGATTTTGGAAGACCTACACATCACCCCACCCCTGCAGCACAATCCAGAGCACTCGCTGCATGCCTTTTTAGGCGATTTCAGTGTGGACAGCCTTGTGGTGCCCCCCTAGCCTGCCCCCTTTCAGGAGTTGTCATTGCGTTTCTGGCAGAGAACCTTTTATGGAGTCCCAGCCCCTAGGGATCCCTGTCAGAGGTATTGTGCCCCCCGAGTCTCCAGGTTCTATGCCTCATCCTTAGTCAGGATTGATGCAGCTGGACACTCCTGATGGGGTTCTCATCCCTCACCGTGACCAGCCCCCAGATCAAGATTCTATGGATTTTGACTTCTGGGGGAGGAGGACTTTCTACTTGGCATGGTTACTGCTCACTTTTTCACCACATCAGGCCCACTACGCTACCTATGATAAGTTCCTGTGGTCCAGGTTAGGTCATCTCCTAGCTGCAATGCCTGACACGGAGGTAACCAGACAAGCTATTGCACACTCTGCACATGGCCTGGAGCTAGCAAGGCACTAAGCAAGTGCATCTTACGATGCCAATGAGGTAGCTTCCAGGGTTGTAGGGACAGCAATCTGAACTAGGCAGACAGCATGGCTGCATCTTTCCTGGTTGTCACCCTTGGCCCGGCGTAGGGCGATTTCTTCCCCTTACCAGAGAACCCCTATTTTCTCCCATAGGGTGAGACAGCGTCTGTAGGGGCAACTACCTACTCCTTCCAAGGAGTCCCTGTCTCACTCTCCCGGGCCTCTCCAGACCCGTTAAGGTTCTCTCTCTCTCTGTGTGCCATCCACTGAGAGCTAAGGGACTAGTCCCTTTAGGGGTTAGGGTTTCTCGGGGCGACTCACCCAATGGTGAAGATCGATAGATATGAAAATGATTTACCTACCATAATTCTGATCTTTCTGAGTATCTTCATCATTCATCATAATCCCACCCTCCATCCCCCTGGGGTCACAGTCTCTGGGTCCCCCTCCCTCTCTTGCACCCCCCTCCTTTCTGTTGGTCAGGAGTGGGGTGACCTTGGGCACATAGGGGGATGTTTTTCTCTAGGGGGAGAGTGGCCAGGATGGGGGCACTCCTCTTCCAGATCTCGGCTCCACCCCTGGGGTGGGGGTTGGTAGTTGCCCTCTTTTCTGCTCTCTTTCCCCTTCTTCCCATCAGCTTTACTTTAATTCCTTTTGATTTCCTTGTCCTTTAGACAACCTCAGTTTCATTTAAGAAACTAGATTTCTTATGCCAAAAATTTAATTGGCGGGGGCAGTATTCCCTGTGTCCTGTCTTTTCTTCCAGAATAGCCGATTCTGCTTATGTTGGGGTTATTGCCTGTGATTCTGTGCCTTGAATTCTGTCAGTTTAGCCTTCTGGCTACTCCTTTGCAGTTCCTATACAATCTGGAGACATGTCAAGGTTCCAGGGTATGTTTCTTCTCTTCCCCCCCTCACATCCTTACTTCTAAATTTCCTAACCCACCTCCCTCCCTCCTCCTTTTCTACTTCCAGAGATTGGGGCCCCTCCCAATCCCCTTAGTTTACCAGCTTTATTCTGTCCTCTCAGTCATTTATTTCTCCTTTTAGTTTGTATATCCTTTTGTTTATCTGTCCCTTGGACTCCCTTGTCCCTCCCTCCCAACCTTTCCTTACTCTACGGTGACTCAGAACTGGCGGAAGGGTGGGGTCGACCACACCTAACGGCCAACCCCTGAGCACCACGCAGTGCGTTGACTCCGCCCATCCAAAAAAAAAAAAAAAAAAGCTCCCACAGGATCATGACCTCCGGCCACTATACCCAAAGGTGATGAATGGTGAAGATGCACAGAAAGATCAGAATTAAGGTAGCTACATAAGAACAGGTTACTCACCTGTAACAGTAGTTCTAGGAGTGGTATATGTTGGTCATCCACACTCTTTGGCATGTCCCTTTCCCTTTAAATCTCACCGGAAAGTCTTCAAGCTGGCTCCTCCCACCCACCCAGGGGTAAATACCTCAGCTCCACCCCATGATGCCAGATCTTAGCCCACTGGAAGCAAGGTGATGCGCCTAAGCTGGGGAGGTTGGGTGGGTGTGTGGATGAACAACATATACCACTCCTAGAACTACTGTTACAGGTGAGTAACCTGTTTAGTTTAGTTTATTGTTCTAGGAATTACTACCTTTGAGCCAGAGGCTCTTTTACAAAGGTTCCACGTCAATTAGGTACAGTACAAAAGGTTACATAGATAACACAACAATTTGTGTTGTCAAGAGCAAGAAAACATATACAAATACATATCAAATCATTTGTGCAAAAGGACATGAGATATCAATAATCACATTATTATTACAAGAAAGAGGTCATGCCAGATTAGGAGAAACAAATAGGGAAAAGTCCAGAACAGAGAGGGTAAGTGAAAGGTGGGGAGCAGACAATAGCAGGAGAAAAGGTTTCCAACCATGTCTTTGTCAAATAACGGGACAGGGTGGGTAGTGAGAAAATAGGAGGTTTAATCAGGGCAGTCACAGGAGCTGGAGGTGGCAAGGAGAGAAAAGCCTTGATTTGAAAATACCTAGAGAGGTGGAGGCAGTAATATGAGTGCTGAGGGCATTTAGCCAGCTGGGGCACGATAGGCAAATGATCTTTGTCCCTGAGAAGTCCCGCATCGGGGACTGAGAGGCTGATGTTCTGATCTTCTGGTAAAACGGTGCAGCGCCGGGCATAACAGGTCTTGGATACAGGGTGTGAGGAGGCCCAGAGTGGATTTTTCGCCATCAGGCAGGTAAGGTACTTTATCCGGTTTGAGAGTTGCAACCAACCTGAGTCAGCATAGAGTTCACATAGGTACGCCGGTGTACCAGTGAGCAACCGACAGGCCTTATTTAGGGACGTTGCTAATGTGACTAAGTGCTGTAGTAGTGGCAGATCCGTATATAACTAAGCCATAATCAACGACTGAGATGATAGAGGATTGATGGCAATCCTCAGTGCAGAATGGGTAAGAAGCTGTCGGTTCCGATACAGAATCCCAATTACGCTGATTATTAGTTTTGCTGTACTATCAATGAGTTGCAAGGTTAGGCCTTGATCAAAGTTGATTCCAAGATATTTGAAAATTGGCACTTGTTCAAGGGTATTTCTAGGTATGTATTAATGGTGAGTGGGACTTGCGCTCTTGTTTTGGGTTAGAGAAGAGCATGGATTTAGTTTTTTTGTGGTTTAGAACCAGCTTATGTTCAAGGAACCACATCTCAACTTTGGAAAAAGCATGCTGAAGGTTGAGGCATAAGAGGTTCGGATCTTTATGAGTGGCAAGAATCACGGCATCGTTGGCATAGAGGATTATTTGTTCAGGGCAGGATTTGGGGAGGGAGTTTAGGAAAAGGCTGAAAAGGAGGGGGCCCAGGATGGATCCCTGGGGAACTCCTGAGCGAACCGGTTTTGAGTCTGAGAGAACTCCAGCTACTTTTACAGATTGAGAGCGAGCAAGGTAATTTACCCAGTCACTGTGACCCCTGAGAGCCCTAGGATAGTAGTTGTTTGATAAGTAGGCCATGGTGGAACTGTATCAAATGCCTTGGTTAGTCAATGTAGACTGCTCCAGTTAGATTTCCTTGTCCATGGCATTGTGGATTGCTCCTGAGAATTCAAGTAGGGCAGTCGATGTGCTGTACCCTTTCCTAAATCCATGCTGCTGAGTGCATAGGATGTTGTTGCTTTTCCCGGTAGTCTGAAAGTTGGTCCGCCACCAAGCTGCTCAAGGGCCTTAGAGAGAGGTGGTAGTATTGATATCGGGCGATAGTTACCAGTCAGTGACTTATGACCACTTTTGTGCGCGGAGTGACAACTGCAGCTTTCCATTTCCTAGGAATTGGCTGTAGCAGAGGAGAGATTGAAAATTTTGTGAGGGGAGCAGTACTTCCTCCAGAGTGAGGGACAGAAGTTTAAGGTCAATAGTGTCGCTGCTTGCTCGGGACTTAGAAATGGCCTCTTTACATATTTATAGACTTCATGTGCCTTTACTAGTTTGAAATGGAAGGGTGGTTTGGTTGGAGAGGTAGTAGAAGTAGAAATTGGAGGGTCAGCATCAGTGAAGAAATCAGATGAGAGGACACCACTAAGGTCCGTGAAGGTATCATTTAGGGTGTTTGTAATGATCTCTGGGTCTAATGTAGTGGTTCCATCCACATTCATTATTGTAGGAGAGGATTTGGACTGCTGACCCTGATATTCTTTATGTTGTCCCAGAAGGATTTCCTTCGCCCCAGGAGTTGGAGAGGCATTCTTGAAGTAGGAGCTCTTCATCAAGTGGATCTGTTTAGTACAGTGGTTACGAGCCTGTTTATACTTTTGAATGTCCGACAGAGTGCCAGTAGCTCTTGCAGTGGCCCAGAGGTGATCCCTACTTTGAGTTGTGGCAATAGCTCACGTGACAGGGATTTGAGAGTGCTTTGATTTTGCGCTTTTTACTGGTGCATAGGTGTCACAGGCAGTGTTGAAAGTAGAAATAAAGTAATCAAGGGCTAGGTCAACATCTTGAGTTTTGTAAATCAAGGACCAGTCTATCTGCCTAAGACAGGTCTTGAGATGAATAAGGTTGCCATAAGGTAGGACTCTGCTATAGATGGTTTTTTGGAGGCGGCTTACGAAACTTATTTGTCCAGGTACATATTATTGAAGAGTGATCACTGAGCGAGTCAGGGAGAACACTTACATTGGTTATACGGGTAGGGTGGCTGGTAAGTATCCAGTCAATGAGGGTGCTGGTGTTCTTCTAGGAGCATGGATATGTTGTTCATCCACACTCTTTGGCAGACTCCAAGCAGTTCTCTAGGAGGAGGGAGGCAAGGCGCACACTCCCTAGTTAGGGAACAGAGATTGGAGAACCAAGGCCCCAAAACCAGCATCCCGGCGTGACTCAAGGTCGATGTGGTAGTGGCAAATAAAGGTGTTTGCTGACTTCCAGGTAGCAGCCTGACAGATTTCCTGGATAGGGATGTCCCTGGAAGCAGCCATCAATGCAGCAGTATGGCGGGTAGAATAAGCTCTTAACCTTCTGGGAGGCTCCTTGCCCGCCAACTCATAGCACAGACCTATGCATGATGTGATCTATGTTGCAATGGTCCATTTGGCTGCAGGTCTGCCAGAAGCGGCTTCAGCGTAGGTCACAAACAGCTGGTGAACCTCTCCATGAATTTCCACTGTTCTTTCCTTATAGTAGGAAAGAGCACGTCTCAGGTCCAGAATATGGAGCCTGTACTCGGCGTCCGAGGTGTAGTTAGGGTAGTATACCGGCAGAGTCAACACCTGATTAAGGTGAAACTCTGAGACCACCTTCGGAAGGAATTTCGGGTAGGAGCGCAGGACAACTTTGTCCCTGTGAAAGACCGGATAAGGGGAGTCCACGGAAAGCGCCTGGAGGTCCCCTGTCCTTCTGGCTGACGGTGATAGCCACCAGGAAGGTAGTCTTCCACAAGTGTGACAGCTCACACTTGTGCATTGGCTTGAATGGCTTGCCCATGAGCTTTGCCAAAACCATCAAGAGATCCCATGGAGGTGGAGGTTCACACACCGGAGGGGATATGTGATCCAGTCCTTTGAAGAAGTGCTCGACTACTGTAGCCTGTGCCAATGTAGGCTTACAAGCCCGTGCCCTGTAAACAGAAATAGCTGCCAGGTGCACCCTAAGGGTAGATGACCACAGACCCCCTTTGGAGAGAGACCAAAGGTAGTCTAGAATGTTAGCCACAGAGCAGGATAAGGGGTAAAGACTCTTACCCCAACACCAAATGGAAAATCTCTTCCATTTGAAGGCATAACGTTTCCTGGTCGATTCCTTACGAGATGCTTCCACCACAGTGTAGACATCCTTGGAAAGACCCAGAGCCTGGAACCCTAGCCACCAGGTACCAGGCTGTGAGGTGCAAGGATTGAAGGTCTGATGGAAGACCTACCCTGGTTTAATGATATGTGGTCCAGGCATGTACAAAGCCACCCAGGGCCTGCAGCTGAGGCTGAGGAGATCTGGGTACCAGAATTGGCGCGCCAATCTGGGGCTACCAGAATCACTCTTCACCTTGTCCCTCCCTCACCTTGAGTAACACCTTGTGGATCAAGGGAAATTGAGGGAAGGCGAGAGGAGGCCTGGGGTCCATGGCCTGAAAAGGCATCCCCATGTAGCGAGACCTACTGAGGGGGGGAGGGCATGGTACAGACTCAGCTTGGCATTCTCCCTTGAGGCAAACAGGTCCACCAATGGTTTGCCCCAATGGGAGAACATACTGTAAGCTACCTCTGGATGGAGGGACCACTCGTGGGATGTCTGGTCTAGGCAGCTGAGAGCATCTGCCAGTTGGTTAGAGACTCCTGCCACATGGATGGCTAGAAGATCCACCTCCAACTGGTTAACGAGGGTCCACATGTGGAGCGCCTCCTTGCACAGCAGACGGGAGTGCATGCCACCCTGTTTGTTGAGGTAGTACAAGGGCGTGGTATTGTCCATCTGGACTTGAACCACTTGACCCCGGAGCTGAGGAGCGAATGCTGACAGTGCCATTCTGACTGCTCTGAGCTCCAACAGGTTGATGTGGCATTGGGACTCCTCGGGGGTCCAGAACCCGTGTGCCCTGTCGTCCCCCATATGGGCTCCCAGCCCATGAGAGAGGCATCGGTCGTGAGGATGACCGTCTGCTCGGGGCGGACTAACGGGATCCCTTCCTGCAACCGTTCTGGGATGGTCCACCATTGGAGAGCATCCCACATCTTCTAGGTTACCGTGATCAGCTGGTCAAATTGACCATGGCGCTGAATCCCCTGGGCGGCCAGCTCTCATTGGAGGGGGGTGGGGCGCATGTGCCACCTGGCCCAATGGACCACTGAGGTGCACACCACCATGTAACCCAGAAGGTGCAGAAAGTCCTGGCAGGGCACAAGAGCCCAACCAGAAATGATCGTGCAAAGGAGGAAAGAACCTCCGCCCTGTCCCCTGGGAGCTGAGCTCTGGCTTGACGAGAGTTGAGCTCTGCCCCAATGAAGCCCAACACCTGAGATGGCATGAGTTCCGACTTGGCCTCGATCAGGAGGCCAAGCTGAGAGCAGGTTATGAAAATCAGATCCCTGGATCTCTCCACCTCCTGAAGGGAGGAACCTGCCAGAAGCCAGTCATCGAGATAAGGGTAGATTCGAACTCCGATGCCGAAGACGGGCTGCCACCAATGCAATGCACTTGGTGAAGACCCATGGAGCCGATGACAGGCCGAACAGCATGGCTCGGAACTCATACAAGGTCCCCTTGACCCTGAAGTGGAGGAACCGCTGGTGGGATGGACGGATTGGGACATGAAAGAAGGCGTCCTGTAGATCCAGTGAACAAAACCACGTCTCGCTCCAGGGATGATATGATCTGGTTCAGAGTAACCATCCGGAAGGTGCGAGACCTGAGATACTGATTCAGGTTGTGGAAATCTAGGATGGGGCGTCAACCCCCCCATCCGCTTGGGCGCCAGGAAGTACCTGGATATGAAGCCTGGATCTACAGGCGGATCTGGCACTGGAGCTACTGCCTCCTTGTGGAGGAGCTGAGCTATGTCATCTCGAAGAGCCGACTGCATGCGAGCTGAGATCCTTTCCTCCCGAGGGGCACGGGCTTGACTGGGCGGGTACTGCTCGAATTCCAGAGGCAGTCCCTGCCTGACCACTTCTAGAACCCACCTGTCCGAGGTGATATCGGACCAAGCGGAAAGAAAGTGGTGGAGCCGACCCCCCATGGGAGGACCCAGTGCAGGTGTGATGGGTGTGGGGGTGGCAACCCCCAATGCATCACTGAGCAGGCTTAGAGGAGGAGGAGGAGGAGGAGGAAGAGGAGGAAGCTCCTGGACCAGTACCTCGGCTTCCTTTACAGGGCTGTTGAGGGCCCTGCTTGGGCCTAGGGTGCCAAGCTTGAGCCTGCTGCTGCTGTTGGTGCTGCTGATCTCCTTGATAGGAGGGCTGCCTGACTGCAGGGGAGGACTGCCAAAAAGGCTTCCTCTTCCTCTTCTGCTGGTTCTTGCCCGAGGAACCCTTAGCAGAAGTGGTGTCCACGGTGGCACTGGACTGCTCAATATGCTGAATGTGTCCTGCCACTCCTGAGCCGAACAAGTCGGTGCCAAGGAAAGGCACATCAGCTAACTTGTGTTGGGAATCCGCCAGAAAGGAGGATAACATCAGTCAAGCCCTGTGGCGGGTGGCCACTGCGGCTGTTAAAGAGCAGGCACAAGAATCCCTGATGTCTAGGGCCATTTGGAGCTGCTGTTTGGTGACAGCACGGCCCTGATCACAGACTTGCTTGACTGTGGTCTGCATGTCCACGGGGAGATGAGGAAGTACTTCATCCAGTGACCCTAGGAGGGCATGGGAGTAGTGTGCCATGATCACAGCCGAACTGGCCTGACAAAGGCCCAAGGCAGAGGCCGTGTAGACCTTATGGGCAGAGTGGTCCATGTTCTTGGACTCCTTGTCCGGAGGTCGGTCAGTGTCAGACGAGCTACCACTACGTCTAAAGTCGGAAGCAGTCACCAGGCTCTCAGCCGAGGGATGTTGCGTAAATTCCAGTAGGGATCCCATAGGAACCGCACACTTATGGGCAGACGGTGCTGGGCAGGAGGCTGGATGCTGCCAAAGCTCAAGGGCTGGACCAGTAATGGCTTCAGCCACTGGGAAGGCCTCCATCGGGGTATCCCCCTTAAGGATTTCCGTAAGGGGGTACTCCTTTTTCTGGATAGATTCCAGGGGCATTCTGGTGGAATCAGAAATGAGGCGGAGGATGCCCTGAAAGGAGGAAGGACCCTCCTCCAGGCCTGCCGAGAGTGAGTCCTCATCACCCGGATGGGAGTGCAAACCGGTGGCATCCGAATCCGAAGAGTCGGGATATAGCGATCTCCCACCTATGTCCCCCTCGATACGCCAAGGGCGGTTGGGGTAACCGTGATGGACAGGCGTCGGGGAAGCCCGGTGTCTGGACGGTCCCCTTTCAAGGGAGCCCCAGAGGGAGGCTGCTTAGGCAGTGATTCCACCTTAATCGGTGGTGAGACCAGTATGGGCTTATCTGGAACAATGTCTGGCCCCACAGGAGGAGGAACCGAAGATTTCGGGTCTGAAGGGGTCGGCCCTTGAGGGGCAGGCCAAGTAATGGCCAGGGTGGATGGCGTAGCCGACTTCTGCCCAACCAAAATCAGCTGTTGCCACATAAGCTCCTCATAGCGTCGACAGAGTTTCCGTTGAAGCCTCTCCTCGTCCGAGTAGAATGAGGACCTGTGGCGGTGCCTCTTTTTTGAATGCTGGCGGCCTTTCTTCAGTTTTCCCGCCGAAGAAGGTGACAGAGTCCTTGATCGAGACCAATGGTGTCAGCCAGAATTGGGAGAAACTGGGCTCAGGGAAAATCAAGCCTCCAGATCAGTTCCCTTGATGGGGACACCCGAAGGAAGTGTCTAGTCATCGGGGAAAGAAAGGACCGGGGTTCTCTCTAAAGAATCGTCGACTGGAGTCGGCGAAATTGGCTCGAGAACAATCTCGGCCAGATCAGACAATTCCTCGGTCTCTACATGGCCAGACGGAAGATCCGTTAAGCCGGCGGCCGAGGAAGCAATCTCGACCGAAGTCAAGGTTGCAGTGTCCTGGGACTCGGACCTCTCTTGGTCCCAGGAACATCTCCTTTTAGAAGACATTGGATCTTGTCCCTCTTTTGAGGGTGGAAGGAGTGCGAGCCCAAGGGCGCCTCAACCCTGGTGGGAAGAGACTGGCACTTCTCCTGAAGGAACCTGTGAAGGAAGAACCGAGGTTGAGAGGCACAAAGAAACTTCTGCTGGCCGAGGCTTGGGAGCTTCTTCTTCTTTGAAGGCCTTCATCTGCTCTAGCTGTTCGGTGAATCCCGCAGCTGAGGAAACTGCCCACCTCACTTCTTTCAATTTAACCGGCGGGTTCCTTTTCTCCAGTCTCCCCAGCTTAAGGCACGCCATGCGGTTGTCAAGGATGTTGGGATGGAATGCCAGGCAAAAGGTACAGGTGGTGGTGGTGTCATGACCGACACCTAGGCAGTACACGCAGGTAAGATGGGAATCGGTGCGTGACATTTTTTGGCCACACGAACACCGGCGAAATCCAGGGGACAACTTGTCCTCCATGTCCAATACACTATTATCGGCATCGAAAACTTTTGACGAGTTTGAGAGAGAAATTTGTTAAAAACAGACAATGCG
This sequence comes from Neoceratodus forsteri, assembly GCA_016271365.2. Lineage (NCBI taxonomy): Eukaryota > Metazoa > Chordata > Ceratodontiformes > Ceratodontidae > Neoceratodus > Neoceratodus forsteri. The sequence continues at coordinate 159,611,571 of JADMNL010000030.1, read as the reverse complement.
AATCCAGGGCCTACGATGGCTACAGTTATCATGAGGGAACCCGATTCTTCCAGCGGAAAGGAAGATCTGGTGTCATGGGGCAGAGCCGAAGTATTTACCACCTGGATGGGTGGGAGGAGCCAGCCTGAAGACTTTCCGGCCAGATTTAAAGGGAAAGGGACATGCCAAAGAATGTGGATGAACAACATATCCACGCTCCTAGAATTTTCATTTCCATTATGTGGCTCAATGGAGAGAGAATTCCTCAAAAAAGATTTGGAATTACCTTTTAGCTGACTGGTTAGTGCTGCTGCCTATGAAACTGGGTAGCTGGATCGAACCCAAAGTCTGTCACTTTCAGTTATAATTTATTGCACAGTACAAGTTAGAGAAGAGGTATTTCCATGAGCATAACAAGATAAGGACATAACACAGGGTGTCATGAAGGATACGTGTTAGGCCCTGGGATATGGCAGATGCAGTTTAAAGTGCTGTAAAATATTTCAGTAAATACATTTTTGTCTCGGACATGAGTAGAATGACAGAGCTATTAAAAAGTCCACGCAGTTTGTTTAAGCTGAATGTACTCTGTTTTTGTAGTCTGATAAGCAGAATCTTCACAGTTCAGCCATCTGTCTTGTTTGTCAGTGGCATCTCCGGAGACACAGGCAGGTAGTTGTCACATGACCATTCATGCATCCAGTCCATGTTTCCATCAAGAAAAAATAGTTTCTTATCTGACAGATGGCAGCTACAATCTGTCCTTTAAGTTTTCTTCATTGGCCAGAAGTTTTTTTGTGTGTTAATCACGGTTTATTTCTGTCTGTTTAATCACGTACAATATTGACAGTTACTGGGTCTGGTGTATAAAGCTCATGGCTCCATGCATGAAGCTGATGGCTCTATGCAAAAAGGAGATATAGTGGTTGTGTGGCTGGAGCTGTGGGACTACATCTAACCACAAGCATGGCATTGTGTCAGGATAGCTCAGTGGTCTATGTTGCTGTATTAAACATACGGTCTCCCCTGGAGGTGTGGGTCAAATCTCACTTCTGACAACTGTTTTGCTTTCTTGTCAATCTCATTTTCTAATTCCTGTATATATTGTTATATTCTTTGAAGAAAAAAAAAGTTGTTAATGCACCAGTTAGGGTTCAAGTTAATGCTGCAAAAGTAGGGAAATGTGGCATTCAGATTTCCAACCCTAACACTCTATCCACCCCACCCCCCCCAAAGCAGCAACAGGAAAAAAAAAAAAAACATTACTGGGTCTCCAGAGTGTTGGCAAATCAGTTGTGGGGTTTTCCTTGGGGTTTCAACCCTAATGCTCACCTCCCTCCCTCCCTGCCTGTTCCCTCCTGTCCAAAGCAGAAGATACAGCTCCAAGCCACTGCCTCATGGTGCTACACACTTCAAAGGTACAGAAAGTACAGTTACGTAAGAACTTACCATAACAGTAGATTTTTGAGAGGAGCTCTTGCAGCAGGCTATAACAATTGTGACTATGCTGCAGGCACTAGGACCCTCTGGAAACTTTTCAGCCAGCAGTATACAGCAGGGACTGCCCTGACGTTGTCCCCGCCCCATCAGCCCTGGTACAAAAGGGGGCGGACCCAGCTCCACCTCAGTTCCCCTGCCAAGGCCCGTGAACAAGCCCTGACAAGAGAAGGAGTCGAAGCACTCGAAGATGTAGATGAAGATCTGCACACCTCGAGGGGGAAGGCAGGTGGGAAAGTAACGCCTGCTGCAAGAGCTCCTCTTGAAGATCTACTGTTACGGTAAGTTCTTACATAACTGTACTATCTTACTACAAGTGGGAGCTCTTGCAGCAGGCTATAACGATTAGTACTGAATACCAAGCAGTCCCACGCCAAAGAGGTAGTTGACCCCGGGAGGTGGAATTTACTGACTCCAGAGGCCTAGGACAAAAGTCCCTGCAAAACAGAGAGACCGAAACCCGCACGGTGTCTGGAGACGATATCCAAGCTGTAATGCTTGACAAAAGCATGCATCAAATTCCAGGTAGCAGCCGCACATATGTCCCTGATAGAGACATTTCTCAGGGCGGCAAAGGAAGCAGACACTCCACTGGTGGAGTGATCCCTGACCGGACCCGGTAGGGGTTTATTGTGCTTTTCATAGCAGAAGGATACGCAGTGGACGATCCACTTCAAAATCGTCTGCTTGGTCACCGGTTTACCCAAGCATGGTGGTGCAAAGGCCACAAAGAGTTGCTCTGACTGACGGTGCATAGCCATCCTTTTGAGGTAATACCTCAAAGTCCTGTAGACATCCAATGTGTGAAGGAGAGCTTTCCCTCTATTAGATGGGGAAGGAAAATAGACTGGAAGGTCAACCGACTGGCTGAGGATCAACTCCGAGACCACTTTTGGAAGAAACTTAAGATTTGTTCTAAGGGAAACTCTTTCCCTGTGGAAAACCAAATAACGACTCTTTACACATCGGAGCCTGAAGCTCGGAAACTTCGAGCTGAGGTAACAGCAACCAAAAGAAACACACCTTCCAGGAAAGATAACGCAACTCACAATCTGCTGCTGGTTCAAACGAAGGGAGGTTAAGCTTCTCCAACACAAAAAGGAGATCCCAGGGTGGGATAGGATCCCTAATGGGAGGTCTCATATGCAAAATTCCTCTCAGAAAAGTGCGGGCTACATCCAACTGTGCCAACGCCTTGTCTCCAATCAGAGCATGGTAGGCGGAAATGGCCCACGTGTGCACCTTAATAGAGGAGTAACTCGGGCCATGTTGGTACAAGGAGAGGAGGTACTGTAATGCTGAGTTCACTGGACAGGTGACGGGGTCCAAATGCTGTGATGAGGCCCATAAGCAAAACCGCTTCCATTTCATAGCATGGATGGAGCGGGTGGAGGGCTTGCTCGACGAGACTAGGACTGCTGCTACCTCCTGGAAACCCTGTATCTCTGTTGAGCTACGTCTGAAGGAGCCAAACATGCAGATGTAAGGAACGGAGATCCGGATGGACCAGTGATCCCTGTTCCTGGGATAGCAACTGCAAGCATATGGGCAGCGGAGTTGGAGGTTCCATGGATAACCGCTGCAGGAGTGGGAACCAAATTTGCCGAGGCCATCGGGGGGCTACTAGAATTATTCAAGCCCCTTCTGCCTGTAACTTCAGCAGGACTCTGAATAAGAGGGAAGGGCAGGAAGGCATAGAGGAACCTCCCTGCCCAGTAAAGGGATAACACGTCTGGCCAGAAAACTCCAGGTGTGTGCTCTCGCGAGCAATAAATTGGCAGTTTGGCATTGCATGGTAATGCAAAGAGGTCCAGCTCTGGATGACCCCACTTGTCGAGAAGCCGATCTGCTATGGACTGTAGCAGCTCCCACTCATGCGCTCTGGAACGAGACCTGCTTAGGCTGTCGGCCAGATTGTTCAGGATGCCTGGAACGTGCACTGCAGACAACAGAATGTGCTGCTCCACCACCCAGTGCCAGACTCATCGTCTCCCTGCAAAGGGGATACGAGTGAGTACCCCCTTGCTGGTTGATGTAGAAGACGACCGCCATATTGACTGTTTGAATTAGAAGAGAGCCCGGCACCAGGTTCTCTTGAAAAGCCTGTAAGGCATAGAGAACCACTCGCATCTCCTCGGGTGTCCAAACCCCTTGCGTTTGATAAGCACCCAGGTGCGCTCCCCATCCCAGATCCAATGCATCTTGGTTTACTTGCTTGGTTTACTTGGTTTATGGGACAAAAGAAGGCAATTGCCTGTAAGTGTTGTCCTCCACATAAGTGGATTATTGTAGATGACCTTGTTCGGTCAACCATTTATCCAGTTTAGATTTAAAAATCGAAAATGAGGGAGAGACTACAATGTCCTGGGGAAGAGTATTCCATAGTCTCGGAGTTCTTATTGAAAAAAAATTTTGTCTATTATTAGTTTTACATTTAGCAATATTAAGCTGTCTATTATTAAGTCTAGAACCAGTTTTCCTATTTATGGGAAATACCACCTTGTTTCATTAAAATAGGATTTTGGATAATCTTGAAAAGTTGAAGTAGGTCGCCTGTTCTTCTTAATTTAAGCTAGTGCAGACCTGTTTTATGAAGTCTAGTATTATAATCTTCATGAGCTAAGTGTGGAATAGATTTTGTAACTTTTCTTTGAATCTTCTCCAACCTATCCATATCTCCACAAAGATATGGACTCCAAAATGGAGAACCATAGTCCATATAGGGTCTAATGTGTGATCTATAAAGTGGAGAATACATTGCTCAGTTCTAGAAATGAAAATATTTTTATTCTACTGTAAAAAGTGAATTTGCTTGATTTGCAATTTCATTACAGTGAGACACTTGAGTCAACTTGTTATTTACTAGAATCCCCAAATCTTTTCAAAACAAGAGGTTTTAATAACAGAATTATTCAACGAATATTCTTGTTGGGGGTTGTTTTTACCAAAGTGCAGAACAGCACATTTGGATGTGTTAAACTCCATTTTATTTGTGCGTGCCCACTGCTCAGTTATTGAAAGGTCATTGAGTAATGTTTGTCTGTTTTTCACATTATTTACTGCTCCACCAAGTTTGGTATCATCGGCAAATTTCATCAGTAGATTAGTCGACTGGATTTCCATATCGCTGATAAAAATACCAAACAAAGTCGGACCCAAAACCGAGCCCTGTGGCACCCCACTCGTCACATAGCCACAGTCAGACAAAGAGCCATTAACCCGCACCCTCTGTCATAAGAGTCTGACCTGGAGGCTCTGGACGAAACCTGACCCCTTTCTCCAAGTTCCGGGGGTCCATTCACCAAAGCAAAGTTCTCCTGACTGGCTCAGTGATCCTGACCATTAAGTCTAGATCGTCACAGCCCTGGTCCCACTGTACCCTGAGCATTCACTGTGGGACCCGCATGTAGAGGCGGGCCAGAGGAGTGACTGGAATGGCCGCCGCCATGTGCCCCAGTAGCCTGAGGAAGTTCCGCACTGGAACTTCAGGAGTTACTGAGATCCACTTGGCAATCTCTTGCAGGCAATCGCCCCTGCCCGGGGGTAGGAAAGCCATGCCCTGGATAGAATCCAGGACCGCTCCAATGAAGACGAGTCTTTGACTGGGCTCAGGGGATGATTTCCGAAGGTTCAGGGTGATTCCTAGCTCTCAGAACAGAGTATAGGTGTCTCTGAGGGTGTGAAGTAGGCTTGACCTTGACAGGGCTGTAAGCAGCCAATTGTTGAGGTAAGGGAAAACATAGTGCCCCATGTGCCTTAGAGCTGCAGCCACCACTGCCAAGCATTTTGTAAAGACTCACGGAGCAGAGGAGAGGCCGAATGGAAGAACTCAGAATTGGTAGTGCACCCTTTGGAAGTGGAAACTCAGAAACTTCCGGTGGGGAGGGAAGACCCCGATATGCATATAAGCATCTTGCATGTCTAGGGAGCAGAGCCAGTCTCCTTGGTGCAGCAGGGGAAGTAGACCTAGAAGGGTCACCATCCTGAACCTTTTGTGCTCTATAAAGAGATTGAGAGAGCTGAGGTCCAGAATGGGTCGAAGATTCTGTCTTTTTTGGGACGAGGAAGAAGTGGGAATAATACCCCTTTCCCCGCTGATGCAAGGGGACTACCTCTATTGCCTTTTTCTGCAAGAGGGTCTGAATTTCTCCTATCAGTGGGATGTGAGGAGGAGGATATTGGGAGTACTCTGGTGGAGTATTTGGAGGGAACTCCATGAACTTTAGCGTGTGTCCTCTCCTGATGATGTCCAGGACCCACTGGTCCACAGTTATCGATCTCCACCCTTCTAGATGAAGGGAGAAGCGGCCCCCGACCATCTCCCCGGAGTCTTCTTTTGGAAGAGGGGAGGTGGAAGGGAGTCATTGGGCTGAGCCAGGTGTAGGCAGAGGCCTGGGAGGACTTGTGCCCACGGTTAGGAGCGCCTCCAGGTTGCTGGTTACTGGCTCTCCTACGAAAGCCGCCTTTCTGACCCTGCTGATTACCACAGGTGTGTCCACCTTGACCACCTGAGGGCTTGTGAAATGGCTGTTTCTGTTGCCATCACTGGTCACCGCAGTACATTTGGTGGACCGACCAGATGGACTTGCCAAACTCCTGGAGATGAGAAATCAAAAGCTTCTGTCTCTTGCCCAAACAACATGGTACCCTGGAATAGCAAATCCCTGATACTGGACTGCAGATCCTGGTGGAAACCCGAAACTCTCAACCAGGTGTGGCACCGAAGGCACACCCCGGAAGCGGCTGCCCTGGCTGCTGTATCTGCAGTGTCATACGAGGCTCTCAGGACATGAGAACCTATGTCGGAGCCCGATTTCATAATGTTCAGAAGTTCCGACTTCTGCTCAGAATCTGGTATGGCTCTCAGTGGCTCTTGTCCCCTCTCCCACAGAGCATTCTGGTACTGGACCATATGCGTCAGGAAGTAAAGGGACTGGATGGAGCAGGTGGAGGCAGAGTAAACTTTCTTGCCCACCTGGTCCAAATACCAAGACTCTGGATCAGGAGGCTGTGAGCTAAGGTGTTTCAGCTGCCTGGACTTGTCATGGGCAGCCATGATGACAGAAGAGTCCGCCTGAGGGTTCTCTGCTAGAAAAGCTTCTGCCCTCGGGGCCTTATACAGCCTGTCCAATTTCTTGGGAACAGCCGAGATAGAAGCCGGACGCTTCCAGGTAGTCCGAGTCAGGACCTGGAAAGTGTCCACTAAAGGAGGGACCACCAATGGTTTCGGCTCATTTTGCCTCAGGTATTTGGCCAACCTTCAGCGTTCCAGATCCAGGTCCTCTGTTTCTCACTCACTGGAGGCCTGGATATGTCTCATGATGTCCATAAAGGCTGGATCGTCGGGAGGTGAGTGAGGCTGGTCCTTTTCTCTTGGGGACCGCTCTAAGCTGAGAGAGGAAGATGATGTTGATGAAGAAGAGGGAGATAGACTACTAGGTCTGGAATAGTCAGATCTCTCCTTATGACCAGACTCCCTCTGTCGTCGGGAGCTGGGGGACCGATGTTAGTCTGAAGACCGGCTCCGGTCCTGAGACTGGCGATGGAGCGAAGACTGACGTTCATCAGAGGACCCATGTCGGGAGCGCTCTCGTCTAGGAGAATGAGAAGGGCTGTGAGTGCGAGACCTGGACCAGCGATGGTCTCCAGAGTCCTTGGAACGTCGGCGGTGATCTTTGGACCGTGAGTGGGAATGAGCCCTGGAAGGAGGTATAAGCGGTCGCTCTGGGGACTTCCTCGGGGAAGGCTCACCTCCAGGCTGTGGTTTGCCCACTGGGTCCGGTACCAGTGTCTGGGCTGGTGACGGGGGGGGGTCTGCTTCTGGACTTGTCCCCACCAAAAGGAGAACAACTCCTGCAGCTCATCCTTCAAGAAAAGTTTGGCAGCTCGGCCTGGAAAGGGAGTATCTGGGACGTTGGCCCGCGAAGGAGAGCCCTCTTGGGAGCCCGGGGGGGGGGTGGACTTGGGAGACAGGAACATCGGTTCTTCTGTGGCTGCCCCAGACCTCTTCGCCCCCTTCTACATGATGACGGGTGCCGCCGAGGACACTGAAGAGTCCTTCTTGCCTGGAGGCACCTTAGCAGGTGGCGCCAGTGCCTAAAAGGTGGTGCCGCAGCTTACTCCAAGGGCTTGTGAAACCCTTAGCGGGTTACCTTAGGCTTGGCTGGCTTCTCCCCCGATGGGCCGGCCTTGGTCTGGGAAGACTTCGGACACTCTCCTGAGCCCGGGGAAATACGGGCCTTTTTGGGAGAGGGCCACGAACGAGAATGAGACCGTGACCAGGACCGGTGCTGGGACAGATTACTGTCTTTCCTGTGGCGCTTGGTCTTCTCCTTGCACTTTCCCTCGGAGGACTGCAGATCCATCTTCTTTTCTAAAAGAAATGCCCTCAGGGCCTTGAGACATCGAATCCGGGTCCAGCTGGTGAACGCCTGGCAAGCTGAGCAGGTTGCGGTATCGTGGTCCAACCCAAGGCAAAAGACGCAGTGCTTGTGCCCGTCCTTGGCAGGGATCTGCCTCCCACAGCCACACTTGTTTTGGTGTGGCTCTCGAGAGACAGACGACGGCGATGGCATCCATCAACCAAACTGAAAAAACATCGAAAATGGTACAAAAAATGGGTTAAAACAGAATTTTTGTTCTTCCTGGCAAGCTGGAACTGAAGCCTTCTTCTCACATGTGCAGGACGCAGCAGGAAAAGAACTGAGGTGGAGCTGGATCTGCCCCCTTTTGTACCAGGGCTGACGTAGGGGCGGGGCCAAGATTGTGGGCAGTCCCTGCTGTATACTGCTAGCTGAAGAGTTTCCGGAGGGTCCTAGTGCCTGAGGCATAGTCCCAATTGTTATAGCCTGCTGCAAGAGCTCCCACTCGAAGTAAGATCTATGTCTCGCCACATGTTGTCAACACAGTCTGTTGTAGCTTTCTTTACGCAGGGCCCTGTGTGAAGAAAGGAGATAATCTCCGACATTGTTAAGGGAATAGGGTGGGCATCAGGGTTGACAACCCCCAAGGAAGACCTCACCACTGATTTGCCAAGAGTCCAGAGACCCAAAACCCTAAAATTTTTACTTTTGGTCCGGGGTGGGCTGGGGAGTTAGGGTTGAAAACCCTAATGTCACATTTCCCTACATTTTCAGAATTAACTTGAACCCTAACTGGTGCATCAATAAAGTTTTTGCAAAGAATTACCTTTCTTTTTGAGATAGTGGAACGTAACCTCATTCATAGAAACATAGAAAAAAAGATGGAAGGAGACCAAGAGTCCATCTAGTCTGCCCAATTGTTCCTTTGACCTCTGATCCCAGGACCTAACTCCCCTTCTGCCTAATGTCTCCTACCTCTCATACATAGATACACAGACATAGACAGTGTCGGCAGATAAGGGCCTATGGCCCACCCAGTCTGCCCGTTTGAGCTTGTAAGTTCAGTTTATGTTTTCCTAGAAGTCTGTTGCCTCTTACCCCTGACCTCCAGAATTCCGTTATGTCTATCCCATGCATTCTTAAATCACGTGATTGTTTCAGCCCCCACCACTTCCTCTGGCAGGGTGTTCCACTTGTCCACCACCCGTTCTGTGAAGAAATTCTTCCTCACGTTTCCTCTGAATTGTCCTCCCTCCAACTTCATCCCATGCCCTCTAGTCCTGGAACATCTTTTTCACTTAAAAATAGTGTATTCCTGCACCCTGTTCCTCCCTGTAAGATACTTGTATGTCTCTTATCATGTCCCCTCTCTCCCTCCTCTCTTCCAGGGAGCATACCTCTCAACTGTCCCTGATTTTCAGGGACGTCCCTGATTTTGCCTCAAAATTTTACTCTGTTCCTCCTCAAAACTGGGTTTCCGTGACCAAACAGTGGGGGTTGAAAGCACAAAATAATGTCAAACATTAAAGCTACAGACTTGTTCTTCCTTAGAAAATGCATTTTACACCAAGCCCCTTTTTCTACCAGCTTCCTGAGTGGATATCACCAGTTTTGAAGATGTGTCCCTGATTTCGGTCCTTTGTCCCTGATTTATGAGGCAGGAGGTTGAGAGGTATGCCAGGGAGTACATGTTTAGTTCCTTCAACCTGTCCTCATAGGACTTGTGATGCAATCCATGTACAGTACCATCTTTGTTGCCCTCCTCTGAACCTTCTCTACCCTATGTCCTTACGTAGGTAAGGTCTCCAGAACTGTACACTGTACTCCAGGTGGGTCCTCACTAGTGTCTTGTATAGTGGAATTATGACCTCCCTTTTCCTGCTGGTGATGCCCCTGCCTATACATCCCAGCATCCTATTTGCTTTAGCTGCTGCCTTGTCACACTGTTTCCTCTACCTTGAGGTCATCAGAGATGATAACCCCAAGATCCCTTTCCTGTTTGGTGCATGCTATATCCTCACCCCTCAACTGATATATTGTGCCAGGGTTTTGTGCCCCATATGCATTATCTTGCACTTCTTTGCATTGAATTTCAACTGCCAAATCCCTGACCATTCTTCAAGTTTCTGCAGGTCCCTTCTCATTCTGTCTACACCCTCTGGTGTGTCTACTCTGTTAAAGAGTTTTGTGTCATCAGCGAACAGTGAAATTCTGCCTTCTAGGTCCTGCACAATATCACTGATGAAGATGTTGAATAGGACCAGTCTCAGCACTGATCCCTGTGGTACCCCACTGGTCACTCTTCCCTCTGTGGAGTGACAGCCATTTACCACCACCCTCCGTGTCCTGCCTCCCAGCCAGTTACCTACCCACCACACTACTGTCCTGCCCACACCCATATTCCCCAGTTTGTGTAATAGTCTTCTATGTGGCACAGTGTCAAAGGCCTTGCTGAAGTCCAGATAGGCCATGTCCACTGCCCTTCCCTGATCCACCTCCCTAGTCACCCAGCCAAAAAATTCAACGAGGTTGGTCTGACATGACCTCCCCCATGGTGAAACCATGCTGCCTTGGGTTCTGTAGTCCTTTGACAACCAGATGCTCCACCAATCTCTCCTTCAGTAGTGCTTCCATGATCTTCCCCACTACCGAGGTGAGGCTGACTGGTCTGTAGTTCTCTGCTTCCTCTTTGTTCCCACTTCTGTATAAGGGGACTACATCTGCTGTCTTCCAGTCTTTGGGTACCTCCCCTGTTTCCAGTGATTGGCTAAACAGGATAGCCGGAGGTTCAGCCACCACCTCTCTTAGTTCTTTAAGGACCCTGGGGTGCACCCCATCTGGCCCCATTGCTTTATCAACTCTTATTACTTCCAGTTCCTCAGGACCCTTTCTGGTGTAAAGGACTTGTGTCCATTCTGCACATTCTCACCCTTGTACTCCCTTCAGACCCATTACCCTCTCTTCCTCAGTAAAGACTGAGCAGAAATACCTGTTCAATATGTCAGCTTTACTGTTGTCATCCTCCACGCGGCCCCCATCCTCCCCCTTCAGTCTCACTATCCCTCCCTTTGCCTTTCTTTTTTCACTTATGTACCTGTAAAAGATTTTGTCCCCTCTACTCACTAATTTTGCAATGTGTTCTTCTGTCTGAGCTTTGGCTTACCTTACTGACCTCCCTGTGCTTCTCCTGGTACTTTTCCCTATCCCCTTCTGCCTGTGTCATTTTGTATTGCCTGAATGCAATATTTTTGGCTTTCACTTTCTTTGCTACCTCTTTGGAAAACCATAATGGTCTGCTCTCCTTTTCCTCTTGCTAACCTGCTTAATGCATAATTATGTTGCTCTTGTAATCTCCATTTTAAATACTGCCCACTGTTCCTCAACCCCTGATTCCTGCCCCATTCCCATTAATGCCTCTTTCAAGTATCTCCCCATTTTCCCCAAAGTCTGCCCTGCTAAAATCCAGGATACGTGTTTTTGTGTGGTTTGGTTCTGCTTTCTGTGATTTCAAACCACAATGACTGGTGGTCACTGTTCCCCAGGTGCTCCACCACTGTTACCCCCATCACACTGTCCCTGTTTGTGAGCACAAGGTCCAGTATTGCCTTCTGCAGAGTTGGTTCCATGACCAGTTGCTTGAGGAAGGCACCCTGAAGGGAGTCCAGAATAAATCTGCTCCTAGTTGATGCTGCTGCTGGGATGCTCCAGTCCACGTCTGGAATATTGAAGTCTCCAACCAGTACTACCTCCTCCTTGTCTGCCATCCTTTGGATGGCTAACATCAGCTCCCTATCTGTTGCTTCCTCCTGGGATGGTGGTCTATAGACCACACCTGTGCGGATGGCTGGCCGGCCCCATTTTCCTTTCCAGCTTAACCCACAGTATCTCTCCCCCATTTTGTTCCTCCTGGATCTCTGTGGCCCTTATGTCATTTTTCACATACAGTGCCACTCCTCCTCCCTTCCTGCCTGCCCTGTTTCTTCTGAATATGTTGTAGCCAGGTATGTCTATCTCCCAGTCGTGGTTATCATTACATCAGGTTTCAGTGATGGCCACAATGTCCAGGTCTGACTGCACCATGGCAGCCTCCAGATCTTCCATCTTGTTGCTAAGGCTCCTGTTGCTTTTGATCACACTTTAGCCATGCCCCACCCCAGCTTGAATGACATCATGGATTTTGCTTCTGTTCAGCAGGGGGTGGGCATGTTGGCAGGGACAGAGGAAGAAAACCCAGCGATGAAGGGCCAGCGTTTGCGGCACCAATGGGCCACACTGCCAAAGCACACCCTTGTAGCAGATAGGGTGAAGGAGGCAGTGGGAAAAGTTAGCAGGAAAACAGAAAAGCCTGCTAATGATGAAGCACTGCCGGGCTGAGGAGTGCGAATGGAGAGGGCTGCCAAGCCTGACCCTGGAGGTGAGAGGGTGTGAGCAGCAGCAGGGGCTGCTGCTGGTCTGGTCTGGTCGAAGACCCCAAAGCAGTTGGCACTGGGCACGGCAATTGAGAATGCTCCCGAGAGGACCGGTCTTTCACCCAGTGGTGATGCTTCCCTGACTTGTCCCAAGCTTTGACAGAGTGGGAGCCCAAGGATGGGGCTGGGGAAGCAGAGAAGCTCCTTCTCCAAGGTGGCGACTTCCATAAGGAAAGATTTAAGCTCCTTCTGATGACACCGCTGGGTAGCCTGGTTGAAGCCGCAGATCTCACAGGCCTGGATGTCATGGTCAATGCCGAAGTAGCAGACGCAGGCCTCATGAAAATCCTTATTGTAGATTTTCTGTCCGCAGCTGCGGCAATGGAAGAGGTTGTTGGAACTGGGCATAAACAAAAAGAAGCAGAGGGAATCACTTTAGGAAATAAAGTGATAAAAACTAGGATGAGAAAAAACTAAATTCAGAAAGTTCTAGAAAGATGGTCAACTGAAGTGAGGTGCTCCATGGAGTCCAAAGTGCAATGGTTGACAGCGGGAAAAGAACTGAAGAGGGCGTGGGGTTGCCCACAGCTACATCGGGGGAGGGCAATGTGATGTCACCAAAGGGGGCCCCAGTTAGACTGCTAGCAAAAATGTGTCCGTGTGGCTATAGTTCCAATGGTGTGACCTGCTGCAAGAGATATCCTTGAACAAGATCCACCATTACTAGAGATCCTGCAGCAGTAGGACCCTTTGTTGATATTTACATGGCACAGAACCAAACCAGCGTAATATAATGAATTTCCAATGTATCAAAAGTTAATTTCAGCGTGGCCCACTACCAAGTGCTCGCATGTTCAGTACAAGATGATACAGATGTTTTCTGCCTACCTGCTGACAGCCCAAAGCCTTTTAGTCAGATCCCATTCATTTTTGCCACAGGACTTTAAAAAAAGAAAATCCTGGATCTGACACTGGCTGCAAGTGCATGCACATAAGGGGGGAGGGGAGAGGCAAGCCCCAGAAAGATGGACAAAGAGCTCCTGACTTGATTTCAGAGGCCTCCCTCCTCATGCTAGCTGGCCTCATGGCATGCTGGTTCCAACCCCTCAGTCAGTGCTTGCCTATGATGGCCAGAGGGAGTCCTGGTGGGGATAAGAACCAGGAAAAGTTAGTATCTAGTTCCAAGAACTGAGTTGCTGATTATTTAGGAACAGAGTTTATTTTTATTGTCAAATCTAATGAAGGATTTTTCTCCAGTTCAGCTGCTTTTTATAGCACTGTGAAATTGGAGAGTGATGTTGCTAGGTAACAGTAACTGTGTGATGTCAGGGCATTTCTTATAAATTTTTTTCTAATTTACACACTCCTGACTCATGCAAATTTGCATTTCTTATTGTTCAGACTCGAAGACACCACTGCTTCTCACCAGTGACACCTGTTGGTGAAGACTGGAGCTACTTTTTTGTCATCAAAGTTTGTTACCTTTTTGCAGCTCAAACTACATATATCCAATGAACTTCAGCAGCAATACAGTTTCATAAAATGTGCATACTGTCCAGTACAGCAGTGGTCTATAGATCTCTGCAAAATTAATTTGACACATGCACTTTTTTTACATCCTCCTCTGGCCAGTCCTTGATGTCCTGGGCTCATTCCTGAACCTGAGACACTGGCAGCACAAGCAGCAGCCCTACCACTGTGCTAATAGGCCAGTCAAAACTAAGACACGTTTATCCTCTGACAACAGCATTGCGCACCATGCTTAAGATGGCTGGGGTGGGAGGTCATGCATATCCCAGAGTAGAGATGTAGAACACCTTGGCATACCCGAAGCTCCTTGCCAGACAAGCAGCACTGGAATTGGCTGTGAAGGCAGTCACTCACCCACCCACCCATCCAGCTGAAGGAGTGGTCATGACAATCCCGAGTCATCGCACAGGAAACAGATAAGAAAAATCATAAAAATAATTTGCAGCTTATAATCTTAGTAGGCCCATTCAGAAAAATGTTTCAGCTATTAGAATTTACTAGAGAATACTTTAATTTTCAGTTTATATTTCCAAGGTTTAGAAGACATCTTGAGAGCCTGCCCAAAAAGCCTGAATAAGAAGCATTTGATTGCCCCAGAGATTCCCTTATAGTGTGTGTGTTTATGATATCATTGTGCTTATCGTGATGACAGCCTGCAATGCCACAAACATAACCGTGAGGTCAGTCAGGAACACGTTTTTTGAAAGACCATGCAAAAGCAAAATCTGAAACATTTAGTAGACAATTTACTGTGTAAGGTAAAAAAAAAAAAAATCGAACACACTAAAACTAATAGGTGTAATTATATAGCCATTTAAAGTCTTTTTTATTTTAGTATTAATCTGCTCCTTATGACTAGGGCCCACAATTAAAGCAGCGTATTTGTTAGCCAGAAAACATACATTTTAAGTTTTTTTGTTAGCAAAAATGTTTTTATGACATCATTAGATTCATATCAGTACATTTTTAATTTCCTTAGATATTTTGAAAAAGCCTTGGTAACTTTTTGTAAAAAAAAAAAAAAAATTACTCAAGTCATTAAAGATGGCAGACACCCGTAATATTCAGAAAGTATCTTTTGACTGTAGGTGAAGTGTTCATACTCAATGTATTATGATGGGGCTAGCACGTTTCTGGTAGTAAATAGCGCACCACACCAAGCTGTTTAATGTTTTCATGGTGGGCACAGCAAGAACTTTTAAAAACTTTACAATCGTACAGTATCTCAATTCAGGAATAAATAAAAAAAATTGGTACACCGTTTTTGCTAGAAATACATTACTGCTTAAAAAAATGATGCCTGAAAATACTGCTGCTGTTGTCTTGAGACAAGAAATAAACATTTGGTCATACTGTTTAAACAAAACCTTTGAAAGTACACCTCTGACATCTTCAGTATTCCCAGGAAAAATGAAGTGTAAATAACGTAAGTAAAAGAAAACAGACCTACTCCCGGCATGAGCTGCTTTTGTGCTTTAGGTCACACAGCCCTTCTTATCTGTTGCTTAGCTGGCTTGGCCTCCTGTGCTCTTGGTCCCGTAGCTCTCCTTACTGGTAGCCCGGTTGGCTTGGCCTCCTGTGCTCTGGCAACCTGCCTTCTCCTTGCTTAAATATGTTTATCAGAGGCTGTGCCTTATTCACACAAGGACGCTAAGTGTTGCCCAGTTGCAGAGAGAAAGCTGTGCTGAACAGAGTCATAAAAGGAGACTCAGGCTGAAGGGTCTAAGGGAGATTGGCCAGGACGAGTTGCTTAGCTGGAATAATTATGTGCTGGGCAAGAATGTTAAGTTTTTTTTTTTTTCCTTAAAAGGAAGTGATCTATTTCTTGCATCAAACTGCAGTTTGTAGTGTCTTGCTAGGGGGATAATAACCAAGGGCTTGAAACAATGTTCCTGTTGACTTGTTCATTTCAATATTCCATTTAGGCTGTCCTTTTTAAATTAAATTACTGAAAAAAAAAATCTTTCCATATCTCTCTCCCCCCCCCCCACCTCCTAACCCAGGATGTCTGCTAGGGTCTGTAGATAATTTTGGTTCTGTGTTACTTGTTTGTTGATTGGTTACCCCAGGAGGGTAGCCTAGGTTGTCCAACTGGTTTACAGCCACCTGGGAAGGGATAGGACAGAGCAGAATAGGATTTACAGAAGGGTGAGCAAGCTGTGTGTCATGAGATAAGCAATAAACAGAGGAAGGACAAGACACAGATATGTTAAAGGAGAACCTACACCCTCATTCTTGTAAACATACCACTCAACATCTCAGCATTAACAATCGTAGCACTGGCCTTCAAAATGCATAGTAAATGGCCAGAATGTGTAGCACTTTCTTATTTTAAAGAATATGTCTACAAATTAGTGGACCCCATATATTTAGTGCCAAGGAATGTTTCTATCAAGTTAGTTAAAGGATGTAATAGTTTGTGTGTCTAGAAATAGCTCTAACATTATTGTTGAGAACATAAACCTGTTTGGAGCAAGGGTAAATGTGAGTGTAAAAACACAGCGCTATAAAAGATTCATAGCAGTTGAGAGGTATGCTTGTAAATTTTGTTTCCATGTCAACATATAATTTTTCCTGTAGCTACTGAGGACATATGTGTTCGATTGAGTTAGTTTTCGCTGTCCATGCCAGTTACTTGTAACTATCCTGGGGTCCCCATTTCATGGTTGTTGAAATCTAGTTGTCCATGAGACCTGCATTAGCATATGAGAACATGATGTCACAGCATCCGTTTAAGCGCAAATATCCTGAAAAAAAACCTCTGGATACACCCCCAGATGAATGCAATTTAAAGGAGAAAACTCTGCATTATAACTCAGTTTGCAAAGTTAACTAGTGGTAAATGTGGTATTTCACACATTGCTACAACTTTTTTTTTTTTTTTTTACACTTTTGTGGGATGCCAACAGGGAGCTCCAGTCCAACTCGTCCAACCCAGTAGTTGGGTCATCACAGACTCTGTCAGCTCCCAGTTTTGCTGTTTTGCCCCCAGGCCCATGACCATGCATTGGGTGGAGTGGCTGGCTCTGCCTCTGTGGAGGCAGCCTAACACCCTGGACGTGGGCCCTCCCTGTGCTTGGCATCACACCAGTGCGGACACTCAACCACCGCTGGGTATCAGTCGACAGTGCGCCAAATGATTTTCCCTCCTCTCAAGGAAGGAGAACTGTCTACGGATGCTCAGTACTTTCTCACTCCTGCTGACCCCCGAGCAACCCGAATCTGTTCCCAAACTTGGGTCGCTGGCGTGGTGCGAGGTGTGGCATCCAGTGCCTCAAGCTACAACTTGTTTTGTTGAACACTAATAAAGCAGACAGGCATACTGTGGAATCTAAAGGGTGCTGACTCATGTGCTCATATGATAATGTAGCTCTTCAGGGACAGTTAGATTTCAACCACCAGGAAATGGAGACCTCCCAGAATAGTTATAGGGACTAGTATGAATAGTGAAAATACAGTAATCACATACTGTATATCCCTAACAGCTACACAAAAACAGTTGTCTGTTGACATGGAAACAAGAAAGCAATAAGACATGATGGAGTGTGCATGGAACATGATTTACTGCATGCCCAGGGGCATAGTGAGGCACAAGGCCACAGGCTGAGTGCCTTCAGCCCCTGGAAGTGCGGTAAAATCTGTTTCATGCACACCTCCGGAGTGTCTTATTGTGCTTATAAAGTAGGCATTTTTTTTTTTTTACTTTTTACAGTTGGGAAAAGCATGTTTATGTGTAGAAACAACAGATTTACTTGTGTGCATTTATGATAAAATAGTTCTTCCACCCACTGCAAATGATGTAATTGTATTACTGCAGGATAAAGTTTGTCCTTTGCTAACATCAAGATTCAAGATATGGAATGTTTACCATGGAACACATGGATTCAAAATTCTGCTCAGTTCCACTGGCAGAATGCTCTTCTCCTAACATACTGTACACATACACCCCCCAAAGGCCTCTTCCACTGCAGAGGTAAGCAATAAGACTGGCTGGGTGTTGGTAGTACTGAGATACTCGCACACCCAGAGGTGTAGTTAGGCACGAGACTGCGGGTCGAGTGCCTTCAGCCTCTGGGTGTGTGGGTATCTCAGTACTACCAACACCCAGCCATGTCTTATTGCTTATATAAAATGGACCCATAGGCAACTTTGTAAAAAAGAACATTCTAAAAGTTTTCAAAGTCACAAAAAAAAATATATATTAAAATGTTGCTAAATAATGTAAAATAGTCCTTCCACACGTTTCATCTGTCAGTCATCTTTCTTCACACTTAATGCATTGTGTGATTGTTTACCATGGAACAGAAGAATTCAAAGGTCTGCATTATTCCAGCAGTCGAATCCCCCCACACACAGAATGGTAACATGGAATACATGAATTCAACATTCTTCAGAGGTCAACTGGCATACAAAGACACACAGGAGCCTGAAGTGGAGCCAGAACCTCAATTTATCTGTTGCCAGATAAGGAGCAGGGAGTTCTCTGACAAAGTGGTAGGGCTAGGAGGGGTTTTTTTCATGGTTATCAAAGAAACACCAGCAATGGAAACCCTGAATAGTACTTGATTTTTTTAATTTGTGTGTGTGTGTGTGGGGGGGGGGGGCTCATGAGTGTATTTAACATTAAATTATTTACTTAATTTAATGGACTTCTAATTTTGGGGCCTAGTTGAAGTTTTTTTTATATAGGAGTAAAGGCTGCAGCCATGTTTGTGATGGAAACTAGGAAATAAGTGGCTTATGAATTCTGTGAGTTGCTGTGGTTGGCAGGGATTTGTTTTAGCCAGTGGTGGCACACTCTAATACTGCAATGGCTAGAACCAAGTCTCAGCCAATTAGGACACAGGGATTTCTTTGTCCATTTTATATACTCAATTATCTCACTGTCAGGGCAACCAGAAGAGATTTCCCTGATGGACAGGTAAAGACAGAAGGGGAATATTTCATTGTCAGCAAAGAAACAGTTGGAATGAAAACTATAAACAATACTCAATGTTTCTAATTTGTGTGTGTGTGTGTGTGTGTGTGTGTGAGGAAAGTGTGATTAGGGAAACAACATTTAATTAATCTGTTTTATTTTCTTATTTAAGGTAGTTTTATTTTTAGGGTCAGTTGAAGGTTTTTTACAGTGTAAAGGTAGCAGCCGTGTTTGTGATGGAAGATCAATTCTGGTTGTAGGGGGACTAATGGAAGGCAGTTCTGGTTGCAGGAGGACTGATTTGCTCATTGTGTGATATGGTTTGGGACCAGGCTGACTTACGCATGAAACAGATTTCACGACGGTCACATGATATATTCTGACCATTAAGAGTTCTTTATTTTGGATGCCCATTTTATAAATAAACTTTTACAAGATAAGGGTGTCGTTTTTCCATTAAAGAGCAGTTAACACCTTCAGCAGAACTTTAACAAAACAATGGTTAGACACAGTTCAGCTTCTATTTAACATTAGTTCTGTACTCCTCCCATTATGCCAGCTGGGTCCCCCACTCCTGCTGTGGTTTCAGTTCCACACCACTACAGTTTTCTCCCTCCATTACGAGACTGGGTATAACTCATCCTTCAGGTCAGTCACCTGCTGTCAGTAATTGTTCTTGTTCAATGAATATTGCTACCACTTCTGAATATGCACTTTGTAGGCATTCTTATTGAGCTATACCTCACTTTATCGTTTGCACATACAATTTTTGGTATTTTTTCTAATTTTGTACCTTTTTTAATCAAATGTTCAGATGTTTTGCTACTATGTACTGTGCTGTTGTACTTCCACTGTTTGCCTTCCGCGGGTCACATCTAGAAAAAAGCCTTGGCTCAGTGTGCCTCTCTGGCTATCAATTCTCAAATAAAATTATTACTGAGGTCATTTGCATGAAAACAACATATTTGCTCCTGAAGAGTTCATCCATTCCTGTTGCCTCCTCTCTGCCTGAGGTCATAATGCACTGTTTGAGACATCACAGCTACTTTCATGGCAACAGATTGTGATGTCACAACAGATGACTATGATGAAGTAGGGAGTAAGCTATACGGGCAGATATCTAATGGGGAAGAGAAATAAGGTGTGCATCACAGGATTTTTTTTATATATACATTTTTCATTTTTATACCTCCGTTTTCTCCCCCCCCCCCGTCTCAGCGTGAACACGCGTGTCTGGAGGCATGCGCATGTCATGCTTGAGATGCCCTCTCCCACCTGTGCCATCACCGGACCACTATCTGGAGGTGACAGAACTACGGGGGTAGGGCAACAACCTCCCAGGAGAGGAGGCTGCTATTAGGTGGCTCAATCCAGCTTCCCCTCCCCATGCCAGCACCGAGGTCATTCCCAAACCTGGGTCACCAGCGTGACACAAGGTAAGACGTCCTGCACTGCAACCCTCAGTGCCACCGGGCTGGCCACACATCATAGGATTTTAATGCACTTCCCAGGGATTTACATGCACTTCCCATCAGTGCTGAGAAGAGTCACGTAAACGCAGACACGATCGTCTCAGGCAGCCCAGAAAAAGAGAATGGCACAGCTGCACAGTGCATCAGCTGCGTGAAGAAGCCTTAAGTGTCATAGAAATATTTGTGACCCTCCTTCGATGTAGCTCAGATGTAGGGAATATCATCTGCTCATTCAGTTTGCTATTGTATGTTTAATAATGTGGAATCCACCAAGGGATTGATGCATGCATTTCGGTTCCTCAAAATCAATAAAATAAATGAGTAGTGGACAGCTGAGAGATGTGGGAGCAGAAGATAAGTCTTAAATTCACAAATGCATGCATTGTGAATGAAGTCTGCTGGTTGCAAAAAGGTATTGATTTATTTAGTGTATTTCTCATTCTACAATAGTGTATACAGTATTCTAGGACTGATACAATGCCTTTACTGGATAACATTGAAAGGTGGCAGATGCTGCAGTCTCTACACTGAAGCTGCACCCTAGAGGCATGGTCGTAGCACCTGTCAACCTTTATTCGGGATATAGCATACAAAATATACAGGTTACTCACCTGTAACAGGAGTTCTAGGAATGGTATATGTTGTTCATCCACACTCATTGGCAGTATCCTTGCCGCTTTAAATCTTGCCGGAAGGTCTTCAACTTGCTCCTCCACCCACCGGGTGGTATAACTCTGCTCCGCCCCATGGCGCCAGATCTGGCCCGCTGGAAGCTCAGGTTGTCGCGTCCAGGGAGAGGTCGGGTGGGTGGATGAACAACATATACCATTCCTAGAACTCCTGTTACAGGTGAGTAACCTGTATTTCTAGGGACATGGATATGTTGTTCATCCACACTCATTGGCAGACTCCTAGCAGTTCTCCGGGAGGAGGGAGGCAAGACGACACCCCCAATATACTTACTTGGGAAAGAGAGACTGAGAACCGAGGCCCCAAAACCAGCATCCCGGCGTGACTCAAGGTCGATGTGGTAGTGGGTAATGAAGGTGTTTGCTGACTTCCAGGTAGCAGCCCTGCAGATTTCCTGGATAGGGACGCCCTGAAGCAGCCACCGTCACAGCAGTATGGCGGGTAGAATGAGCTCTTATCCTGGGAGGCTCCATGCCCGCTAACTTATAGCAGAGATCTATGCAGGAGGTTACCCACCTGCTTATCGTCCGCTTGGCTGCAGGTCTGCCAGATGCGGCTTCAGCGTAGGTGACAAACAGCTGGGCTAACCTTCCCGACTTCAGCCGCTGCGCCCTTTATAACAAGCGAGCGCCTCTAGGATCCAGAGTATGGAGCCTATTCGGCCTCCCGAGGTGTGATTAGGTAGAACACCGGCAGAGTCAACACCTGGTTAGGTGAAACTCCGGCTACCACCTTCGGAAGGAATTCTCGGTGGGGCGTGAGGACAACCTTGTCCCTGTGGAAGACCAGGTAAGGAGACTCGATGGAGCGCCTGGAGCTCTCCCATCCTTCTGGCTGACGGATAGCCACCAAGAAGGCGGTCTTCCACGACAGGGTAGAGAGAGCACACCTGCATAGGTTCGAATGGCTTGCCCATGAGCTTTGCCAGTACCAGCAGTAGATCCCACGGAGGTGGGGGTTCCTCAAGACTGAGGAAATGTGATCAAGGCCTTTGAAAAAGCGCCAGACCACCTTCTCTCTGCGCTATCGACTGCTTCCCGGCCCGCGCCGTAAGCAGAGATGGCTGCTAGGTGCACCCTTAGGGTCGCCGACCTAAGCCCTTGACTAGAAAGGGACCAAAATAGTCCAAGATGCTTGCCAAGGAACAGGAGGAAGGGTCCAAGCCTTTCCTGACACCAAATGGAAAACCTTTTCCATTTGAAGGCATAGCATTTTCTGGTCGACTCTACGGACGCCTCAACTACATTGAGGACCTCGCCGGAAAGACCCAAAGCCTGGAACTCTAGCGCTCAGGAACCAGGCTGGCAGGTGCAGGGATTGAAGGTCCGGATGGAACACCTTCCCTGATTGACTGAGAGCAGGTCCGGGCGAGCTGGAAGCTGCCGTGAGTCCTGGAGCTGAGACTGAGGAGATCTGGTACCAGAACTGGCGAGGCCAGTCTGGGGCTATCAGAATCACCTGCGCCTTGTCCCTCCTCGCCTTGAGAAGCACCTTGTGGATCAAGGGAAATGGGGAAAGGCGAAAGAGGCCCGGGTCCATTGCCCTCGAGAAGGCATCCCCTGCAGCGAGCCCTGCTGAGGGGGCGGGCATGGAACAGACTCAGCTTGCTCTCCGTGGAGGCAAACAGGTCCACCTGAGGTGTGCCCCAAAGGGAGAACAGATGCTGTACTACCTCCGCAGGAGAGACCACTGTGGGATGCAGCCCCTATCCGCTCAGGGCATCGGCCGGGTGTTGGAGGCCTCTGCACGTGAATGGCTAGGAGATCCGCCTCAGGCTGCGCACTAGTGACCAAATGCGGAGAGCCTTTGCATAGAAGCATGGAGCGGGCCCCGCCCTGGCGGTTTAGATAGTACATGGTCGTGGTGGCTGTCCGCCTGGACTCGACCACTTGACCCCGGAGGAACGGAGCAAAGGCGGTGAGAGCTAGGCGGACCGCCGGAGCTCCAGCAGGTTGATGTGGCATCGGACTCCTGCGGGACCAGAGGCCATGAGCCCGTGTTCCCCAGATGGCACCCCAACCCATCAGAGAGGCATCGGTCGACAGAGAGACCGCCGGCTGGGCGGACGAACGGGATGCCCTCCTGCAATTGATCTGGAACGGTCCACCACTGGAGAGCATTCCCCATCTCTGTGTCACCGACACAAGCTGGTCCAAGGATCGTAGCTGCCAGACCACTGGCTGGCCAGTCCCCACTGAAGGGGACGATGTTCCAGCGGGGCCCAACGGACCACGCTGGTACAGGCCGCCATGAGACCCAGGAGGCGCAGGAAGTCCCGGTAGGGGCGCAATTGCCCAACCAGAAATGATCGGGCAAAGGAGGAAAGAACCTCGGCCCTGTCCGCTGAGCCGCGCCTGGCTCGAAGAGAGTCGAGCTGCGCCCGATGAATAAATCACCTGCTTGCTCGAGTCTCGACTTGGCTCGCTGACAAGGAGGCCCAGTTGAGAGCAGACCTGGAGGGCCAGATCTCTGACCACTCCGCCTCCTTCCTGGAGGGAGCTGCTATCAGCCAGTCGCCCAGGTAAGGGTACACCCGACCCTCGGGCGCCGAGGGAATGCTGTCACCCACTGCCATGCATTTGGTGAAGACCCTGGAGCTGGAGACAAGCGAAGGGCATGGCTTGAATCAAGAGAGATCCTTCCGCCGAAGCTGAAGGAATCTCTGGTGAGACGGACGGATAGGGACGTGAAAAACGCGTCCTGCAAGTCCAGAGAGCAGAACCACACGCTGCTCCAAGGATGGTATTATCTGAGCCAGAGTGACCATCCTGAAGGTTCGAGACCTTAGGAACTTGTTTAGGTCGTGTAGGTCGAGAATGGGGCGCCAGCCCCCCGTCCGTTTCGGAACCAGGAAGTACCTGGACACAAACCCTGGGTCTGAAGGAGGGTCCACCACCTCTCTTACCACCTCCTTCTGGAGGAGGAGAGTGATGTCGGCTCGACGAGCCGCCAGTGAGGCTGGGGATCCCGAAGCGCCCCGAGGGGCGACGGCTCTGAAGGGTGGTGCCTGCTCGAATTCCAGAGGCAGGCCTCTTCCCACCACCTCCAAGACCCACCTGTCCGTGGTAACAGCGGACCAGGCGGAACGGAAGTGCCGGAGCCGTCCCCCCACAGGGGGACCCAGGGGTAAGGTGACGGGGATGGGGGCGACACCCCTCAGCCTGTCACTGGGCAGGCTTGGAGGAGGGACCGGCCGAGGGACCTCCTGGGCCCTTTCCTCCCTGCCTCCTGTTAGAGGAAGCCGGCGGCTTGGGTTTGGGATGCCAAGGCCGAGCCTGCTGGCCCTGACGTTGCTGGGCCGGGCGCGCTGGGGCACAGAAGGACGAAAGGGCTTAGGCTGTGGTTTGCGGCCTTTGTCCTTCTGAGCGGAAGAGACCGAGTCCAAGGTGGCATTGGACTTCTCGATCCTCTGCAGGTGACCTTCCACCCCAGGGCCGAAGAGGTCAGTCCCCAAAAAGGGAACATCCGCCAACTTGTGCTGGGTATCCGAAGTAAAGGTGGATATCCTCAGCCAAGCCCGCCGACGCATAGCCACTGCGGCCGCCACCGATCTGGCACATGAGTCCCCTACATCCAAAGCAGTCTGGAGCTGCTGTTTGGCCACTGCCTGCCCTGGTCCCGCACCTGCTTAACCGTAGTCTGCAGATCGGCGGAAGATGAGGATGACCTCATCCAGGGAGCCCAACAGGGCATGAGAAAAATGTGCCATGAGGGCGGCCGAACTGGCCTGTGAGAAGGCGAGAGAAGGGCAGGCGTGACTTTTAGCCCGACATAGTCCATCTTGGACTCCTTGTCAGGAGGTTTGTCCACATCCCTGGCGCTACCGGGCGCCGAAAACGCTGTCGGTAACCAACCCCTCAGCAGAGGGTGTTCCAAACCGACAAGGAACTGGGACCGATACTTCCTGGCCATCCTGGCCAAGGCGCAGGGCAGGAAGCAGGGCGCTGCCAAGTTCCAGTGTTGACCCACTATGGCCTCGGCCACCGGAAAGGCCTCCGCCGGAGAATCCCTCGGTCCAGAATCTCCGTGAGGGATACCTGGCCTGCTTTGGAACGGTTCGAGCTCCATCCCGTAGACTCCGAGATGAGCCAAGCAGTCCTAGGAAGGACGACGGGCTATCGTCCATTGGCTGACTTCCTGAAGACTCCAAGTCCAGTCGCTGGAGAAGAAGGAGGAATCATCTTCGGACTCGAAGAGTCCTCGAAGAGCTGCCTCTGGCCTGAACCACCTTCACCTGCCGAGGTCGGTCGGGAGTGAGGGTAACTGACAGCCGATGGGTAAACCCTTAGCCGACCGAGAATCTGGTCGGAGCCCCAATTGGTGGCTGTGGAGGCGGAGGTTCCACCGCAATCGGTGGAGCAGCTGGTTTTGGCGAACAACCGCCTGGGTATAGGCCTCGGCAAGTCGGGGTTGTGTCCGGTTCCAGTGACAGCCACTTAATGGCCGGGAAGGCGCCGGAGTCGGCTTATTCCCGCCAGGAGGAGCTGTTGCAACATAAGGTCTCGCACTGTCGACGTACTTACGCCAAGCCTCCTCATCCGAGGAGGGAGGACGAGGACCAGCGGCGACGCGCTTACACTGCTGGCGGAGACCGAGACCGCCATGACGGTGGGAACGGCTGGACCGCTAAGAGGTCCGATCTGAGACCGAGTCCCGGAATTTCCGGTCGGTGCAGGGAGGTGTCGGTCGGAACCGGCTCACCCTTCGCTCGAAGGTCCATCCGAGGGCTCGGAACCGAGGCACAGGCGAGCCCACGGATCCTCAACTCCTCCCGGGGAACCGGGAGGGAATCTCGGCTGCTAAAGGCGACAGTCCGTCAATGGGTCGAAAAATCTCGACTTCATCAGTGGGAGTCTCGGTCAACTGACCTGACGGGGACACCGTGAGGCCAGTGGCGAAGCCGAGCGGTCGACCAAGCCGACGGTCGACGGCCCGGGAGAGGGACCTTTCCCGCCTCCCAAGAGCGCCGACGGAGGGACTTACCTTGTCCCTCTTTGGACCGAGAAAAGGTCCAGCAGGACGCAGGCCCTTCTCCTTTAGTGGAGAGGACAGACAAAGCTCCTTAAAGGAAGCCGTGTAGGAAGAACCCAGAGAGCAGCGGATAAATGCCGCGGCCGAGGAAGATCTGCCCGCGCCGCCTCCTCTTGAGGGGCGACCATCCTTCGAGCTGATCCGGGACACCGCCAACCGGGCCTTGGACTTCACCGAGGGAAACGCCTCGACGGCCCAGCTGCAATCGGGCAGCACGGTCTTCGAGGGACGAGGCCGAGAAAGATGAGCACAGGTCGCAAGCCTGCGGGTCTTGCTCAAGGCCTACAGTAGACACACGTGGGAGTGTGGATCCGTCCGAGACATCTTCTGCCGCATGGGCATCTCCAAATCCGAGTCGATTTATCCATCGCAGCAGCGAGGGATCGAACTGAAGTCTTTGCAAAATATTATTTTTAAATCCGCCAGCGGAGAAATAGGAACCAGTCACAAGCGCCAGGCGTTAAGGAGGGAACCTGAGCTTCCAAGCGGTAAGGAAGATCTAGCGTCATGGGGCGGAGCCGAGAGTTATACCACCCGGGTGGGTGGGAGGAGCAAGCTTGAAGACCTTCCGGCAAGATTTAAAGCGGCAAGGATACTGCCAATGAGTGTGGATGAACAACATATCCATGTCCCTAGAAATGTACTTTTTCTTACAGATTGGAGTGAAAAAAATATTGATTTTCTGTAACATCACCGTATTGTAATACAACTCTTCCCCAGATATCATCTGGTTCTGCCAAGCGTCTAGTCTGCATTCCAGTTCTAGTGTGTTGTCTATGCCGAACGATGCTGCATAAGAAAAAGCCTCCTTCAGTTCCAAATGCGCTGTGGTATCCCCAAGATGTCGTCCATTGTTGTGTGGTAACAATGCAGGTTGGCGAGAACCAGTGCTGGAGCGGCATTCATGGTGTCCTTTAGCAAAGCCAAGCAGGCTAATTTATCAGCTGAACAAGTTGCCCTCAGCCCTCTCTGTCACACTGGAACAGACAGCAACCTGGGGGTTGCCTCACACGGATTTGTTTGGGTTCAGCCACTTCCCCCATTCATTTGCATGGGGGTTAAGCCAGAACAGTGGTAGAGGCCAAAAACCAATCCCTTTTATCATCCCTGCTGTAATATCAATCATAGGGGTTGGGGGTGGGCATGGAATCGTCTTAGGTAAAAAAAAAAAAAAAAAAAAAAATATTCAAGTGTAAACTTGTAAAATCTTTAGCAAAATAAGCATTTAGCACAGTCTTACCACAAATATTTACTTTCCTCCCCACATTTTATTCTGGAGAATCTCCACAGCTATAAATAACAGTCAAGAAAGGTTACAGTCATATCAGCTAGGATTCTAGACTGATTCTCAGAGTATCTGCAATCCCCCTTCCCTCACTTTGAGTATTGCCCAGCATTCCTTGTGGCATTATACAAACAGTGACCCACTCCCCTCAAAAGGTTGGGAGGTACAATGACTCTGAACTTAAAGCAACAGTACTAGTTAAAAATGTAAATAATCTGGTTAGCAGTTAGGACAAACCAAAACATCAATATATCCGATTTTCATTTTGCTTTATTTCATTCCTGAGGCAAGATCTAGGATTGTGAAGTTCTTAGAAGTTACTGGTCCTAGCACTATGGCTCCTGGAGTTGGCAACCCAGGTTTGGGAACAAGCCTAGGTTGCTGGAGGGCCAGCTGGGATAGGGGGCTGGGGGAGAGAGGAGGATTGAGTGACCCATGGTCCACTCTCCTCCTTCGGGGGGTGGGGTGTTGTGGCATCTGGTGCATGCCTGACCCCTAGTGGAGGCTGGGGGTTGGTACCAGACCACATATGAAGGGCAGGAAGAATTGTGGCAGATGCACAAGGAAGTGTGCATTGCACTGCCATTGGCGTCACTGCACGCAGCGCCCCACACTCTGGGGATGGGAATATGGAGGGGGAGGAGGACAAAAACGAAGTTATTGATCCTGTGCCAGGTCCAGCATCATAGGTGTAAACAGATCAGGGTGGTGGTGTGCTGTTGGGCATCAGAAACATGTCCTGGCACACACCGATATATCTGCATTGTAAATACAGCGTGTGCAGTTAGTGTGTGATCTCTGGGGAGAAGATTTTTAAAAGTTGCTTTGGGCTGCCATCTTTACTGTAGATCCACGGACATCACAGTAGTTGTAATTAAACAGTCTTAAAAATAGCAGATTAAATTTAAAATATCCAGGTGAAGAATCTACAATTATTAGGAAGAAAAAAAAAAAGGTAGGATGATATTTTTTGCTGGCTAACTAATACTGCTGCTTTACGAGGCACATGTCAAACCATTTTACGGCACTGTCTTGATTTACTAAGACATTCTACGTCCTAAACAATGCATGTGCACAGCATGGCCATCTCTGGTGCTGCCCCCATGAAGAATGAGTTCTGGCAGTTCAGGGAACCACAGGAAGACTCTACTGGAATGACTGGAAATACCTGAAGACAGTGAATGCACAGGTGCTGGACGAGGTAGCAGAATTAGAACCAGAAAAAGTCTCACCATTAGGGGGCACCCAGTCTGTTTCCAATGTGAAACTTTCAGTGATTCTTAATTCAGTCCACCTTAAAGACTAGTTGAGGTACTGGATGCCACACCTCACGCTATGCTGGCGACCCAGGTTCAGGAACAACCTCAGGTCACTGGGGTGCCAGCACCGGGGGGAGCAGGATCAAGTGCTGGCTTTCCTCTCCCGGGAGGGGGCAATCATCTGTAGTCCTGCTGCCACTGGATGAAGATCTGGTGGCTGGGCGCAGATGGTAAGGAGAAACTGGTAGGGTGGGGCATCCCACAGGCCACGACGATGCGTGCTGCTCCCACATCACGTGCGTTGCAGCGGGGAAGAGTGGGTTGGGTCCAGGACAAAATAAAAAACTGCATAAAGTACTTAAGGAAAAAAAAGATCATTGGCTATATAAAATGGATAGGGATTTCACGGTATACCAAATTTTGATGGTGTAACCAATACCACTGTTATCGTGCATACCACAAAAGTAGTCATTTTTGTACCAAAAAATGTATCGAACTCATCTTGCCCCTTGGTGGTGGTCCTTAGAGAGTCCCTGCTGCTCCCCCCTGCAGAGCAACAAACACTTTTGGACGGTGATGGACAGTCAGCCTTCACTGGGACCTGAAAGCGCCACCATCAGACTGCTCACTCAGGGTTTTTTCCTTATAGCCAGTTGGTGCCCACCAGTATTTGCAACTCCAGCAGCACTACCAACTGTGGTCCCCCAAGGGGCAGTGTTGCAGCAAAGACTGCAACCCTTACACTCTGAAGCAGAGCACCTTCTGGGATGATCGATCCCCACCCAACATCCCAGCCCCGGTCCCAAACCTGGGTTGTCTGTCATGAGTCGCTGTTTCAGTGGGTGAGTCTCGGTAATGTTTTTTAAACAATGTGCCAGGGGATGAAAGACGGTTATTCACTGATGTGTTTTGCCCACTGATATGGAGGAACGTGTTCTTTAGCACTATATACTTCTTTAATAATAAAGCAGATTCCATCTTATGACTGGGGACAGGGGATTTCACTCTCTTTAAGACAACTGTCTATGATTAAAAAGGGTAACACATTCTATGTTTTAATTATTTCTGGTTCATGCCCTGCTGTAGTATGAGTTATGAATGGTTCGCCCTAGCTGCAGCAGGGTTGAACCTGAAATGCATGATTAAAATATGTAATTAATGCTTTCTATTTTTCTTGATTGCAAAATTGAACAAATATAATTAAATTATTTCCAGTCAGTTGTTGTCCCTTGATTCTCTCAGTCTCATCCACACATGCTGGGTTGTGAACACAAGTGGGCCCGTGCTGTCCCGCCCCTCAAGTACGTCAGTGCTGCAACACACACGGCCCTCGGCTGGCCTAGAGTGGGAAGTTCCAAGGGCTGTCATTGGGCCAAGCCAAACTGTAATCATACAGCTAGGAGCTTTTGAAGGTGGCCTTCTTTAGGGACGAAATCTTCCTATGCAATACAAAACTTGCA
Source organism: Neoceratodus forsteri (assembly GCA_016271365.2). Classification (NCBI taxonomy): domain Eukaryota; kingdom Metazoa; phylum Chordata; order Ceratodontiformes; family Ceratodontidae; genus Neoceratodus; species Neoceratodus forsteri. The sequence goes on along the minus strand of JADMNL010000030.1, from coordinate 159,581,679 downwards.
GCATGGACCGCTGCTTCAAAGTGTGTGTGTGTATAGTCTAATTCAACTGGACACTTAGGGAGGGGCAGCTGCAGAATAAGGGGTGCTAGCTGCACATTCAAGCAGACTTGATAGACCTCTAGGCCTTTATCTGCTGGCAAATTTCATATGTTCGACACACAATATAGTCATTTACTTACGCAGCTGATTTCTTTGTGACAGACAATTGAGTCTTACCACAATGCTGCTACTACAAAAGGCAGGAAACAGGGCACCTGTGGTATTTAAACAGTTATATATAATATATATTTAGATACAAAAAAACAATAAAGTTCTAAACTTGGATCACTTCCATCTCATACTGAAAGAGCATAAAGGATCTCTAACGTGTCCATTCTCTTCTCCCCTTTATTTGGGGGAGGGTGAAACTATTTTTAGCATTTTTCACTGAAAAGATTTTTCCACTGAAAACCAGAAAACTGCCTTAAAACAGATTCTAGTGATCCACACTGAATTATCAGTATTCTAGTAATAACAAAAATCTGAATTCGGAAGGGAAACTAAGCATTATTTGTGTGACACAATGGATCTTTCGAAGGTTAGAGGGTGTACCCTAAACTTTCGTATTTCATAGAAAGATGGAAGAAATCCATGACCTTTCCTGTAAAGCTAACTGCATATAAAACAGAGTTCACATTGCACGTAGTATACAGAGCTTCACACTCAAGTATGTACAGATTAACAAGTAATTTAGAATCAATTCGAATGGTCATACACCCCCTGTGACTGACCACCAATATGACATTTTGCCATCTGGGTTATTCCTCCCTCCCCACCCAACTGAATTACAGATTTTATGAACGCACATATAAAGCTTATTTAAGTAAACTCCTCATCCCCACCCCGAAACATACTGGACAATCTAAGATAAAAATACAAGGTGCCCGTATTTGGTGTAACAAAGATGCCAAACTCGTGGCTAGTTAAAGTGCAGTGACCTGTATGGCTTTTTTTAATATGTCCTGCCAAAACTCACCAGAAACATCTACCTTGAAAACAACAGCTTTCTAAACAGATTCTTTGTCTGCTAAAAAGTTTTAGGTTGAAATGGTTTTGAAAAAATAAAAATAAAAAAAATAAAAAAATTAAAATAAAGCTGAGGCTTGTTTTGCAGCATCCCTTTTTAACCCCACCCCCAAAAGTCACCATGTCAGTTACAGAACTCGCATCAGCCAGTCAGAAATTTTTTTTTTTCTTTTGTTAAATATTTTTTCTTTCTATCTTCCCCCTACTATCCCACTTCTTGGGGGAAACCACATAAAAACTGCTGGAGCCGGTAAATGTCCGTCTTTCCTAACAGGACTTTTTCTTTTCCAAAAAGGTTTACTGCCACGATGGCTCTCCTTTCCACATACTTGTCCCTTAGAGTGAGGAGGTGTGCTGTTATTGGTTATTATTACTGTGTTCGATTGGATATTTGACATGTCCACAGAGTGCATTTCTCTTCCTGCCCTGTGGTGGTGGTGGCGTCAGGCAGGAGAACTGCGTCATTTTGGCTTTTCTTTTTAATGTAACTAGAATCATATTTCAAATGCATTAGTTTGGTTCTTCATGGGAGTTTTCTTTTGGAAGCACAGACCTTTGGTGGTTATTAGTAAAAAATAAAATAAAAATAAAAAAAAAAAGCAAAGAAGCTAAGGACTGCAGGTAAGGCATCTCAAGCCAATGGAAATAGAGCTTTCCATCTCTGTGCTGCAATCTGATTGGTAAACAGTCTTATCTCCAGCGGACAGTAGCTCCCTTGTTTTTCTTCCCTGCCCTGCTGAACGTACATCATCTGGAATTAAGGCCGGGAGCAACCTACAAGTACAAAAAGAAATCAGGATATGCAGCGTGCTATAAATTATTGTTTTCAATTATATTAACATATAGCTAAAGGTTAGCTGGTTAGAAAAGCAGGTGTTCTAAATTCATAATATCTATTAAATTCAAAACTATAATTGCTATCCACTTTGGGGGGTGTGAAGAGATGTTGAACTTATATGTTCTGAAAGTCTGAATGAATTCCCAGTTGATTTTCTGGTTGGTTTAGCCTGGATTTATTTTTCAAATGTTCAGGTATTCATTTTATTGATAACCAGCAGAAATGCATCAAGACTACTGATCCTTTGTTTGCTTAATCAGGTTTATATGAACATATGAAATGCCAGCAGAAACAGGCCTCATTATTGAAGATTCAACAATAACATTATAGTACAGTATATTCAAAAGGCTCTGGTCCTGCTCAGGGTGGCGGTGGGTGGGGGTGGGGCAGCCTGAACAGCAGTTTGAATTATTTATTTATTTTTAATTATTAATGCCATGTTTAAAGTAAAACAGCAGTAAAGGACATTGCAGGGTTCTGTGGAGCCTCCTGATGTGGCATCATAATGTCAATAAATTACTTGCCAAGGTATGGCGCAGCCAATTAAAAGCCGATGAACAGACATGGATTGGATGGGTAGAGAGGGTATCAAAAGGACTACCTTGCTACCTCTCCCCAAAATACACAAACATGTAACTGGACATAGTGATGGTAACATTTTATGCAAATGTAGCAAGAGTAAGATATGTAATCATTGTAGGGATAGTACGGGCCCCATGACTTATTTTGCTGGGGACCCCCAAATCTCAAAAGCTGGCCCTTGTGGTTGGCCCAGTGGCACAGAGGGCTGAGGCGCTGGCGCCTTACCTCTTCCCATGCCAACCCGAGGTCGGGAGCGACCTCGGGTCTCGGAGGGTTGTCCGGAGGATCCAGCGTCCCATGGACTGCTCTCCTCCTCCAGGTAAGGTGGGTGGGGATGATCGCTGAGGCACTGGCTCCTGGCGGTGGCGAGGACTGGTGCAGACTCAGGAATCAATGTATGGGTTGGAGTGGGCTGTCCTCCCGGGAGCTTGGCGCGGCAGTGTCCTTGGATGCCATTGCTCGCCTGCACCATGGAGGGGGACTAAGGGACACAAGAGAAAGTACTAATCCTCTGGTGCAAGTGATGGCCGGCTTTGACAGCATCGCGGCGGACCCACTTAAGCAACCTCCCCTTCAGCCCCCGGCCTCCAGGTCTTCTGCAGTGCACAAGATAAATCTTCACTGTGACGCAACCTGGGATGGCATGGCGAAAAGTGTTCATGCTCTGACTGGGTCCAGAGCAGCAGGCTAGAGGATGCCTGAAGAAAGAGGGGAACCATAGGACCACCCTCAGCCAAGGAGGTAATAAAATAAATAAATAAATAAATAAATAAAAAGTTGGCCCTTGCAAATGGAAGTTGTTGGATTCAAACTCAGGTCTACTGGGTCTTCAGGTTCACAGCTAAGAGCTCTAACCTCTTGGCTATACTGACTGTTGTTCTTATAGACTTATTCTTTAATGGATGGTGCCATATTTTCTAAGCCAAAATTTGTAAATACCAGGCTACTTTATAAGTGCAATGCCAGTGCTGGTCCTCAGGTGTCACTGAGGAACACTGACAGAGCTTGCAGTTCGTGCCTCTGCAAACACCAAAGGAGTGGCCATCTCCCTAATGGCCATACACACACCTTTGTTGCTGGTTACTGCCTACAGGACACAGTAAGAATACAAAGAGAGGACTTGCTGGGCCGCATTTCTGAATGCACTTGTCCACCTCTCGCCTGGGTGGATATTCAAAAGGGCTGTAAATACGTGAAATTTTCATAGGTGGACTCTGCACACACAGGTACAGGCCTCTTCTTCACCAATGGAAGAACACAGCGAGAAGCAGTGTGGTGTATGAGCCCGCCTTGAATAATGTCTGCACTCACTTTCTGCTTACTACACTGCTGTGATGGTCATCATGGAGGCTGCTGTGTTTTCCCCATGCTGTTGTGAGCTGGGGCACTGCCACTGTGGGCTGCAGGAGGCACTCCAAGGGCTTCTGGAATGGAATTGGCCTTTTCTACTAAGTGCTCTAGACATTGGCTGGACAAGGAAGATGTATTCGTATTTGGAAGCATGCTGCTATAAACTGTCAGACTACTGCAGTTGGATGGCTTTGCTCACACACTGCGTTCTAGTGGCTCATGGAGGCAGTGGGGCAAGCAAGCAGCAGGTGGAGCTAAAGGCAGGGACAGAGGGCTTGGAAAATCCAGCTCAGGTAATCACAGAGGTAACACAGAGCTAGATTGTTAGGCAAAGAATACAGGGATGCTGGGGCCACAATGTGCTGCAAATCATAATCTAGGAAAATAATATGTCTACTTTGGGAGCGTCACTTACCAGAGAGATGCCCATTCTTGGCTTTTGTTATGATTAACTCTGATCCCGGCTGAAGTCTATGACTCTTCCTTTCCTTGTCCCACTGTAAATGTTATACTGTAAACAAAACAAAGGGAAAAGGGTTAAACTATTAATTTATTTGAAATTATTCTCTTGGACATGCATGCTGAGCTAAAGTAACTCACTTTCAGAAGTGTTTTGGGCTGTGGGGACATCCACGATATAGTAAATTGAGATTTACAACAGCCATCAAAACACATAGTCAGGCAATATAACAAATAAAAGAGCAAGAGCAGGCTGGCCCGCCAGCACAGCGGTAGTGCTACCACTTGTGGCATTGACAACTTACGCTTAGAAGCGAACTCGGAGTGTCGGAGGGTTGGCCGTGGCATCCGTTGGACAGCTCTCCTTCTCTGTGTGGGGTTGGTGAAGACTCTCAGCAATACTCTGAATCCTTGCCGTGGCCAGGAGTCGGTGCACCCGAATTCTTGCTGTGGCCAGGAGTTGGTGCACTCGAATTCTTGCCGTGGCCAGGAGTCGGTGCACCCAAGAGTCCCATCAGTTCTGGGGTTGGTGGTTGTGGCAGACATCAGCATGCCAATGCTGTCAAGGACAACACCACAAGAAGCAAACCCTCCTCAGCCACAACAGTATGAAACCCTGGATTAGCATGTTCTTACCATCTCCCCTCTCAATCTCTGGAGAGGAGGGGCCCCAAGTCTCTTGATAAGAGCTGGGGGGGCTTTGGGGCACCATAGGGACTGAACATGGGATACATCCCCACTTGCTCAAGGAATCAAAATAGAGCAAAAAGTGCAAGATCTCAAATAAACAGGAACAGGCAAACAGGATAAGGAATGAGAGATGGGTGGGCGGGATAGGGACTAAGAGGGGTGGTGGGATAGGGAATAAGAGGGTGGGCAGGAGAGGAATGAGTGGGCAAGATAGGAAGTGAGACGGATGGAAGGCATATGTAAGGAGATGTGGGAAGGATACGGAATGAGAGAAGGGTGGAAGGATAGGGAATGAGAGGGGTGGACAGGATACAAAATGAGTGGGGTGGGCAAGACAGAATGAGAAGGGTGGATGGATAGGGAACGCAGCATACCACGGTCGAGAGGGCTGCTCGGCTAAGCTCTCACCCACTCTGAAAACGGAGCCTAGGTTAAAGATTGCCCCAGGTACTAAAGGAGCTGCGCACCTGATCGCGACTGTGTGTTTGTTGGAGCACTGACTTTGAATTCTTGGCGCCTTTTTTCAAATATTTATAAATTACATCGGCCCAGCAGTGGAGATAGTCTATTTTCTATAAAAAAGTGTAGCCTTATTTTACCTCTGCTTTCCGACTGTTGCTTTTTACATGAAATCCCCTTTAAGAAGTTTACTGTAGCTTTACTGAAAATGAACAGCTTAAGTTTGTTTTAGTTGCTAAATAATTCTTAAACCTCTGCATAGCCGGTGTCTTTGTAAATGAACTTGCTAGCTGTATTCGGACAAAGGCACTCCTGATACAGTCCCTGCCCACTCCCTCACAGTGAAACTTCCCTCCTCTGACCTTTATTAATTCACTGTGTCTTTCTCCCTCTTCCACATCATACCGGCGGTTGAGAGGGCTGCTCGGCTAAGCTCTCCCCCACTCTGAAAACGGAGCCCAGGTTAAAGATTGCCCCAGGTACTAAAGGAGCTGCGCGCCTGATCGCGATTGTTTGTTTGCTGGAGCACTGACTTTGCCCCGACGAACCCCCACCACCACCCATAACCTATCAGTCCACTTTCCCATTTGCAGCTTATCTTTTCCTACCACTAGAGGCCCCCTTGCCTTTTTTTTTTCTTTCTCCAGTCCTTTCACTCACTGCCTAACTCTCTATCCTACCATGCTCCCACTTACCCTCATCACTCTCCTCATGCAATTTCCTCGGGTACTTTCGCCAACCACTCACAATGCAAAAATGGGATGCAAAAACAAAACCTCTTGTCAGCACGCAGCCTGGCACTCCCAGCCCGCATCCCACCCCACTGCACCTGAACTCCCAGCTTTTACAAACCCAGACCGATAAACCATCGTCTGCACCCCTCCCTATACAACACATACATAGACACCTCCACCCCCACCCTGGATACCATCTCCGGCCAATTAACCCACTGGAGCCCCCCGTCCCTGGCCAACCTCTTTCCACATCTGTAACATAACAAATCCCCCACTTTCCCCACTTACTCCTCTTATCTGCCCCCATTACCCTGAAACTACCAATACCCACCATCGGCCACGCACAGCATAAATGCCAAAGACCTACTACTCGAGCTAACAGAAACCGCCTCAGGTTACTCATTCTCCTCCTCCTCCTGACAGGCAATGTCCACCCCAACCCATGCCCTCTAAATTCCCCACCATCCCACCCATCTCCAGGAAATGGCCTGTGTATCACCTCACCAAACATTTGCAGTCTTCAAAAAAAAAATGGGACTCCTTTCAGGGTTGGGTACTCCAGAATCACCCTTATATCACTGCACTGAGTGAAACCTGGCTTTCCCCATCTGTCCCCGACTCTGCAGTCAACCTCCCTGGTTACTGCCTCTACCGTGCCGACCGAGTAAGCAAGCAAGGGGGTGGCTGTGCTGTCTACCTCATGGACTCACTCTCTGGCCACCTACTCCCTCTGCCCATACTAACGTCAAGGGCTCAGGCTCTCACCCTAAAATTAACCCTAGGTAAGTCAACATCCCCTCTCCTCCTCACCACGGCCTATGTCCCTCCCAAGGACCAGAAGCCAGCCTTCCAAGCCATCATGTCCTACCTCGCCACCCTATCCCCAAAGCACGAAAAAACACTACTGGGGGATTTCAACATAAATTGGCTGGCCAAAACAGCCACCCTATACATCAACGAGGCGTCAGCCCTCGATCTCACTCAGGTCATCAAAACCTCCACCTGGCTACATGCCCGCACGGGGTCATCTTCCCTACACCTAGTTTTCACAAACCACCCCCACAAAATAACCAGCACCCAAGTCCTTCCTGACACCCTAAGTGACCACTCTCCAGTTCTCTGCAACTGGTCTGGTACCCCCCCAAAACCTCGCCTAAAATTATTGCAAAACGCAAACTAGGGCCTGGTAAACTAGCCCTACTCAAGCCCCACCTCAGAGAATGGGACTGGATACCCCTAACATCCTTGACCCGGACCACGCACTTGAACTATTTACCAACACCTTTAACGCAGCCTGTGACAAGTTTGCCCTCCCTCACCAAAACAATTACCAAAGGGAATCATGCACCATGGTTCTCGGACCACCTCCAAGGCCTACTTCATCAGCGTGACGCACTATGGCGCCTTGCCAAAGAGACCCAATGACCTCTGGACAGGCAACGTTATCGGGAGTCCCGAAACAAGTGCACCTGGGCCATATGCACCGCCAAAGCGAACTATTACAAAGCCACCTTAACCTCCACCTGGGGCTCTGGTCGCAAGTTCTGGGAAAACATTAAGGAACTCTGTGGCAAAGCCCCAAACCTGCCACCTGACCAAATTCTAATAGACCGCTGCCTCTCCTCTGACCCCCTCAGAATAGCCTCGGCCCATAACACTGCTTTCACTGATTTCTCCCATGTGCTGCTCCCTAATTTCTTCAATCCCCCGCCTTCCCATAATGCCCCGCATCCTCCCCTTGCTCCACCCTTCTACCTCAGCGAGTCCTTACCCCAGAGACTGCCAAACCCTACCAAAGCTATTAGCCAAAAATCACTATAGTCATGACTCCTGGACCTCAGACTTCTCCATCTCACCCTCCAGGAAGTCCTAGCCCCACTCACCCACATTCTAAACCGCTCCCTCTGTCAAGGGAAATTTCCTACCCACTGGAAATCTGCCTACATCACACCCATCCATAAAAGTGGTGACCACACATCCACAAACAAGTACCGCCCCATCTCTATCCTACCCTTCCCCGTCTAAGGCGCTAGAACGTATAGTCGCCGACTAACTTACTGACCACCTTAACAAATATAACCTATTTGGACAGCAGCATGGTTTCTGTAAGGGCCACAGTACCACCACCGCCCTCCTTGAATTTACCTCCCATGTCCATTCAGCCCTGACCACGGCCACCTCACAGGCGCCATCTTTGTGGACCTATCTAAGGCATTAGATACCATAAACTATGCCCTCTTGCTTAACACCTGGCTTTCACAGGTTTCCAATGACACCTAAACTGGTTCACCAGCTATCTCTCCGATAGAACGCACATAGTCAAGGTAGGCCATGTCCTCTCCCCGCCTCCCTATCCACTCGGTGTTCCACAGGGCTCCATGCTTGGCCCCTACTTTTCAGCCTATACCTCAACTCCCCTCCCAGCGTCATGCCCGGAAATCTTCTCCTGTCACGCAGATGATGCGGTCTTGTTCGCCTCTGACCCGTCCACCCCCAAGCGCCACCAAACTCTCCAACACTCATTCCATGAAGTCAAAGACTGGCTCACCACCAAGCGTCTTATTATCAACTACAATAAGACAAAGTCATGCTCTTCGCCCACCCCAGAACCCACTCAGAACCTCTGCCCCAATTCCTCACTGCCAATCAGACCCCATTAGAACAAGTAAGCAGCTTTAAATACTTGGGATCACTCTGGACCCTGCCCTCGGCTTTAAACAACATATACTACACCTATCAACAGCCTTAGCTCCAGACTAGGGTACTATGCAGTACAAACACTGCCTCACCCCTGAAGCATTACAACTTACCATAAACTCCTCAATTCTCTCCCTGCTAGACCTCGCATCCCTGATCTACAGTCCACCTCTATCCACCACCCTAAGCAGACTTTGACTCATTGTAAACAAAACCTGCCATCTCATCCTTGGATGTGATCGTTTACACCTCCTGCTCCCTTTACAGCAGCACAAACTGGCTAAACCTAGATAGCAGAATCAGGTACCACCCTGCCTTATAACCAAAAGGTACTACTAGGCCTCACCCACCTACCCTAAACCAAATCATCCGCCCAACTCCCCAGTCAAAACAACCCATAGCCCAAACAAGCAGCTGCTAAGGGGTACCCCGGCTCGGACTTCCCAATTCCAGCGAACCTTCACTTACAAGGCCCCTCCTGGACTACCCTCCCAAGTCATATAACAAACTAATTAAGGCTTGGCCCTTATAAATCCAAGCTACGGAAAAACCTTCATGCCTCTAGCCAATGTGACTGCCCTTGACATCAGATTGACATATGCAGCTATCAAACTAACTATCGTCGGACTCCCCGTACCAAATTGTAACTATGAAACCCTATGACCATCAGCCTCTACAGAACCTCTGTAACTATTATGGCTGTACTAAGAAACGAAACTTGCTGTTATTCAACAACTGCACAACTATGTAACCTCACTGACTGTTATTTGCAATTGTACTGTAATCTGTATTCCAAGTTCTGTCCATGTATCCTTTTATGCATGATGTGGAACCTTTGTAAATGAGTCACTGATTCAAAGGTCTTTCTGAATATTTCAATAAATAAAAAAATAAATAAGAGAGGGGTAGGTAGGACAGGGAAAGAGAGGGGTGAGTGGGATAGGGAATGAGAGAGGTGTGGGCAAGTATAGGGAATGAGGAGTGGGCAGGGATAGGGAATGAGAGAGAGGTGGGCAAGGATAGGGAATGAGAGTGGGTGGACAGGGATAGAGAATGAGAGAGGGGTGGGGGGGATTGGGAATTTATTTATTTATTTGCTTTTGTTAACCGGGTAAGCACACTAGACAGCCAAGTGCCTATTTTCAGGTGCGACCCGGGAGATTACAAGGTACATACATGAACATCAGGCAGATACAAGTGGAGGATTACATTACATAGAATTAGCACAACAGGGGCTTTACAAGCATCAGATTTCATCAGGCAAATAGTAGTGAAGAGTTAATATAAAGTGACCAGAACACAGGGACATTGTAAGACAACAATACCAAAAACAGGTATTACAATACAGTATTAAACATTGCAGTCAGCAGGAAAAAGTGCAGTGTGACTTCATCGCTCCAGGCAGCAGGTTGTAAGGCTAGCAGTTAGAATAAGGAGGAGTCACAGTTGGGATAGAGTGGGCCCAGTGCGACAGAAAGGAGTGCACAGTTACAGTGCTCACCTTGTTTTGCCAGTGGGCCTAAATGGTCCATTTTTATATATGCTGTGAGAACAGGAGGAGTATGAGCACAGTTGTGCTCTGCCCAAGTCGTAATGTTTATGTAGCATCTCAGTTAGTTGGGGCATCTCAGGCTGAGAGGGTTTGTCTACTGCAGAGACAGGTGGCAGCCATTTTGAGAAAACCCCAGAGGGAGGCTTTAAAGCTCTGGTGCGAGGGAGAGGAGCGAGTGCTAGTGGGAAGAAAGTTCCAAACCCTGGGCGCATACGCAATTAAGGCTCGGTCACCCATTTGTGTGCGGGTTTCAGGTACCAGGAGGGCATGGGAGCCGCTGGATCGCAGGTTGTAGGAGGGTGTAGCAAGAACAAGGGTCTCAAGCAAGGTTTTGAGGGGTGGCAGTTCTGACAATATTGTCAATGAAGTTGCCCGACATAAGAGTGGTGAGTTTCTGGTCGGAAGCTACTCAAGCCGGGTGTAAAGCTCTGGCGGTGAGGAGGGGGGCTGAGCCAAAGAAACGCATATGTTGTTGTACGAGTCCCACTTTACTAGACTAGTTTTTGCAACGTAAAAAGGTGATTAGTCCAGAGCAAAGCATGGGTAGGAGGGAGGAGGGGTGGGCAGGATAGGGAATGAGAGAAGGGTGGGTGGAGATAGGGAATGAGAGAGGGGTGGATGGGTGGGGATAGGGAATGAGAGAGGGGTGGATGGGTGGGGATAGGAATGAGAGAGGAATGAGTGGGTGGGTGGGTGGGGATAGGGAATGAGAGGGTGGGCAGGATAGGGACTATGAAAAAGCGAGAGGGAGAGATTGAGAGGGTGAGAATGACAGGAAATGAGAGATGGCTGAGTGGGATAAGGATGACAAAAGGGTGAGAGTGGAACAGGGTGGGGAGAGAAAAATTATCATAGTAATGCTTCTTCCGATCCTGCAGAATGTTAACAACTGCAATCATTCCCTTGGAATGAGCTGACATGGAACTTTTAGAATTTCAAGCCAATTATGGAATTCAGAATGAAATTCAAACTCTGCCATGTGGTCAAGCTCACCCCTGCACTCCACTGTCAGATTTATTTCTAAAGCTAGGGTGAGCAGTGACCACAAAAACTAACTAAATGGCTACCAAAAGATACCAAAATTGTTTCAAAAATTTGACAAATAGTTAAAACAAGGCAGAACAATTTTAACTGTTATATAATTTAGATGGTTAAGATCACTAAGCAACAACTGTAAAGGCACTGTTACATGTAATGCTCAAGCAAATAGAAAGAACTAATTATTGTTTGGATTTTTCTACCAGGTTCTGGAAGGGGCGGTAGGATTAGGGCTTGTTAAGAACAGTGAGAGATCCCTTTGGAAGAAGCAATATTACTAAAGTAATTTTTACTTCAAACTACAGGAATCCCTCACTTATGCTTAACAACTGCAGACTCCATAGCAGTACCTTGGGAGGCGGGGTACAGAACCTACTTGGGGAAAAGGTTCTGCAAGACAGCAGTGCCAAAGCTGGCATCCCCTCTAGGCAGGGGTGTAGCCAGGGATTTCAGATCTGCACACCAAGTGGACTCACTGCTACCCCTCCCCCCGGTGGAGTAGCCAGACAATATACAAATGTACACCAGGACCGTGTTTGTTGCCTCATTTGGCACAATAAATACAACTTTTGTATCTCATGACAATGGTTGTTGCCATGCATGGGTAAATACAAATGCCATGCATTGTTCCTTAAGACACCCACATACCAGCCCAGACCCTGTAAAGTTGTATTGTCCTTGGGATGCAAAGACAGTATTAGTGACCAGTCCTTCTAGTTTTGACTCCCAGGAATAAAATTACAGAAAGGTTCAGCATTTTCTTTGCTAGTTTTCATGGAAAAAGGAAGCAGTTCAGAGCCTATTTGCTACCTCCCCCCCCCTTAAATAAAATTGCACACCATGGAGTACTTGGAGTATGCCTGGCTACACCCATGCCTCTAGGCTGTATGTCCGGACAGTAGTGCGCTGTGTGTGTGTACCATTTTCCGCCATGCTGCTTTGCAGACTTCCTGTAGAGAACTACCTCTTGATACTGGCATAGAGGCAGAGGTGCCCCTTATGGAGTGTGCCTTAAGACCTTCAAGTGGCAACTTACCAGTTTTATCATAACAGAACTGTATGCAGGAAACTATCCAATAAGAAATGGTACTCTTGGATGCTGGTTTACCATTTCCCACCGTGACAGGAAGCTCCTGCCACTCTTGAGGACTGACCTTTTCTTAAATCTGTTGTAACAGTTCTTTTATTTCTTAGCCTAATCTATTCTTTACAATTTCTAGTCCATAACGTTGGCCACCTATGGGAACCCCCCTTCCCTTTCTTGACTATGCTATAGTGTCCTCTTTAATTTCCTTTTCCCTCTCAGGTCCTCGTACAGGGAGGTTATTGTGGTGACCTCCAAACGTATGTAAAATAGGTTGTGTTTATCGTTGTTGGAGTCAGTGTGTAATAGCACTACGTCATAAAATACCTTGATGTATACACCTTATGTTTATGAAACCTGTAAATGTTGAAAATACCATGGCACTACGTGTTTTTGATAATGGTAAAAAGTACTAGGTGACTATTACAGAAATCAAGTTAGTTGTGCTACTTAAAATGATTGTAAATTGCTGTAAACTGAACAAGTCTGAAATTTCATGGCGAGTTGCATATATTCCATGATATAAAAAAAAAAAAAAATCACACATACTGCCATAATGTAAAGCACCATGGGCTGTATATGCAAATCACCACAGTATATTATGCTGGGTCAACATTAAGCAGAAATGCATGATACCAAAAGGTCTCTCACACAGTCTGCAACGGGCGCCAACAAAAGACACATACACATGTTTCGTCCTACCAGGACTCATCAGTGTGCTTCGTCTATGTGACACCCCGGTGGGATGAACCAGCTACCCTAAGATGGTCTATCTGGGTTATGTTGTGGTGAACCCATATTTCCCATGATGCTTTGCATTATGGAAGTATGTATTATGATGTATTTCTTTGAAACTTGACATGTTGCCAATGCCCTTTGGGGTAACCCTTTTTTTCAATGCTTCTGCACTGAGGGTGTTGTTTTAGCTTGTTTTTTTTCCTGTTTGAGCCCCCACTACCCAAGCAAACAGGGCCCACATAGGGGTGGAGGCTAAATCTCAACTGGTAAGTTAAATCAGCGATCGGGGGCATGGCCTAGCTGAGGAGCTGAATGGAGGTGTTTTAGCAGAGCTCCATCTAGATCTTCTGAAAATCTGCATCATCTTGTGTACTATTGCCCTGAAATTGAAAAACTTTGTTGGATCCTACAGTCCTGATGCTGACTACATATAAATCTGCGAAAAAACAGGCCAAATTAAGATTCAGTCAGTCTTCCAACCTAACCACTGCGTTGCAGCCTGTAGAGCTAATGAGGAACCCTCTCTCCCAGGCCCAAGATTCACCGGAACCTGGTGGTGGTGCTGAAACTATAGAGATGGAATCCGGCTATCAAAATCTAGAGAGAATGATTCGTGACCTGAAATATTACTTGGGTACAAGGATGCAGTCAGGCTTTGACAATAATACTGCACAAATTCAGCACTTACAACAAATGGTGAATGCCACCGGAGACCATGGAGGCCCTTGCTACTGCATCACTGAAGCAGAAACCAGACTAAGCAATCAGGAGGATATTACCAACCAACTGTCCTCAGTTCTCCAGCGGGCACTCAAAGATATTGAATTCCTAAAACAAGTAGTGGATGACCACAAAAATCGAGAACATAGGTGCAATATACGTCTCGTGGGTCTCCCTGAGGGTGTGGAGGGGAAGGGAGGGATTGCCTAACCTTTATGAGAGAGACTGGCTTCAGAAAATGGCAGTTACGTAAGAACTTACCATAACAGTAGATCTTCGAGAGAGGTTCCTGCAGTAGGTTTTCACATATAGGACTGCACCCCCAGGTGTCAGGTTCCAACGGCAAACTTGTAGATAGCAATTATCAGCAGGACTGCCCCCACGCCAGCCCGACTATATGGGGTGGTTTCTGCGCCCCGCCCAGTTCTTCGCCACGCCTCAGTTAGTTCGGCCATGAGTAGAACAGCGATCAAACGCACGCATTAGTCGAAGTTTTCTCACCTCAAAAACACTTTTTCAAAATAATTTGTCAATTGATGTCTTCTAGACCAAAGAAGAAGTGCTCAAAGTGCGGAGCCCAAATCCTGTACGGGGACGACCATTCCCGCTGCCTCTTGTGCCTAGGTTCCAAGCACAACACTGAGGAGTTCCCATCTGCCAGGCCTTCAACCAGGCAACTCGGACCAGGTGCAAGCAGACTCTCGAGGCTCACCTCCTGACCCGACTGGCGTCACTGTAAAAGGAGCTCCAGGAATTGAGGGAAAGGTCGTCGGCAGCGGCCCCAAGAAAGAAGAAGAGTAAGGAGAATCGCCGGGACAGGAGTCTGTCGCCACGCGGGAGGCCTCCCAAAACCGTAAGTACTCTTTCTGGCACCCCGTCTGCCTCCTTGGGCGGGGCACCTTCTCCCCCTCCTGCCTAGGTGAGCGGGCAGCCGGGGGTAGCCTCTCTGGAGGTTTCAGTAAAGTCACCTCTCTGCTTAGCCGATAGGCCACCCCTTGACCCCGAAGGGTGTACGGCTCCAGCCGGTCAGTCTAGCAGCGGTCTCCCGACCTCCAACGTCCCGTGCGGTCCGATCAGTCGGATGACAGCTCCTCCGTCGCCTGCCCGGACACTTCCACTCTCCCGTCAGGCTCCAGCTTGGCCCCCCCGATGCTGGACAGAGTGAGCGGCAGAGTGACTCGTCCCACTGGCTTCTCCATCCCTGGGACTCGCCACCCGATCCAGAGTTTCCTCCTCCAGCAGGATCGCAAATAGACCTTTCGTTGGGGTCCCTCCCAGAACTTCCCCCCTCACCAAGTCTATTGCCACCCCTGGACAAAAGTCCATCGCTGGCTGGGGATCCATCCATGGAGCCTCCTCCCTCGGGACCTTTGGGGACCCTCCCGGATCCCACGCCACCTAATGGCGCTCTGGCACCTCCACCGGTAAGACTAGATCCTTCAGGTGGGTTACCAGGTCCCGAACCCTTTGTCCCGCCACTGGGTGGCCCGCCGTCGGCTCCACAGTAACCGACACCAGGCCATGTGCCCCCAACATCGGGATACCCGATGCTGTGATACCCTGGGTACTCCTATTATACTCAAACATTGCCGGGCTTTCAGTACCCCTCATGACAATACCCTTAGTACCCAGGCTACCCGGGGCTTCAGAAACACCTGGTGCCCACCAAATACCACATTAGAAATACAACTGGCTCACCACTCTCCTGGTCAGAAGCCAGTGCCAGATAAAAAAACCAAGGCACCTACTTGTTAAATTCCTCCATTTCCAGGATCACCAGGCAGTCCTAGCAGCTGCCTGAAAGAGTGAACCCATCATGGCGCAGGGATTCCATGTCAGCATATTCCCGGACTTCTCCAGGCCCTTACAAGTCTGACGGCAAGCGTTTACGGAGGTTAAACGAAAGCTGCACAGTTTAAATTGTCCTTTCACGATGGCCTACCTGGCATGACTGATTGTGCGTGACCCTGGGAGTCGGCAGAGAGCCTTTATTGATCCCGAAACTGCACTGGAATATGTGAAGGGACTGAAAAGCTGCGAGAAGGCCGATCGAGATAGAGAGAATGAAGGGTGACCCTGGTAATATGGTGCCAAATCGTACTGCTCTGTAATAAGGACACCCGGGATAGTTTTTTTTGGGGAAATCACCTTGGCCCATAACTCCGGGCTTGCAGGCCTATCAGGGCATGGCCCAAGAGGATTCCTGATCTTACCCACCCTGTTCTCTGGGAGGACTCTGCTTCTGTAACTAAGTTTTCTGCCTCTAGGGCACCGGAATTAATATCAATAAGATGATTTGGACACAGACTTTCAGCCCTGAGGGAATCGCTTTCATTGTTATGACGTTGATGGTTGGCTGCTGAATTTAATATTTTTCATTATCTTTTTGTCTGTTAAAGGATTGGAATTAATATTACACAGGCATAAGACAGTCCTGTGTTGGATCTGGGCTATATGTGTGAAAGTTTCAGTGGGAGGAGGGAGGTGTATAGACTGGCGAACCCTTGCTGCTTGGCTCAGCGTCTACCCTTCCATTAGGGGATTATAATCTTTCTTTTTTACTTTATCTCTTGACAGGGACATTGATTTGCATTGGGAAGAGCAATGGAGATAAACTGCTAGAAGCATAATCGAGCTAAGGGAGTACCATTCAGGTGCGCCAGTCAAGGAGTGCTGCAGGCCTCCTGTTAGCTACCCCGTGTACAAGTTTGGTTGCAGATAAGGGGATGGGGGCTAGAGGTTATTTTTTTGTGCCTGTGATCACCCGCAGCTGGTGGGACGTGTCAGTGGCTGGCCCCCTTACCACAGCACTCACGATTCAACTGCAAGATGTTTCCATCTCTGTGATATTCTTTTTTCACACCCAGTGGATCTGGAAGCTTACTCCACGAAGAGTAGAGGGTGATGAAAGACAAGGTACTCTATAAGGGACTAGGGAGTGGGGAAGTAAGTACTCTGAGGGAATGTGGGGGGTTAAAGGTCTTGGGGGAATGCAAGAAGGGGAGAATTGGGAGATATAATTTAAAAGGGTAAACTGGGTATGGGGAGGGGGAAGGGGGAATGAAGGTTATGTTTTGAGGGGGTTTGTTACAGTTAAAAGTTATGGACTATACAGACTATGTTTTGACTTAGCGGACACTATTCAAAGGTACTATCATGTGGTAGCGGCTAGACATACTAAGACTCAGAAAGTATGGTAGACCTAACAATGATATCATGGAATGTCAATGGATTGAAAGCTGTTAGAAGGAAGAGGGTGTGGTCTTACATTAAGAAAGAAAAGGGTGACATGGTGCTATTACAAGAAATTCATCTTACCAAAGAAGAAGCGAATAGACTGGCTCAGTCATGGCAAGGTGTCTTCTTGGTGGCACCATTCACCTTGAGAGCTCGGGGGTTGCAGTTTGGATACAGCCTGGCCTTCCACATAAAGTTAATAAATGGGTGGCGGATCCACAGGGCAGATTTGTGATGGCCGAGGTGTATCTGGGGAGGAAGCTATTTACCTCTGCCTCAATCTACGGCCCTAACTTTGATTCCCCAGACTTTTTCACCCATCTGGGAGTGACCTTGGCCCCCTTCCTGGATAATTTAGTGTTGGGGGTGACTTCAACACCTATCTAGACCCTGCATTGGACTACTCCGGAACTAAAGCAAAGCCATACCCTAAAAGTGTGGCAGCCCTGAGGGACCTGATAGAGGGGAGAGCATTAGTGGAAGCCTGGAGACATGCCCACCCAGGAGACGAAGAATACTCCTTTTATTCCCATGCCCACCGACTCTACACCCGGCTAGATTATATATTCATTTTCACCCCTTTAGCCACAGATGACATGCGGGCCAAGTATGGGCCTATGCTCATATCGGACCATGCCCCTTTGCAGTTGCTCTTGTCGACCGGGTCACAGGTTCCCACTGGGACTGCATGGCGAATGGACCCAATGATACTTTTGGATACCCATTATATAGAGTACATAAATTAAAAAAATTAAGCTTTTTATTGACCTAAATAAAGGAAAAGAGACTCATATTAATTTCGTTTAGGACGCTCTAAAAGCCTTTATATGAGGGCAGACAATCTCATACTCTGCATATGAAAAAAAAAAGCAGGCTCTTAGAAAAGAAGGCCTCCTTATGCAAGATATCCAGGAGCTGGAGAGGGCGGCCATGGCAGACCCCCAACCACACCTAGTTAAAGAACTTAAATCACTAAAGGGCACACTAAACTAGATAGAGTCTAGGAAGCTAGAGAGGGACCTCCTAATTACCAAATCCTGCACACATTTTGAGGGAGACAAGGCGGGCAAGTGGCTCGCTGGACTTGTAAAGCACAAGAATGCAGAAAGGGCTATCCTTAAGATGGCATTGCCAGATGGTACTTGCACGTTCGATCAGAAGGAGATAAACAAAACCTTCTAGGAGTTTTTGCTCCACCCTATACACCTCTCAAGTCCCACCGAAGAGTGATCCTGAGAAATTCCTCAAGGGGGTGGCCTTGCCCTCTCTGGGTGTGGACCTAAGGGATAACTTGAATTCACCTATCACTCTTGAGGAGATTAGAGAAGCCGTGTGGCAGATCAATAAGGAGAAGTCACCAGGCCCGGACGGCATACCCGCAGAGTTTTATAGGTACACTTGGGACTCCTTGGGTTCCCTCCTGACAGAGGTCCTGTGTAGTACATTGGAGGAGGGGATGCTCCCATCTTCCCAGAGGTTATCAACAATTGTGGTACTCCCCAAACCAGGGAAAGATCCCATGAAATATGGCTCCTATCACCCTATATCCCTCCTCAACGCTGACTGCAAAATTTTAGCTAAAGCCCTAGCTGGCAGACTGGAAAGGGTACTCCCAGAATTAGTACATAATGACTGGGGGGGAGGGGTTGTTAAAGGCGGTCAGGCTAAGCACAATCTCAGGCACTCTATAAATGTTATTCAATCGGTGGAGCAGGGGGGACCCAACAGAGGCCTTCTCGCCCTCGACTCCAAGAAGGCCTTCGACCGGGTCGAATGGCCTTTCATGTTTGCGGTATTCCGCAGATTTGGTTTGGGAGAACCCATACTTACCTGGCTTAAAACTTTATACACCAATCCCCAGGCCCAGATACTAACCAACAGTACCACCTCGGCTCCATTCATTCTATCTAGAGGGACTAGACTGGGTTGTCCCCTATCGCCCCTGCTTTATGTCCTTATTATGGAGGCTTTGGCATCCACTATACAGGGAGACCCAGTGATACATGGATGTGTTGTGGGAAGGATAAATCAGATTATCTCCTTGTTTGCTGACTACATCCTTTTAATTTTAGATAATCCTGGGAGGCCCTACCAGCTGTCGGTAAGATATTTGAGAACTATGGCCCATTATCTGACATAAAATAAAGCACAACTATTATGATTGTGGGCACTACCATCCACCCCACTAAACAAAAATATTTGGGGATCCTTCTTCCCAGTAAACTCTTCCAAATTATCCAAATTAACTATAGGCCGCTTGATACGAAACTCAGGGAGGATTGTACTAACTGGAGAGCTCTTCCCAACTCTGCTAGGATGAGTCAACATGCTAAAAATGTATATATTACCAAGAGCACTCTCACCTTTTCAGTCTATCCCCATCCATCTCCCAAGAAGCATCCTTCGGCGCTAGAGGGAGCATGCACCCAGCTGCTGTGGCAGGGCAAGAAATATAGGTTACTCAATTTCATTGTCAGCAAAGAAACAGTTGGAATGAAAACTATAAACAATACTCAATGTTTCTAATTTGTGTGTGTGTGTGTGTGTGTGTGTGAGGAAAGTGTGATTAGGAAACAACATTTAATTAATCTGTTTATTTTCTTATTTAAGGTAGTTTTATTTTTAGGGTCAGTTGAAGGTTTTTTACAGTGTAAAGGTAGCAGCCGTGTTTGTGATGGAAGATCAATTCTGGTTGTAGGGGGACTAATGGAAGGCAGTTCTGGTTGCAGGAGGACTGATTTGCTCATTGTGTGATATGGTTTGGGACCAGGCTGACTTACGCATGAAACAGATTTCACGGACGGTCACATGATATATTCTGACCATTAAGAGTTCTTTATTTTGGATGCCCATTTTATAAATAAACTTTACAAGATAAGGGTGTCGTTTTTCCATTAAAGAGCAGTTAACACCTTCAGCAGAACTTTAACAAAACAATGGTTAGACACAGTTCAGCTTCTATTTAACATTAGTTCTGTACTCCTCCCATTATGCCAGCTGGGTCCCCCACTCCTGCTGTGGTTTCAGTTCCACACCACTACAGTTTTCTCCCTCCATTACGAGACTGGGTATAACTCATCCTTCAGGTCAGTCACCTGCTGTCAGTAATTGTTCTTGTTCAATGAATATTGCTACCACTTCTGAATATGCACTTGCTAGGCATTCTTATTGAGCTATACCTCACTTTATCGTTTGCACATACAATTTTTGGTATTTTTTCTAATTTTGTACCTTTTTTAATCAAATGTTCAGATGTTTTGCTACTATGTACTGTGCTGTTGTACTTCCACTGTTTGCCTTCCTCGGGTCACATCTAGAAAAAAGCCTTGGCTCAGTGTGCCTCTCTGGCTATCAATTCTCAAATAAAATTATTACTGAGGTCATTTGCATGAAAACAACATATTTGCTCCTGAAGAGTTCATCCATTCCTGTTGCCTCCTCTCTGCCTGAGGTCATAATGCACTGTTTAGACATCACAGCTACTTTCATGGCAACAGATTGTGATGTCACAACAGATGACTATGATGAAGTAGGGAGTAAGCTATACAGGGCAGATATCTAATGGGAAGAGAAATAAGGTGTGCATCACAGGATTTTTATATATACATTTTCATTTTATACCTCCGTTTCTCCCCGTCTCAGCGTGAACACGCGTGTCTGGAAGCATCGCATGTCATGCTTGAGATGCCCTCTCCACCTGTGCCATCACGGACCACTATCTGGAGGTGACAGAACTACGGGGGTAGGGCAACAACCTCCCAGGAGAGGAGGCTGCTATTAGGTGGCTCAATCCAGCTTCCCCTTCCCCCATGCCAGCGACCCGAGGTCATTCCCAAACCTGGGTCACCAGCGTGACACAAGGTAAGACGTCCTGCACTGCAACCCTCAGTGCCACCGGGCTGGCCACACATCATAGGATTTTAATGCACTTCCCAGGGATTTACATGCACTTCCCATCAGTGCTGAGAAGAGTCACGTAAACGCAGACACGATCGTCTCAGGCAGCCCAGAAAAAGAGAATGGCACAGCTGCACAGTGCATCAGCTGCGTGAAGAAGCCTTAAGTGTCATAGAAATATTTGTGACCCTCCTTCGATGTAGCTCAGATGTAGGGAATATCATCTGCTCATTCAGTTTGCTATTGTATGTTTAATAATGTGGAATCCACCAAGGGATTGATGATGCATTTCGGTTCCTCAAAAATCAATAAAATAAATGAGTAGTGGGACAGCTGAGAGATGTGGGAGCAAAGAAGATAAGTCGTTAAATTCACAAATGCATGCATTGTGAATGAAGTCTGCTGGTTGCAAAAAAGGTATTGATTTATTTAGTGTATTTCTCCGATTCTACAATAGTGTATACAGTATTCTAGGACTGATACAATGCCTTTACTGGATAACATTGAAAGGTGGCAGATGCTGCAGTCTCTACACTGAAGCT
This sequence comes from Neoceratodus forsteri, assembly GCA_016271365.2. Lineage (NCBI taxonomy): Eukaryota > Metazoa > Chordata > Ceratodontiformes > Ceratodontidae > Neoceratodus > Neoceratodus forsteri. Next base: position 159,559,997 of record JADMNL010000030.1, on the reverse strand, counting down.
GCACCCTAGAGGCATGGTCGTAGCACCTGTCAACCTTTATTCGGGATATAGCATACAAAATATACAGGTTACTCACCTGTAACAGGAGTTCTAGGAATGGTATATGTTGTTCATCCACACTCATTGGCAGTATCCTTGCCGCTTTAAATCTTGCGGAAGGTCTTCAGCTTGCTCCTCCCACCCACCGGGTGGTATAACTCTCGGCCCGCCCCCATGACGCCCAGATCTGGCTCAGTGGAAGCTCATATAGGTTGTGCGTCAAGCTGAGGACAGAATGTGGTGGATGAACAACATATACCATTCCTAGAACTCCTGTTACAGGTGAGTAACCTGTATTTCTAGGGACATGGATATGTTGTTCATCCACACTCATTGGCAGACTCCTAGCAGTTCTCCGGGAGGAGGGAGGCAAGCAGCACACCCCCACATACTTACTTGGGAAAGAGAGACTGAGAACCGAGGCCCCAAAACCAGCATCCCAAGCGTGACTCAAGGTCGATGTGGTAGTGGGTAATGAAGGTGTTTGCTGACTTCCAGGTAGCAGCCCTGCAGATTTCCTGGATAGGGACGCCCTGGAAGCAGCCACCGTTGCAGCAGTATGGCGGGTAGAATGAGCTCTTATCCTGGGAGGCTCCATGCCCGCTAACTTATAGCAGAGATCTATGCAGGAGGTTACCCACCTGCTTATCGTCCGCTTGGCTGCAGGTCTGCCAGATGCGGCTTCAGCGTAGGTGACAAACAGCTGGGCGTAACCTTCCCGACTTCAGCCGTCACGCTCCTTATAATAAGCGAGCGCTCTCTAGGATCCAGAGTATGGAGCCTATATTCGGCCTCCCGAGGTGTGATTGGGTAGAACACCGGCAGAGTCAACACCTGGTTAGGTGAAACTCCGACACCACCTTCGGAAGGAATTTCGGTGGGCGCAGGACAACCTTGTCCCTGTGGAAGACCAGGTAAGGAGACTCGATGGAGCGCCTGGAGCTCTCCCATCCTTCTGGCTGAGTGATAGCCACCAAGAAGGCGGTCTTCCACGACAGGTGGAGAGAGAGCACACCCTGCATAGGTTCGAATGGCTTGCCCATGAGCTTTGCCAGTACCAGCAGTAGATCCCACGGAGGTGGGGGGTTCCCGACTGAGGAAATGTGATCAAGGCCTTTGAAAAAGCGCCAGACCACCTTCTCCTGCGCCATCGACTGCTTCCCGGCCCGCGCTCGTAAGCAGAGATGGCTGCCAGGTGCACCCTTAGGGTCGCCGACCTAAGCCCTTGACTAGAAAGGGACCATAAATAGTCCAAGATGCTTGCCAAGGAACAGGAGGAAGGGTCCAAGCCTTGTTCTGACACCAAATGGAAAACCTTTTCCATTTGAAGGCATAGCATTTTCTGGTCGACTCTACGGACGCCTCAACTACATTGAGGACCTCGTCGAAGAATCCAAAGCCTGGAACTCTAGCGCCAGGAACCAGGCGTCAGGTGCAGGGATTGAAGGTCCGGATGGAACACCTTCCCTGATTGACTGAGAGCAGGTCCGGGCGAGCTGGAAGCTGCCGGGAGTCCTGGAGCTGAGACTGAGGAGATCTGGTACCAGAACTGGCGAGGCCAGTCTGGGGCTATCAGAATCACCTCGCCTTGTCCCTCCCTCGCCTTGAGAAGCACCTTGTGGATCAAGGGAAATGGGGAAAGGCGAAAAGAGGCCCGGGTCCATTGCCTCGAGAAGGCATCCCCTGCAGCGAGCCCTGCTGGAGGGGGCGGGCATGGAACAGACTCAGCTCGCTCTCCGTGGAGGCAAACAGGTCCACCTGGAGGTGTGCCCAAAGGGAGAACAGATGCTGTACTACCTCGCACGGAGAGACCACTCGTGGGATGCAGCCCCTATCCGCTCAGGGCATCGGCCAGGGTGTTGGAGGCCCTGCCACGTGAATGGCTAGGAGATCCGCCTCCAGGCTGCGCACAGAGTGACCAAATGCGGAGAGCTTCCTTGCATAGAAGCATGGAGCGGCCCGCCCTGGCGGTTTAGATAGTACATGGTCGTGGTGGCTGTCCGCCTGGACTCGACCACTTGACCCCGGAGGAACGGAGCAAGGCGTGAGAGCTAGGCGGACCGCCGAGCTCCAGCAGGTTGATGTGGCATCGGGACTCCCTGGGGACCAGAGGCCATGAGCCCGTGTTCCCCAGATGGCACCCCAACCCATCAGAGAGGCATCGGTCGACAGAGAGACCGTCGGCTCGGGGCGGACGAACGGGATGCCCTCCTGCAATTGATCTGGAACGGTCCACCACTGGAGAGCATTCCACATCCCCTGTGTCACCGACACAAGCTGGTCCAAGGGATCGCAGCGTTGTTGACCACTGGCTGGCCAGTCCCCACTGAAGGGGACGCATGTTCCAGCGGGCCCAACGGACCACGCTGGTACAGGCCGCCATGAGACCCAGGAGGCGCAGGAAGTCCCGGGCAGGGCGCAATTGCCCAACCAGAAATGATCAGGCAAAGGAGGAAAGAACCTCGGCCCTGTCCGCTGAGCGCGCCTGGCTCGAAGAGAGTCGAGCTGCGCCCGATGAATAAATCACCTGCTTCGCTCGAGTCCGACTTGGCCTCGCTGACAAGGAGGCCCAGTTGAGAGCAGACCTGGAGGGCCAGATCTCTGGACCACTCCGCCTCCCTTCCTGGAGGGAGCTGCTATCAGCCAGTCGTCCAGGTAAGGTACACCCGGACCCTCGGCGCCAAGAAATGCTGTCACCACTGCCATGCATTTGGTGAAGACCCTGGAGCTGGAGACAAGCCGAAGGGCATGGCTTGAATCAAGAGAGATCCTTCCGCCGGAAGCTGAAGGAATCTCTGGTGAGACGGACGGATAGGGACGTGAAAAACGCTCCCTGCAAGTCAGAGAGCAGAACCACACGCGCTCCAAGGATGGTATTATCTGAGCCAGAGTGACCATCCTGAAGGTTCGAGACCTTAGGAACTTGTTTAGGTCGTAGAGTCGAGAATGAAGCCAGCCCCGTCTGCTTCGGAACCAGGAAGTACCTGGACACAAACCCTGGGTCTGAAGGAGGGTCCACCACCTCTCTTACCACCTCCTTCTGGAGGAGGAGAGTGATGTCGGCTCGACGAGCCGCCAGTGAGGCTGGGGATCCCGAAGCCCCCCGAGGGGCGACGGCTCTGAAGGGTGGTGCCTGCTCGAATTCCAGAGGCAGGCCTCTTCCCACCACCTCCAAGACCCACCTGTCCGTGGTAACAGCGGACCAGGCGGAACGGAAGTGCCGGAGCCGTCCCCCCACGGGGGGACCCAGGGGTAAGGTGACGGGGATGGGGGCGACACCCCTCAGCCCGTCACTGGGCAGGCTTGGAGGAGGGACCGGCCGAGGGACCTCCTGGGCCCTTTCCTCCCTGCCTCCTGTTAGAGGAAGCCGGCGGCTTGGGTTTGGGATGCCAAGGCCGAGCCTGCTGGCCCTGACGTTGCTGGGCCGGGCGCGCCGGGGGCACAGAAGGACGAAAGGGCTTAGGCTGTGGTTTGCGGCCTTTGTCCTTCTGAGCGGAAGAGACCGAGTCCAAGGTGGCATTGGACTTCTCGATCCTCTGCAGGTGACCTTCCACCCCAGGGCCGAAGAGGTCAGTCCCCAAAAAGGGAACATCCGCCAACTTGTGCTGGGTATCCGAAGTAAAGGTGGATATCCTCAGCCAAGCCCTTGACGCTAGCCACTGCGGCCGCCACCGATCTGGCACATGAGTCCCCACATCCAAAGCAGTCTGGAGCTGCTGTTTGGCCACTGCCCTGCCCTGGTCCGCACCTGCTTAACCGTAGTCTGCAGATCGGCGGGAAGATGAGGATGACCTCATCCAGGGGCCCAACAGGGCATGAGAAAAATGTGCCATGAGGGACGGCCGAACTGGCCTGGAGAAGGCGAGAGAAGGGCATGGCGTAGACTTTTTAGCCCGACATAGTAATTCTTGGACTCCTTGTCAGGAGGTTTGTCCACATCCCTGGCGTTGCCCGGTAGCAGAAAAGCGCTGTCGGTAACCAACCCCTCAGCAGAGGGTGTTCCAAAAACCGGACAAGGAACCGTGGGACCGCATACTTCCTGGCCATCCTGGCCGAAGGCGCAGGGCAGGAAGCAGGGCGCTGCCAAAGTTCCAGTGCTGGACCCACTATGGCCTCGGCCACCGGAAAGGCCTCCGTCGGAGAATCCCCTCGGTCCAGAATCTCCGTGAGGGGATACCTGGCCCGTTTGGAAACGGGTTCGAGCTCCATCCCGGTAGACTCCGAGATGAGCCGAAGCAGTCCTAGGAAGGACGACGGGCTATCGTCCATTGGCTGACCTCCTGAAGACTCAAGTCCAGTCGCTTGGAGAAGAAGGAGGAATCATCTTCGGACTCGGAAGAGTCCTGAAAAAGCTGCCTCTGGCCTGAACCACCCTTCACCTGCCGAGGTCGGTCGGGAGTGAGGGTAACTGACAGCCGATGGGGTAAACCCTTAGCGCACAGAATCCTTGGTGAGCCCCAATTGAGTGGCTGTGGAGGCGGAGGTTCCACCGCATCGAGTGGAGCAACTGGTTTTGGCCGAACAACCGCCTGGGTATAGGCCTCGGGCAAGTCGAGGGTTGTGTCGGTTGCCAGTGACAGCCATTAATGGCGGGAAGGCGCGGAGTCGTTATTCCGGCCAGGAGGAACTGTTGCAACATAAGGTCTCAATGCCCGTCGGCGTAATTCGCCCAGCCTCCCCTCATCGAGGAGGAGGGCGAGAACCCAGCGGCACGCCGCTTACCCATGATGCCGAGACCGAGACCGCCTATGACGGTGGGAGCGGCTGGACCGCCGAAGAGGTCGAACCGAGACCGAGTCCCGGAATTTCGGGGTGGTGCAAGGGAGGTGTCGTCGGAACAGCCTCACCTCGGCTCGGAAGGTCCATCCGAGGCTCCGGAACGGAGGCACAAGCGAGCCACGGGATCCTCAACTCCTCCCGGGGAACCGGGAGAGGGAATCTCGGCTGCTAAAGGCGACAGCCCGTCAATGGGTGAGAAAATCTCGACTTCATCAGTGGGAGTCTCGGTCAACTGACCTGGCGGGGACACCGTGAGGCCAGTGGCAAGCCGCCGGTCGGCGAACGCCGACGGTGCACGGCCCGGAGAAGGACCTTTCCCGCTCCCAAGAGCGCCGACGGAGGGACTTACCTTGTCCCTCTTTTGGACCGAGAAAAGGTCCAGCAGGACGCAGGCCCTTCTCCTTAGTGGAGAGGACAGACAAAGCTCATCAAAGGAAGCCGTGTAGGAAGAACCCAGAAGGCCGGGATAAATGCAGCGGCCGAGGAAGATCGACCCGCGCCGCCTCCTCTTGAGGGCGACCATCCGTCGAGCTGATCCCGGACACCGCCAACCCGCCTCCTTGGACTTCACCGAGGGAACTTCTCGACGGCCCAGCTTGCAATCGGGCAGCACGGTCTTCGAGGGACGAAGGCCGAGAAAGATGAGCACAGGTCGCAAGCCTGCGGGTCGTGCTCAAGGCCTAACAGTAGACACCGTGGAGTGTGGATCCGTCCGAGACATCTTCTGCCCGCATGGGCATCTCGAAATCCGAGTCGATTTATCCACGCAGCAGCGAGGGATCGAACTGAAGTCTTTGCAAAATATTATTTTTAAATCCGCCAGCGGAGAAATAGGAACCAGTCACAAGCGCCAGGCGTTAAGGAGGGAACCTGAGCTCTAAGCGGTAAGGAAGATCTAGCGTCATGGGGCGGGCGGAGTTATACCACCGGGTGGGTGGGAGGAGCAAGCTTGAAGACCTTCCGCAAGATTTAAGCGGCAAGGATACTGCCAATGAGTGTGGATGAACAACATATCCATGTCCCTAGAAATGTACTTTTTCTTACAGATTGGAGTGAAAAAAATATTGATTTTCTGTAACATCACCGTATTGTAATACAACTCTTCCCCAGATATCATCTGGTTCTGCCAAGCGTCTAGTCTGCATTCCAGTTCTAGTGTGTTGTCTATGCCGAACGATGCTGCATAAGAAAAAAGCCTCCTTCAGTTCCAAATGCGCTTCGGTGGTATCCCCAAGTGATGCGTCCATTGTTGTGTGGTAACAATGCAGGTTGGCGCAGAACCAGTGCTGGAGCGGCATTCATGGTGTCCTTTAGCAAAGCCAAGCAGGCTAATTTATCAGCTGAACAAGTTGCCCTCTAGCCCCCTCCTCTGTCCACACTGGAACAGACAGCAACCTGGGGGTTGCCTCACACGGATTTGTTTGGGTTCAGCCACTTCCCCCATTCATTTGCATGGGGGTGTTAAGCCAGAACAGTGAGTAGAGAAAAACCAATCCTTTTATCATCCCTGCTGTAATATCAATCATAGGGGTTGGGGGTGGGCATGGAATCGTCTTAGGTAAAAAAAAAAAAAAAAAAAAATATTCAAGTGTAAACTTGTAAAATCCTTTAGCAAAATAAGCATTTAGCACAGTCTTACCACAAATATTTACTTTCCCTCCCACATATTTTATTCTGGAGAATCTCCACAGCTATAAATAACAGTCAAGAAAGGTTACAGTCATATCAGCTAGGATTCTAGACTGATTCTCAGAGTATCTGCAATCCCCCTTTCCCTCACTTCTTGGAGTATTGCCCAGCATTCCTTGTGGCATTATACAAACAGTGACCCACTCCCCTCAAAAGGTTGGGAGGTACAATGACTCTGAACTTAAAGCAACAGTACTAGTTAAAAATGTAAATAATCTGGTTAGCAGTTAGGACAAACCAAAACATCAATATATCCGATTTTCATTTTGCTTTATTTCATTCCTGAGGCAAGATCTAGGATTGTGAAGTTCTTAGAAGTTACTGGTCCTAGCACTATGGCTCCTGGAGTTGGCAACCCAGGTTTGGGAACAAGCCTAGGTTGCTGGAGGGCCAGCTGGGATAGGGGGCTGGGGGAGAGAGGAGGATTGAGTGACCCATGGTCCACTCTCCTCCTTGGGGAGGTGGGGTGTTGTGGCATCTGGTGCATGCCTGACCCCTAGTGGAGGCTGGGGGTTGGTACCAGACCACATATGAAGGGCAGGAAGAATTGTGGCAGATGCACAAGGAAGTGTGCATTGCACTGCCATTGGCGTCACTGCACGCAGCGCCCCACACTCTGGGGATGGGAATATGGAGGGGGAGGAGGACAAAAACGAAGTTATTGATCCTGTGCCAGGTCCAGCATCATAGGTGTAAACAGATCAGGGTGGTGGTGTGCTGTTGGGCATCAGAAACATGTCCTGGCACACACCGATATATCTGCATTGTAAATACAGCGTGTGCAGTTAGTGTGTGATCTCTGGGGAGAAGATTTTTAAAAGTTGCTTTGGGCTGCCATCTTTACTGTAGATCCACGGACATCACAGTAGTTGTAATTAAACAGTCTTAAAAATAGCAGATTAAATTTAAAATATCCAGGTGAAGAATCTACAATTATTAGGAAGAAAAAAAAAGGTAGGATGATATTTTTGCTGGCTAACTATCTGCTGCTTTACGAGGCACATGTCAAACCATTTTCGGCACTGTCTTGATTTACTAAGACATTCTACGTCCTAAACAATGCATGTGCACAGCATGGCCATCTCTGGTGCTGCCCCATGAAGAATGAGTTCTGGCAGTTCAGGAACCACAGGAAGACTCTACTGGAATGACTGGAAATACCTGAAGACAGTGAATGCACAGGTGCTGGACGAGGTAGCAGAATTAGAACCAGAAAAAGTCTCACCATTAGGGGGCACCCAGTCTGTTTCCAATGTGAAACTTTCAGTGATTCTTAATTCAGTCCACCTTAAAGACTAGTTGAGGTACTGGATGCCACACCTCACGCTATGCTGGCGACCCAGGTTCAGGAACAACCTCAGGTCACTGGGGTGCCAGCACCGGGGGGAGCAGGATCAAGTGCTGGCTTTCCTCTCCCGGGAGGGGGCAATCATCTGTAGTCCTGCTGCCACTGGATGAAGATCTGGTGGCTGGCGCAGATGGTAAAGGAGAAACTGGTAGGGTGGGGCATCCCACAAGGCACGACGTGCGCGTGCCTCCACATACGTGCGTTGCAGCGGGGAAGAGTGGGTTGGGTCCAGGACAAAATAAAAAACTGCATAAAGTACTTAAGGAAAAAAAAGATCATTGGCTATATAAAATGGATAGGGATTTCACGGTATACCAAATTTTGATGGTGTAACCAATACCACTGTTATCGTGCATACCACAAAAGTAGTCATTTTTGTACCAAAAATGTATCGAACTCATCTTGCCCTTGGTGGTGGTCCTTAGAGAGTCCCTGCTGCTCCCCCCTGCAGAGCAACAAACACTTTTGGACGGTGATGGACAGTCAGCCTTCACTGGGACCTGAAAGCGCCACCATCAGACTGCTCACTCAGGGTTTTTTCCTTATAGCCAGTTGGTGCCCACCAGTATTTGCAACTCCAGCAGCACTACCAACTGTGGTCCCCCAAGTGGCAGTGTTGCAGCAAAGACTGCAACCCTTACACTCTGAAGCAGAGCACCTTCTGGGATGATCGATCCCCACCCAACATCCAGCCCGGTCCCAAACCTGGGTTGTCTGTCATGAGTCGCTGTTTCAGTGGGTGAGTCTCGTAATGTTTTTTAAACAATGTGCCAGGGGATGAAAGACGGTTATTCACTGATGTGTTTTGCCCACTGATATGGAGGAACGTGTTCTTAGCACTATATACTTCTTTAATAATAAAGCAGATTCCATCTTATGACTGGGGACAGGGGATTTCACTCTCTTTAAGACAACTGTCTATGATTAAAAAGGGTAACACATTCTATGTTTTAATTATTTCTGGTTCATGCCCTGCTGTAGTATGAGTTATGAATGGTTGCCTAGCTGCAGCAGGGTTGAACCTGAAATGCATGATTAAATATGTAATTAATGCTTTCTATTTTTCTTGATTGCAAAATTGAACAAATATAATTAAATTATTTCCAGTCAGTTGTTGTCCCTTGATTCTCTCAGTCTCATCCACACATGCTGGGTTGTGAACACAAGTGGGCCCGTGCTGTCCCGCCCCTCAAGTACGTCAGTGCTGCAACACACACGGCCCTCGGCTGGCCTAGAGTGGGAAGTTCCAAGGGCTGTCATTGGGCCAAGCCAAAACTGTAATCATACAGCTAGGGAGCTTTTGAAGGTGGCCTTCTTTTAGGACGTAAATCTTCCCTATGCAATAAAAACTTGCAGCATGGACCGCTGCTTCAAAGTGTGTGTGTGTATAGTCTAATTCAACTGGACACTTAGGGAGGGGCAGCTGCAGAATAAGGGGTGCTAGCTGCACATTCAAGCAGACTTGATAGACCTCTAGGCCTTTATCTGCTGGCAAATTTCATATGTTCGACACACAATATAGTCATTTACTTACGCAGCTGATTTCTTTGTGACAGACAATTGAGTCTTACCACAATGCTGCTACTACAAAAGGCAGGAAACAGGGCACCTGTGGTATTTAAACAGTTATATATAATATATATTTAGATACAAAAAAACAATAAAGTTCTAAACTTGGATCACTTCCATCTCATACTGAAAGAGCATAAAGGATCTCTAACGTGTCCATTCTCTTCTCCCCTTTATTTGGGGGAGGGTGAAACTATTTTTAGCATTTTTCACTGAAAAGATTTTTCCACTGAAAACCAGAAAACTGCCTTAAAACAGATTCTAGTGATCCACACTGAATTATCAGTATTCTAGTAATAACAAAAATCTGAATTGGAAGGAAACTAAGCATTATTTGTGTGACACAATGGATCTTTCGAAGGTTAGAGGGTGTACCCTAAACTTTCGTATTTCATAGAAAGATGGAAGAAATCCATGACCTTTCCTGTAAAGCTAACTGCATATAAAACAGAGTTCACATTGCACGTAGTATACAGAGCTTCACACTCAAGTATGTACAGATTAACAAGTAATTTAGAATCAATTCGAATGGTCATACACCCCCTGTGACTGACCACCAAATATGACATTTTTGCCATCTGGGTTATTCCTCCCCTCCCCCACCCAACTGAATTACAGATTTTATGAACGTCACATATAAAGCTTATTTAAGTAAAACTCCCTCATCCCCAACCCCGGAAACATACTGGACAATCTAAGAAATAAAATACAAGGTGCCCGTACTTTGGTGTAACAAAGATGCCAAACTCGGTGGCCAGTTAAAGTGCAGTGACCTGTATGGCTTTTTTTAATATGTCCTGCCAAAACTCACCAGAAACATCTACCTTGAAAACAACAGCTTTCTAAACAGATTCTTTGTCTGCTAAAAAGTTTTAGGTTGAAATGGTTTTGAAAAAATAAAAATAAAAAAAATAAAAAAATTAAAATAAAGCTGAGGCTTGTTTTGCAGCATCCCTTTTTAACCCCACCCCCAAAAGTCACCATGTCAGTTACAGAATTTCATCAGCCAGTCAAGAATTTTTTTTTTTTCTTTTTGTTAAATATTTTTTCTTTCTATCTCCCCTACTATCCCACTTCTTGGGGGAAACCACATAAAAACTGCTGGAGCCGGTAAATGTCCGTCTTTCCTAACAGGACTTTTTCTTTTCCAAAAAGGTTTACTGCCACGATGGCTCTCCTTTCCACATACTTGTCCCTTAGAGTGAGGAGGTGTGCTGTTATTGGTTATTATTACTGTGTTGATTGGATATTTGACATGTCCACAGAGTGCATTTCTCTTCCTGCCCTGTGGTGGTGGTGGCGTCAGGCAGGAGAACTCGTCATTTTGGCTTTTCTTTTTAATGTAACTAGAATCATATTTCAAATGCATTAGTTTGGTTCTTCATGGGAGTTTTCTTTTGGAAGCACAGACCTTTGGTGGTTATTAGTAAAAATAAAATAAAAATAAAAAAAAAGCAAAAGCTAAGGACTGCAGGTAAGGCATCTCAAGCCAATGGAAATAGAGCTTTCCATCTCTGTGCTGCAATCTGATTGGTAAACAGTCTTATCTCAGCGGACAGTAGCTCCTTGTTTTCTTCCCTGCCCTGCTGAACGTACATCATCTGGAATTAAGGCGGGGAGCAACCTACAAGTACAAAAAGAAATCAGGATATGCAGCGTGCTATAAATTATTGTTTTCAATTATATTAACATATAGCTAAAGGTTAGCTGGTTAGAAAAGCAGGTGTTCTAAATTCATAATATCTATTAAATTCAAAACTATAATTGCTATCCACTTTGGGGGGTGTGAAGAGATGTTGAACTTATATGTTCTGAAAGTCTGAATGAATTCCAGTTGATTTTCTGGTTGGTTTAGCCTGGATTTATTTTCAAAATGTTCAGGTATTCATTTTATTGATAACCAGCAGAAATGCATCAAGACTACTGATCCTTTGTTTGCTTAATCAGGTTTATATGAACATATGAAATGCCAGCAGAAACAGGCCTCATTATTGAAGATTCAACAATAACATTATAGTACAGTATATTCAAAAGGCTCTGGTCCTGCTCAGGGTGGCGGTGGGTGGGGGTGGGGCAGCCTGAACAGCAGTTTGAATTATTTATTTATTTTTAATTATTAATGCCATGTTTAAAGTAAAACAGCAGTAAAGGACATTGCAGGGTTCTGTGGAGCCTCCTGATGTGGCATCATAATGTCAATAAATTACTTGCCAAGGTATGGCGCAGCCAATTAAAAGCCGATGAACAGACATGGATTGGATGGGTAGAGAGGGTATCAAAAGGACTACCTTGCTACCTCTCCCCAAAATACACAAACATGTAACTGGACATAGTGATGGTAACATTTTATGCAAATGTAGCAAGAGTAAGATATGTAATCATTGTAGGGATAGTACGGGCCCCATGACTTATTTTGCTGGGGACCCCCAAATCTCAAAAGCTGGCCCTTGTGGTTGGCCCAGTGGCACAGAGGGCTGAGGCGCTGGCGCCTTACCTCTTCCCATGCCAACCCGAGGTCGGGAGCGACCTCGGGTCTCGGAGGGTTGTCCGGAGGATCCAGCGTCCCATGGACTGCTCTCCTCCTCCAGGTAAGGTGGGTGGGGATGATCGCTGAGGCACTGGCTCCTGGCGGTGGCCGGGGACTGGTGCAGACTCAGGAATCAATGTGTATGGGTTGGAGTGGGCTGTCATCGGGCATGCTGCGCGTGACAGCTTGCGCGGCAGTGTCCTTGATGCCATTGCTCGCCTGCACCATGGAGGGGGACTAAGGGACACAAGAGAAAGTACTAATCCTCTGGTGCAAGTGATGGCCGGCTTTGACAGCATCACGGCGGACCCACTTAAGCAACCTCCCCTTCAGCCCCCGGCCTCCAGGTCTTCTGCAGTGCACAAGATAAATCTTCACTGTGACGCAACCTGGGATGGCATGGCGAAAAGTGTTCATGCTCTGACTGGGTCCAGAGCAGCAGGCGAGAGGATGCCTGAAGAAAGAGGGGAACCATAGGACCACCCCTCAGCCAAGGAGGTAATAAAAATAAATAAATAAATAAATAAATAAAAAAGTTGGCCCTTGCAAATGGAAGTTGTTGGATTCAAACTCAGGTCTACTGGGTCTTCAGGTTCACAGCTAAGAGCTCTAACCTCTTGGCTATACTGACTGTTGTTCTTATAGACTTATTCTTTAATGGATGGTGCCATATTTTCTAAGCCAAAATTTGTAAATACCAGGCTACTTTATAAGTGCAATGCCAGTGCTGGTCCTCAGGTGTGCACTGAGGAACACTGACAGAGCTTGCAGTTTCGTGCCTCTGCAAACACCAAAGGAGTGGCCATCTCCCCTAATGGCCATACACACACCTTGTTGCTGGTTACTGCCTACAGGACACAGTAAGAATACAAAGAGAGGACTTGCTGGGCTGCATTTCTGAATGCACTTGTCCACCTCTCGCCTGGGTGGATATTCAAAAGGGCTGTAAATACGTGAAATTTTCATAGGTGGACTCTGCACACACAGGTACAGGCCTCTTCTACCAATGGAAGAACACAGCGAGAAGCAGTGTGGTGTATGAGCCCCGCCTTGAATAATGTCTGCACTCACTTTCTGCTTACTACACTGCTGTGATGGTCATCATGAGGCTGCTGTGTTTTCCCCATGCTGTTGTGAGCTGGGGGCACTGCCACTGTGGGCTGCAGGAGGCACTCCAAGGGCTTCTGGAATGGAATTGGCCTTTTCTTACTAAGTGCTCTAGACATTGGCTGGACAAGGAAGATGTATTCGTATTTGGAAGCATGCTGCTATAAACTGTCAGACTACTGCAGTTGGATGGGCTTTGCTCACACACTGCGTTCTAGTGGCTCATGGAGGCAGTGGGGCAAGCAAGAAGCAGCAGGTGGAGCTAAAGGCAGGGACAGAGGGCTTGGAAAATCCAGCTCAGGTAATCACAGAGGTAACACAGAGCTAGGATTGTTAGGCAAGGAATACAGGGATGCTGGGGCCACAATGTGCTGCAAATCATAATCTAGGAAAATAATATGTCTACTTTGGGAGCGTCACTTACCACAGAGAGATGCCCATTCTTGGCTTTTGTTATGATTAACTCTGATCCCGGGCTGAAGTCTATGACTCCTTCCTTTCCTTGTCCCACTGTAAATGTTATACTGTAAACAAAACAAAGGGAAAAGGGTTAAACTATTAATTTATTTGAAATTATTCTCTTGGACATGCATGCTGAGCTAAAGTAACTCACTTTCAGAAGTGTTTTGGGCTGTGGGGACATCCACGATATAGTAAATTGAGATTTACAACAGCCATCAAAACACATAGTCAGGCAATATAACAAATAAAAGAGCAAGAGCAGGCTGGCCCGCCAGCACAGCGGTAGTGCTACCACTTGTGGCATTGACAACTTACGCTTAGAAGCGAACTCGGAGTGTCGGAGGGTTGGCCGTGGCATCCGTTGGACAGCTCTCCTTCTCTGTGTGGGGTGGGTGAAGACTCTCAGCAATACTCTGAATCCTTGCCGTGGCCAGGAGTCGGTGCACCCGAATTCTTGCTGTGGCCAGGGGTTGGTACTCGAATTCTTGCCGTGGCCAGGGGTCGGTGCACCAAGAATCCCATCAGTTCTGGGGTTGGTGGTTGTGGCAGACATCAGCATGCCAATGCTGTCAAGGACAACACAGAAGCAAACCCTCCTCAGCCACAACAGTATGAAACCCTGGATTAGCATGTTCTTACCATCTCCCTCTCAATCTCTGAGAGGAGGGGCCCCAAGTCTCTTGATAAGAGCTGGGGGCAGCATGGGGCACCATAGGGACTGAACATGGGATACATCCCCACTTGCTCAAGGGAATCAAAAATAGAGCAAAAAGTGCAAGATCTCAAATAAACAGGAACAGGCAAACAGGATAAGGAATGAGAGATGGGTGGGCGGGATAGGGACTAAGAGAGGTGGGTGGGATAGGGAATAAGAGGTGGGCAGGAGAGGAATGAGTGGGCAAGATAGGAAGTGAGACGGATGGAAGCATATGTAAGGAGATGTGGAAGGATACGTGAATGAGAGAAGGGTGGGAAGGATAGGAATGAGAGGGGTGGACAGGATACAAAATGAGTGGGGTGGGCAAGACAGAATGAGAAGGGTGTGGGATAGGGAACGCAGCATACCACGGTCGAGAGGGCTGCTCGCTAAGCTCTCACCCACTCTGAAACGGAGCCTAGGTTAAGATTGCCCCAGGTACCAAAGGAGCTGCGCACCTGATCGCGACTGTGTGTTTGTTGGAGCACTGACTTTGAATTCTGGCCTTTTTTCAAATATTTATAAATTACATCGGCCCAGCAGTGGAGATAGTCTATTTTCTATAAAAAGTGTAGCCTTATTTTACCTCTGCTTTCCGACTGTTGCTTTTACATGAAATCCTTTAGAAGTTTACTGTAGCTTTACTGAAAATGAACAGCTTAAGTTTGTTTTAGTTGCTAAATAATTCTTAAACCTCTGCATAGCCGGTGTCTTTGTAAATGAACTTGCTAGCTGTATTCGGACAAAGGCACTCCTGATACAGTCCCTGCCCACTCCCCCACAGTGAAACTTCCCTCCTCTGACCTTTATTAATTCACTGTGTCTTTCTCCCTCTTCCACATCATACCGGCGGTTGAGAGGGCTGCTCGGCTAAGCTCTCCCCCACTCTGAAAACGGAGCCCAGGTTAAAGATTGCCCCAGGTACTAAAGGAGCTGCGCGCCTGATCGCGATTGTTTGTTTGCTGGAGCACTGACTTTGCCCCGTCGAACCCCCACCACCACCCATAACCTATCAGTCCACTTTCCCATTTGCAGCTTATCTTTTCCTACCACTAGAGGCCCCTTGCCTTTTTTCTTTCTCAGTCCTTTCACTCACTGCCTAACTCTCTATCCTACCATGCTCCCACTTACCCTCATCACTCTCCTCATGCAATTTCCGGCACTTTCAACCACTCACAATGCAAAATGGGATGCAAAACAAAACCTCTTGTCAGCACGCAGCCTGGCACTCCCAGCCCCGCATCCCACCCCACTGCACCTGAACTCCCAGCCTTTACAAACCCAGACCGATAAACCATCGTCTGCACCCCTCCCTATACAACACATACATAGACACCTCCACCCCACCCTGGATACCATCTCCGGGCCAATTAACCCACTGGAGCCCCCCGTCCCTGGCCAACCTCTTTCCACATCTGTAACATAACAAATCCCCACTTTCCCCACTTACTCCTCTTATCTGCCCCATTACCCTGAAACTACCAATACCCACCATCGCCCACGCACAGCATAAATGCCAAAGACCTACTACTCGAGCTAACAGAAACCGCCTCAGGTTACTCATTCTCCTCCTCCTCTGACAGGCAATGTCCACCCCAACCCATGCCCTCTAAATTCCCCACCATCCCACCATCTCCAGGAAATGGCCTGTGTATCACCTCACCAAACATTTGCAGTCTTCAAAAAAAAAATGGGACTCCTTTCAGGGTTGGGTACTCCAGAATCACCCTTATATCACTGCACTGAGTGAAACCTGGCTTTCCCCATCTGTCCCCGACTCTGCAGTCAACCTCCCTGGTTACTGCCTCTACCGTGCCGACCGAGTAAGCAAGCAAGGGGGTGGCTGTGCTGTCTACCTCATGGACTCACTCTCTGGCCACCTACTCCTCTGCCCATACTAACGTCAAGGGCTCAGGCTCTCACCCTAAAATTAACCCTAGGTAAGTCAACATCCCTCTCCTCCTCACCCACGGCCTATGTCCTCCCAAGGACCAAGCCAGCCTTCAAGCCATCATGTCCTACCTCGCCACCTATCCCAAAGCACGAAAAAACACTACTGGGGATTTCAACATAAATTGGCTGGCCAAACAGCCACCTATACATCAGCAGTCAGCCCTCGATCTCACTCAGGTCATCAAAACCTCCACCTGGCTACATGCCCATGCGGGTCATCTTCCCTACACCTAGTTTTCACAAACCACCCCACAAAATAACCAGCACCCAAGTCCTTCCTGACACCCTAAGTGACCACTCTCCAGTTCTCTGCAACTGGTCTGGTACCCCAAAACCTCGCCTAAAATTGTGCAAAAGCATGAAACTGGGGCCTGGTAAACTAGCCCTACTCAAGCCCCACCTCAGAGAATGGGACTGGATACCCCTAACATCCTTGACCCGGACCACGCACTTGAACTATTTACCAACACCTTTAACGCAGCCTGTGACAAGTTTGCCCTCCCTCACCAAAACAATTACCAAAGGGAATCATGCACCATGGTTCTCGGACCACCTCCAAGGCCTACTTCATCAGCGTGACGCACTATGGCGCCTTGCCAACGAGACCCAATGACCTCTGGACAGGCAACGTTATCGGGAGTCCCGAAACAAGTGCACCTGGGCCATATGCACCGCCAAGCGAACTATTACAAAGCCACCTTAACCTCCACCTGGGGCTCTGGTGCAGCAAGTTCTGGGAAAACATTAAGGAACTCTGTGGCAAAGCCCCAAACCTGCCACCTGACCAAATTCTAATAGACCGCTGCCTCTCCTCTGACCCCCTCAGAATAGCCTCGGCCCATAACACTGCTTTCACTGATTTCTCCCATGTGCTGCTCCCTAATTTCTTCAATCCCCCGCCTTCCCATAATGCCCCGCATCCTCCCCTTGCTCCACCCTTCTACCTGCGAGTCCTTACCCCAGAGACTGCCAAACCCTACCAAAGCTATTAGCCAAAAATCACTATAGTCATGACTCCCTGGACCTCAGACTTCTCCATCTCACCCTCCAGGAAGTCCTAGCCCCACTCACCCACATTCTAAACCGCTCCCTCTGTCAAGGGAAATTTCCTACCCACTGGAAATCTGCCTACATCACACCCATCCATAAAAGTGGTGACCACACATCCACAAACAAGTACCGCCCCATCTCTATCCTACCTTCCCCCGTCTAAGGCGCTAGAACGTATAGTCGCCGACTAACTTACTGACCACCTTAACAAATATAACCTATTTGGACAGCAGCATGGTTTCTGTAAGGGCCACAGTACCACCACCGCCCTCCTTGAATTTACCTCCCATGTCCATTCAGCCCTGGACCACGGCCACCTCACAGGCGCCATCTTTGTGGACCTATCTAAGGCATTAGATACCATAAACTATGCCCTCTTGCTTAACACCCTGGCTTTCACAGGTTTCTCCAATGACACCCTAAACTGGTTCACCAGCTATCTCTCCGATAGAACGCACATAGTCAAGGTAGGCCATGTCCTCTCCCCCGCCTCCCTATCCACTCCGGTGTTCCACAGGGCTCCATACTTGGCCCCCTACTTTTCAGCCTATACCTCAACTCCCTCCCAGCGTCATGCCCCGGAAATCTTCTCCTATACGCAGATGATGCGGTCTTGTTCGCCTCTGACCCGTCACCCCCCCAAGCGCCACCAAACTCTCCAACACTCATTCCATGAAGTCAAAGACTGGCTCACCACCAAGCGTCTTATTATCAACTACAATAAGACAAAGTCATACTCTTGCCCACCCCAGAACCCACTCAAGAACCTCTGCCCCCAATTCCTCACTGCCAATCAGACCCCATTAGAACAAGTAAGCAGCTTTAAATACTTAGGGATCACTCTAGACCCTGCCCTCGGCTTTAAACAACATATACTACACCTATCAACAGCCCTTAGCTCCAGACTAGGGGTACTATACCGGTACAAACACTGCCTCACCCCTGAAGCATTACAACTTACCATAAACTCCTCAATTCTCTCCCTGCTAGACTACGGCATCCTGATCTACAGTGCCACTCTATCCACCACCCTAAGCAGACTTTGACTCATTGTAAACAAAACCTGCCATCTCATCCTTGGATGTGATCGTTTTACACACTCCTGCTCCCTTTACAGCAGCACAAACTGGCTAAACCTAGATAGCAGAATCAGGTACCACACCTGCCTTATAACCAAAAAGGTACTACTAGGCCTCACCCCACCTACCCTAAACCAAATCATCCGCCCAACTCCCCCAGTCAAAACAACCCGCAGCCCAAACAAGCAGCTGCTAAGGGTACCCCGTGGCCGGACTTCCCAATTCCAGCGAACCTTCACTTACAAGGCCCCCTCCTGGACTAACGCCCTCCCAAGTCATATAACAAACTAATTAAGGCTTGGCCCTTATAAATCCAAGCTACGGAAAAACCTTCATGCCTCTAGCCAATGTGACTGCCCTTGACATCAGATTGACATATGCAGCTATCAAACTAACTATCGTCGGACTCCCCGTACCAAATTGTAACTATGAAACCTATGACCATCAGCCTCTACAGAACCTCTGTAACTATTATGGCTGTACTAAGAAACGAAACTTGCTGTTATTCAACAACTGCACAACTATGTAACCTCACTGACTGTTATTTGCAATTGTACTGTAATCTGTATTCCAAGTTCTGTCCATGTATCCTTTTATGCATGATGTGGAACCTTTGTAAATGAGTCACTGATTCAAAGGTCTTTCTGAATATTTCAATAAATAAAAAAATAAATAAGAGAGGGGTAGGTAGGACAGGGAAAGAGAGGGGTGAGTGGGATAGGGAATGAGAGAGGTGTGGGCAAGTATAGGGAATGAGGAGTGGGCAGGGATAGGAATGAGAGAGGTGGGCAAGGATAGGGAATGAGAGTGGGTGGACAGGGATAGAGAATGAGAGAGGGGTGGGAGGGATTGGGAATTTATTTATTTATTTGCTTTTGTTAACCGGGTAAGCACACTAGACAGCCAAGTGCCTATTTTCAGGTGCGACCCGGGAGATTACAAGGTACATACATGAACATCAGGCAGATACAAGTGGAGGATTACATTACATAGAATTAGCACAACAGGGGCTTTACAAGCATCAGATTTCATCAGGCAAATAGTAGTGAAGAGTTAATATAAAGTGACCAGAACACAGGACATTGTAAGACAACAATACCAAAAACAGGTATTACAATACAGTATTAAACATTGCAGTCAGCAGGAAAAGTGCAGTGTGACTTCATCGCTCCAGGCAGCAGGTTGTAAGGCTAGCAGTTAGAATAAGGAGGGTCACAGTTGGGATAGAGTGGGCCCAGTTTGCACAGAAAGGAGTGCACAGTTACAGTGCTCACCTTGTTTTGCCAGTGGGCCTAAATGGTCCATTTTATATATGCTGTGAGAACAGGAGGAGTATGAGCACAGTTGTGCTCTGCCCAAGTCGTAATGTTTATGTAGCATCTCAGTTAGTTGGGGCATCTCAGGCTGAGAGGGTTTGTCTACTGCAGAGACAGGTGGCAGCCATTTTGAAAAACCCCAGAGGGAGGCTTTAAAGCTCTGGTGCGAGGGAGGCGAGTGCTAGTGGAAGAAATTCAAACCCTGGGCGCACTCATAATTAAGGCTGGTCACCCATTTGTGTCAGGGTTTCAGGTACCAGGAGGGCATGGGAGCCGCTGGATGCAGAGTTGTAGGAGGGTGTAGCAAGAACAAGGGTCTCAAGCAAGGTTTTGAGGGGTGGCAGTTCTGACAATATTGTCAATGAAGTTGCCCACGACATAAGAGTGGTGAGTTTCTGGCTGGAAGCTACTCAAGCCGGGTGTAAAGCTCACAAGCGGTGAGGAGGCGGGGCTGAGCCAAAGAAACGCATATGTTGTTGTACGAGTCCCACTTTACTAGACTAGTTTTTGCAACGTGCAAAGGTGATTAGTCCGAGAAAGCATGGGTAGGGAGGGAGGAGGGGTGGGCAGGGATAGGGAATGAGAGAAGGGTGGGTGGAGATAGGGAATGAGAGAGGGTGGATGGGTGGGGATAGGGAATGAGAGAGGGTGGATGGGTGGGGATAGGGAATGAGAGAGGAATGAGTGGGTGGGTGGGTGGGGATAGGGAATGAGAGAGGGTGGGCAGGGATAGGGACATGAAAGCGAGAGGATAGAGATTGAGAGGGTGAGAATGACAGGAAATGAGAGATGGCTGAGTGGGATAGGGATGACAAAAGGGTGAGAGTGGAACAGGGTGGGGGAGAGGAAAAAATTATCATAGTAATGCTTCTTCCGATCCTGCAGAATGCTTAACAACTGCAATCATTCCCTTGGAATGAGCTGACATGGAACTTTTAGAATTTCAAGCCAATTATGGAATTCAGAATGAAATTCAAACTCTGCCATGTGGTCAAGCTCACCCCTGCACTCCACTGTCAGATTTATTTCTAAAGCTAGGGTGAGCAGTGACCACAAAAACTAACTAAATGGCTACCAAAAGATACCAAAATTGTTTCAAAAATTTGACAAATAGTTAAAACAAGGCAGAACAATTTTAACTGTTATATAATTTAGATGGTTAAGATCACTAAGCAACAACTGTAAAGGCACTGTTACATGTAATGCTCAAGCAAATAGAAAGAACTAATTATTGTTTGGATTTTTCTACCAGGTTCTGGAAGGGGCGGTAGGGATTAGGGCTTGTTAAGAACAGTGAGAGATCCCTTTGGAAGAAGCAATATTACTAAAGTAATTTTTACTTCAAACTACAGGAATCCCTCACTTATGCTTAACAACTGCAGACTCCATAGCAGTACCTTGGGAGGCGGGGTACAGAACCTACTTGGGGAAAAGGTTCTGCAAGACAGCAGTGCCAAAGCTGGCATCCCCTCTAGGCAGGGGTGTAGCCAGGGATTTCAGATCTGCACACCAAGTGGACTCACTGCTACCCTTCCCCCCGGTGGAGTAGCCAGACAATATACAAATGTACACCAGGACCGTGTTTGTTGCCTCATTTGGCACAATAAATACAACTTTTGTATCTCATGACAATGGTTGTTGCCATGCATGGGTAAATACAAATGCCATGCATTGTTCCTTAAGACACCCACACTAGCCAGACCCTGTAAAGTTGTATTGTCCTTGGGATGCAAAGACAGTATTAGTGACCAGTCCTTCTAGTTTTGACTCCCAGGAATAAAATTACAGAAAGGTTCAGCATTTTCTTTGCTAGTTTTCATGGAAAAAGGAAGCAGTTCAGAGCCTATTTGCTACCTCCCCCCCCCTTAAATAAAATTGCACACCATGGAGTACTTGGAGTATGCCTGGCTACACCCATGCCTCTAGGCTGTATGTCCGGACAGTAGTGCGCTGTGTGTGTGTACCATTTTCCGCCATGCTGCTTTGCAGACTTCCTGTAGAGAACTACCTCTTGATACTGGCATAGAGGCAGAGGTGCCCTTATGGGTGTGCCTTAAGACCTTCAGAGTGGCAACTTACCAGTTTTATCATAACAGAACTGTATGCAGGAAACTATCCAATAAGAAATGGTACTCTTGGATGCTGGTTTACCATTTCCCACCGTGACAGGAAGCTCCTGCCACTCTTGAGGACTGACCTTTTCTTAAATCTGTTGTAACAGTTCTTTTATTTCTTAGCCTAATCTATTCTTTACAATTTCTAGTCCATAACGTTGGCCACCTATGGGAACCCCCCTCCCCTTTCTTGACTATGCTATAGTGTCCTCTTTAATTTCCTTTTCCCTCTCAGGTCCTCGTACAGGGAGGTTATTGTGGTGACCTCCAAACGTATGTAAAATAGGTTGTGTTTATCGTTGTTGGAGTCAGTGTGTAATAGCACTACGTCATAAAATACCTTGATGTATACACCTTATGTTTATGAAACCTGTAAATGTTGAAAATACCATGGCACTACGTGTTTTTGATAATGGTAAAAAGTACTAGGTGACTATTACAGAAATCAAGTTAGTTGTGCTACTTAAAATGATTGTAAATTGCTGTAAACTGAACAAGTCTGAAATTTCATGGCGATTTGCATATATTCCATGATATAAAAAAAAAAAAAAATCACACATACTGCCATAATGTAAAGCACCATGGGCTGTATATGCAAATCACCACAGTATATTATGCTGGGTCAACATTAAGCAGAAATGCATGATACCAAAAGGTCTCTCACACAGTCTGCAACGAGCGCCAACAAAAGACACATACACATGTTTCGTCCTACCAGGACTCATCAGTGTGCTTCGTCTATGTGACACCCCGGTGGGATGAACCAGCTACCCTAAGATGGTCTATCTGGGTTATGTTGTGGTGAACCCATATTTCCCATGATGCTTTGCATTATGGAAGTATGTATTATGATGTATTTCTTTGAAACTTGACATGTTGCCAATGCCCTTTGGGGTAACCCTTTTTTCAGTGCTTCTGCACTGAGGGTGTTGGTTTTTAGCTTGTTTTTTTTCCTGTTTGAGCCCCCACTACCCAAGCAAACAGGGCCCACATAGGGGTGGAGGCTAAATCTCAACTGGTAAGTTAAATCAGCGATCGGGGGCATGGCCTAGCTGAGGAGCTGAATGGAGGTGTTTTAGCAGAGCTCCATCTAGATCTTCTGAAAATCTGCATCATCTTGTGTACTATTGCCCTGAAATTGAAAAACTTTGTTGGATCCTACAGTCCTGATGCTGACTACATATAAATCTCTTGAAAAACAGGCCAAATTAAGATTCAGTCAGTCTTCCAACCTAACCACTGCGTTGCAGCCTGTAGAGCTAATGAGAACCCTCTCTCCCAGGCCCAAGATTCACCGGAACCTGGTGGTGGTGCTGAAACTATAGAGATGGAATCCGGCTATCAAAATCTAGAGAGAATGATTCGTGACCTGAAATATTACTTGGGTACAAGGATGCAGTCAGGCTTTGACAATAATACTGCACAAATTCAGCACTTACAACAAATGGTGAATGCCACCTCGGAGACCATGGAGGCCCTTGCTACTCGCATCACTGAAGCAGAAACCAGACTAAGCAATCAGGAGGATATTACCAACCAACTGTCCTCAGTTCTCCAGCGGGCACTCAAAGATATTGAATTCCTAAAACAAGTAGTGGATGACCACAAAAATCGAGAACATAGGTGCAATATACGTCTCGTGGGTCTCCCTGAGGGTGTGGAGGGGAGGGGAGGGATTGCCTAACCTTTATGAGAGAGACTGGCTTCAGAAAATGGCAGTTACGTAAGAACTTACCATAACAGTAGATCTTGAGAGAGGTTCCTGCAGTAGGTTTTCACATATAGGACTGCACCCCCAGGTGTCAGGTTCCAACGGCAAACTTGTAGATAGCAATTATCAGCAGGGACTGCCCCCGACGTCAGCCCGACTATAAAAGGGGTGGTTCTGCGCCCGCCCTCCAGTTCTTCGCCATCGCCTCAGTTAGTTCGGCCATGAGTAGAACAGCGATCAAACGCACGCATTAGTCGAAGTTTTCTTCACCTCAAAAAACACTTTTTTCAAAATAATTTGTCAATTGATGTCTTCTAGACCAAAGAAGAAGTGCTCAAAGTGCGGAGCCCAAATCCTGTACGGGGACGACCATTCCCGCTGCCTCTTGTGCCTAGGTTCCAAGCACAACACTGAGGAGTTCCCCATCTGCCAGGCCTTCAACCAGGCAACTCGGACCAGGTGCAAGCAGACTCTCGAGGCTCACCTCCTGACCCGACTGGCGTCACTGTAAAAGGAGCTCCAGGAATTGAGGGAAAGGTCGTCGGCAGCGCCCCAAGAAAGAAGAAAAGTAAGGAGAATCGCCGGGACAGGAGTCTGTCGCCACGCGGGAGGCCTCCCCAAACCGTAGTACTCTTTCTGGCACCCCGTCTGCCTCCTTGGGCGGGCACCTTCTCCCCCTCCTGCCTAGGGTGAGCGGGCAGCGGGGGTAGCCTCTCTGGAGGTTTCAGTAAAGTCACCTCTCTGCTTAGCCGATGAGCCACCCCTTGACCCCGAAGGAGTGTCACGGCTCCAACCCGGTCAGTCTAGCAGCGGTCTCCAGGCCTCAACGTCCCGTGCGGTCGATCAGTCGGATGACAGCTCCTCCGCCTGCCCGCGACACTTCCACTCTCCCGTCAGGCTCCAGCTTGGCCCCCCCGATGCTGGACAGAGTGAGCGGCAGATCGACTCGTCCCACTGGCTTCTCCATCCCTGGGACTCGCCACCCGATCCAGAGTTTCCTCTTCCAGCAGGATCGCAAATAGACCTTTCGTTGGGGTCCCTCCCAGAACTTCCCCCCTCACCAAGTCTATTGCCACCCCTGGACAAAAGTCCATCGCTGGCTGGGGATCCATCCATGGAGCCTCCTCCCTCGGGACCTTTGGGGACCCTCCCGGATCCCACGCCACCTAATGGCGCTCTGGCACCTCCACCGGTAAGACTAGATCCTTCAGGTGGGTTACCAGGTCCCGAACCCTTTGTCCCGCCACTGGGTGGCCCGCCGTCGGCTCCACAGTAACCGACACCAGGCCATGTGCCCCCAACATCGGGATACCCGATGCTGTGATACCCTGGGTACTCCTATTATACTCAAACATTGCCGGGCTTTCAGTACCCCTCATGACAATACCCTTAGTACCCAGGCTACCCGGGGCTTCAGAAACACCTGGCGCTTCCACCAAATACCACATTAGAAATACAACTGGCTCACCACTCTCCTGGTCAGAAGCCAGTGCCAGATAAAAAAACCAAGGCACCTACTTGTTAAATTCCTCCATTTCCAGGATCACCAGGCAGTCCTAGCAGCTGCCTGAAAGAGTGAACCCATCATGGCGCAGGGATTCCATGTCAGCATATTCCCGGACTTCTCCAGGCCCTTACAAGTCGGGCAAGCGTTTACAGAGGTTAAATGAAAGCTGCACAGTTTAAATTGTCCTTTCACGATGGCCTACACAGCGCCAACTGATAGTGCGCTACCCTGGGAGCCAGCAGAGAGCATTTACTGATCCCAAGCTGTGGTGGAATATGTGAAGGCACTGAGAAGCTGCGAAGGCCGACTGAGATAGACAGAATGAAGGGTGACCCTGGTAATATGGTGCCAAATCGCACTGCTCTGTAATAAGGACACCCGGGGATAGTTTTTTTTTTTGGGAAATCACCTTGGCCCATAACTCGGGGCTTGCAGGCCTATCAGGGCATGGCCCAAGAGGATTCCTGATCTTACCCACCCTGTTCTCTGGGAGGACTCTGCTTCTGTAACTAAGTTTTCTGCCTCTAGGGCACCGGAATTAATATCAATAAGATGATTTGGACACAGACTTTCAGCCCTGAGGGAATCGCTTTCATTGTTATGACGTTGATGGTTGGCTGCTGAATTTAATATTTTTCATTATCTTTTGTCTGTTAAAGATTGGAATTAATATTACACAGGCATAAGACAGTCCTGTGTTGGATCTGGGCTATATGTGTGAAAGTTTCAGTGGGGAGGAGAGGTGTATAGACTGGCAACCCTTGCTGCTTGGCTCAGCGTCTACCCTTCCATTAGGGGATTATAATCTTTCTTTTTTACTTTATCTCTTGACAGGGACATTGATTTGCATTGGGAAGAGCAATGGAGATAAACTGCTAGAAGCATAATCGAGCTAAGGGGAGTACCATTCAGGTGCGCCAGTCAAGGAGTGCTGCAGGCCTCCCTGTTCGCTACCCCGTGTACAAGTTTGGTTAGCAGATAAGGGGGATGGGGGCACAGAGGTTATTTTTTTGTGCCTGTGATCACCCGCAGCTGGTGGGACGTGCCGGTGGCTGGCCCCCTTACCACAGCACTACGGTTCAACTGCAAGATGTTTCCATCTCTGTGATATTCTTTTTTTCACACCCAGTGGATCTGGAAGCTTACTCCACGAAGAGTAGAGGGTGATGAAAGACAAGGTACTCTATAAGGGACTAGGGAGTGGGGAAGTAAGTACTCTGAGGGAATGTGGGGGTTAAAGGTCTTGGGGGAATGCAAGAAGGAGGTGGGAGATATAATTGAAAAGGTAAACTGGGTATGGGGAGGAAGGGGAATGAAGGTTATGTTTTGAGGGGTTTGTTACAGTTAAAAGTTATGGACTATACAGACTATGTTTTGACTTAGCAGACACTATTCAAAGGTACTATCATGTGGTAGCAGCTAGACATACTAAGACTCAGAAAGTATGGTAGACCTAACAATGATATCATGGAATGTCAATGGATTGAAAGCTGTTAGAAGGAAGAGGGTGTGGTCTTACATTAAGAAAGAAAAGGGTGACATGGTGCTATTACAAGAAATTCATCTTACCAAAGAAGAAGCAAATAGACTGTCCAGTAATGGGAGGGGTCCTCTTGGTGGCACCATTCACCTCGAGCTCGAGGGGCTTGCAGTTTGGATACAGCCTGGCCTTCCACATAAAGTTAATAAATGGTGGCGGATCCACAGGGCAGATTTGTGATGGCGAGGTGTATCTGGGGAGAAGCTATTTACCTCTGCCTCAATCTCACCCTAACTTTGATTCCCAGACTTTTCACCCATCTGGGAGTGACCTTGGCCCCTTCCTGGATAATTTAGTGTTGGGGTGACTTCAACACCTATCTAGACCCTGCATTGGACTACTCCAGAACTAAAGCAAAGCCATACCCTAAAAGTGTGGCAGCCCTGAGGGACCTGATAGAGGGAGAGCATTAGTGGAAGCCTGAGACATGCCCACCCAGGAGACGAAGAATACTCCTTTTATTCCCATGCCCACCGACTCTACACCCGGCTAGATTATATATTCATTTTCACCCCTTTAGCCACAGATGACATGCGGGCCAAGTATGGGCCTATGCTCATATCGGACCATGCCCCTTTGCAGTTGCTCTTGTCGACCGGGTCACAGGTTCCCACTGGGACTGCATGGCGAATGGACCCAATGATACTTTTGGATACCCATTATATAGAGTACATAAATTAAAAAAATTAAGCTTTTTATTGACCTAAATAAAGGAAAAGAGACTCATATTAATTTCGTTTAGGGACGCTCTAAAAGCCTTTATATGAGGGCAGACAATCTCATACTCTGCATATGAAAAAAAAAGCAGGCTCTTAGAAAAGAAGGCCTCCTTATGCAAGATATCCAGGAGCTGGAGAGGGGCCATGGCAGACCCCAACCACACCTAGTTAAAGAACTTAAATCACTAAAGGGCACACTAAACTAGATAGAGTCTAGGAAGCTAGAGAGGGACCTCCTAATTACCAAATCCTGCACACATTTGAGGGAGACAAGGTGGGCAAGTGGCTCGCTGGACTTGTAAAGCACAAGAATGCAGAAAGGGCTATCCTTAAGATGGCATTGCCAGATGGTACTTACAGCGTTCGATCAGAAGGAGATAAACAAAACCTTCTAGGAGTTTTTGCTCCACCCTATACACCTCTCAAGTCCCACCGAAGAGTGATCCTGAGAATTCCTCAAGGGGTGGCCTTGCCCTCTGGGTGTGGACCTAAGGGATAATTGAATTCACCTATCACTCTTGAGGAGATTAGAGAAGCCGTGTGGCAGATCAATAAGGGAAGTCACAGGCCGGACGGCATACCCGAGAGTTTTATAGGTACACTTGGGACTCCTTGGGTTCCCTCCTGACAGAGGTCCTGTGTAGTACATTGGAGGAGGGATGCTCCCATCTTCCCAGAGGTTATCAACAATTGTGGTACTCCCCAAACCAGGGAAAGATCCCATGAAATATGGCTCCTATCACCCTATATCCCTCCTCAACGCTGACTGCAAAATTTTAGCTAAAGCCCTAGCTGGCAGACTGGAAAGGGTACTCCCAGAATTAGTACATAATGACTGGGGGGGAGGGGTTGTTAAAGGCGGTCAGGCTAAGCACAATCTCAGGCACTCTATAAATGTTATTCAATCGGTGGAGCAGGGGGGACCCAACAGAGGCCTTCTCGCCCTCGACTCCAAGAAGGCCTTCGACCGGGTCGAATGGCCTTTCATGTTTGCGGTATTCCGCAGATTTGGTTTGGGAGAACCCATACTTACCTGGCTTAAAACTTTATACACCAATCCCCAGGCCCAGATACTAACCAACAGTACCACCTCAGCTCCATTTGTTTTATCCAGAGGTACTAGACAGGGTTGTTCCCTATCGCCCCTGCTTTATGTCCTTATTATGGAGGCTTTGGCATCCACTATACGGGGAGACCCAGTGATACATGGATGTGTTGTGGGAGGGATAAATCAGATTATCTCCTTGTTTGCTGACTACATCCTTTTAATTTTAGATAATCCTGGGGAGGCCCTACCAGCTGTCGGTAAGATATTTGAGAACTATGGCCCATTATCTGGACATAAAATAAAGCACAACTATTATGATTGTGGGCACTACCATCCACCCCACTAAACAAAAAATATTTGGGGATCCTTCTTCCCAGTAAACTCTTCCAAATTATCCAAATTAACTATAGGCCGCTGATACGGAAACTCAGGGAGGATTGTACTAACTGGAGAGCTCTTCCCCCAACTCTGCTAGGATGAGTCAACATGCTAAAAATGTATATATTACCAAGAGCACTCTACCTTTTTCAGTCTATCCCCATCCATCTCCCCAAGAAGCATCTTCGGGCGCTAGAGGGAGCATGCACCCAGCTGCTGTGGCAGGGCAAGAAATATAGGTTACTCACCTGTAACACGAGTTCTAGGAATGGTATATGTTGTTCATCCACACTTACTGGCAGGTTCCTTGCTGCTTTAAATCTTGTCGGAAGGTCTTCAAGCTGGCTCCTCCCACCCACCCAGGTGGTAAAACTCTCGGCTCCGCCCCATGACGCCAGATCTAGCCTGCTGGAAGCCAGGTTGTGCGTCGAAGCCGGGGAGGCTGGGTGGGTTGTGTGGATGAACATATACCATTCCTAGAACTCCTGTTACA
This sequence comes from Neoceratodus forsteri, assembly GCA_016271365.2. Taxonomy (NCBI): domain Eukaryota; kingdom Metazoa; phylum Chordata; order Ceratodontiformes; family Ceratodontidae; genus Neoceratodus; species Neoceratodus forsteri. The sequence goes on along the minus strand of JADMNL010000030.1, from coordinate 159,530,872 downwards.
GGCGAGTAACCTGTATTTTTAGGGACATGGATATGTTGTTCTATTCACACTTACTGGTAGACTCCTAGCAGTTCTCCGGGAGGAGGGAGGCAAGGTGCACACCCCCTACTTAGGAAATAAGGACTGGAGAACCAAGGTCCCAAAGCCAGCATCCCGGCGTGACTCAAGGTCGATGTGGTAGTGGGTAATGAAGGGGTGTGCTGATTTCCAGGTAGCAGCCCTGCAGATTTCCTGGATAGGGACGTCCCTGGAAGCAGCGGTATAGCGGGTAGAATGAGCTCATCCCTTTGGGAGGCTCCATGCCCGCCAACCTATAGCGGAGATCTATGCAGGAGGTGACCCACCTGCCTATCATCCGCTTGGCTGCAGGTCTGCCAGATGAGGCTTCAGTGTAGGTGACAAACAGCTGGTGAACCTCTCCCCGAACTTCAGCCATCCACTCCTTATAAGAAGAGAGCGCTCTTCTAGGGTCCAAAGTATGGAGCCTATATTCGGCCTCAGAGGTGTGATTGGGGTAGAACACTGGCAGAGTCAAAACCTGGTTAAGGTGACACTCCGACACCACCTTCGGAAGGAATTTCGGTTGGGGGCGCAGAACAACCTTTTCCCTGTGGAGGACCAGATAAGGAGACTCGATGGAAAGCGCCTGGAGCTCTCCCATCTTTCTGGCTGACATGATATCCACCAAGAAGGCGGTCTTCCACGACAGATGAGAGATGTCACACCTGTGCATCGGTTTGAATGGCTTGCCCATGAGCTTAGCTAATGCCAGCAGTAGATCCCACGGAGGTGGAGGTTCTCGCACCAGAGGGGATATGTGATCAAGGCCTTTGAAAAAGTGCCCAACCACCTTCTCCTGCGCCACCGACTGCTTCCCGTCCCATGTCCAGTAAGCAGAGATGGCTGCCAGGTGCACCTTAAGGGTCGTCGACCGAAGCCCTTGCTGAGAAAGGGACCATAGATAGTCCAGAATGCTGGCCAAGGAGCAGGAGGAAGGGTCCAAACCCTTATCCTGACACCAAATGGAGAATCTCTTCCATTTGAAGGCACAGCATTTTCTGGTCGACTCCTTACGGGATGCCTCAACAACGTTGAGAACCTTGTCGGAAAGACCCAAGGCCTGGAACTCTAGCCACTCAGGAACCAGGTAGTCAGGTGCAGGGATTGAAGGCCCGGGTGGAGTACCTTCCCCTGGTTGACTGAAATCAGGTCCGGGTGGGCTGAAAGCCGCCTCGGGAGCCTGGAGTTGAGGCTGAGGAGGTCTGGATACCAGAACTGGCGGGGCCAGTCTGGGGCTACCAGAATCACCTGCGCCTTGTCCCTCCTCACCTTGAGAAGCACCTTGTGGATCAAGGGAAATGGGAGAAAGGTGTAGAAGAGGCCCAGGGTCCACAGCCTCGAGAAGGCATCCCCCTGCAGTGAGCCCTGCTGAGAGGGGCGGGCATGAAACAGCCTCAGCTTCACATTCTCCCTGGAGGCAAACAGGTCCACCTGAGGTGTGCTCCAGTGGGAGAAAAGATTGTGTACTACCTCCGGCAGGAGACCACTCATGAGATGCAGCACCTATCTGGCTTAGGGCATCGGCCAGAGTGTTGGAGGCTCCCGCCACATGGATGACTAGGAGATCCACCTCCAGTCTGCTCACGAGGGACCAAGTGCGGACAGCTTCCTTGCACAGGGGCAAGGAGTGCATCCCACCCTGGCGGTTTAGGTAGTACACGGTCGTGGTATTGTCCGCCTGGACCCGGACCACTTGACCCCGTACAAACGGAGCGAAGGTGGTGAGGGCTAGTCGGACCACTCGAAGCTCCAGCAGGTTGATGTGGCATCGAGACTCCTGAGGGGACCAGAGGCCATGCGCTCTGTGCTCCCCCAGATGGGCACCCAACCCATCAGAGAGGTATTGGTCGTTAGAATGACCATCGGCTCGGGGGTGGACAAACGGGATGCCCTCCTGCAGATGAGCTGGAACGATCCACCACTGGAGAGCATTCCACATATCCTGGGTCACTGCCACTGGCTGGTACAGAGGACCGGAGTGCTGTGACCATTGGCGGGCCAGCCCCCACTGAAGAGGACGCATGTGCCAGCAGGCCCAATGGACCACGCTGGTGCAGGCCGCCATGAGGCCCAGGAGGTGCAGGAAGTCCCTGGCAGGGCGCAATTGCCCAATCAGAAATGATTGGGCAAAGGAGGAAAGAACCTCGGCCCTGTCCGTCAGGAGCCGTGCTCTGGCTCGAAGAGAGTCGAGCTCTGCCCCGATGAATTGAATCACCTACGTTGGCATGAGTTCCGATTTGGCCTCGTTGATGAGGAGGCCAATCTGAGAGTAGACCTGGAAGGCCAGTTCCCTGGACCGCTCCACCTCCAGCCTGGAGGGGGCTGCAATCAGCCAGTCGTCCAGGTAAGGGTACACCCAGACCCCTCGGCACCGCAGGAATGCTGTCACCACTGCCATGCATTTGGTGAAGACCCTGGGAGCAGGAGAGGCCGAAGAGCATGACCCGGAACTCGTAAAGGGACCCCTCCGCTCTGAAGCAAAGGAATCACTGGTGGGACGGACGGATTGGGATGTGAAAGAACGCATCCTGGTGGTCCAGAGAACAGAACCACACACCTCGTTCCAAGGATGGAATGATCTGAGCCAGAGTGACCATCCTGAAGGTTCGAGACCTTAGGAACTTGTTCAGGTCGTGCAGGTCTAGAATGGGGTGCCAGCCCCCCTCCCCCCCGTCCGTTTTGGGACCAGGAAATACCTGGACACAAACCCTGGGTCTGGTGGAGGACCCACCACCCTCTTGATCACCTCCTTTTGGAGAAGCAGAGCAATGTCGGCTCGACGAGCCGACAGAGAGGCTGCGGACCCCATAGCCCCTCGTGGGGCGACGGCTCGATAGGATGGGGTCTGCTTGAATTCCAGAGGCAGACCTTCCCTACCACTTCCAACATCCCAGTGATCCGCGGTTATAGTGGACCAGGCAGAAAATAAGTGGCGGAGCCGTCCCCCCACGGTGGGGAACCCGGGGGGGGGGTGACAAGGCTGGGGGCGACACCCCTCAACCCGTCACTGGCCAGGCTTGGAGGAAGGACCTGCCGAGGGACCTCCTGGGCCTTTTCCTCCCGGCTTCCTGCTGGAGGAAGCTGCAGGCTTGGCTTTGGGGTGCCAAGTGCGAGCCTGCTGGCCCTGATGCTGGTGTTGCTGGGCCGGACGTGCCGCAGGGGCAGAAGACCGAAAGGACTTGCGCTGCTACTGGCGGCCTTTGTACTTCTGGGCAGACATGACTGAGTCCAAGGTGGCATTGGACTTCTCGATCCTCTGCAAGTGACCTCCACCCGGGACCGAACAAGTTGATACCCAGGAAGGGAACGTCTGCCAGCTTGTGCTGGGTATCCACCGTGAAGGTGGAGATCCGCAGCCAAGCTCTGCGGCGCATGGCCACTGCGGCCGCTACTGACTGGGCACAAGAGTCTCCAATGTCAAGAGCAGTTTGGAGCTGTTGCTTTGCCACCACCCTTCCCTGATCCCGCTCCTGCTTGACTGTGGTCTGGAGGTCAGCCAGGAGATGAGGAATCACCTCATCCAGGGAGCCCAAAAGGGCGTGGGAAAAGTGTGCCATCAGTAAGGTCGAACTGGCCTGACAAAAGCCTAAGGAGGACGCAGCGTAAACTTTACGCCCAGAATAGTCCAGTTTCTTGGACTCTTTATCTGGTGGCTTGTCCACGTCCCGAGCATTTCCGGAGTGCCGGAAAACACTGTCGGTCACCAATCCCTCCGCAGAGGGGTGCCCTGAGAATCTGGAGAGTGAGCCGGTGGGAACGGCATATTTCCTGGCCATCCTGGCCGAGGGAGCTGGACAAGAAGCTGGCTGCTGCCATAGCTCCAGGGCCGGGCCAACAATGGCTTCGGCCACAGGAAAGGCCTCCGTAGGAGAATCCCCTCAGTCCAGTATCTCCGCGAGGGGATACTTGGCCCGCTTTGACACGGGTTCGAGCTTCATCCCAGTAGATTCTGAGATGAGCCGAAGTAATCCCATGAACTAGGATGGACTTTCATCCACCGACTGTCTCCCAGAGGACTCCAGGTCAAGAGGTCTGGAGAACAGGGAAGAGTCATCGTCAGACTCCAAGGAGTCTGCAAACAGCTGCTGAGGGCCTGAGCCACCCTCCACCTGCCAAGGGTGATCGCGAGTGAGGGTGACCGACAACCGATGGGGCAACCCATGACCCGACCGAGAATCCTTGGTTGGAGCCCCAGTTTTTGGTTGTGGAGGCGGGGGTTCCACCATGATGGGTGGTGCAGCTGGTTTCGGCCGAAAAACTGGCGCCGGCTTTGGCTCCACAATGACCACGAGGGGTTGCTTCGACCGCTCAGGCGACAGCCACTTAATGGCCGGGGAAGGCGACGGAGTCGGCTTGCTCCCGGACAAAAGGAGCTGCTGCCACATAAGATCCTCGTAGCGCAGACTCAACTTGCGCCGGAGCCTATCCTCCGAGGAGGACGATGATGAGGATGAGCGGTGCCGCCGCTTCCCTCGGTGCCGAGACTGAGACTGCGGAAGTTGGCGAGATCGGCTGGACCGAGAGGAGGTCCGAGACGGAGATCCTCGGCGTTTCCGAGGGTGGGACTGGGAGGGAGCAGGGAATACCCGTTCCTCCCCTGGCTCAGGGACCTTAACCAGGGACTCCGGCACAGGAGGCACGGGCAAGTCCTCGGTTTCCACCGGGGGAGCCAGTGAAGATGGGTTGTCGGATTCTCCAGTCGACAGCCCATCCGACGGGCTGAGAAAAATCTCAATTGCATTGACGGGTGTCTCGGCCGGCTGACCTGACGGGGACACTGTGAAGCCAGTGGCCTTAGCCGCAACCTCGACCAAAGTAGAGTGTCGACTATCCAGGGAAGGGGACCTCTCCCGCTCCCACAAACGTCGACGGTGGGACTTACCTTTTGAGTCCTTTATCTTGGACTGAGAGGAGTGTCCCGATGGCCCCTCTCCTTTAGTACAGAGGGACTGACAAAGCTCCTTAAAAGAAGCAGAGTAGGAGGAGCCCAAGGAGAGCAGGATAAATGCCGCGACCGAGAAAGAAGAAGATGCGGCCCAGGCCGCCTCCTCCTCGAGGGCAATCATTTGCTCAAGTTGCTCAGCCGAGCCATGGCGGACACAGCCAGCCCAGACTCGCCGACTTAACCCGGAGGAATACGTCTCTCTAGGGCACCCAAGTTGAAGTCTGGCAGCACGGTCTTCGAGAACGTTGACCAAGAAGGACTTGCACAATTCGCAGGCCTGCAGATCGTGTTCGAGCCTAAGGCAGTAAACGCACGTGGAGTGTGGATCAGTCCGAGACATCTTCTTCCCACAAGGGCACTGCCGAAATCCAGGAGTCAATTTGTCCATCGCAGCCATGAAGGAAGAAAAAGACCGTAGTCTAGAAAATTTAAGAATAAGTTTCGGTTTAACTGATGAGTTAGGATCCAGGCCTAAAATGCAGAGCACTAAGGAGGGAACCTGAGCTTCCAAGCGCATAAGGAAGATCTGGCGTCATGGGGCAGAGCCGAGAGTTTTACCACCCAGGTGGGTGGGAAGAGCCAGCTTGAAGACCTTCTGGCAAGGAACCTGCCAGTAAGTGTGGATAGAACAACATATCCATGTCCCTAGAAACCCAGAATTAGGAAAGAAATACTATGGAACCCGGAGCACTTGGTGGGACTGGGGTTACCCAATATGCATTTATACTACTTAGCCACACAACTGGCTCATGTACAGAATTTGCTGAGGGAGGGAGATGATGCTCCAACCTGGAGGGACATGGAGACTAGAGGAGACAAGCATCTCTACTATAACCTACTAGTAGACTCCATAAGGAATAAGGTTCCTCCCAAGAGTCTGAACCCGTGTACTAGAGCAACCTGGAGGGCATGGTCAGCTGCTCACACTCTACTGGGGGACCCCTCACATTTATCACCTGACATGACCTTGGAGTCAGTGTTGGAAGGAGAGTGTAGCCTCTCAAAACATGATGGTATGGGCCTTAAAGTCTGCAGATCCCAGGGCGTATTCAAATTGGGCCAGTTCCTGGAAGGGGAGAAGGTGCGCCAGTTCCCTGCCTTAAAGAAGGAATTTAATACATACTGCTTTCTTTACATCAGACTCAAAGCCAGAATAACTGCGGAGATGTCTACAGGGGCAGGTAACCGAGTTTTACAATGTACACCCCTAGAAGAGCTATTCTCAAAATTTTCTACCACCCAAGGCTTTAAACCTCTAACAATGTGCTACAAAATTCTATTGGGTGCCTCCCAGATCCCATGGGAAGAATCAAGAAATCCTGGGAAGAGAACATCTATCTAGATCGCTCACTGGGGGACTGAAACTAATTTGAAAAACATTTTGAAGTGTTCATCAATAATCGCCTGAGAATTAGCCAGTATAACTTCTTTATGTAGATCAGGGCCCCTGGTGTTCTGCGGCAGAATTTTCTGATTTCTGCGGCAGGGCTCCTTGACTTCTGTGGCAGCATTTTCTGATTTCTGCGGCATGATGTATTCATTTCTCTAGCAGAATGCAGTCCTGTCATTGGCTAAATATGATGTGATGTCATTGATGACATCATATGCTGAGCATAGAGGAGGGGCTTCAGGATAACGAGGTGGGAAAGGAAAGCCTGACACTATGGAAAAACAGTATATTTATATGAAAATTCACCAAAAACAATGAATTCTGCGGCACTATATATATTCTGCGGCATGATGCAAATTCTGCGGCAAATTCCGCAACCGCAGAACCGCAGAATTCCAGGGGCCTTGATGTAGATATACCATATTCCCAAATTAGCTCATAAAATTGACCCGGGTGTTCCCCATATTGTTACAAGTGTTCCACAGAAGAGGGAACCTTCTTTCATATGGCCTGGGAGTGCCCTAAGGTCCAGAAATTTTGGGCCGAGGTGGTAGACTTTCTTTCTAAAACCCTAAGCTGCATACCTAGGCTAGATCCAGCTGAAATATTGTTGGGGCTCCCAACTCAAGGGTCCTAGAAACCCATGAGGGGACATATGTTATGGAAGTTGGGGGTAGTCGTGGGAATGTGGGAACTAGCATTATATTGAAGGCTTAATCAACTCCTTACTATAGCTGCATGGATAACTTCCCCTGCTACAAGTAATGAAAAGTACAGTTACGTAAGAACTTACCGTAACAGTAGATCTTCGAGAACAGCTCTTGCAGCAGGTTACACCATTAGGACCGAAGCCGCCAGGCGCCAGGACCAGGCGGAAAAAATTCTGGCTAGCTAACTACAGCGAGGACACTTGACGTCGGTCCCACCTTACTCCGGCGTCAGGCGTGGTACAAAAGGGCGGTCCGCCAGATTCCCCAGTTCTCCGCCGGAGACTCTTGCCGCAGGCTGACATCAAAATGGGAGACCTAGGATTCGCCGCCAGAAGACAGAAAGATAACAATTCCTGCTCAGAAAGACTGAGCCATGCTTCCCTCAAGGAAGGTGGCGGGAGGTACCTGCTGCAAGAGCTGTTCTCAAGATCTACTGTTACTGCAAGTTCTACCGTAACTGTACTATCTTACCGAGACACAGCTCTTGCAGCAGGTTACACCATTAGGACTGATTCCCAAGCAGTAACGCTGTCAGAAAATCCGGGAGGAGGAAAATAAAGGATAAAACCAGGTCCTGAACCTAGGACAGGAGACCCTGAAATGCGGCCAAACTAAAACCAGCCCCTTCGCGAGGCGTGTCAAACTATAATGCCTGATAAAGGTATGCACAGAACTCCAAGTGGCTGCAGCGCATATAGCAGAAGTGGAAACATTTTTTGAGCTGCAAAGGAAGTAGCCACCCTCTAGTGGAATGACCCGGACTGTACCCGGAGGGGCTTTTGTTTGATACCATAACAGTGAGAAATACACTGGACAAGCCAGCGAGAAAGGGACTGTTTGGATACTGATTGGCCCATCATTCTCTCAGAGAAGGAAATGAAAGCTGCTCAGAACTACGAAAGGACTGAGTTCTGTTGAGGTAAAACCTCAGGCTGCGTGGAACATCCAGGGTATGGAGCAGACCTCTCCTCTATTAGAGTAGTTCGGAAGTAGACCGGAAGGTCGATATCCTGGTTCAGAGTGAGTGAAGAAGCCACCTTAGGCAAGAATTTAGGGTTCGTCCTCAAGGATACTCTGTCCCGTGGAAAACTAAATAAGGCTCTTTGCACATGACATGAAGTTCAGAAATTCTTCTTGCCGGGTAACAGCAACTAAAAACAACGTTTTCCACGACGAAAACGTAGTTGCAAACCGCGGCAGGTTCAAAGGGAAAAGCGTGAGCTGTTCAAGGACAAAAGCAAATCCCATGGAGGCACGGGTCTCTAATAGGAGGCCTAAGGTGCAACACTCCCTAAGAAATTCCCGAGGCGTCCACCTGAGCCACTATGACGATTTCCACGGGAGGTAGTAGCGAAAGCTGACAGGTGCACTTTAATAGAGGGTAGGCTGGGCCGAATGAAAGGGAGAGCAAATATTCTAATATTACTCCCACAGGACAACCTAAGGGAAAGGTGGCATGCTCGCGACCACATACCTAAAACTAGCGCCATTTCATGAGGCGTCATCCATATCGTTGCGGCTTTTCTGGCTGCAGAAAGGACTTCTGCAACCTCTTGCGAGACCCGTGACGCCAAAATATGATGCTCTCTAGGAGCCAAGCATGCAGGTTCAAGGGCGTAGGTCCGGGTGGACAAGTGAACCCTTCTCCTGAGACAGTAGAGTACAGAGCTGGCGACAGCAGGGGCCGGGGTTCCAGAGATAGTTGAATCAACAAGGAACCAAATCTGTCTCGGGCCAAAATGGGGCCACTAGGATCATTATTAGCCGTGCTCCCTGCGCAGTCTGAGAAGAACTCTCTGGATCAAGGAAAGGAGGAAGAAAAGCGAGAGGTCTGTTGGCCCAGGAGGGATACTTGGCATTCTGGCAAGAAAACACCGAGCCCTGGATCTAGCGAGCAAAAATTGGGCAGTTTTCTGCGTTGGATGGGGAGGCGAACAAGTCTAGATCTGGAGTTCCCCATCGAAGAAACAGATCCTCTGCTACCTCTTGAAGGGTTGCATTAAGTGGACTCCTGGCCTGAGAAACGACTCAGGCCGTCTGCAACAAATGTTGTCCACTCCGGGAGCGTGCACAGTGATCAGATTAGCGCCGTGTCTGATTACCCCAATCCCACACTCTCATGCCTCCTGCAAAGGGGTAAGAGTGCTTGGCCGCCTTGTTTGTTGGTAATACATCACACGCCCGTGTTGTCTGTCTGAAGTAGAAAGTACTACGGTGGGATAACTGACTGAAAGGCCTGCAGAACATGAGAGGACCGCTCTCATTTCCAACACGTTGATGTGAAGGTGAGCTTCCATCTGGATCACGTGCCCTGGGACTTTGCCCCGTCAAGTGTGCCCCCCACCCAAGACAGGCGATCTGTGGTGAGGGTGACCTCAAGGGGCAGCGCAATGAAACAGGACGCCTGATGAGGCGACCCTGGGGCTAGCCACCACTGCCAGTCTTGAATCACTGAATTACGTGAGTCTGACCGGATGCTGCAAGTGGTCTTGCCTTTGGTCCCATTGCACTTTGAGCATCCACTGGGTAATGCGCATGTGAGTCTTGAGGGACGGTGAATAGCGCAGCCATGTGTCCGAGCAAGCAAAGGACCGACCTGGCGGGTACAAGCCTTGGCAATGATAGGTCCCTAAGGGGATCTGATGCGCTCCGCTCTGTCGGGCGGAAGAAGGCTCTTCCCGAACAGTGTCCAGAACTGCTCCTATGAACTGCAGTTTCTGCGACGGTACCAGGAGAGACTTCTGTAATTTATGAGGATGCCCAGGGATCGGAACAGATCCTGGGTGCTCTTGATTGCAGAACAGCGCCTCTCTGAGGCTGACCATGAAGCCAGTCGTCCAGGTGCAGGGAACACGTAGTGGCCCTGTCTCCTCAGAGGCAGCTGCCACGACACCATGCATGGTAAAGACCCTTGGTCACGGAAGACAGTCCGAAAGGAAGGGCTCGGAACTGAAGAAGGTGGTGGTAGCTTCGAGCGCAAGACTCCACATGCACCTGAGCCATAGGGATGTGCAGGTAGGCATCCTGCATGTCTAGAGGCGCTAAAGGCGTCCTGTTTGAGCATGGGATAAGACCGGAAGGGTCACCATGCAGGAATCTCTGTAAGTACGCCGACACATTGAGGTGGCTGAGGTCCAAGAGTGGACGGAGGTCCCCTGTTTTCTTGGGAACCAGGAAGAAGTGGGAATAGTATCCTAGTCCTCTGGTTCCCTGGGACGTACTCTATCGCTCCCTTTACGTATGTAGCCAGATACTTCTTGCCAGATCAAGGCTTTGTGCTTGACCCTGATACCAGGAGAGCAAGGAGGCCTCGGGGTGGCTTTCCTCGAATTCTATAAAGTGGCTAGACTGACCAACTGAAGAACCCACCTGTCGGTGGTAATGGCCTGCCATCCGGTGGGAAGTTCATAATCACGACCCCGACTATAAACTCCCGTTGATCCTGAGGCGGGGCAGGAAGGAGGTCAGGCTGTGGCGGCAGATGGACCCGCTGGCTGGGCCTGCCTAGGAGAACGCTGGCCTCGGCTGGAGGTGTTTACCCTGGACTCTCAGACAGAGCCCCTCTGAGGTGCAGCGGAGTGGGTCTGTTGCCTCTGCGTCCGCGCCTGGCGGCTTTGGTTCTTACTGAAGAACCAAGCAGGTCGACATGGCCTGAACAAGCCTTACGCCTTCCCAGCCTCTTTGAGTTTAGTAAGGATCTTTTCTGTAGGATTACCAAACAGTGCTTCTCCCTCAAAGGCGTCCAAGATGTTCTTTTGGGCGTCAAAATTAAACAGAGCAGCAAGCAGTGTCTCCGAAGAACTGCCAGAAGCTGCTGCTCGGGCGATGAGTCTCTTGAGTCATATGCGGCTCTTAGCACTTGGGTCCCCACGTCTGAACCCGTGGAGGAGCTGAAGCATCTCCTCCTTCTGCTCACCTTCGAGCATCTTTTCAGCCGCTTCCAGACCCTGTTCCCTAAGCGTTCTGGAACCGAACCATGTGGGTTAAATAGTTCAGGGATCTGATGGCGCAGGTAGCGGAAGCATCGAGCGCCTACCCAATCGTCCAGTTGTTTGGACTCTGGGTCGGTGGCAGGGTGCTCAAATGTTGTGGCCTCTGTGACCGGTCATGTGAGCTGTGATGACCAGAGAATCGGCCTGAGGATGCTGCGTCAAGTACTGGTCATCCTTAGAGCCTTGTACAGCGATCAGCTTTCTTCGTCTGCGGGAGGCCGAGTGTGGGCAGCTTCCACGCAGCCTTAGTGGCGATCACCGAAAGTGTCAGCCAAGGGTGGGCACCACCACAGGCTTGGGGTCCTTTTGCGAAAGATATTTGGCGAGTCGTACTCTTTCGGGGTCTAAGTCTTCAGCATCCCATCCCATGTTCTCTTGTATATGTCTCATAATATCAAGGAACGAGGGATCATCCGGAGGAGATCTAGGCATCTCACGTGGGTCCGGAGAAGGGATGGAGAGTGGAGATGGGGATCTAGAGGTGGAGTAGTCTGATCCCATGTCCTCCGTTGAAAGGACGTCGGTCTCCTGGATCTCTTGGGGCTGGGTGATCCAGAAGAGGATTTCGGCGGAGGTCTCCGTTTATCAGGTCTCCCCTGGGAGAAGGTTCTAGGCTCCTGGGGAGGGGAGGAACACGCGCCTGCCGACCCCGATGGCGAGGGGCAGGGAACCGAGTAGGAGGAGGAGGAGGAGGGAGGAGGGAACCATGTCTTTTTAATGGTATCCCACCAGTAGGTGAACAGATCTTTCACCTCCACTAGAGAGAGCCCGGCGACCCCCGGTGCGGTGGGCGGTCGTCGGGTCAGGCGTCGGCTCCACAGGGGCTCTGGTAATGGCGAGGGTTCCCTGGGAGTACCCAGCCGGGACCAGAGTCGCCCGTCTGGTCTCGGGCTGCTCTAGGTCCTCCTCCGATGGGGCTCCTGACCGATGTCGGTCGGAGGCAACAGGGCCTTCTTCTTTTTCAGGAGGGCGGGGCGTCGGTCCCCTACGGCGTCCGCTGGGATATAATGGCCGGCGTCGGTCGTCGGGCGGCAATGACTCCAGGGAAGAAGAAGTGGCCACGGCTGGCAGCTGTCGAGCAGCGTCTAGGCTACAGGCCTTTTAAAGCGTGAGCTCCAGCGTCTTGCGTGGAGGCACCGGCGAAGACCTGGCGTCGGGTACCGAGGAGGGGAACCCGACTTGCGGTGGTGATGGTGTCGTTCCCCGGACTCGCCAAGGCCCTGGAAGGGGAGGAAGGCCTGGCGGATTTCTCCTGAGATGAAAGGTTTCTTGATTGCAGCGGGGAGATTCGAGGCGGGCTACGGGACTCGAACCCTGGAAGGGACCTGGAAGAGACCTTCTCCCTTCTCTTCTCCGGCGTGCTTGTGGACCCTGGAGCTTTCCCCTTGGAGGACATGGTCTTCAGTTGTTCTTCAGAAGAAAGCCTGCAAAGCCTTCTGACACCGGATCCGAATGCGGCTGTTGAACCCTTGGCAAGAAGGACAGGCCGGGTATCGTGGTCTGGGCCTAGTGCACCGGCATGAGCCGTGTGGGGGTCCTTGAGCGGGATCTGCTTTCCACAAAGCGCACTTGATGGATGGCAGAAGTTGGTGATGACATCAAGATCTTGCTTGAAGATTCTGAAGATTTTGAAAATTTTATCGAAAAAGAACTATTCAGCGGTGGCATGGACTGGTAACCGAAGGGTCAGGTAGTTAAGTCGGCTGACGGAAAAGAACTAGGGAATCTGGCGGGACCGCCCTTTTGTACCACGCCCAATCGGGCCAAGGACCGGCGTCGAGCTGTCCCCGCTGTAGTTAGCTAGCTAGAATTTTTCCGTGGGGTCCTGGCGCCTGGCGGCTTCGGTCCTAATGGTGTAACCTGCTGCAAGACCTGTGTCTCGAAGTAAGATCTGGAAAAAACACAGTATCTACAGTAGTTAGGAATCAAATGGACAAATATGAAGAAATATGGCACCCTTTGGAGCAGGCTCTCTCACAGGACTTGTTTCCGGTCTTTTGAAACAGGAGTATAGATCTATTGGCAATCCTTACATTCCTTAAGAGATTTGCTCTTTTCATACATAGAACAAAAGTTGCTGGTAACTCCAAATGAACAATATCTTATTGCATAGATAAAAGTATATGCACAGCAACTACCTGAACAAGAATTGTACTTCTAGCTGTACTTTAGTGTCGTTTTATTGTCACTCCTGCCATAGATGGATTAAGTATGGTACCTGTGTCATCTATATATATATTCGACCCTCCCAGGATGGGGGAGGTGTAGTCAGTCTGTAAGAGTCCAAATTAAATAAAGTTTACAAAAAAAAAAAAAAAAAGATCAGTGTCAGCAGGTGCTGGCTAAGTGCAGAGAAATTACATACATAGTCTGTTGCTGCAAACTGATGTACTGAAGAAGGAATATGCCATTGATGAAGGTTGTTTCCTGTATTTTGAATAAACATCATACAAAGATTGTGTGTTGAACCTGAAGTTTGGCGTCTGGTCCACCTGTTATCCCACAACTCCTCCACACCCACAAATAACTGAGTGTTAGTGGACCTGACATCTTTTCTGTGGTCCAAGTAGCAGCTCTGCACCCTCTTCACATCCAGACTGTGGAGCTTCTGTTCTCCTGAGCTGTATGTTACTATAAAGAAAACTGGAAGAGTAACTGATTGATCTAGATGGAATTCAGACACCACTTAGGGAGGAATTCTCTGTTAGTTCTTAGGACTACCTTGTCCCTGGAAGAGTATGTAATTAGGATCGGAGAAGAGGACTTGCAGCTTGCTCACCCTTCTGGAAGATGTCACTGCCATCAGGAAAATTGCTTTCCAGGTGACAAACCTTAATACAACAGTTGTCATAGGCTCGAAAGGAGCCTCCATCAGCTGTGCAATGCACATATTCAAGTCCTACGGAGGGAACACGGTCCCTTAATAGAGCATAAACATGATTAAGGCCTTTGGAAAATCTTTTGAAAATGTGTTATGAAGCCACTTGCTTGTTTTGGTCAGTTGATGTGTATGCTGACACTACTGCCAAATGAACCTTCAGTGTTGATGGCCTGAGGCCCAAGGACTGGAGATGGACTAGGTAATCCAGGATTATAGACAGACATGCTTGAAGTGCGTTAAACTGTCTAGGAAAACACAAAGGAAAATCTTCTCCAATCTGAAACTTAAGTTTCCTTGTTGCTGGTTTCTTAGACACCTTCAGCACCTTCACTCTATCAGAGAGCTAGTACAGAGAACTTGTCTTTCAAGAACCATGTTCTGAGATGCAGAGCAGGTAATGTTATCCTGCCCAGTGGCAGGTTGACAGGAAGCCTGTTTGAGACGGACAGGGGCAGGGAGTACCTATCTGCCTGGCCTAGTCTGAAGCTACAAGAATCATTGTTGCTGACTACCTTCTCAGTTTGATTAGTACTCCCAGCAAAACTGGGAACTGCGGGAAGGTAAACAGAAACTTTCTTGGACAGTTGAGGACTATGGCATCCTCTGGGACTATACCCACCGATGGGGGATCAACAAAACAGAGGGAGCTGGTTGTTCTCCAAGGAAGAAAATAGGTCCATTTGTGGTGTACCCCACCATCCAAACATTGCTACCAGTATCTGCTGGTTCAGGGTCTATTTGTGTGTTCCTTGGCTGATTCTGCTCTGGGAATCTGCCAGCACATTGTCTTTCCTGGCAGTTGTCCTGCTGAAAGCTGAACTTTCAAGGACAGTGCAAGGTTCCAGATCTTCACTGCTTCTGTGCACAGCTTCGAAGAGATGTTGTCCTTTCATGCTTGTTTATGTAATACATTGTTGTGGTGTTGTCTGTTCTGACCTGGACAGACTGATCCCTGATCTGGGAGGAAAAGTCATGCATTGCCAGATGCAGCACTGTCCTGAGCTCCAGAAGATTTATGTGCTCCTGAGTCTCCTGTGTACTCTGAATACTACTTACAGTAAGCTCAAGGGGGTGCCCCAGCCTAGAAATGAGGCATCTGTTAAGAGTATAGCTGTAGGTGATAGCGGAAGGAAAGAAATTCCCTCTCTGATGCTGCATCCTCCCTTCCACCCTCACAGTGCCCTTAGGAAAGATTTCATGACAAGCACCAATTTGGACTGTGGATCCCACCTCTGAGACGGACGGTTCCCTAAGTGATACTGAACATCTCTCATTTGGAACCTGGCCCCAGGTACCACTGAAGTAATAATAATAATAATAATTTTATTTGTATAGCACCTGTCAATGTATCAAGGTGCTGAACAGTTTTAAAAACAATTCAAAACTCTAAATAAAAATCATAAAACATCCATAAAAAAAATCAGCATATCAAAATAGCATATTTATAATAAAATTCAAACATTAATAAAATGACTTAGTTATCTGAGAAGGCCATATTCCATAAATACGTTTTCAAATCTTTCTTGAATAACTCCACGAAGGTGCACTGCTGTAACCGGCATGGTAGAGAGTTCCAAAGAGTGGGTGCAGCACGCGAAAACGCTCTGCTGCCGGAAGATTTTAGACTCACTCTTGGGATCTCTAACAACCCCATGTCGGCCGAGCGGAGTGATCGGTCAGGGCAGTAAGGAACCAGGAGGTCTTTCAGATAGGTTGGACTCTGGTCGTGAAGGGCTTTGAAAGTCAAAATGACTTTAAAGGTGATCCGCCACAGCATAGGAAGCCAGTGCAGTTCGTGCAGCACGGGAGTGATATGACAGGACCTACTTGTCCCAGTCAATACCCGGGCTGCAGCGTTCTGCACCAGCTGTAGGCGACGGATGTCAACCCCAGAAAGCCCAAAGTAAAGGACGTTGCAGTAGTCCAGACGTGAAGATACAAAAGCGTGGACCAAAGTAAGCAGGGAGTCGGACGGAGCAAGGTGCCTAACCCTGGCAATATTCCTAAGATGATAAAAGGAAGTCTTGACAATGGCTGACACCTAAGATTTAAGAGTCAGCCTGTCGTCAAGAATAAACCCAAAGTTACACACCCGTTCTGAGGACGGGAGAGATACTCCACCAAGGAAAATTCCAGATGGTGCACCAATACACGGCCTCTCAATCCGACCACCTGGGTCCACTACCAGAACCTCTATTTTCTCCAAGTTCAACTTTAGCCAACTAGAATCCATCCAGTCTTGGATCCCCCCAGACAGTTGTTAAACACTGAGAGAGCTCCATCCTGGTCGGGTGTAAAAGACAGAGCTGGGTATCATCTGCATAGCAGTGAAACCTCAGCCCATATCGTCTTATGATACCTCCGAGGGGCAGCATATACACTGCAAACAACATGGGTGACAGCACAGATCCCTGAGGCACTCAACACAACAAAGAAACTGGGTCAGAGGAAAAAATCCCCGACACAACTCTTTGTGATCTCCCGGTGAGGAATGACGTGAACCATTGCAAAACGGTTCCAGACATTCCACAAATTTGCCCCAGGCGAGCTAATAACACCATGTGGTCCACAGTGTCGAAGGTTGCAGAGAGATCAAGAAGAACCAGGATGGAGTGTCTCTTCTGATCCCTCGCCATCAGAAGATCATTTAACACTCGAACCAGCGCAGTCTCGGTGCTGTGTCTTTTCCGGAAGCCAGACTGGAAGGATTCGTAGACATTATGGATGGTTAGATGGTCATCCAATTGAACAGCTACGACCTTCTCAATAACCTTCCCAATAAAGGGGAGGTTAGAGATAGGCCAGTAGTTTGAAAAACAGTCTGGGTCCAAGGAAGCTTTCTTCAAAAGAGGAGTCACCACTGCCTCTTTCAGGGAGCAGGGAAACTCAACTGACTCCAAGGAGGCCATGTGCCCCAGTAAAAACAGGTTACTCACCTGTAACAGTAGTTCTAGGAGTGGTATAGGTTGTTCATCCACACTTACTGGCAAGTCCCTTTTCCCTTTAATTCTCGCCGGAAAGTCTTCAAGCTGGCGCCTCCCACCCACCCGGGTGTTATAACCCTTGGCTCCGCCTCATGACACCAGATCTTTGCCCGCTGGAAGCCAGGTTTGTGCGTGCAGCTGGGGAGCTTGGGTGGGTCAGTGTGGATGAACAACATATACGACTCCTAGAACTACTGTTACTGGTGAGTAATCTGTTTTTCCTAGGGACGTGGATATGTTGTTCATCCACACTTATTGGCAGACTCCTAGCAGTTCTCCGGGAGGAGAGAGGCAAGGCACACACCCCCTACTTTGGGAACAGAGACTGGAGAACTGAGGCCTCAAAACCAGCATCCCGGCATGACTCAAGGTCGATGTGGTAATGGGTGATGAAAGTATTTGCTGTCTTCCAAGTAGCAGCCTGGCAGATTTCCTGGAAGCAGCCACAGACACAGCAGTATGGCTGGTGGAATGAGTCCTTAGCCCTACGGGAGGCTCCCTACCCACCAACCTATAGCAGAGATCAATGCAAGATGTAATCCAATAATCCATCTGCCAATCGTCTGCTTTGCTGCAGGTCTGCCAGAAGCGGCATCAGCGTAGGTGACAAACATCTGGCGAACCTCTCCCCAAATTTCTGCCATTCTCTCCTTGTAGTAGGAGAGAACACGTCTCGGGTGCAGAGTATGGAGCCTGTACTCAGCATCCGAGGTGTACTTCGGGTAGAACACAGGTAGAGTCAACACCTGATTAAGGTGAAACTCTGACACCACCTTCGGGAGGAATTTCGGGTGGGGGTGCAGGACAACTTTGTCCCTGTGGAAGACCAGATAAAGAGACTCCACCAAAAGCGTTTGGAGCTCCCCAGTCCTTCTGGCTGATGTGATAGTCACCAGGAAGGCTGTCTTCCATGACAAGTGAGATAGCTCACACTTGTGCATCGGTTCGAATGGCTTGCCCATGAGTTTTGCCAAAATCAGCAGCAAATCCCATGGAGGTGGAGGTTCACGCACTGGAGGGGATGTGTGATCTAGGCCCTTGAAAAGGCACCAGACTGCCTTCTCCTGTGCCACCGTCTGCTGACTGGCTCGCGCCCGGTAAGCAGAGATGGCTGCCAAGTGCACCTTAAGGGTTGAAGACCTAAGACCCTCTTTGGACAGAGACCAAAGGTAATCTAAAATGCTAGCCAATGGACATGACAGAGGGTCCAGGCCCTTGCCCTGACACCAAATGGAAAATCTTTTCTATTTGAACGCATAGCACTTTCTGGTTGACTCCTTCCTGGATGCTTCCACTACTGTGAGTACATCCTCATAGAGACCCAAAGCCTGGAACTCTAGCTGCTCAGGTACCAGGCTGTCAGATGCAGGGATTGAAGGTCCAGATGGAATACCTTCCCCTGATTGACAGATATCAGGTCCAGACGTGCTGGAAGACACCTCGGGAGCCTGTTGCTGAGGCTGTGGAGATCTGGATACCAGAACTGGTGGGGCCAATCTGGGGCTACCAGGATCACCTGTACCTTGTTCCTCCTCACCTTGAGGAGCACCCTGTGGATCAAGGGAAATGGAGGGAAGGCGAAGAAGTGGCCTGGGGTCCATGGCCTCGAGAAGGCATCCCCCTGCAGTGATCCCCACTGAGGGGGGGCAGGCATGAAACAGCCTCAGCTTGGTGTTTTCCCTGAAGGCAAACGGGTCCACCATCGGTTTGCCCCAGTGGGAGAACAGGCTGTGAGCTACTTCTGGATGGAGAGATCATTTGTTGAATGTCTCGCCTATGCAGCTGAGAGCATCTGACAGTTGACTCGAGGCTCCTGCCACATGGATGGCTAGGAAATCCACCTCCAGTCAGCTCACGAGTGTCCAGATGTGGAGCACTTCCCTGCACAGCAGCTGGGAGTGCGTGCTGCACTGCTTGCTGAGGTAGTATATGGTTGTGGAAGCTGCTGAGCGAATGCTGACAATGCCAGTCTGACTGCTCTGAACTCCAACAGGTTGATATGGTATCGGGACTCCTCGGGGGTCTAGAACCCGTGGGCCGTTGTTCCCCATATGGGCTCCCCAGCCAGTGAGAGAGACATCGGTCATGAGGATGACTGTCGGCTCGGAAGGACAAACGGGATCCCTTCCTGAAGATGGTCTAGGACGGTCCACCACTAGAAAGCGTCCCACATCTTCTGGGTCACAGTGATCAGCTGGTCAAAATGACCTAGGTGCGGAGTCCCCTGGGTGGCCAGCTGCCATTGAAAGGGACGTATATGCCACCGGGCCCGATGGCCCATGGTGGTGCAGGCTGCCATATAACCCAGAAGGCGCAGAAAGTCCTAGGCAGGGCACAAGTGCCCAACCAGAAATGACTGGGTAAAGGAGGAGAGAACCGCCGCCATGTCCACCGGGAGCCATGCTCTGGCTCGGCAAGAGGCGAGCACTGCCCCGATAAAGCATATTATCCGAGACGGCACGAGCTCCGACTTGGCCTCATTGATCAGGAGGCCAAGCTGAGAGCAGGTCTGGAGGGCCAGGTCCCTGGACCTTTCCACCTCTTGCTGGGTGGAACCTGCCAAGAGCCAATCGTCGAGGTAAGGGTACACTCTGACCCCTCGACACCTGAGATTGGTTGCCACCACTGCAATGCATTTGGTGAAGACCCGTGGGGCCGATGACAGGCCAAATGGCATGGCTTGGAACTTGTATAGGGTTCCCTCTGCTCTGAAGCAGAGGAACCCCTGGTGGGATGGACAGATTGGGAAGTGAAAGAACGCATCCTGGAGATCCAGTGAGCAGAACCACGTTTTGCCCCAGGGATGGTATGATCTGGGACAAAGTTACCATCCAGAAGGTGCGTGGCCTGAGATACTGATTCAAGTCATGCAGATCTAGAATGGGGTGCCAGCCCCCCCATCCGCTTCAGGACCAGGAAGTACCTGGAAATGAGTCCTGGGTTAACTGGAGGATCTGCCACTCGAAAGTACAGTTACCTAAGAACTTACCATAACAGTAGATCTTCGAGAGGAGCTCTTGCAGCAGGCTATAACCTTCAGGACTATGCCGCAGGCACTAGGACCATCCGGAAAACTTCTCAGCCAACAGTATAACAGCCCTGACGTCGGCCCTGGTACAAAAGGGGGCGGGACCCAGCTCCACCTCAGTTCTCCCGCCAAGGCCCGCAACAAGCCCTGACAAGAGAAGGAGACGAAGTGAATATAGGAGATGTAAATTAAGATGGATCTGCACACCTCGAGGTGAAGGCGGGTGGGAAAGTAACGCCTGCTGCAAGAGCTCCTCTTGAAGATCTACTGTTACGGTAAGTTCTTACGTAACTGTACTATCTTACTTCGAGTAGGAGCTCTTGCAGCAGGCTATAACCTTCGGGACTGAATACCAAGCAGTCCACGCCAAAGAGGCAGACGACCCCGGGAGGTGGAATATGCTGACTCCAGAGGCCTCAGGACAGAAGTCCTTGTAAAAGAGCCAAGCCGAGCAGCGTCTGGAGAGGATATCCAAGCAGTAATGCTTGACAAAGGTATGCACCGAGTTCCAGGTAGTGGCCAATAAAGAGATTTAGAGAGCTGAAGTCCAGAATGGGACGAAGATCCTGTGTCTTTTGGGACCAGGAAAAATGAGAGTAAAACCCCTTTCCTACTGAGCCAGGGACTACCTCTGTGCACTTTCTGCAAGAGGTCTGAATCTCTCCTTCTACTAGTGGGATGTGAGAAGGACAGCGGGGGAAGTACTTTGGGAAACTCCGCGGAACTCCAGCGTGTGTCCTCTCCTGATGATATCAGGACCCACTGGTCCATGATAATCGACTTCCACCCTTCGAGATGAAGGGAGAAGCGTACCCGACTGTCTCCTGGGTCTTCCTGTGGAAGGGGGTGGAAGGGAGTCATTGGGCTGAGGCGGTGTAGGCAGAGGCCTGGGAGGGACTTGGGCCCCTACAGTGGAGCTCCCTCCAGGCTGCTGGTTACCAGATCTCTAAGAGCCACCTCTCTGCAGCTGCTGATTTACCCGCGGGCATGCCCTTGGCCACCTGAGGACTTATGAGCGGCCGCTTGCGTTATCTTACAGCTGGTCACGCAGTACATCCCCTGGCGGACCCGACCAGACAGACTTGCCGACTCCTGGAGCCGAGAAATCAAAGCTTCTGTCTCCTGCCCAAAAACACGGTACCCTAGAAGGGTAAGTCCTTGATACTGGCCTGCAAATTCTGGTGAAAGCCAGAGACTCTCAACCAGGCGTGGCGCCACAGGCACACCCAGAAGCGGCTGCCCTGGCTGCCCGTATCTGTGTGTCATCACAGAACTCGCAGGACATGGGAGCCTATGTACAAAGCCCCTATTTTAAAATGTCCAGAAGCTCTGTCTTCTGATCAGAGTCTGGAATGGCCTTCAAAAGCTCTTGTCCTCGTTCCTATAGTGCATTCTGGTACTGGACCATATGCATCAAGAAACTGAGGACTGTATGGAGCAGAGTGGAGGCAGAACAAACCTTCTTGCCACCTGGTCCAAACAGCAGGACTCGAGTAGGGAGGCTGTGAGCTGAGGTGCTTCGCTGTCTGGATTTATCATGGGCAGCCGTGATCCCGGAGGAGTCCGCCAGGGGTGTCGGCTAGGAAAGATTCTGCCTGGGGGCCTTGTACAGCCTATCCGACATCTGCAGAACAGCGGGACTGAAGCTGGATGCTTCAGGTAGTCCAGGAAGGTCCTGGAAAGTTTCCAACAAAGGAGGGATCACCAGTCGTTTGGCTCCTTCTGCCTCAAGTGCCTAGGCTAGTCTCCAGCGTTCCGGGTCCAGGTCCTCGCTCCACTTGTTGGAGGCCTGGATATGCCTCATGACATCCACGAAGGTTGATCGTCTGAAGGCGAGTCAAACTGGTCCTTCTCTCCGGGACCGCTGCAAGCTGAGAGAGAAGATGATGCAGAAAAGGATGAGGAGATAGACTACAAGATCTCAAATAGTCAGACCTCTCCTTGTGACAGACTCCACTGTAATCGGTAACTGGGAACATCATCGGTCAAAAGATGGACTCCAGTCCTGAGACCGCGACGGAGCAGGGACACGCCGGAGCCGCTCTCATCTAGAAGACCGAGAAAGACTCCGAGCCTTGACCTAGACCGGCGATGGTCTCCAGAATCCCTGGAGCGGCGTCGGTGGTCTCAGACCGGATCGAGGAATGAGCCCTAGAAGGAGGTGTAGGCGGTCGCTCCATAGACTTCTCGGAGGAAGGCTCACCTCCCAGTGTGGTCTGCCCGCCGGGTCCAGTCACCGTGTCTGGGCCGGCGACAGGGCGCTCTGGACCTGCCCCACCAAAAGGAGAATAGCTCCTGTAGCTCATCCTTCAAACAGTTCTGCCACCAGCCCAGAAAGGGAGTATCCGGGACATCGGCCCGCGAAGGAGAAACCCTCCTGGAGGCCCAGGGGAGGGGACTTAAGCGACAGGGATGTCAGCTCTTCCATGGGACGATCTCTCACCTGTTGCCCCTTCGACCGGCGCCGGTGGTGGTACTGATGACGGGGGCACCAGAGGCGCTGGAGAGTCCTTGAGCTCCGGAGACGTGCCTTCAGCAGAGGAGCTGGTGCCTTGAGAGTGGGGCCATAGCTTCACCTCAAGGGCTTGGTGGTAACCCTTAACTGGGTTACCTTGGCTGGCCGGCTTATCCCAGAAGGGTGGCCTTGGCCTGAGAAGACTTGAACCCTCTCCAGATCCCGAGAGGCGGGGCTTCTTGGGAGAGGGCCACGAAAGTGAGACCGACCACGACTGGTGCCGGACCGACTCTGGTCTTTACCGTGATGCTTCTTCTCCTTACGTTTCCCCTGGAGAAGTGCAGATCCATCTTCTGCTCCAGAAGGAAAGCCTTCAGGGCCTTGAGACGACGGATGCGGTCCGGCTAGTAAAAGCTCTGGCAGGGCAGGCAGCGGTGTCGTGGTCCGCCCGAAGCAGAATATGCAGCGTCAATGACTGTCCCACGGCCAGGATCTGCCTCCCACACTCGTGATTGTTTTGGTGATGTTCGCGAGGGCCGACGGCGGGAAGACATCCTGGCGTAAACTTCAAAAAAGTCAGAAATGGTCTGATGTCGGTTAATGAGAAAAGGAACTGCTGAAAACGGTAAAAGCAGGTTTGAAGGAAATTCTTGCTGTTTTCTGGCAAGCTTGATTGAAGATCTCTTCACGTGTAGGAAGTGGTGGAAAAGAACTGAGGTGGAGCTGGGTCCCCCTCTTTTGTACCAGGGTCGGCGTTGGGGCGGCATCGGGCAGTCCCTGCTGTATACTGCTGGCTGAGAAGTTTTCCAGATGGTTCTAGTGCCTGCAGTGTAGTCCTGAAGGTTATAGCCTGCTGCAGGAGCTCCAACTCTAAGTAAGATCCACTGCCTCCTTGAGAAGGAGTTGGGCTATGTCGTCTCTCAGAACCAGTGTGGGCGATACTCTCTTCTCCCATGGGGGCTGGGCTCGGCAGGAGGGTACTGCTCGAATTCTAGAGGCAGACCCTGGCCGACCACTTCTAAGACCCACCTGTTCATGGTAACAGAGGACTAGGCAGAAAGGAAGAGGCAGAACCGATGCCCCCGGGAGGACCCAGAACTGGCATGACAGGAATAGGGATGGCAACCCCATCCCATAACCCAGCAGGTTTGGAGGAAGAGGTCCTGACTGGAAGTCGCCTGAACCTCGGCTTCCCTTGACTGCAGGCGCTGGAGGCCTGGACTTGGGCCGAGGGCACCAAGACTGTGCCTCCTGTTGCTGCCCACCCTGAAGAGGGGGCTGCAGGAGCAGGCTGCGAAATGGCTTCTTCTTCTTCTGCTGTTTCTTGGTGCCAGGGCATCTTTTGGGCAGAAGTAGCTGAGTCCAAGGTGGCACTGGGTGGCACTGGACTGCTCAATCCGCTGAAGATGACCATGCACACCTGGGCCAAAGAGATCGGTGCCCAGGAAAGGAACATCAGTGAGTTTGTGCTGGGTATCCGCTGTGAAGGTGGAGAAGCCTCAGCCAAGCCCTGCAGCGCAGGGCAGCAACAGCTGCCACAGCAGCGCCAAGAGTCCCCAAGGTCCAAGGCCACCTGAAGTTGCTGCTTGGCAACGGCTCAGCCCTGGTCCCAGATCTGTTGACCGTGAGTCTGAAGGTCCGCGGGAGGTGCGGGAGAACTTCATTCAAGGAGCCCAGGAGGGCATGAGAGAAGTGCGCCATGATGATGGCAGAGCTTGCCTGATGGTGGCTTAAAGAGGAGGCTGCATAAACCTTCCTGGCAGAGTAGTCCAGTTTCTGGACTCCTTGTCAGGAGAGATTTATCAGTGTCAACAGAGCTGCCTGTGCATCTGAACAAAGAAGCAGTCACTAACCCTCAGCCAAGGGATGTTCTTGTGAACCCCAAGAGGGACCCAATGGGCACTGCATACTTGTGGGTCATCTGAGCAGACAGCGTGGACAGGATACTGCCAGAGCTCCACAGCTGGGCCAACAATGGCCTCAGCAACTGGGAAGGCTTCCATAGGGGTATCCCTCTTTTAAGAATATCTGTAAGATGGTACTCTGCCTGTTTTGGACAGGTTCTAGGGGCAACCCTTTGGATTCAGAGACAAGGTGGAGAATTCCATAAATGATGAAGGGCCCTCCTCCGTCGACAGACTACCCACCGACTCACCATCCAGCGGATGAGGCGAAGGTTGGTGTTGCCGAATCTGAGGAATCGGATAAATCAGTCGGCCACCAAGGTCTCCTTGCACACACCTGGGATGATCAGGCGTGAAGGTGACCAAGAGTCTACGAGGGAGACCCAGAACCATCAGAGAATCCTTCAGAGGAGCTCCTCCCGAGGGCTGTTCATGTGGCAGCTCCACCACTATCAGTGGAGAGACAGGTTTGGCAGAACTGGGACAGGTTTTACCAGCTCTGCAGGTGGAGGAACAGATTTTACCAATTCTAATGGAGTCTGCTTCAGTCTGGCAGTGAAAGCCATGTAATGGCCAGGGTGGAAATCAAAGAGGGCTCCTGCCCTGACAGAATGAGCTGCTGCCACATCAGATATTTGTAGGCGTCGACTGAGTGTCCTGAAGCCTCTCCTTGTCTGAGGAGGACAAAGATGAGCGGTAGCATCGCCTCTTTTAGAGCGCTTGTGTGCCTTCTTCAGCCTGTCAGTCGAGGGAGGCCGTGATCTCTACCTTGATCAGACTGGCCAGGTGGGTTGTTCCGGGGACACTGGGGAACTGGTGATTTACTCAGATCAGGGTCTGGTTCCTCGATGGGAATGCCAGCAGGCTGGGTTTCCTCAATCAGGAAGATGCAGGACCAGGGTCCTGGTAAGCGAGAGTTGCAGGCCTTGTCGAGGCGACCAAAGATCAACATGGTGAGAGTGATCTCCACCACATCATTGATCGAGACCTCAGTTAGCTGACCAGTCGCAACCGAGAAGCTGGCAGCTAGAAAGCAATCTCAACTGAAGTCGAGACTGGAGATTCCTGTGACCGAGATCGCTCTCGATCCCAAGACGTCTGTGCCGAGATAAAGAATCTCTGGTTCCTTGTCCTTTTACGGGACTGGGAGGTATGCAAGCCTGAAGGTCCCCGCCCTTGGTAGAGAGAGAGAGACAGAGAGAGAGAGAGGGCACATCTCTGAAGAGGAGCCAAGAGCGTGGAGCCCAGGTTGAGTGGGCGAAAATCGGCTGAGAGGAGAACTCTGCGGCCCATGCCACCTCTTCCTCGAAGGCCTGCATCTGTTCTAACTGCTCTGGCAGACCCCACAACCATGGAGACAGTCTACCACGCCTCCTTGGATTTCACTGGTGGATTCAGTTTCTTGGGCTTGCCCAACTTGAACCATCGCGTGATGACTGTCAAGGACGTTGCAGTGAAAGGCGAGACACATTTTGCATGCCTGGGTGTCATGGCCGACACCAAGCAGTAAACGACGCGTATGTGGATCTGCGCAACATTTTCTGGCCGCACAGGCACCGTGAAACTGGGGAAGATTCATCTTCCATAACTGAATGGCAAAAGTTGCAATCGCTAGCTCGGACGAGCTTAATCTTCAAGCGATCCGAAGATACTGAAGCCAGGCCCGCAAATGTGGTAGCGAGACGCAGGCTACCTGACTCTTCCAGCGGAAAGGAAGATTTGATGTCATGGGGCAGAGCCGAGGCTTGTACTACCTGGTGGGAGGAGCCAGCTTGAAGACCCTCTGGTGAGAATTAAAGGAAAGGGCATGCCAATAAGTGTGGATGAATAACATATCCACGTCCCTAGAAACACAGAAATTCCCTTACAGGTCTTGGCTGACCTGCCTTGAAGGATTCTGCAGATGCAGTCAGATATGCTACCCTTGATTGAGGGTGGAATGCTTTCCTTTCAGGGTATCCAGCTCAGCACCTATAAAATCCAGAACTTGAACTGGTCCTCCAGTGTGCCTTGTATTAACAATAGGGAGGACTCTGCTTCCTGCTTTGTTCTTCCAGAGATCAGCTAGTCATCCATAAAGGGAAATACCACCACCCCTTGTCTTCTCATAATGCTACCACCACAGCTAGGTACTTTATAAGCACTTCAGGCTGAGGTGAGGCGAAGGAAGGGCTGTGAACTGATATTGTCAGTTCCCTATCCTTAACCTGCGGTACTTTCTGTGGCTGGGCCTGACTGGTATATGAAAGTAGGCATCTTTCAGTCCAGTGACTCGAGCCAGTATTCTTTTGCAGAGATGGAATCACTAAGCCCAGTGTTACCATCTTGAATTTTTCTTTCTTTAAGTGTTTGTGCAGATATGTCAAGTCTAAAATGGGTCACCACTCTCCATGCATCTTGTGGGTCAGGAAGAACCTGAAACAAAGTCCCTTGCCCCACTGTGAGGGAGTACGTTTTCCACTGCATTTGCTTGCAACACTTCATTTACCTCCATCTCCAACAGGATTTTTTCTGTTGGGGTGCGAGTAGGAAAACCTTGTGTTCTGTAGCTTTGGTAATTTTCTGAACTGCAGGGACAAACCTTGACTTACTACTTCCAGGACCCACTTGTCTGTGGTTATTTTTGTCCATTCCTGGAAACAGCGGTCAGTCTTTCTCCCACTGGCAATGGATGGCCGACTTGCCAAACCTGTCAGGGGTTTGCTTTATTTGGGCACTGGAAGCTTGCAGTGCAGCCATACCTGATACCTCTTGTACCCCTACAGTAGCCCCTCTGTGTAGAGTACTCATAGGACATAAGCGCATGGAGGAAGTATCCTCTACCCCTTCAATAAGGCCTGTAGGAAGTGGAGGCTTTTTCTTTCTCAAGCGTTACTCTTGTAGGTGGTTTTGTATTCATCCATCTTTTTCATATAAGCCTCTGTCTTGTCACCAAATAATGAATTTCTCTAGCTAGGAAATCCATCACTTGTTTAGCGTCCTGTGATAGACTGGTAGTTATAAACCAGGAAAACCTCCTTCAGGACACTGCATGGGCCATGACCTTAGATGCAGTGTCATTTGTGTCTGCTGCTACATGGAACTGGTACTTTGTGGCATCTATGGCTGATCCTGTTGTGTCAGCCATATCTTTCCAAGTCACCAGTAGTCTTTTGCGTGGTGCCAGTGTGGAGTTCAGGGCTTTCTGGTACTGTGCTGTGTAGGCAAGGTAAGCTGCCTGCCTTGGGAGCAGGAAAGCCAATGTATATACATTTTGCCCATGCTATCCAGTTTCCTGGAATCTTTCTCAGGAGGCTGGGAGGAAAGGAACACTTTGGCCTTGTCACGGGTGGCTGTCTGGACTATTCCCTTGTGGTCAGGGTGGGAATACAGGTACTCAGCACCCTGTTTGTCTACCTGACACTTTTACTCAATTTTCTTATCCATGCCAGTAGCTGAGGTGGGTACTGACATAATTTTACAAGTGGCTTTTCCAAGGGATTTATGGATGGGCAACATCAACCTCTTTGTGGGAGCTAAGCCCATCTTATCCATGAATTCTACCTCATTCTTCTCAGTTTCCTGTGAGGAGATGTTGAGGATACTTACCATATGCCTTACAAAAGGTATAGTGGGAGGTATAATCATCTAAAGGCCTAGAAGGAGAGAAATTCTACTCAGGACCATCTGGTTCTATGGACTCTCCTTCCGCCTCATCTTCATAATACACTTTTACCTCCTCCTCCACAAGCACTGGAAATTGAACATGCCTGGGGAGGAAATTGCCATGCCTTTGTCATGTCCTCTAGTGAGGGCACTTCATTTGTGTCCACTGGTGGCCCCTTTCCTTCTTCAGGAGGAGGGACAGTGACAGGTTTTTCTTTTGTTTTTTCCTTGGCAAGCACCATCTCCTCTGCTCTGATGCTCTTATTTTTAGTGGATTCAGGGTTCCCCTTTCAGACACCCTGAGTTTTTAACCATCTTTGCAGCTTAATCTTTCTTGTCTGACCCTTGACAAGGACTGTTGCTTACTTTGAAGGTCTGGACCCTCTTCTCAGGCCTTTGGCGACATGCAGCCAGACTGAGAAGCCATATCATCTTCTAATTTTTTAGCCCTTTTCTTCTGCGTTTAGGGAAAACTTAATGCACAGCTCACAACTGGCAAAATCGTGGTCTGGACCCAGACACTTTAAACACAACTGTGGCAGTCTCCTTTGCCAGGAGTTGAAAAACAATTTTACAATTTTTAAAACCTGTATGTCCTGTTTTCTTTTGGGTCTGTCAGTCATGCCAAACACTGATGACCCTGGAAAGAAATTTGCAGTTCCAAATGGAAATAAATTGTAATTATAAATGGCCCAATGATTATTAAAAGGGCTTTAAATAAGCAAAATGCTGTTTGGTTCCTCAAAAATTAAAAACAAAAACAAATATACCTCAAAGAGGTTTCTCAGTAAAATGATCAAATTCTCATCTCGGTTCCCATAAAACGAGGAACTGAAAATAATATAAAGTATATGTAGCATATCAAAACGTTAACTAACACAGTTAAAAAAAATTAAAAAACAGTACTATAATCCAGTCAGGAGTGAATAAAAGACTTCAGGGTAACTGCTTTCTTCAGATGGAGAACTAAATCTGACGTTAAGGTGCAGGGGTGTGACCACACAGCAGAGTTTGAATTTCATTCTAAATGCCATAAATTAGCATAAAATTTTAAAAGCTCCTTAAGTGAGGGATTCCTGGTGTTTGAATATCTGAGTTCAATTCAGAGAAAAGTGATCTTTCAAGGCCCCCATCCACTGTTTTCCACTGATGATCTACTCCAATCGGGTCATGACTTGTGCAATTCATCCTTTGGACAGGAGGGAGGACGAGCATCTGCCTTCACAGCCAATCCCCATGACGTTCCATGGTCTACTGGCAAGTGTGTGTAACTGTTGAGCGCCACACCTTCTCTCCAGGAAAGAGAGTAGACAGGATTTAAATAAAACATGCATTGGTACAAGCTGTGGAGAGGTGGTCAGTATTTATAGACAGTTAACCAAGACATGTTTGATCAATATTTGTGAATTCAACTAAAGGCCCATGCCTTCACACTAGTCTGGCTAGTCCCTGCCAGGCAGCTGAACCTTTACACCTTAGATGAATCCGTCCCTTACTGACCAGGCCAGAGGGTTTTTACATCTTTTGTCTAGTCAGACATCACTGCCTGGTGTAGACTAGATCCAGGACTTTATAAACTGACATCCTGTTTTAATGTTTAGTGCTATGATTTAAAGTTTCCTGCAGGAGAAAATTTGAAGTGGAAGGAGTCTCTCTGTGGCAAATTAGTCAAAAGGAAGACAAGAAAGACAACTCCTTAAACATACGTAAAATTAAAACAAAATTATTGTATAAATAGCCACCTATATGTTGGACAAGCCAATGTGCTGTGGACTAGTATCACATCTTCAAGGCAGTGGTGGCCTTCTACATAAGCATGATCATTGAGACAGCTGGCAGACACGCATGATTCTGAGCCTGAAAATGATTTTATTGTACTCAAAGGAGGCAGACTATTAATAGATTTGAGGATAGCTAACCAGTTAAGAAAGAGTTCTATGGAACAAAGGAACAGAAACAACAGGTTACTCACCTGTAACAGTAGTTCTAGGAGTGGTATATGTTGTTCATCCACACTCGTTGGCATGCCCCTTTCCCTTTAAATCTTGCCAGAAGGTCTTAAGCTGGCTCTACCACCACCGGGTGGTATAACCTAGCACCGCCCCCATGGCGCCAGATCTTAGCCCGCTGGAAGCCAGGATGCGGCCGCAGCGGGAGGTAGTGGGTCATGTGGATGAACAACATATACCACTCCTAGAACTACTGTTACAGGTGAGTAACCCATTTCTAGGGTTGTAGATATGTTGTTCTTATCCACACTTATTGTCAGATTCCTAGCAGTTCTCCGGGAGGAGGAGAAGGCGCACACCCTCCTACTTTGGGAACAGAGACTGGAGGACTGAGGCCCCAAAACCAGCATCCTGGCATGACTCAAGTCGATGTGGTAATGGGTGATGAAGGTGTTTGCTGTCTTCCAGGTAACATCCCGACAGATTTCCTGGATATGGATGTATTTATTTATTAAAAATATCAGAATTACAATCCTCTGAGTCATAGACTCATTTCCAAAAGCTCTTTGTTACGAGAAAGACATTAACATAGATTACATGGGTGAACAGACAAGCAACAGAGATTCAAAGCACAAGGTACACAAAGCTTCATAGCCAATACATGGTTACAGAGATGCAGTTTCCATTGACAATGTAAACCTATTTACATGTCCCTGAAAGCAGCCACCGATGCAGCGGTATGGTGGGTGGAATGAGCTCTTACCCTCTGGGAGGCTTGCTGCCCGCCAACCTATAGCAGAGATCAATGCATGATGTAATCCATCTGCCAATCGTCCGCTTTGCTGCAGGCCTGCCAGGTGCGGCTTCAGTGTAGATGACAAACAGCTGGCGAACCTCTCCTGAACTACCGCTGTCCTTTTCTTACAGTAGGAGAGAGCACGGAGTCTGTACTTGGCATCGGAGGTGTAGTTCGGATAGAACACAGGCAGAGTCAAGACCTGATTAAGTAAACTCTGACATCACCTTTGGGAGGAATTTTGGGTGGGGACGAGGAAAACCTTGTCCCTGTCGAAGACCAGATAAAAAGACTGTACCGAAAGTGCCTGGAGCTGCCCAGTCCTTCTGGCGGATGTGACAGCCACCAGGAAGGCTGTCTTCCATGACAAGTGTGACATCTCACACTTGTGCATTAGTTCCAATGGTTTGCCCATCAGCTTTGCTAAAACCAGCAGTAAATCCCACGGAGGTGGAGGTTCATGCACTGGAGGATATGTGATTGAGGCCTTTGAAAAAGCACTAGACCACCTTCTCCTGTGCCACC
Source organism: Neoceratodus forsteri (assembly GCA_016271365.2). Taxonomy (NCBI): domain Eukaryota; kingdom Metazoa; phylum Chordata; order Ceratodontiformes; family Ceratodontidae; genus Neoceratodus; species Neoceratodus forsteri. Next base: position 159,499,608 of record JADMNL010000030.1, on the reverse strand, counting down.
ATCTGCTGACCGCCTGCGTCCGTAAGCAGAGATGGCTGCCAGGTGCACCTTAAGGGTCAAAGACCAAAGACCCCTTTGGACAGAGACCAAAGGTAGTCTAGAATGCTTGCCACTGGACAGGACAGAGGGTCTAAGCCCTTGCCCTGGCACCAAATGGAAAACCTTTTCCATCTGAAGGCATAGCACTTTCTGATAGATTCCTTTTGGATGCTTCCACTACTGTGAGTACATCCTGAGAGACACCCAAAGCCTGAAACTCTAGCCGCTCAGGTACCAGGCTGTCAGGTGCAGGGATTGAAGGTCTGGATGGAATACCTTCCCCTGACTGACTGATATCAGGTCTGGGCGTGCTGGAAGATGCCTTGTGAACCTGTTGCTGAGGCTGAGGAGATCTGGATACCAGAACTGGAGGGGCCAGTCTGGGGTTACCAGGATCACCTGTGCCTTGTCCCTCCTCACCTTGAGAAGGACCCTGTGGATCAAGAAAATGGAGGGAAGGTGTAGAAGAGGCCTGGGGTCCCACAGCCTTGAGAGGCATCCCCTGCAGCGATCCCGCTGAGGGTGGGCATGAAACAGCCTCAGCTTGGGTGTTTTCCCTGGAGGCAAACAGGTCCACCATCAGTTTGCCCCAGTGGGAGAACAGGTTGTAGCTACCTCTGGATGTAGAGACCACTGTGGGAAGTCTTGCCTATGCGGCTGAGAGCATCCGCCAGATGATTTGAGGCTCCTGCCACATGGATGGTTAGGAGATCAGCCTCCAGTCGCTCACAAGTGTCCAGATGCAGGCGCTTCCCTGCACAACAGCCAGGAGTGCATGCCACCCTGCTTGCTGAGGTAGTACATGGTGGTGGTATTGTCTGTCTGGACTTGAACCACTTGACCCAAGCTGCTGCGTGAATGCTGACAATGCCAGTCTGACCGCTCTGAGCTCCAACACGTTGATATGGTATTGGGATTCCTTAGGGGTCCAGAACCCGTGGGCCCTGTTGTTCCCCATGTGGGCTCCCCAGCCCGTGAGAGAGGCATCAGTCATGAGGGACGATCATCAGCTCAGGGCAGACAAGCGGGATCCCTTCCTGCAACCAATCTAGAGCGGTCCACCACTGGAAGCGTCCATCTTCTGGGTCACAGTGATCAGCTGTTTGAAATGACCTAGGCACTGAGTTCACTGGGTGGCCAGCTCCCATTAAAGGGGCGCATATGCCACGGGCCCAACGGACCATGATGGTGCAGGCGTCATGTGGCCAGAAAGCACAGAAAGTCCCGAGCAGGAGCAAGAACCCAAACAGAAATGACTGGGCAAAGGAGGAGAGAACCTCTGCCCTGTCCGCCGGAGCCGAGCTCTGCCCCAATGAAGCACATCACCTGAGAAGGCACAAGCTCAGACTTGTCCTCGATCAGGAGCCCAAGTTGAGAGCAGGTCTGGAGGGCCAGGTCCTGGACCTCTCCACTTCTTGCTGGGTGGAAGCTGCCAAGAGCCAGTCATCGAGGTAGGGGTATGTTCTGACCTCTCGATGCCTGAGATGGGCTGCCACCACTACAATACATTTGATGAAGACCCTTGGGGCCGATGACAGGCGAATGGCATGGCTCGAACTCGTAAAGTGTTCCCTCTGCTCTGAGGCGGAGGAACCACTGATGTGATGGACGGTTGGGACATGAAGAGCGCGTCCTGGAGATCCAGTGAGCAGAACCACGTTTTGCTCCAGGATGGTATGATCTGAGACAGAGTTACCATCCTGAAGGTGCATGGCCGAGATACTGATTCTGGTCGTGCAGATCTAGAATGGGTGCCAGCCTTCCATCTGCTTGAGACCAGAAAGTACTTGGAAATGAACCCTAGGTTGACTGGAGGATCTGCCACTCGAACCACTGCCTTCTTGAGGAGGAGCTGGGCTATGTTGTCTCTCACAGCCAACCCGAGTGTGGGCTGATTCTCTCCTCCTGTGGGGCACAGGCTCAGCTGGGAGGGTACTGCTTGAATTCCAGAGGCAGACCCTGGTCAACTACTTTTAAGACCCACCTGTCCATGGTAGCAGTGGACCAGGCAGCAAGAAAGTGGTGGAGCCGACTCCCCACAGGAGGACCCAGAGCTGACATGACAGAGACAGGAGTGGCAAGCCCTATCCCGTCATTGGGCAGGCTTGGAGGAAGAGGGTCCAGGGCCTGAACCCCGACCTCCTTGTCTGCGGGCCAGTGGAAGCCGGACTTGGGCCAAGGGCACCAAGCCTGTGCCTGCTGTTGCTGCCCCATGAAAGGAGGGCTGCTGTGCCGCAGAGGAGCAGGGTGCTGAAAAGACTTTCTTTTCTGCTGCTTCTTGGTGCCAGGGTGCTTTGAGCAGAAGTGGCAGAGTCCAAGGTGGCACTGGGCTGCTCAATTTGCTGAAGGTGACCATCCACACCTGGGCAAGAGATCGGGCCCAGGAAAGGAACATCAGTGAGTTTGTGCTGGGTGTCTGCCGTAAAGGTGGAAAGCCTCAGCCAAGCCCTGCAGCGTGATGCAAGCTGCGGCTGCCACCGGACAAGCGTAAGAGTCCTGAAGGTCCAGTCAGTCCGATGCTGCTTGGCAATGGCACGCACCCTGGTTCTGAACCTGCTTGACTGTAGTCTGAAGGTCCACGGGAGGTGGGAGAACTTCATCTAAGGAGCCCAAAAGGGCATGAAAAGTGCGTCATGATGACAGCAGAGCTCGCCTGATGAAGACCTAAAGGAGGCTGCACAGACTTTCCTGGCCGTGTGGTCTAGTTTTTGGACTTCTTGTCAGGAGGTCCATCAGTGTCAGCAGAGCTGTCTGTGTGTCTGAACACTAAGGCAGTCACCAACCCCTCGGCTGAGGGGTGTTCAGTGAACCCCTAGAGGGACCCAATGGGCACCGCATACTTGCGAGTCATCCGGGCAGACAGTACTGGGCAGGAGGCTGCCCAGGCTCCAAGGCCGGGCCAACAATGGCCATTACAGGAAAGACTTCCGTGGTGTATCCCTCTTTTAACAATATCTATGAGAAGTACTCTGCCCTTTTGGACAGGCTCAGGGGTATCCCGTGGATTTGGAGATAAGGCAGAGAATCCCTTGAAAGATGAAGGGCCCTCCTCCGTCGACAGACTACTGATGAGACTCATCATCCCACGGGTGAGAGTGTAAGTCTGTGTCTTCCGTGATCCAAAGAATCCGGATAGATCGGTCGGCCACCAAGGTCCCTTCAACACGCCTGGGGCAATCAGGTGTATGGGTGACCGACAACCTATGTGGGAGGCCTGGAACCATCTGAGAATCCTTCTTAGAGCCCTCCCAATGGCTGCTAAGGCAATGGCTCCTACAATCGGTGGAGAGACCGATTCTGCTTGAACGGGCCAGGTTTAGCTGACTCACGGGTTGGGGAACCGATATGACTGGTTCAATGGAGTTCGCTTTGGCCTAGGTGGTGAAAGCCAAGTAATGGCCAGAGTAGAAACCGTGGCTGGCTCCCGTCCGTACAGAATCAGCTGCTGCCACATCAAATCCTCGTAGTGCGGAGTTTCTGACAAAGCCTCCCCTCATCCGATGAGAATGACCGAAGGTTACCTCATTTAAAGCACTTATGTGCTTTCCTCTGCCTGTTGGTCGGGGATCCTGGATGTTGACCTCGGTCGGTTGGCGTTCAGTCATTTGGGAGACACTAAGAAACCTGAGATTTACCGGATTAGGGGCGGTTCCTCGATGGGATTCTCAGCAGGCTGGGGCTCCTCATTGGGAAGAGGCAGGACGAGTCCTTGTCAAGAGTCATCGGCCTGGTTGGGCAACAATGGGTCGACAAGATAGAATGATCTGAACCGTGGGCGAAAGCCAGCTCACGATCCCAAGGCGTCTTCACCAAGACAAAGATGATTTTGGATCCTTTTCCCTTTACCGGGACCGAGAGGAATGTGAGCCCATAGGTCCTTGCCTTTAGTGGGAAGGTTGACACAGCTCTCAGAAGGAACCCGGCGATGGAGCCTAGGTTGAGGAACAAAAAATGACCGAGAAGAGGATTTCATGGCCCGTGCCACTTCTTGAAGGCCTGCATCATTCAACGGCTTGGTGGACCCGCAGCCACAGAGCCGCCCACTGGGCCTCTTTGGATTTCACCAGAGGATTCCGTTTCTCGGACCTGCTCAACTTAAAGGCGTCTTGAGGAGCGATCGTCGAGGGGCGTTGGGTGAGAATGCGAGACATATCTGCAAGTCTGGGTGTCATGGCCGACACCAGGCAGTAGACACATGCAGTATGCAGATCAATGCACAACATTTTTGCCCACACAGGCACGCGTGGAATCCGAGGGAAGATTTATCTTCCATGACTAAATAACAAAGACACATTCGCTAGCTTGAATGAGGCTAATTTTCGAATAACGAAAGGGTTAGAAGCCAGGGCCTACAAAAAGCAATCGTAAACAGGAGGCAATCTGAATCTTCCAGCGGAAAGGAGGATCTGTTGTCATAGGGCACAGCCAAGGGTTATACCACCGGGTGGGTGGGAGAGCCAGCTTGAAGACCTTCTGGCAAGATTTAAAGGGTAAAGAGACATGCCAACAAGTGTGGATAAGAAGAACATATCCATATCCTACAATAGTTACATATAATGAATGGGTATACTTATATAGATGACCTCTGTTGCCTTGAGGAAGTGGCACTAGTCACAAAGCGTTAGTTTGTTCAACATATAGGCGGCTATTTATAAAAAAAAAAAATTTTTGTTTTTGGTACAGATGTTTTGGAAGTTGAGTGTTTCTCATCTTTTCTTTTGTCAATGCAGATTTAAACCACGATCAGGAGGATTAACGTGATAAGAATTAAACACTGGCACTAGCCTTAGCCCCCATGCCAGAATTATAAAAAAATGTACATCATAGGATGCCTTCTCAAACATGCTTTATATGTAACACATTCACTGGGGCCTCTCTTATAGTAGCAATAGGCTCACATGCTTTCTTAGGGTAGTATTTTTAACCTAAGAATGTCGTGAGACCATTCTTCTAACCATAACAGTGGCTCCATAGCTGTAGTAATATATTATTGATTTATGTTGCTCTATTTATTTATTTTTTTAACAGTCTTCCAAACATGGTAGTTTTATGGTGTGAGCCACTACATTAGAAACATAGAACACACATTGCTTGAAGATGAAGACCAAAGATCTATCCATTCTGCTCAGAAACACGTCCTACCTACAGAGTAAGACAGTCTGTGTGCTGGGGAAGGAGTGCTCCTTGATCTGGAATAAACCAGTGACATTCAACTGTAAGAGATGACCACTGAGGTGGGGGACCTCAAAGTTTACATTCTTGCACTAGATGCTCGGAGGCTCGTCCTCTCACCTTCCCTGGTTGATGTTGATGTTGTTGACTTTTTCGGCACTCAAAGCGATTTTAGTCAGTGTCTCAATCAAGTGGTCGCTCTGCAGTACAACATCTCCTGCAAATCAGTCACAGACAGGTTACCACCATTCCTCAATGATGGGGTTGTATGTTATTTCAGACTATGCACATTATCCGAGTTTCAAGAATTAAAAATATCATCTGCAAGGGTTATCAATAAAAAAGTCTGGTTTGCCATTTTCCTGCCCAAACAAACAACCTGCATCAGTTTTAAAACTTGTCTCAAGCTCCAAAGTATAGTTACCGTATTGTGTGGTTCACTGCACAGCTTATATGCAGCAAGAACAAGCAGTAGTTTTGTGGCCAGTAACTGCAGAACACTGCTGTAAGCTTATCAGACACCAGGGCCAGCCTGACAGAAAGATTTACCACTGTGGCCAGAGCAACCTGGGTTGGTGCGGACTTCGGGACACTCGAGAGCCGGCTGGAGTGGAGGTGGATTGAGTGGCTATGGCACACTCTCCACCTCTTGGGGGGTAGAGTGTCTCCAGTCTGGGGCTCCAAGGTGACCATGGGACGGCATTGGCACGGCGCTGTAGTGCTAGCCTGGGAGGGTGTGTTGGATGCATGGGCGTGGCTATGCTGCAGCGTACATGACACCCCACCCCGCAACACCATGCAGCAACAACAAAAATAAATCCTCCCTGGTGAGGCCAATGTCACCCCCATTCTGTGGCGCATCTGGGTTACCGTCACAACTGAGACCTAGATCAGGCGGGCTAATGAAGCAGGGTCCGGAGGCTGTGCCCTGGGTGGTAATCCAGGGCACTCTGGCAGAAGATCCTGGGTCCAGCAGCGAAGGCAGGCCAAGGGGTGGCGGACTGTGACCCCTCCCCAAAAAGAAGCTCATCTGACACCAGTACTAATAATATGTACCGACAGCACGCACCAGATTTGTTAGCCAATAACAGGAAAGCACTACAGCTTATCAGACATACTGGAAAAGATCCTCTTAGCTAAGCAGAATACAGAGTTACTGTCTGGTTATTCTGCGATAACCGGACAATAGACTGACTAATGGGACAGTGGCTCTGCATTCTGACTGGCTAAGAACGGTAATGGGAGGTGGCTCTGCATTCTGATTGGCTGCTGCATGTGCACTTGGCCAATAACAGAGCAAAAACCAGTTTGTGCTCCCCGTCACATGCAATAATAATTAGAAACATCTGATAACGCTACAGCGCATGTAAGAAATGGTTCCTGATTTCTCACAGGCGCTGTTGAGTGACAGATTACATTTTTATTTTTCCAGTATAAAAGTGATAATACCAATAGTGGTTTGGCTTTCCTCCTTAATAACCAGACATGGGGGCTTAATTTTTAATTTTTATTGAAGAATATCACACAAAGATTAAGAAATAAACAATTAAGCACTATAACAGAAAAAGTCCACAGTACATGCAGAATTAAAAATTAAGTCATTAACATGAATCTGTAAGCACACAATATCATAGTACTTATAAGTTACAGAAAAAAAATACTCACCTTAGTAGTAGTGTTTCTTCTAATGGAGTCTTGCTGTATTCCGACTATTGCAGTTAGGTCCTGCCTTTCAACTGCCCTGGAGAACAAAGAGTTAAACTTTCCATGGCCAGCATGGAATGTTCACCACAACTCGGTTGAAGCCCCTGTCTGCTGTTTAAACTCCAACCGTCAGATCTTTACCAGCAATACTCACTAGAAGTTCTGTGTGAAACTGTAAAACTCACACTAGCCAACTGGCAACTAAATTTATTAAAAAGGTTTTTGTTTCAAAGCAAAGACTCAAGTCAGGAAACCCAAAAACAAAACACAACACACACCCAAAGTAAAGGAGGGTGAAAAAGGGACACCCTAGGGTGTCAACACTGCTCCTCCACCCACATCCCAAAAACCAGGTTCTGAGAGGAGGGAGGCGGAAGTCAGAATACAGAAAGACTCCATTAGAAGAAACAACATTACTAAGGTGAGTAATTTTTCTTCAAACATGAAATCTTGCTATATTCGGACTATTGCAGACTACCAAGCAAGTACCTCCATGGAGGGACAGAACCTACTTTGGGAATAGGCTCTGAAGTACTGCTGTGCCAAGCAGAGCATCTCTCTAGCCTGGATATCCAGAGAGTAATGCTTGGTGAATGTATGGACTGTTTTCCAGGTGGCTGCTTGACAAATTTCGAAGATAGGAATATCCCTGGCAGCAGCCAGGGAAGCAGCTGTACCTCTAGTAGAGTGAGCCCTCAGGCCTGAGGGTGGAGTTCTACCCAGTTTTTCATAGCAGAATTGTATACAAGAGACAATCCACCTGGCAATAGATCTCTTAGTGGCAGGTTTGCCCTCACCGACCTCTCCATATGTGAGGAACAACTGGAGGGACTCAAACCTGTGACCCTTAGTGCAGTCTATGTAGTAGCTGAGGGCCCTTTTAACATCAAGCTGTGCAGCCTCCTCTCTCTCAGAGGAGGAATAGTCAGTGAAGAAAATAAAGCGAGACATAGACTGGTTAAGGTGGAAATCTGAAACCACCTTAGGCAAAAACTTCCTGTTAGTTCTTAGGACCACTTTATCTCTATGGAAAGAGATGAAATCAGGCTCCACTGACAGGGCTTGCAATTCACTGATACACCTGGCAGAGGTAATGGCTACAAAAAAACAGTTTTCCAAGTCAAGTACTTAAGCTCTGCAGAGGACAAAGGCTCAAAGGGTGGTTGCATAAGCTGAGCAATGCAAACATTAAGGTCCCAAGCAGGAGCAGGGTCCCTAAAGGGAGAACTGGTGTGCAGCAATCCCTTGAAGAACTCACAAAACACAGGATGAGCTGACAGAGGACAGGGCTTGCCTACTGACAAGGAGGCAGAAACAGCTGCCAAATGCACTTTAAGTGTAGCTGGCCTAAGGTCTAAGCCATTAAGATGGACCATATAGTCCAGAACTGTAGGCAACCCAGCAGATTCTGGAGAAATATCCTTATTAGAGCACCAAATAGTGAACCTTTTCCATTTGGAGTTGTAAGTCTTTCTGGTGGAAGGCTTTCGAGAAGCCTTAAGGATATCCAAAACCCCTTGAGGAAGCTGCAGATCAGCAAACTAACTCTTCAAGAGCCATGCCTTGAGATTGAGAGACTTGAGGTTGGTACCAAATCCTCCCTGAGAGGATGTCAACAGGTTGTAATTCCTGGGAAGAGACAGGGGAAGGTGGACTGCTAAGGACAGCAACAGGAGTACCAGGGCTGTCTGGCTCAGTCTGGAGCAATCAGAATCACTTTGCATGGTTGTGACCTTATCTTGACTTTCCCTTCCCAATTCAGAATCAGAGCATCCAGGGGACTGAGCCCAAGACTGGGGGTCTGCAACAAAAGAGAGGAAGTTGGTGATTGTCTGGGGCTGCAAAAGATCCATCTGTGGAGTGCCCCATCTAGAAAATCACTTTCAAAACTAGGGATCTAGAGTCCATTCGTGATGGCCCTGGGATATCCTGCTGAGAGCATCTGCTAGGACATTGTCCTTCCCTGGGAGGTGAACTGCTATCAGAGAGGTTTGCAGGGAATAGGCCAGGGACCACAACTTCATTGCTTCTGTGCACAAGGCCTGTGGACCGAGTGCCTCCTTGTTTGTTGATGTACCACATTGTGGTGGTATTGTCTGTTTTGACCTGGACCACCTTGTTCTGTACAGATTTGGAAAAGGCTTGCAGTGCCAGAAACACACGCCCTGAGTTCCAAGAGATTGATGTGCAGCAGAATTCTTGAGGTGACCACAGCCCTTGGGTGGTAAGATCCCCAGGTGGGCTCCCCAGCCCAGCAGGGAGGCATATGTGGTGAGTATCACTGAATGAGACTGAGTGACAAAAGGAACTCCTTGTCTCAAATTGTCCTGATCTTGCCACCACTGCAAAGCCTGGATCAGGGTTGAGTCACTGGGACTAGTTTGGTAAAGGAATCCTTTCTTTGGGACCAGGCGGCTCTTAAGTAGAACTGAATGTCCCTCATCCGAAATCTTGCTCCCGGGACCACTGCTGTAGAGGCTGCCATGTGGCCCAGAAGCTGCAGGAAATGCCTTGCTGGTCGAGACACCTGAAGGGTGAATGAAGAGGCAAGTTCTATAAGGGTCCTTGCCCTGTCCAGGGAAGGAAGGCTCTTGCCCTTGTGTATCCAGCTCCACCCCTATGAAGGTGAGGAGCTGTACTGGCTTGAGAACTGACTTTGGAAGGTTGAGGAGGAATCCTAGAAGTGAGCACTTGCTGAGTTATTGCAGATGTGACTTGACTTGGTCTGGAGACTGATCCACTATGAGCAGTCGTCCAAGTATGGAAAGATGGAGATATTTTTCTCCTTAGGAAAGCAACCACTACTGCCAGGCACTTTGAGAACACCCTTGGGGCTGATATGAGGCCAAAGGGCATTGCTCTGAATTTGATAGTGGCCTGAGGCAACTCAGAACCTGAGGTACTTTCTGTGGGAGCACCTGATGGGAATGTGAAAATAGGCTTCTTTGAGGTCCAGGAAGGCTAGCCAGTCCCCTGGCCTTAGAGGACAGGAATTATTCCCAGAGTCATCATTCTGAATTTTGGTTTTAAAAGGTGCTTGTTCAGATATCTTAGGTCCAGGATGGGCCGCCATTCTCCTGTCTTTTGGGGGTTAGGAAGTACCTGGAGTACAATCCTTTGCCCTTGTGTAGGGTAAGAACCCTCTCTATGGCTCTGAGAGCCAGTAGGGAAGAAACCTCTGCCTCTAGGGCAAGGTCTCTGATGGATTTGCAGGTGGAAAGGATCTGGTTCTCATCTTGGGAAATTTTTGAAGCTGAGAACCAGTCCAACTTACTACTTCCAGGACCCACTTGTCTGATGTCAGAGACTTCCAGTTCTGGACAGAGTAAGCCAGCCTGCCCCCTACAGGTATTGGAGAATCGGCCGGGCAGACCCATCAGGGTGTCTGCTTGGCAGGGCTTTAGGCTGAGGTGGAAGCAGGCCTGCTCATTCCCTGTCTGCCTCTCCCTCTGAAGAACCCCTCTGAGCATAAGAAGAGGAAGGCCTGGGCTGGTAAAAGGCCTTTGAAAGGCCTGCCCTGCCCCTGGACTGCTGCCTTTGAGGAGTGGCTTGCCTTTCTTTGGCCTGAGCACTCCTGTAGGTGGTCCTGTACTAGATCCATCTTTTTCATGTAGTTCTTTGTCTGCTCCCCAAACAGAGAATTACCAATGACAGGAAATCCATGCCCTTAGCCTGGGTATCCTGTGATAGGCTGGTACATCAGAGCCAAGCCATCCTCCGAAGGAGCCACAGATGTAGCCATGACTCTTGATGAAACATCATTGGAGTCACAGCAGCATGAAATTGCACCTTGGATGCCTCAATCCCATCTGCAGCCACCTGCTCCAGCTCCTTGGCAAGCTGGTCAGGGGCCTGTTTAGCCAGAGCCAGCAGTGTGTCCCATCTGGACTTCTGGTATCTAGCTGTGTAGGCCATATAGTTAGCCTGCCTGAGTCCCAAAGATGCTGCCATGTACTGCTTCTTTGCCATGGCATCAATCCTCCTGGAGTCCTTATCTGGGGGTGTGATGCCAAGGGATATTTGCCTCATCACAGGCAGCAGCCTGCACTACCTAACATGGCTGCATTGCTGAAAAGAACTCAGTGTCCGAGCCTAAAAGGGTGTACCTCTTGTCCATTACGTCTGTCCACAGGAAGTATGGAGTTAGGAGTCTTAAAATTTTGTCTGTTTCCCAAAAGATTTATGGAGGGAATAGAGTCTCCTGGATTCTGGGATGTCCATCATTTCAACAAAATCAGGCTCCTCCTGATCCTCTACTGCTTTTCCATTGGAAGCTGGAGGTTTCAGTCATTTTTGTAAAACATAAAGTGGGAAGGGACTCAGAAGCCTAGGAGAGAAACACCTGAAGGTCTGTCAGGAGAGATGTCCGGGTCAATGAGCACATCCAGACTTTCATAATCACCATCATCCTCATACTCTCCGTCCTCCTCCTCGGTTCATAAAATTCTTCTGAAGTGTAATCTGGAAACAGAGAACCAACGAACCGAGCCCCTGCCAGATGGTGCGGTCGGCGGAATTCAGTGCGATTGCACTATTCTTATCGCCTTTGGCTATCTCATCAGCGGTCGAAGTATGAATTTCTGGATCGAACCAGACGATTTATCTTTTCTCTTCCTTTTAACGGAACAGAATCCTCAGAATCGGCTCTCCTTTGTTCCAAGAAGCTCACTGGTCAGAGGGCACTCCTTCTGGTTCAAGGAACCAAACCGGCTGGCTACACGGTCAGCTTTGGACTTCGGCCTCCCTTTCCCTCAGTCTACCTACTCTCTTATCCAGGGTAGCTTTGGGAAAATTCTACAAATTTGGCAGTCTGAATCGAGGTGGTCAAACCCCAGACAATAAACACAGGTGGTGTGGGGATCAGCTATGTAAAGGCTTCCCCACACACACTGAGTGTTGAAACCCAGTGGGCCCGTTTTTTCCCTTGGGTTTCTCAGACATGGCCAATCTATCCAAAACTTACCCTTTTCGGCAATCCACCAGGCAAAACTCCCCTATCGGTTCCTGACCGTTTGAGTCTTGGAAAAAGCGTAATAAAATCTGGTTTTTAGAACCGATATGGACAGTTACACACTCTAAGTAAATTCACAAACTTTTTAAACTAAACTGATCAGTTCAGCCGAACCGTCTGAAATTTACAAGTTCCACACAGAAACTAAATGTAAAACCTATCTGGTACTCACGGTACCACAGACAGAATTTAAACCGACAGATTCGTTAACAGAAATTGGTAGAAACCGGCAACGACACTTTAACAGACTTTTTTTGAACATGAAGGAGAAATCTCCGGGCGACTGTTTAGTGAGGCGGAGTAAAGAATCTGACAGTTGGAGTTTAAACAACAGCAGACAGGGGCTTCAACCGAGCTGCGGTGAACATTCCATGCTGGCCATGGAAAGTTTAACTCTTTGTTCTCGGGGCAGTTGAAGGCAGGACCTAACTGCAATAGTCAGAATACAGCAAGACTTCATGTTGTTTGAAAATTAGGTTCTTATTAGAAGAGAGCCCAATGGGGCATTACTAGTTTAAGAAAATGAAAGAATATGAACTGTATTAAATAACCACCTCTGGTCCAGTTATTACCTTCCATTATGGTATTACTGTTAGTAATACATATACCAACAGCAAGCACTAGATTTGTGAGCCAATATCTGGAGGGCAATGGTCAGACACTAGTGTTAATACTGTAACACGTACCAATAGCAAGCTCTAGATTTCTGTTAGAGTGGAGAAAGAATGTCAAATACAAGAATCACAATTTCTGATGAGAAATTTAGTGTCTGGAAAACCATACCTTCTGCTTGTTGTCCTCACAAGCCACGTGGAACAAAGATGCCATCACTCAGAGAACTCACTGATATTCCTACAGCCAGACAGAAAATCATCAGTTATAAAATGTCAACTGATTGGCTGAAACAAGTCACATAACTTATTCACCATAATTAGAACTACTGTAGATTAAGTGTCAGTGGCTCAGTAGGTAGCACACTCGCCTCTGAGGCCGAGATCAGAGGGCTGTGGGTTCAGTTCCCACATCTGGCACTTGGGTTAATATCCAGTACTGACACTGTAATGCAGCATGAGAGGGTGCTGCATTTCTGAGGTGCCGTCTTCGGATGAGATGTTAAACTGAGGTCCCATCTGCCTGGATTGGTGGCAGTTCAGGTGGATGTTAAAGATCCCATGGCACTTATCGAAAGAGCAGGGAATTTCCCGGTGTCCTGGCCAAATTTCCCTCATTCACTAAAAATACCACCAACAGCTTAATCTGGTTCAAGGTCAGTTGGCATGCATCTGTATCCCAGGTCGTGCCTGAAAATAGGCAGGATTTGTCTAGTGTACTTACCCGGTCAACAAAAGCTAAATAAATAAATAAATAAAGTGCCATATTTTTTTTTTTTACTTATTCTTTTATACTCCGCTGCCCCAGCGCTCCACTCTTCAGGAGACACCTACCAGTCCCGCCCTCTTACCTGGAACCGGTGCAGTCCAATCCCATGTAGCCGTGGCTGTGTCCCCAGGTGGGCGGGATGAGTGCACCCCAAAGTCCTTCTTGTTCTCGTCAGGATGCTGGTACGGAGTCAGGCAGAGGCACTGGGGATCTGGGCCTGGTGCTCAGTCTACCGAGGCTCTGCAGGTGTTTTCCCATTTTCTATGGGGTATGCCCCAACATCAAGTCTCTCTCTGCAGCGTCATCCCTCCCAGCCTTCTTTTTACGCTCATGCATTTGCTATGCCTCCGGCTTCACCAGAGGCCAGTCAGGCGCTGGCGTATACCCCTCCAGGGAAAGGAGGCTGTCCTTCGGACGCTCAGTCCTCCCTCCCTGCTGACCCTCGATGGCCTGGGCTTGTTACTGAACCGGGTCGCGGCGTGAGTGCGCAGGTGTGGCGTCCCACCGCCTCAACCCTCAGCGCCACTGGGCCAGCCTGATTAAGTGCCATATTAACAGTACAGTGCTGAAAGAAAAAAAGATTTGCATAAGAAGTGCTATATGGTGCCAACTAGCGAAGCAATAAGATTCTACTCTTGATTTGCTCCAGCTGGATCAGTACTTTAGAGGGCAGATCGTCTCAATTACCTTTCAAGATTGAATACTCTATCCGCTGCTTTATTTTCCCTTCCTCACGATGAAGACAATGTTCTGTGTGAGAAGAAGCTGCGGTTTCTTGCCTTGTAGCCTTTCCGATCATACTTTACAACAGGAACTGCATACTGGGAGACAAAAACACACTAGTCAAGGAGCACTTCTGAGCAGGTGATTAAAAGGCAAAATATCAGAGGCCTGCAGGATGAACTATTAAATTTTGTTTTAATTCCCATTTTCCCTCCGGCCGGCCTCTGTCTCCCGAGTCCATTCCAGAACTTGGGTCATCGGCATCTGGCGGAAATCCAACTGCTGTGCTGGTGGGCCAGCTCTTTCTCCTCATTCTATGGAAGAGCGATAGGTGGTCTGGGTCAGTGGTGTAGTGGGAAATGCCGCGTTGCCAGCTGGGAGACCATACAACCCTGTAATCCCACACAAAGGCTGTTTGGGTATGAACATGTTGCAGAAATGAGAAGCTCGGCTCCTGGAGAGGGAGGAGGAGGACACTTCAAGCACCCCTACAGGATGACCAAGGAGTGGCACGGTGTCAGCTGTGAGGCCAGAAGAAGGTTGTCACTATGGCAACCCCTCCCCATCATTAGGGTGGGAAGAGGAACCATGATGTGGAAGAGAATGGGGTAAAAAAAATTATGACAAATGGTTGTTTGGCTCCAGGAATGCTAGTAATCACAGTCCCAACTCTAATGCAGAGATGTTCTGCTATGGTTACCAGCCACCTGGCAACTGTCTTCGCAGCAACAGAGAAATAACAAAACAAGAAAAAGTAAAGACACAAAGTTTAAAAATAAAGCAAAGACTGCCTCTGTCTTTCTCTACAGTGGATCTGTTGGCAAACTCAAAATCTAATCTTCTGCTTTCCTGGCTGCACTGCAGAAAAAACACCCCAAAAATTAAAATGGTATCTTGAAAAAGCAAAACTAGCTTTTACTACCTTTATTTTTCATTTCCTAGGACCTGTAGAACTTTGGCATTGATGTCTTCATTATCTGAGAAAGAGAAAGTTCAGTTTGTTTTAAATCTGAAATGATTTTGCTCTGGTTCATTTTCTACAGGTGTCATGGGTGTTCAAACTGTGTGTCACTACAGTCAATGGAAGTGGCACTCAAAACACAAAACAATTAAAAAAATGACTGGAAACTCCAAATCCGACCTTGTAAATCAGAAAGGTTTATTGCAAATGCTAAGCCGAATACGTGGGTCTCACAGCACAAATCTGCTGCTCCAGCTCAGACCCCAGCAAATCTCTTCAATTAAGTTATCAGGGACCCCTGATGAAGAATCAGTGACATCTGTTGTGCGTGAGACCCACTGTTCGCTTTGCATTTACAAAAACTTTCTGATTTACATGGTTGGACTTGAAGTTCCAGTCATTTATTTGAATCGCTTGTGCTTCCAGTACCACTTCCACTGACTGCAGTTATATTTCGTTGTTTAGGGCAGGCTGCCTTCCATGTGTGTACCAGCCCTGCACTGTGTGTCGTGACCATATCTTTGGGGGCTGTGCTCAAACTGTGTAAAGGCAGACTGTAGTTACTTACTGAGTCGCGAGTTGACAAAGAGTTTGGAGTGCGCTCTGGGGGTAGTTGTCTTTTTGTCCTTAAAGATTTAGCTGGCGACCACCTTCTGCTCCAGCTATGAGGAAGGGGAAAAAATGATTGATCAAAGGCATGAAACGAGCATCTCACAAATTCCCCATGTTTAAGGGTGTTAAACATCTTACAATAACTGGTGTACTCACAACTAAATTAGGGGATAAAACCAGGACTATACAGCTTTAGGGAAGAAAGACTTTCACTGGTCCATCAAGTTCTTCCCTCTGACCAGCTCAGCGGAGCACCCATGCACCCCTTTTTCTTCCAAGTATTTTACTGAAATTGTTTTATTAAAGGCCCCTGACACCAGTGGAACAACTTTTAAAAATTTAATGTTTAGACAATTCAGTTTATGTGCCATATCTGCTCTAATTCTCACCCTTATTTCTTTATTACTAGGGACATTTGCATGAAAATAGGATCTCAGTCATTCCTGCTCTGGGTGTGTGCTTGCTTACATCACGATTCTGTCTATGACATCACAGTTCTGTCACTGTGGAGATTAACTGTGATGCTGTCATCAAAGGATTGTGATGCCTGGTGTAGCTAGGCAGCCAGGCTAGATAAAGTCTTGGGATGGTGGGAGCCTGCTGATTGGCACAGCAGTAGGGTACCGCTTGTGATGCCTGTGACTGATGGGTTTAGAAATCAAAATCAATCAATCACAGTTTGTTTATTGAACTAAATAAGATGGTGGTAAGTCATACCAACTGTCATGCTCGTTTCCAATGACATCCTTATTACAGTGTTCAAATATGTTCATTAAATAACAGATAACATACACATCACATTTAATCATACTATAATTACACCATATTAATATTTAAGTATAGTAAAAAATTAAGATTGGGCACCAATACAGTACATCATAAATAGTTATTTCTGGCACCCACAGGCCTTCTGCTAACCACTTAAAAACATAGTTAAAGGGACAGGGTCTCCCAGGTATGGTCCCAGGAGCCAGTGGCAATGTGTTCCACAGGCAGGATGCACATACTATAATTACTTCTGCCCTTCACACTAGTGGTGCATGGGACCACTAAACTTAACTCTTCCTGCTGACCTTAGTCCTGACTTGACTGATCTCATGTCCATAAGTCGTGAGGAGAGGAAGTGATCTCTCCGGGAGGGAGGGCTGACTATGTCACTGCATGGATGCCTCCTGTGGTAGCACAGTTAGTAGCATAGCTGGCAGCGGAGGGTGGAGCGAACAGGCTCACACATGTGCACACCACTGCATGCACTCACACCACTGACTTCAGAGGAAGGAGTGGAACAGTCAAAAGACTGGCAGGGCTGTGGGAGGATGTCAGCACCTGGCAGGCCCTGCACCTGCCAACCAGGCTCCAGCTGATTATGGATTTGGTCTCAGTTGGGGTTTGGCCAGCCGGATGGGCCTTATCATGGTGGGGACACACCAAGGGCTACTGGAAGAAGAGTCCTGGGGATGGTGGGATGACACGGCGGGAGGTGCTGACTGAAGGAGCACCTGTCGGAGTTGGGGATAAATAAAAAGTCTAAGGAGCAGTGAGCATGTTTTCACATAGCTCTCCTCAGTAATAAAGAAAAAGGCCAGTGACCGGGTTCAGAGCGAGCCTAGGTCGTTGGGGGCTGGCCGGGTAGGAGGTCTGAGCGTCCCATAGGACACTCTCCTCCAAGGGGGAGGCCTGTTACACTGCTCCGTTCTAGCCACCTGTGGATGTGCAGGCGGTGGGTCAGGACTTACGGTGTGGGGAGGAAAGACACAGTTGGGCGCTTGGCTGAGACATGCACTTGCACATCTCCAGCTAGACCCTGGTCCTTGTGCCAGCGCCTTCAGGGTGGGGTTGGGACCACACAAGGCAACAAAACAGAAAAACCAGCCCCCACTGCTGTGCAGCATGATCCCGTGAAGGGGATGGAACCCTGGATGGTTGGTACTACCACCGAGCCCCACCAGCAGTGGGTGACAAGCTGTGCTATATAAAAAATAAAAGAGGAAAAGAAAAAGAAGGGGAAGAAGTGCAGAAAATATATAAACTGAAGCTAAATCTTATATTTTTCTAAAGACTTCGAATGGTGTCTTTTTTTTTTTTTTAAATGATCTGGACAATTTCGTTTTCAGTAGCGATCTGGAAGGTGAGAAAGGGATATGCAGGTAAAAATAAAAAACAATAATAGCTTTATTAAAAATGAGCAGACAAAATATCTGCCTTTCTACACAAAAATTCTATTTATGGAGTCCGCAGCATAGCAGGCACAAGATAAAGGTTGAAGAGGAATGTAAAATAAATACAAATCTAGGGTTACAGAGTTATTCAGAGTACAACAGCCCATAAGAACAAGACAACCCATGACTACTTGTCAAGTCCAAGGTTGGAGATTGTATGTAAATTTTTTGCTACACCATAAAAACCAACTCCATTAGCAGGACATGGAAAACTGAAATGGCTGCACAGCTGGCTGTTCCACCTCCTTAATGGCGTGTGGGAGGAAGCCCACCTCACCTTTGACTAAGGTCACCACCTTTGGATGAGGTAAAACCGGATGCTAAACCACACTGCAAACACTGCGTCTGGCTCCACCCTTTTTATGACTGACGAGTTTATCGGTCCTCATCCAAAGCCATTTGTAATGTCAGAATAGACATTAATAGTGATTGTAACATGGCATCAAACAGAAACGGCAAATAAAGCAGTTTCATTGGACCAAATACAACACATGACCAAAGTTGGAGCGGTGATCAATTCCCCAGTACGGACTGCTCCAACTATTATTCACAGGGTCCATGTTTGTCCTACATTCTGTCAAGCTCCAGCACCACTAGCTGTCACAGCAACAACCAGAACACACATTGCGATGATTACTGAACATCTCAATGCCGACACAAAGCCGAACAGAACTGTAAGAATGGACATAACGCGCAAGTATTGCCAGTGTTACAAGCATTAATGCCCTCGAGTCGGCTATTAGGAATTAATGCATGGATGGGTGGTTGTAGGCACTCTGCCAAGGTCTCATGCCACAACCCCCAACCATGCATTAATTCCCAGTAAAGCCTCCTTCATCAGACATTAATGCTTACTTGGAAATCATTTTTATTATACTGTTATTTATTTTATTTTAATTCTTAGGCAACTAGGTTAACTCCCATAGGCCACATGGCACATTTTACAGGAGTGACCTAGGAAGGTTAAGTGACTTGCTTCGGGTCACAGTATGCAAGTGGAAGGTGGTAAACTCAGATCTGCTGAATGTGCCAAGCTCATTCACAGCTTATTGCTCAGCCCTCTGTTAAACACACACTCATTTTCCTTTCCATGTCAGTTAGTATCGATATCCTTTGACCAATTTTCGATAACTTAATTATTGATGCTTGTGGTACCCTCAATACTGCATTGTGTTCCTTTACCTCAGCAGCTACTGCTGTTTCTTCCACATTTCTAAGACATTCCACAATTTCAGACACACCATTCATTCTATGCTGTTTATCTGAATGACCTACAAGCGTGTAGCTAATATCATAGAATGTTCAGGTAGCACAAAATAAGAGCAGTAACTGTTGAGGATTCATGAGAGAAGTAATCAATGCAGTGATAAAGGCAATAAAATTAGATGATTAATTTAGCAGAAATTGGTCTAAAACATATCAGAATATAGGACAAACAAAAAGAAACACCTGAAGGCACATGGAAAGATTAGGTTAATTTACTGCTAATGATCTTAATGGCCATACTTTACACCTCCAGACAGACTGGTTTTACAAACAAAGGCAGGTCTGAATAACATCAGAACTGCGTAACCTGGACATGCAATACAGCCAAAACAGTGACTGATTTGATACATCAGTTTTAAGAGTATATGAGCACTGAAAATGGCCCAAAACCGGACTACACTTAATCAAAACCGGATGACTGGATAAGGACCCTAAAATATGGATTATCCAGTCTAAAACCGGATAGGTGGTAACCCTACTACCCTTGACTGAGGCATGCTGCATTATTTCATTCATTCATTATGTTAATTCAGAGAGGAACTGAGTCAGGCTCATTTGTGACACTATCCAGAAATGGAACTTACATACTCACGCAATTCTTGATCTAGGAAAATCTTCACCATTGATTCACACTGATGGGACTGCTGAAGGAGCTAGGACCCTGCAAGAGGCAGAATTTTCAGGAGGGCTGGTGCCAAGGTAAGCTGTGTGCACACCTGGCACTCGAGACAAAGATCTATTCAGGATAGTCCTACCAAAGTGGCATGCTGCATGGCATGGACATCAAGGCATAGTGTTTAACAAGCGTATGCACTGTGCTCCAAGCTGCAGCTCTGCAAATATCGTCGATTAAGTACAGAGGTAATCTCTGCCAGGAACATGGCAAACTGCTCTGGTGCAGTGGACAACATACCTAACCTTCCAAGTTGACATGTCCATGGCATAGCAGTGGCGCAGATAGTTCAAACTCCAGGTAGAAATGCACTTGATTGTAACAGGCTGTTCCTTCCAACTGGGATCAAAAGAGACAAAGAGCTGTTTGGATTGCCTGAAGTCCTTAGTTCTGTCTAGGTAAAACCTGAGGAACCTCTTAACATCCAGAGAATGGAGAGCATTCTCCTCATTCTGAAAGTAAGCAAAGTAGGAAGGCAGCACAAGTGGCTGATTCAGATGGAACTCCGACATCACTTTGGGAAGGAAGTTGGGGCATGTGGAATTACCCTGCCCTTGTGGAAAACAGTATATGGAGGACCTGAGACCAAGGCATGGATTCCAGATACCTTGTGAGCAGAGGTAATGGCCACTAGAAAAAAGCTGCTTTCTGAGGCAAAACTTTAGCTCACATATATAAATGGGCAAGGGCTTGTGGGTGAGCATATCCAGCAAAAGCTGACATCCCAGGAAATCACTGGCTTTCTTATAGGAGGCCTTGTGTAAATGCCCTCAAGGAACCTCTTAAGAGTAGAAACTACGCCAGACAGAGGGTATTGATGGGCTTTTGGTATGCAGAAATAGCATAAAGTGGACCTTGACTGTGGAATACTACAAGCCAGTATCAGACAGATCCAGCAAGTACTCCACAACCTTGTCAGGTGGGCACTGAAAAGGGTCTATATGGATTTTGGAGCACCAGATGGAAATCTGCCACTTGGCTGTGTAAGTCTTCCTAGTCAAAGGTTTATAGGCAGCCAAAAGCATTTCAGAGATACCTTGTACCTGTTTATTTCCATCTCTTAAGATGGTGTTGAAATTTAAGAGGGCATGGGACAGGCATATGGGACTGAGTATTAGGGGAGGATGGGGGCAGGCGTGGAGGGGGTATGTGAAAGGGAGGTTGGGCAGACTAGATGGGCTGGAAGGCTCCTTTTCTGCCATCAAATTTCTATGATGCTATGATTCTTCAGGAGCCAAGCCTGACGATGAAAGGAGCATGAGTTGGGATGGACCTGATGACCCCGAGTCAGTAAGTTACGTCCTGAGTGGGAGGATCCTTGGTTTGTTGATTGATGGGTCCATTCAACATACGAACATATGAATCTACTAGCAGAAACAGACCACCTGGTCTATCAACGTTTGCCCAAGTGTGCAGCCAGCCCCTAGATTGCAGCTCCAACCCCTCCCCATCTGTCATTCCCATGATGGCCTCAGCCCCTCCACCCAGACCCTCCCTTGTGCTCTGTCCCATGCTCTCTTAAAACTTCCTACTGGCTCACATGATACCACCTCTCCATGAAGTAGTGCCTCCTCATCTCCCTCCTAAATCTTCCACCATCCAATCTTAGTCCGTGCCCTCTCGTGTCCCTATCCTTCCTCAGTTTAAACACGCCTTCAGTGCTAGCTTTGTTTACCCCCTCAAATACTTGAACGTTTCAATCATAACCCCCCATCCCTTCTCCTCCAGCTTGTACATATTCAGTTCATTCAGCCTGTCCTCGTAGGCCTTGCCTCCATCCCCTGTAACATTTTGTTGCCATCCGCTGCACACCTTCCATAATTAATATCCATCTTCAGATATGGCCACCAGTACTGCACACAGTACTCAAGTCTTGACCTGACAAAAGATCTGTAGAGGGGCAGGATCAACTCCCTATGCCTGGATGACAAACCCTTGCGTATACAGTCCAGCATCCTGTTCGCCTTTAGCTGCTGCTTTGCTGCATTAGGCAGAGTTGTTCATGCTCCTGGTCACCAACATTCCTAGGTCCTTCTCTTCCTCAGTGATCCCCAGTCTCACCCTTCCCAACCACTAGTCCTCTTGGGTTCTTTGCCCTGAAGTGCAAAACCTTGCACTTTTTGCATTAATTCCATCTGCCACTTCTCCGATCATACCTCCAGTTTGGTTAGGTCCCTTGTTGTTTCCATCCATTCTCTTTGTCCATCACTGCCCCCATTTTGGTATCATCTGTGAACAAACTAGCCCTGCTCCCAACTCCATGTGCAATATCTGGGATAAAGAGCCCAAACAGCACCAGGCCCAGTACTGAGCCCTGCGGCACATCGCTATCACTGGTCTAGGTGTCGAGAGCTCCCCCACCCACTACCACCCGCTGCAGTCTCCCTGCAGCCAGTTCCTTATCCAGTTTGTCAGCTTCATCCCCACCCCTGCAGCAGTTAGCTTCTCCCCAGCCTCTCATGAGGCACTGAATCGAAGGCCTTGCTGAAGTCCAAGTACAGGACATCTACAGCATGACCCATATCCAGCTCTCTTGTTACCCAGTCGTAATATTCTATTAGACTGGTCTTACAAGACTTCTCCCGAGATGAACCCATGCTGTGGCCCATCCTGGAGGTCATTACACCCTTGAGAGCGACATCAGCCTCTCCTTCAATATCGTTTCCATAAGTTAATCCACTATGGAAGTGAGACTGACAGGCCGATAATTTTCTGGCTGATCCTAGGGCCACTCTTGTGTATGGGCCACCCTCCAGTCCAACAGAGGAACCATATTTGCTGAGGCCAGCAGGTGGCTACCAGTATCATCTTGCCCTGTGCACCTCAATTTGAGAAAACCCTCTGAACTAGAGAGATGGAAGGAATGCATACAGAATGAGACTTTGCCATTGCAGTCTGAATGCATCCGGACAGAAAACACCAGGACCTGGATTTCTGAAGCAGAACTGAGGCAGTCTGGCATGGAGTGGTAATGCAAAAGATCCACATTGAGGTTCCCCACTACAGTGATGATATGGCACCTGAGGTACTGATCATTCATGAGGATTGTCCTCTGTTTGACTGAGCTTGTCTCCCAGAGTGTTCTGAACTCCTGGCAGATAAGCGGCTTGAAGTCACGTATCTGATAGAGCCTTTCAAATATCTCAAGGGTGTAAACAAGGTACAAGAGGTAGCATCATTAATGAAAATGTGTGTGTGGGGGGTAGACTTAGGGTAATGTGAGAAATATTTTTTCATGGAAAGGATGGTGGATCCATGGAACAGCCTCCCAGCAGAGGTTGTAGGGCAAAACAGTAGGGAATTCAAAATGCAAGTGACAGACAAAGGAACTCTAGCAATGGAAAGAGAGGGTAAGCTGCAGATCATTTAGGATCTCGTGTATATAAAACAGGTAGGGAAAATGTGCAGACTAGGTGGGTCAAGTGGTCCATATTTGCCATCAAATTCTATGTTTCTATATTAAGCAGAACCCTTGCTCCAGACATAATTCCAGACTCTGCTTCCCTGCAGGGAGGGTAAATATGTGCTTCTCCTTGCTTGTTGATGTAATACACTGCAGACTTCTTGTCTGTCTGGAGGAGGACCGTTTGTGGCAGACAAGATCCACTAGGGCTCACAGGCCATACAGACCAGCTCGTATCGCCAATGCACTGATGTGGAGAAGAGGACCAGCAGGGAGGCATCTATGGTGAGAGTCACCTGAGGTTCAGTTAGCAGAAGGAAAGCCATGGAGGAGACTGTCCTCCACTGGCGACTATGTGGTGACCAAACTATGGAGCATGTCACTCATATGATGAGAGGTGTG
Organism: Neoceratodus forsteri; assembly: GCA_016271365.2. Lineage (NCBI taxonomy): Eukaryota > Metazoa > Chordata > Ceratodontiformes > Ceratodontidae > Neoceratodus > Neoceratodus forsteri. The sequence goes on along the minus strand of JADMNL010000030.1, from coordinate 159,476,043 downwards.
GGGATGCAACGCTTTGTGATCACTGTGCACTGAGCATCCACTGAGTTCTCATGTGTAGATATGTCAGGGGCACTGATAATACTGAGGAGGTTATCAGACTCAGTATGCATTGTATGGAGAGGGCTTGAACAGATTTATGCTCAATTATGTAGCATGCCATCTGCAGAATCGTTTGCACTCTGCTTTTGGAAGGAAGGTGTTGGTCGTGATCCAGTGGAGCCCCTATGAACAGTATCTGTTGTGAGGGCTGGAGCTGAGACTTCTCTAGATTCAGCAGAACCCCATGGAGGTAAGGAACTGAGAGGCTGTGACTACTGCCTGTTCCGTTTCCTGCCTGGATGGACTAGTTATGAGCCAATCGCCTAGGTACAGGTACACTTGGAGTCCTTGTTTTCTGAGGTGTGCTGAGAGAACTGCAAAACACTTTATAAAGACTTGAGGCACCAAGGAAAGCCCAAAAAGCATGACTACGAATTGGTAATGCTGCCCCAGCAAAAAAAAAACAAAAACACAGGTATCTGTGGTGGCTGTATACACCAGTATGGGCTGGTATGCATCCTGTATATCCAGGAAGCTAACCAATCCTGAGGTTTCAGGAAGGGACACAAGAGAACCTAGAGACAGCATCATAAATTTCTCTGATCCAAGAACTTGTTCAGGTTTCTGAGGTCGAGAATGAAGTATGCCCCTTATTTCTTTGGAACTAGGAAATAGTGGGAGAAGCCTGCTTTTCATTCAGACTCTGGCACTGCCTCCACTGTCTTGCTGCTCAGTAGGACTGCAATCTCCTTCACAAGAAGCTCTGATATATATATATAGGAGGGTTGTTTTCTTCTGGGTCTATCCAAGTCCAGAGGGATTTCTGTGAAGTCCAGGGAGTATCCCTCTTGGATGATCCTGATGACCTATTTGTCCACCATGATGAGACTCCCACCGATGGTAGAACTGGCTCAGGTAACCTTCTCCTGGGTGCGGAGAGGTCTGCCTCAGGCATCTGAGGTAGGACAGGGCCTGAGCTTCAGAGGGTGGTAACAAGTATGTTTGCCATCTATGCCTTTGGCAGCACTTTCTTTGAGGCTGGAAACAGATTCATCTTGGGATCCTCCATCTCCCACAAAAGACTGTTCTGAAAGAAACCACGTCCTTTCCCCTCTGAGAGTTAGCAGGAACTGGTCTGGAAGTCTTAATGGTCATTCTAGTTTCTGGGATGCCTTAAAGACTTCTCTAGTTGCTGTCCAAACAGGTAAGTACCATAGAAGGGAATGTTCATTACCTATTGGACATCCTGAGAAAAACCAGAAGTATGTAACCAGGAATGCCTTCTGATACAGATGCCTGTCGCAGCAAATTTGGAGACAGTATTAAAGGCATTCCATGGCTGCTTTGAGCTGATGATTCTTTATACTCATTACTATGACTAGCAATCTCCAGAATTTACCATTTAGTTTCAGAGTCTGGCAGGGACCTTGCCAGAGACTTACTTAATGTGCTCCAAAGTGTATACTCATACTTGGAAAAATGCCCTTGGTAGCTAGCAATCCGCATATTGAGAGTAGCTGCTGCTAAAAGCCTAGTTGCCCATAGTGCAATTTGTGTGATTCCTTGTTAACAGGGTGTGCAGAGATCTCGTTAGGAAGAATGGCTTTGTCATTCTCAGTGAGAAAGATATCACGTGATATCGGTGGCTCTGTAGCAGCTTAGATTCAGTGCTCCTGCCTCTCCACCTACCTCACTCTGAATTTTATCATCTGAGAAATCTCTCTTTGACTAATATCACTCCCAGAAGTGTTCCCTGCCTGCAGCCATCTGGAATTGAGTTTACATCATCACTGGCAAGTTTTCACTGCAATGGAAGCAGAAATGTGGCAGGCCCACCGCACCATCCCCTCCTACCTTGCCTGCAAAGGCTCCCAAGAAGTCTAAGGCAAGGATCACAAGGACCGTGACAATCTGCTCAGCCTACCTCCTCAATCCCCTGACTGAGAATTGTTTCTTCAGAGTTGCTCCCTTTCATGAGCCCCTAGCAGATATCTCCTTGGAACTTAAATCTCTCTGGGCTGATATGGGGGACCTGGGCTGCAGGATCGGAGATGTGGAGGCCCGTACAGCTTCTCTGGAGAACTGGAGAGACAGGACTGATCCCGAGTTAATTAAACTGCGGCAACAAATTGTCAAACTGCAGCTGAAAACCAAAGATTTAGAGGGTCTGAGCTGCATGAACAATATTCTGATCTTTGGCTTACCAGAATCAGAGGAGGCCCTGCCATGATTACCTTTGTGCAGAAGCTGCTTGCCAAGGTAGTCGGTCCTTCCCCATTTAACTCTACTTATCAGATTGAGAGGGCCCAACGTTTACTTCACCCAAGACCTCCAGACAGCGCCTGCCTAGACCCATCATTTTAAAATTCCTTAGCTACCTGGAGAAGCAGCATGTTCTCACTAAAGCAAGAGAACTTCAGTCTGTTTCCTGGGATGGAAACCCCTGTGTTTTACCCAAGACCTCTCAACAGAAAAGGCGCCTTCATCCCACTGTTAGCAAGCTGACTGCTTGGTATCAGATTTAGGATGGATTTAGGAAAGGGGAGGTTCAGGGCAATGTGAGGAAGTACTTTTCACAGAGAGGGTGGAGGATGTGATGGAACAGCCTTCCTGAGGAGGCTGTGGGGTCAAAAACTGTGGGAGAATTCAAGAATGCATGGGACAGACATAAGGCAATTTTGTGGAAGGTAGGAAGAAATAGACTGTTGGTTAACTAGGATCTGCAGCTTATCCTGTAGGTAGTGACATGGGCAGACTAGGTGGGCCAAGCGGTCCTTATCTGCCGTCAAAGTCTATGTTTCTATGGCCTATCCTGCCGCCTCAAGTTCTGCTTTACGGATCCTGGCTATCTTTTTGATACCCGGAGCTAGCCAACAAAGAACTCATGCAGCATCTTCCAGACCTGTTCAAAGGACCTTGACTGTTATTTTACATATATAATGTTCTTTGAGTCGGAGTTCAACTGCTTTACCTGAGTTTTGCAGGGTTGCCTCCTGGTTCTCTTTGATCACTTTTTTTTTTGGGGGGACTCTTTGCCTGGTTGGATGTCCTTACAGGGTTAGACTCTAGAATTTAGTGAGATCCTTGGGTTATGTATTTCCTGGGTGCCAGAGTCTCTTCTCTCAGATCTGAAGCTCCTCGGAGCCTTTCTCTGCTGGGGCTCTGCTTTGTTCTAGGCCAGGAACTACAGGGTCTGAGGGCTGGTTTTGAGAGGGGATTTTAGGAACACCCCGTCCTCTATTTTTCCCTTTGGTTGGGCATGCACCATTCTGGAGCAGGGATTTACGGGGTGTTGTACGATGAAGTTACTCACTGGTGCCTAGCTCTGTTCGCCTTGCTTCCCAATCCTTTCTCCCTTATTTTATTTTTATTTAAACCATCATAGTGGAGAGAAGCGTGGAGGCGTATCTTCTAACAGGATCCGAGCACTTCTACCCCCTCCAGGTTACCAGGTCTCTTTAAGCCCTTCCAAATGCCTTCCACCTCGAGGGGCTGATACCAGGCTTCTCCGACTGGTGCTGCAACTAATGCTTGGCTGGTTATTGGGGGTAACTCATTCCATCATGTAAGGGACACTCATTTCCTGTTCCCATTGTCTTATCGTTATGCAAGTGCTTTTGTTAATTATAGTTCTCAGTAGACTAGTGTTTATATTCGATTCCAGTACGGGTGGGTGGGTGGAAGGACTGCTGTTGCTGGGTGGTCTTACAGGTTGGGTCTCATCACGTACTGGTTGATGTTTGGGGGTTTAGCCTACTTTACCTTACCCTAGACAGTACAGTTTGGGGTTTCAGACAACTAGGGGTGCAGAGCTGGAATCAGAGATTTTGATACTTTGATCTCTCCCTTTTCTCCTTGCATCCCCCACCTTGATTTTACTGAGTGCATATTTTCCAGTTTCTCCTTCAGGTTTTCTTGTGTTTGGGTGGGTTGAAAGTGGGCTCAAATGGGTTTGATTCCCTTTTCTGTTTAGGTTCGGGCATTGACAGCTAGGAGGACCATTGTACATAGTTGTTGGTTTTTGGGCATTTGAGGAGGGAGGTTTCTTGTTACTTTGCTCGTTGGTGTTTCAACTGGAATGTTTTTTGAGTGGGGTGGAATTTAGGTCAGGGAATTTTTGGGTGGAGAGTCATTTCCACTCAATTTGAGCTACTCATTCACGGGTTTTACTTCTTGTGCTCTTTTCAGAAAGGGTATGTTAACATTGCTTATGGCTCAACTTGTGTTGTTTCATTAAGCTACCTGGTGTCTTCAGTTCCGGTTTGGGAAGGGAGGTTGGTGGGTGGATGGAGTGTGCCCTTATTATAAAGTGTTAAGACCAGAGGTAATTATATGTTATATCGATGGCTACTAATGCAATCAAGTTTCTACTATGGAATGTTAGGGGAGCAAGGGAGTAAGTAAAGAGGTACCAAATAATTAAACATATTGCACTGCTTCAGGGCAAGATCGTCTTCCTACAAGAAACTCACATGCTCATCCAGGAAGCAAACTGGTGGTGCAGGCAATTGATTCATCAAGTTTTTGCCTCTGGGGACTACCTAAAGTAGAGGGGTAGCTATTTTAATTACAAAATCTATTTCCTTCCAGGCCAATCAGGTTGTCTCGGACCCCAGGGCTTCATTTTGTCAAAGGCTTCCTGGACTGAAGTGAGGTCATCCTCGGCAGTGTCTATGGACCAGTGGGGGCGATCTCTGTTTTCTTATGGACCTAGCCACAAACTACTCTCCTCCTTCCTACTCCTTTAATTCTTGGGATGGGAATGGGAATATTTCTCCTACACAAGATCTTGACCGTTCTAATACATCTCTCCCAGCCTCCAACCTCCCAGTGAGCTCTTGGTGATCTAATGTCTCACTTGGGCTCTGTGATCCCGACGGGTTTTAACCCTTCTGCTCGTTGTTACTCTTTTCATTCTACTGTCCATCACACTTCATCTCGGAGTGACTACATTCTAGCTAGTCTATCCATTTTGCAGTTAGTGTGTAATACTGGCCTTGAACCTCTGTTACTCTCTGATCACGCTGCAACTTGTCTCATGCTTAATCCTGTGTCTGATTTATGAAGAGTTACTACCTGGAAATTAAATATGCAGTTACTCAAGGATGAGTTTGTGGTCTCTAGAATAAAAGTCCTCATTCAGACTTTTACTGAAACCACTCTAAAACTCAATCCCTCATGAAGACCAGAATGGTGTGCTCTCAAATGTGTCCTGAGAGGAATTTATCAGACTTGCTTCTAAAAGGAAGAAATCCTGTGAAAGAGACTATCTCCTTTTGACTCGTATCTGGGAACTAGAGAATTCCATCTCCCTTCCTCTGAATAATCTTTTGGCCCTTAGGGACAAATATGCTGATATTTTAAGAGATAAGGTGGAATATATCATATTGAAGACCGGTGTACCATCACAGCAGTGAATCCCAGATGGTGAAGACCACCACAGCAGCAGGAATCAGGTGGATTTTGCATGATTCCTGCCACTGTGGTGGTCTGTGTGCGATCGGGACTGCCTTGCTGGGTGTTTGCTTCCCGATCCAACTCAGACTCAGTTAGAATCCTAGAGACGGGGGTGGAGCACAATCCCCGATTATGGCGCCCGACATCCCGTGGCTACAATGCCGACAGTCAGCACTGTAGCTGTCACTGTAGGATGTCGGCGCTAGCGCTGTCAAGCACTATAGGTAAACCCTGAAGACCCAGTCTAAGCACACTGAACAAGGAGAGAAAAAGCAGGTTGGTTGTGTGCCTTTGTTTACAGAAGCTGGAAAGTTCTAGAATAATTTCTGCTATCTCCTCCCCAGATGGCTCTTTACAGACCCACCTTAAAGAGACAGTGCAGGTATTTAGAATTTCTACAGCACACTATATGGACCCCAGCCATCTCCTCCTAGTGAAGATGAGATAGTGGCCTACTTCAATACAATACCTCTTCCCAGTCTCAGATTCCCAACGAGGCCCTTTTATCTGCCCCTATCTACTCCATGAGATTACCAGGGCAATTGACAGTCCGGCATTAGACAAATCTCCTGGGCCTGATGGTTATCCCTCTAACTTTTACAAGGTTTTTCCAAAGAATTATACCCCTTCTACTACGTCTCTTCCATTACATATACTTGGCTGATACATTGGACCATTCTATTCTGGAGGCCACAATTACTCTTCTCTTGAAACTGGGTAAATCCCCTCTCAACCAGCTAGCTACCCCATTTCCTTCTCAAGTATGACATTAAAATACTCACCAAAATTCTTGCCACTCAGATAGGCTCTGTTTGATCAAGTCTCCTTAGTTCAGAACAAGTAGGCTTTGTCCCAGGCCGTTCATCTAGCATCACTTGCGTAGATTAGCCCACATTTTGCTACTGCTAGAGACCTCCCTACCCCCATGGCTCTAATTTCTCTTGACACAGAAAAGACCTCTGACAGAGTGGACTGGTCCATTTACCGCCACTCTTGAGGTATGGGGTTCCTCTGTTTTTCTAAAGTGGATCTGAGCTATTTACTCTTCCTACTGCTAGGATTTATTGTAATATTTTCTCTTCCCATTTCCCTGGCACCCAACAAGGTTGTCCTTTATCCCCATTTCTTTAATTTATATCTTGAGCCACTGATTAGACAAATTAAATCTTCTCCTTCCATTTTGGTATCCCGTCGGAGGACTGTTCAGACCCTTTCGGTTTATGCGATGACATTCTTCTTCACCTAGCACAACATAATGTCTCCTTTACAGAGACCGTCAAAATCACGAATGCGTATAGTGTGGCTCTCTAATTATAAGTTTAATTTTAGTAAAACCGAGATTTTCCTCTTAATGGGCATACCCTTAGAGCTGATTATGAACATTTTGGCATGAAATGGAGAGATATATTAAGTACTTAGGGATCTTTCTCTCCAAGGATCATTCCCTTGTTAAAAACTCAATCTGGAGGACCTGATTAATACTCTCTAGCAAGACCTTTTACATGAGGCCTCCCGATTTCTCTGTAGGGCAGAATAAACATAGTAAAAATGAATGTTCTTCCCAGAATTTTCTACCCATTAAATATGCTGAATATTTTGCTCCCAGTTTCTTTCTTTAATCGGATCCATGCCTTCATTACCAACTTCATCTGGTTAGATAAATCCCCATGGCGATCTCATACCAAGTTGGGTCTTCCTAAAGAAATGGGGTAGGGCTCCGCCTTCCTAACTTTTATTCTATTAGTCAAATATGGGACTTCAGAGGAGCTGACTTTGATAAGATGGCCAACAGAGTTAAGCTAGCCCTGGCAAAAAGAAACACAGGTGAGGAGGTACAGGCAAAGTGGGCAAGCATTAAGGATGCAATACTTGAAGCAACATCCCATTGTGTCAGACAGAAAAGGAAGTGCAAAGAAGAAGGAAACCACTTGGTTCTCAAATACAGTAGCAGAAAAGGTCAGAGCCAAAAGGCTGGCCTTCAGGAAATATAAGGGAACACAGCGGGATGAAGATAGGGAGGCATACCAAACTGCCCTAAGGAAGCAGGTAAGGCAGTAAGGCAGGCAAAGTCCCAAACTGAGGAAACACTAGACGAACAGTAAAAGAAGGTGACAAGACTTTCTATAGATACATTAGTGAAAGGAGAAAGTCCAGAGAGGTATTGCTAAGCTTAATGGAGAAAAGGGAGCAAGTGAGGAGGAGGACCCTGTAAAGGCATCTATCCTAAATAGATACTTTTGCTCAGTATTTACTGAAGAGAAGGTAGGGCAGGGCCCACAGCTCAGCATCATGGACACAGGGGAGGAGGTGGCACTACTCCCTTCACAAAGAAAGGGTCCTACAAGAGCTTGCTAAGCTCAGGGTGGATAAGGCAATGGGACCTGATGGCATACATCCCAGGGTACTTAAGGAGCTAAAGGAGGAACTAGCAGAGCCATTAGCAGAATTGTTTAGTGAGTCTCTGAGCACAGGAGAGGTCCCAGAAGACTGGAGAAGGGCTCATGTGATCCCGCTCCACAAGAGTGGTAGCAGGAGGAGCGGGGAACTACAGACCGGTCAATCTTACCTCAGTAGTGGGCAAGATTATGGAAGCACTCCTTAAGGAAAGGATAGTACAACACCTGGAATCCATAGGGGCACAGGATCCAAGACAGCATGGGTTTACAAAAGGAAGGTCCTGTCAAACTAATCTCATAGATTTCTTTGACTGGGTAACCAGAGTGGTGGACCAAGGGAGCAGTTGATGTCGCCTACCTTGACTTCAGCAAAGCTTTTGACACTGTTCCACATAGAAGATTGATAAATAAGCTAAGTAGGCTCGAATTGGGTCAGAAGTTGGTCAACTGGGTGGCAAATTGGTTGACTGGCAGAAAGCGGAAGTGGTGGTAAATGGTATACAGTCAGAAGAGATGCAAGTCACAAGTGGGGTACCTCAGGGATCAGTCCTGGGGCCAGTCCTATTCAACATCTTCATTAGTGACCTGAGATGGACTAGAGGGTAAGGCTTGTCTGTTTGCAGATGACACCAAGATCTGCAACAGAGTAGATGATCCAGATGGGGTGGGCAGAATGAGAAGAGATCTGAATAAACTAGCAGAATGGTCAGAAGAGTGGCAACTGGGATTTAATGCAAAGAAGTGCAAAATCATGCACATAGGGAAGAGAAACCCTGAAGCCACTTATAGGCTGGGAGGAGTTGCTAGCAGTCACAAAGGAAGAAAGAGACTTGGGCATCATCATCACTGATGACCTGAAATCATCAAGCAGACCTCTAAAGCAGTAGGTAAGGCTAGGGGGGTGTTGGGGTATCACAAGTCGTAAGAGGGAGGTAATAATCCCTCTGTACAAGACATTAGTTAGAGCCCCATCTGGAGTACTGCGTGACAGTATTGGAGGCCACACCTTCAAAAGGACATTAACCAAATTGAGGCAGTCCAGAGAAGGGCAACCAAAATGGTGCAGGGACTGCATCAGAAGACATATGAGGACAGATTAACGAGCTCAATATGTATACCTTGAGCAAAGCAGGAGAGAGGTGATATGATCGAGGCATTCAAACACCTTAAGAGGCATAAACAAGGTGAAAGAGTCTAACATGTTTAAATATAAGAAAAATAGCAGGACAAGAGGACACAGCATGAGATTAGAGGAGCCGATTAAGGGGAATGTGAGGAAATTCTTTTCACAGAAAGGTGGTAGATGCATGGAATGGCTTACCACAAGAAGTGGTGGCTATGAATACAGTGCAGGGCTTCAAACAGGCATGGGATAGGCATAAGGGAGCAATACAAATGACTATGAATAGATAGGTCACTGACAGAGCAAAGGCCAATGGCACATTTATAAGGTAGAAAAGAAATGGGCAGACTGGATGGGCCTTACGGTCCTTATCTGCAAATCAACTTCTATGTTTCTATTATTGGGGCTAGTCACCTTTCCAAGTGCAGTAAATGGCTGGCTAGTTCTCCCGATGGAGCTTGGACAGTAGCAACATACCTTCCTGGCTTGAAATAGAGTCTCTTCTCATCTCAACATTTGGTCTCTCAAGTTCAGCTCTTCTATTCTCCCCTAGAGATCCCTACGGATCCCTTAGTGAGTCGTGGGGGTCTCCATCAAGAATTTCTCACAATTCTGTAATTTTTAAACTTTCCCCAAGCTGGGCATCTTGCAACCATTCCTTTCAAATAACAATATTAATATTGGCAGACGTACAATCTCTCCCCTCTGACTCCCATAGCTAGTGAATGCTAAAGTTTTAGACATTTACTCTCAGGGCTCCGTCTTTCAACCTCTGAGATTTTGTCATTTCAGTTAGGTCCCTTGCATGCCTTCAAAATTTTTAAACTTAGACACCTATTACTTCAATATGGTTCCTCCCTTTTACACTCAGATTTCTCCAACTTACTCACTTTACTGCAGAACCTTGCATTTAAACCCCATAGTACTGCCGTGTGTTATTCTCTTCTTCTTGATAAGCTGTCCCCTGCTTCATGTGGGGCTTCAAAATAAGGAAACTTTGCTTCCAAATTCTGACTTCAACTGGGACCATGTTTGGAGGGACCTATACAGGTACATTACTTAAGATAGTCTCTGTCTCACTCAGTTTCACATTTTAAATAACATGTATTACCCTCCAGTTAAATTATTCAAGATTGGATGCCTTAATTCTCCTATATGTACCAGATGTGGTAAAGCTGAGAAGCACGCTTATGCATTTTTGGTTTTGTGAAAAGGTGTCCTCTCTCTGGTCCTTGATTGAATCCTGGATTGACCCTATGTTAGGTCTGGAAGGTCTTTTACCCAGAGGTTTGTATTATTGGTGCTTATGAGCAGATCAGCATTAAAGAACTAAGATATCATATGGCCCTAATATCACTGGCAGTGAAGAAATTGGTTCTTAAGCACTGGCTGGATCAGTCTGTTCTCTCCTATAATGAGTGGGTTACATGAGTTATCTTTTTGTCTTAGGACAGAGCGCCGATTGCCAGCTCTGCCATAAATTGCCTCTATTTAATAAAAAGTGGGACAAGATCTCACGCATTATATTTGCACTAACCCTCAGTTTATCTCTCTCTTGCACTCCCCATTTGACATTGTTACCGTGACTGCTTATTTCCTTTTCCCTTTGCTTTATACTACTTCAGGACAAAGTTAAGCTTTTAGTGTCAGGCACACTCCTAGGGATGGGGAGAGTTATGGGTGGGTTAGGGAGGGGTAGTTTAGAGTGGGTTGGGAAGGGGTTGTTTTCTTTACTTGTCCTGTTCATGTTTCACTTTTGCTCTTATTCTTGAATTTGGGAAAACTTAATAAAGTTCTTTAAATGACAAAAAAAAAAAATCTCAGTGAGAACAGCAGCAGCATCAGCTACTGGTTGAAAAAACACATTGGCCTATCCTTAGGAGCAGTGTAGTTATTTAATTTTTGTTGCCGGGTAAGTACTAGACAGATTCTGCCTATTTTCAGGCACGACCCAGGGACAGAGATGAATGCCAACCAACTCTGAACCAGATTAAGCGTCTGTGGTATTTTTTTTAGTGAATATAGGAGTACCTCTTCTGTCCCATTATAAATGTAGGAGTGCCTCTCCTCCTGTCTCATTACAAATATAGGCGCCTTTTCTCCTGTCCCATTATAAATATAGGCGCCTCTCCTCCTGTCCCATTATAAATATAGGCGCCTCTCCTCCTGTCCCATTATAAATATAAGTGCCTCTCCTCCTGTCCCATTATAAATACAGGAGCGCCTCTCCTCCTGTCCCATTATAAATATAGGCGCCTCTTCTCCTGTCCCATTATAAATATAGGAGTATCTCTTTCTCCTGTCCCATTATAAATATAGGAGCCTCTCCTCCTGTCCCATTATAAATATAGGAGCTCTCCTCCTGTCCCATTATAAATACAGGAGCGCCTCTTCTCTGTCCCATTATAAATACAGGAGTGCCTCTTCTCCTGTCCCATTATAAATATAGGGCGCCTCCTCCTGTCCCATTATAAATATAGGGCTGTCCTCCTGTCCCATTATAAATACAGAAGCACCTCCTCCTGTCCCATTATAAATATAAGAGTACCTCTTTCTCCTGTCCCATTATAAATACAGGAGTACATCTTTCTCCTGTCCCATTATAAATATAGGGCCTCTCCTCCTTTTCCATTATAAATACAGGAGTACCTCTTTCTCCTGTCCCATTATAAATATAGGGCGCCTTTTCTCCTGTCCTATTATAAATACAGAGTGCTGCTTTTATCTGTCCTATTATAAATACAGGAGCACCTCTCCTCCTGTCCCATTATAAATATAGGGAGCGCCTCTCCTCCTGTCCCATTATAAATATAGAGCACCTCTTCCTCTGTCCCATTATAAATACAGGGAACCTCTTTCTCCTGACCCATAATATTTTCTGTCTACCTGCTTGCAGATATAGGGAATAGAGGCAGGTCTATTCTAGACCACATCTGACAAGGTCTCAGATGCTGGTGGAATAGGAGGAATCAAACTGACCGGCATGATAGCAACATAGTTTGTCCAGTGCAGACGGAGATGTTTACTTGGGTCAATGACTGAAAGCTCAAAATCAAGTACATCATGAATATTCCTGAGCAAAGACTGGAAAGTAAGATTCTCTCTAAGGAACAGATGTAGGGCCTGGGTCCAAAGGCTCCAGACTATAAAACACTCATCGTTGCCACATTCAGAAATAATGAAGCTGGGATCAGACTTGTCCCCTCCAGTTCCTCCTGGGGAGGCACTGTAGAGGAGCAAGTCATATACCCTCAATCCAGAATGTGGTCTCTGCAATGCTGGTGACACCAGTCTCAGTTTATAAGGGGCTGGCGACAGCGCCATCACGGAACCAAACTGAATTCTACGCCAAGGAGGTCCTCAGTGCTGATAGGCCCAAAAGGCCTAAGCCCAGAACCAACATTGACGCGGACCCCTGCCACGACCCAGTCGGCATGGTACCTTGGCTGGTCCCATCACAGTAATACTGAATGGGTGTTTGGCCAGTGGGATGGGAGTAGGCAGTGCGATCACAGGCAAGGACTCAAGGGTTGTTGCTGGAGGCAAATGCTGTGCCTGGATTGAGGGCCCTGCTCCACTGACAGAGGCAAACAAGCCAGACACTGCACCCACTGCTCCATAAGAGCTGCCCAGTGATGAACTGTCTACGCAAGTCACCACTAAGAGACAGAGAGGGACTCCAGGCCTGAGACCTCAACCTTCTAGAACCACAGGCCTTCAGTAATGCCAATGGCACCAGTGAGAGTCTGACTCTGAAAGATGGAAGACCCTGCAGCAGACCTCACACAGGGTGACTACCAATAGTACTGCTTCTCCCTTTTCCAATGGGAAGAGGAAGAACTTGAGGCCGAGCAGCACAGAGAACCTGACCAGGATCAGAAATGGACCTGCTTCCTTTTGTGCTTCTAGAGGACCCCTCCCCCAGAGCACAGGACCCCCATTGTCAGAACCCTTCCTCAACAGGGAAAGTGGACTGGACATGGTTCCACTGCCAGAGCAGCTTAGAAGGCTCCCTACCATCATTGTCTATGACTGTCGAGTGTCAACTCGGTAGGGCTGTGAAAGACTGACAGAAAAATACCAGGAAAAAATGCTGAACTGACAGAAAAATAAGCTGTAGCTTTAAACACTAAAACTGAGAAGACCTGAATGTTGTTGTCATATAGAGACCTGAATGTTGCTGTCATACAGACATGAAGCTCAGATTCCCAGTGGGTAAGTGACATCATCATTGATGCGACGACAGTTGGGAGAAAAGGAATTGAGGTGGTTGAGGGCTGATGCTGACATTAGCCATGCAGTGTGAGCTAGTCTTCCAGTGCCACGCATGCAAGACAGCTTACCTCAGTGTCAGCCGTCACAAAGTTCTGGCTCCCACAGGGTCCTAGCACCTCCGGCTCAGACCCTTCAGCATGAGTCAATGGTGAAGACTGATTAAGATCAAGTGGACATACAAAGTTTGTACTGCAAATTACGTTGGCATTTTGATTTCCAATGATTCACGACAGGATGTGATGTCCCAAACTGAAACTAATCTAAAAGAGCAGATTACCTGCTGTTTCCACTCCGGCTGATCCTCTTACAGTAGGTGCGCACTATGTTCTGCATACACATCCTTCTGAGGAACTCCGAGGGCTGCAACAGAGAGAACACATGAAATACACCCTGAAACAGCATGGATATCGACAACCACTGGTCACAGCAGTGCCAACTTTGATCAGAATCATGTGATGACTATGAGCTTGGTGCCACTCTGGCTCATAATCTTCCCTCCTGTTCCTTCTCCCCAAAGAAATAAGTGCTCCAGCCCCAAACAAACCAGAATCAGAAGTTCATCTGGTTGCTGCATTTCTGACCTGACTGTGCTGAGAGTTTAACAGAGAAACCTTTTGTAAGAGGCCCGGCCCACATAGCACACGTGTGTGCCGAGTCAGCACATAATCTTTTTCTCATCTTTCCTTGGCATTTCTGGGAGCATCTAGGACCTCCATCAGCGCCTCACTAGTTCACATTGATCCAGAATAACACCACCTGACCTAATGGGGCCCCCCACTCCTAACCCCTATCCCTTACACCCTAAGGCATGTCCCAGTTTGCATGCTCTACTATAGACAGGAACACGATCTGGTGAGGGAGTGAGATGAGCTGCCCCAATCCACATGGTGTCACCTAGGTGTGACCCTTATCTCTGTTCATTACCAGCCACTCAGCCCCAAACCTACCACTTGGGGATACTGCTATGGGGCACCGTAACCTCATACTCAATGCTAATGCATCCCTGTCCTTCCAGTATCGCATGCACGCCACCTGTGGTCATTCAAGGAATGACAGAAACCACTAGGACAACAGACAGAAGGGATCAAGAAATCTTTATGTGCAGTGTGTCCCAGAGATTTTAAGGTGTGTTGCAGTAGTTGTGTATGTACAAGGTTAAGTGTCTTTGGGACTGACAGAAGCTCAAAACAGCTCCCGAGAGCTCTATTTAGTAACATCACTCTTGCTCCTTAGGCCAATGTCATGTGGACCCATTTACAGAGCTGGTGCATTTGTGCTCCGTTCAGAGGGAGACATACACCGTGTCACTAAGCAACACCTTCCATGGCCAGTTCACGAGTGGGACTTTAAGCTGAAGGAGGCTACTAGTTCAAACACCTTGTAACCATGGATACGTGGCAAGAAGAGTGTGATAGGGGACAGAGGTTACTGCAACTACCAAGCTGTGGTTGAAAGCTTGCCATTATACACTTCTTACCTCTTCAAGCGCTTGGGGTGGGTAGGCCAAGATTTGTCCAGAACATTCTTTGGTAAGCTGCTTTCAGTTTCATTAAGAAGGAGTAACGAACATAATCCACAAAGTACTCATTCTCAGGCAGCGGGCCTGCCGGTAAATGAAACCTTTGATAAACCTACAGTAAAAACAAGGAGAGGGAAACATCAGAACAATAGCGAAACATGTCTTCTTAATGAACCTTAAACGTAAAAATGAGAGGTTGCTAGGGGACAGTTGAGGTCTGTGGATAAGCCTAAGGCCCTGCTGAATAATTTACCATCATTCATCATATCCAGAAGCAAATGATTTGATACCTTTTAATGGACCAACATAGATGTAACAAGATGTTGTTACATCTATGTTGGTCCATTCAAAGGTATCAAATCATTTGCTTCTGGATCTGTTCTGCAAGGACCAATACGGCAAATACTAAATCTAGATTCCATCATTCATCATGGAATTCTTTCAACTAACTACAAGCTCCTATGGCTGGATGAATAATTCTGTGATCTATGCAGAAATCCCAAGATTCTGTACCTCTCATGCAAAATCTGCATTTCAGTTGTCTCACCCTAACACTCTGTAAGAAGTTGCAAGTGCCCTTAGACTAGGAACCCAGTTAGTTTCAATGTCTGTAAATCAATGATTGAAAGCCATTGTACAGATAGTTGTAGCTGCTATTAGGATTTATTCAAAATCCTGGAGTGTCAGAACCCTCCCCGGCACTTTTACTCTTCCCACTGGAGAACGGTCTCACTTTGCAACTGCCACATTGTCATGTAATATATGCATTACTGATCTGAATCAGCCCACTGGTTCTGCTGAACTTGGATTGTCTAGAACTGCCTCAATATTTCTTTATAAATGTGCCATTTGATTAGTATTTCAGTCGCTGTTGACTGAGCTGCCGCAACTGCTTTTTTTTTTTTTTAATTTAGTTGTCTCAACCAGGTATTGATATTTTCTGTACAACTGACCAAGCAGCTACATATGCCATCTCCATTCTAAACTGATTCATTTTATTTCCATATTGTTCGTTTGTCCTACATAGGACCTCCTTGTAAATGAGCATGGCTAAAAGGAGTGTTCTACGGTTAATACAAATACAGAAAATGCCTCTGGGGTAGAAGAGGACACAGACTAGTATTTATTTTTATGCAGCACCTTCATACAGTGTATCCCAAAGCAATGAGGTAGATAATGGTGGTGCAGGGACTGTATGTCATATACATGCAGCAGCCTTTAAAAGAGGAACAACTGACTTAAATTCAAGAACAATACCCAAACCCCACCACTATCAGCTTACTAGCCAAAGACTTTAGTAGTGCAGCTATCATCATTTATACATTCATATTTTTGTAGGGAAAGGATTGCAAATCCTTGTATCGAGAGTTGGCCGAGCTGGTGCCACATCCTTCCCTTCCTTGCACCCTTCAGTGAATGTTCCGCCTCCACACTCATACGTTTTGGATGTACGAGTTTGTAGAGAATGGAGGCACATGCTATTGATTTCAATGGGAGTCAACAGTGACACACACACACACACACACACACACACACACACACACCATCAATACAGCATAACTGGTTTCACCGATCAAAGATATTTTAAGTAGGGACTTCCGGTTCTGGTTGCCTGTGTGAGACGCTTGATCAGAGACTTCCGACAAACAAAAAGAAGATCCATTGGAATCTAACTCAAAGCCTGAATTTAATATTTCTTTTGGGCCTGATACCGATAATCTAACATGCCACGAAACTGAAGCACAAAGAACCTGCCTCTGATTCCTATCCTAAATTAAAATTTCCAGCACGGAGCACACAGACACAGGCCGCATCATGGGTCAAATTTCAGATCTGAAAGACCAATCTCCGCCTCCTCTAAAAATCTGAGTGAGGACTTTACTATGACCTCCAAAACGCTGTGTAGCACATTGCAGCAAATTTGTGACACTCTTGCCAGAATCGAACAGAAAGCATCAGAAGATAGGGAAACATCGTGGATTTAACCCGCCGAGCAGAGCAGTTAGAGGAATCGATGATGGAGTACTACAGAGGTCACAGACATCCACAATGCGGCATTGAGAGATCTGCACCATCGAGAGCTGCTTTTACAGCAGCAGTTAGAAGACCTAGAGAACCGAAATAGGCGCAATAATTTACGAATACATGGCCTTCTTGAGGGAATTGAATCCGGCCTATGCCACAATTTATGGATAGTCTGCTGAAGGAGTTACTGGACATAGACAAGGACAAAGATCTGGGTATAATCCGCAAGACACCACTTGTTGGTACCAAAGCCGAAGACCAAGGCCCGCCCATGCTCAATAACAATGGCCTTTATTGATTTTAGAATCAAAGAGGATATCATCAGGTCAGCTTGGGCTAAAAACTAATTTTGTTTGGGACACGCGCTCTTTTCGATCAAGATTATGCCCTCAAACACTTACTCAACGGCAGAAAGCATTTTACATTGTTAAGTTAATCAGGCAAGTGGGCTTCTCGGCACAACTTGAGTATCCAGCCAAAATAAAAGTAGACACATCTGAAGGACGGCAGAGATTCCAGGAGTTACCAGAGGCCTGCAGTTGGGCAAAGCAGCACGACATAGGATTCCACTAGAGGGCGCTTAACGGCCATCATAAAGCCGTGTTGAAAAATCATGGCAGGTGAAGGGAACGGGAGGTGCTCAAACTCAGCTTCCGGGGACCTCAGTTCAGTGTGGGACAGTGTCTGCAACAAGTCGCCCCCAGTCCACATCCACCCTCAGACCCCAAACCGAGGAAGTTCAGATGGAAAAATCTTCTTCTGTTAACGGATGAGTACAACATAATAAATGCTATTACCTTTTTCTGTTTTTGCCTCTCCTGCTCAATATCCCAGTTCGTGTCTGGAGGACCCAGGTTTTAGATGGTGGGAACTTTCATACACACTTTTCTTTGATCCTCATGGGCCACATCTTAACTGAGTCTGAGCTTGGGATGCGTCGCGAGGCTGTGGCAAGGAGTAATTTGAGTTCCCGCACTAGCTCCACACCTCTTTAATTGTCTCAGACAGCAGTAGCACTGCCAGTGGGAAACCAATAATTGTAGTGTACCCAGCAATTATTATGTCTTGTTGTGTCCTGTTTCTCTTTACTGCAGGTTTCAAGACCCTATCGGGAAAGTTTCTATGGCCTAGAATTTATATACATAACATCATAATAAAACAGAGTTTATTCTGGTGGATCATGGGGCGAGTAGGGGTCATCTGTGACCTGGGGAGGAGCCTGTTGGCTTTATGGGCCGGCCCTACTCAGGTCGCTGGTTGCTACAAGGATGGGAACTCAATATTTCCTTCAGCAGCTGCGGAGAGACCCACTGGACAGCGGACATTAAAAGAGGTGTCCTGTTTCGCTAAGAGCGTTGCTTCAGAGCCACGTGACCCATGTATTAAAACAACTAGATTGTTAACAGAAGCTTCTTATGTCAGGTTCAGGAGCGATGCTATTTAATAACTTCAGGGGTGGACAGAGGTAGTGTCTGAGGACGCTCTAACTCCCACCCCTCAGACAGATCTGGTGGAAGGTGCCCGCTTCTGAGGAAGTGGAAAACACAAGGGGAAAACACAAATCAGGATTTGTTAATAGGTGACCCTCTGTGTTCGTGCCGATAGGGTTCTCACTGGAAGCTGTAGGGGAGGTCTACGGATGCAGCCTTTCAGGATCATGGATGAAGTGATGTGGCGCCCGCGGCAGGGTGGGCGGGTTTCTCCTCCCTTCCCGAGGGGCTGCGTGGATGCCTCCACTCCGTGTTTGGAGTGGGGGTCTGCCATTGAAGCGGGTTTGGGGAGGGCATTCTCCATTGCCAGGTTCGGGGCCTGGTCGTCCCTCCTAGTTATATACTCCCCCACAATATTACCTCCACAGTTTTAAATAATTTACTGTCAGTGGCTAATGGAGGGCAGTCCGGCAGTCACCCAGGCGATTGATTCAACCAGTCGGGGACCCACAGATTATTAGGTGAGGTTTCTCTGGGACACTGAAAAAATTTGTCTCCTACCACACCTCGTGAGAAGACTTCCCGAGGTGGAACTGGGAATAGACACCTTGAAGCTACTTAAATGCCTCCCATAATTTTCAAGGGAGGTTATTAAATAATTCTATCTGGTTTAACAAGTTAGTAGTTCATGTTTTTCACTCAGTTGGTTGGTACAGCCTCCTGGATACTTGAAACAGATATGGGTTCTTAATGTTCTAAATGGCTGATCTTAAATTAATATCTTGGAACGCCTGGGGTATAAACAGTCTGGTCAAGAGGGCCAGAATTTTAAAAGAGTTGCAATGACAGGGTGCAATATAGCCTTCTTACAGGAAACCCACTTAAGTCAGACTGAGCACAGAAAGTTATGAGAGGTTGGTGGGCGAGGTCTACTCCGTAGAATGTTATACAACAGACAAATAAGAGGGTACAGCTATTTTAATCAGAAGGATACCCCTGCACTATCTTCTCGAGTGGACTCCATCCGGAGGGCAGATTTGTGAGGATAGAGGGGAACTCAAAGGTCAGAAGTGTATTTTCCTGAACATATATGCTCCAAATGATGAACAAAAAGGGCTTTTTTTTTTTTTAACCAAAACTTTAACAGAAACAGTTCGAGACCCTAACAGGTTGATCTTTATTGGAGGTGACTAACACAGTGACAGATCTAGACCTAGAGCCCGCCAGGTCTAGTAAGGTGCTTACTAGATTGTGCTCAGAACTTTCCTTCAGACATGCTTGGAGATTTATCCACCCAGAGACAGGGATTACACATTTTATTCGCCTAAATATAAAATGTATTCCCGAATCGACCACTGGTTGATTTCAGCAAATACTTTGCCCTTTTATCAAGAGCAGACACAGGTGCCAGTCTCTTTGGAAATGGACTCGGCCCAAAAGCCCCTCAAACTATTTGGTGTCTGAATGTTAGTCTGCTAAATCATATGGAATTTAAGCAACTAATGCAGCAATCAACAAAGCAATATTTAGAGGTGAACTTAAAGGAAGATCCAGGGCAGGAGTCAGATGGGATGTCTAAAATGTTATTTAAGGGAATTATAAGTGCTTATGCATCTAAACACAAAAAGCGATGATCAAAGAATGTATAGAGCTGAAACAAAGATAACCCAGCTAGAAAGGACTCATAAGGAGACCCTAGATCAGAGGTGTGGGAAGGAACTGGCGAAGACTCTAAATTAAACAAGATTCTGGATCTTCAAATAGAAAATACCTAATATATGCTAAACAGAAGTTTTATGGACATGGCAATAGAGCTGGGAAAATTTTAGCCTGGCAGTTACGTAAGGAGAGAGCCTCCAGAGCTGCCCTAAACTTAAGATAACGGGGACAAATACCACAATTTGGTCACCCCATTAATTGCAGCCCAATTCCAACAATTTTACTCTGCCCTTTATAGATCAGAAAGAAACACAAGACACAAGAAGAGATTTTTTCTTTTCTTAACAAAATTCAATTCCCACCCTTTCAGAGGTGCAGAGACAAGACCTAGAAGCCCCATATCTGCAGCAGAAGTTACTCAGAAAATCAAGAAATTAAAGAATGGAAAGCCCCTGGGATGGATGGGTACGTGGCAGAATTCTATAAAACTTTCTGGATCCTCTTACCAACCTTACCAGACACATACTGTATAATGAGCTGGGGGCAACCCCAGATCTTGGAATCTTGCCCAGATCTCTGTCATTCTTAAGCCGGCAAAGACCTGGAGGACTGTAAATCCTATAGGCCTATCTCACTGCTACCAGTAGATTTAAAAGTCTTCACTGGTATCCTGGCCGACTCGCTCCAGGAAGTAGTAGGCTCATTAGTGCATAGGGATCAAACAGGGCTTTATCTTGGTCAGATTTTTACAGAATAACATTCGGCGCCTGTTGAACGTGATTTCCATACATAACACCAGCAAACAGGTAAAATTAGCTATTAGTATGGATGCCAGAAGGCATTTGACAGGGTCGATTGGGTATTTTTAAGAGGACTTTAAAGATTTGGCCTGGGGGTGAAATTTGTAGATACTATCAATGCTTTATATAAGGCTCGAAGGCTACAGTTAAGGTCAATGGGCACCTCTCAGAGAGATTCCCTTTATGAGGGGTACAAGACAGGGTTGCCCCTCCCCACTCCTCTGCTTTGTCACTTGGAGCCACTAGCCCTAGAGATCAGATCAAATCCTTTCTATCTTGAGGCGGGCGAGGCAGAGGGCACACCCAGAAAATAGCACCGTACAGACGAACACTCTCTCTTCTTTTCTTTCACAGCCAGAAACTTCAGTCCCAGCTCTAATTCAGAGTTTAGAGGAATACGGAGCACTGGCAGGTTATAAGATTAACCTTTCAAAATCAGAAACATTAGTCCTGAGTGGAACCCCCTGAATCCTTCAAGAAATCCTTCCCTTTACTTGGGCCAAGAAAACACGGTTAGATATCTAGGTATACACATCTCGACTGACCTTTCCCTTTATATAAAAATAATTATTTCAAGTTATTTCAGACCCTACAGGCGGATATTGCCAGGTGGCAGCTTCTCCCTCTGTCTCTTTATGGCAGATCACAACTCTTAAATGAACGCCTACCTGGGTTTTTATTTCTGTTTCAAACACTCCCAATGCAACAACTTACAGAAGGAGGTTCAGAACTTTATTTGGAACGGAAGAAACCAAGGTTGGCCAGGAGGATACTGCAAACCCTTAGGGGAGAAGGGAGGACTAGCCTCCCAAATTTCTTTTCTTTATTTCCTGGCGGCAAGGGGAGCACAGACGGTTCCTGGGAAGATACCAGGTTGACTCGGGTTGGTACCACCTGGAAGAAGCTTATTGGGAAGTGCGGCCTTGTGGGTTGTTCCAACTAGTAACATACCTCCAACTGTAGTTAGAGAGATCACTACCCCATGGATTCTCCATCCCTCTCAACACTTAAAAAACTAAAGAAGATTACCTGCACTCCAGATGGCCCCGGACCCTATCCTTAATAAGGTTTGAACCTCATTTATCCTCCAAGAACAGACTCAGGATACCAATACTGGCCGTGATACCGACTTCTCCACATTCATTCAGTGTATGGATAGGGGAATTGTTGCTCTTTCACCAATTAAGAGACAAATTCCATCTTCGCGGAGGACCATTTTAGGTATCTACAAGTTCGACATTATATTACTTCTGAAAATAGAGTACAAAAAATAAACAGGGAAAAAACACACCTAGAAGAGTTTTTCTACTATAACACTATTATTAAAGATCTCTCTCACCTCTCTTCCATCTTTACGGCATTCTGATTAATTTAAATAATTCAGGTCTTGATAGAATTAAACAGAAATGGGAAGAAGAGTTCTCTGTCTCAATCCTCTAACATATTTGGGATAGTAGACTGAATAGAGGTTGGCAGGTAACAAGCTCACCGACCTGGTAGAAATTCATTGGAAGATTCTTTTAAGATATTTCCTCGCCTTCAAGCAAAACATTTGGGTATGGGTGGTTCAGATGTCTGTTGGAGATGTGGGTCTCAAGTACATGTATTTTGGGAATGCTCGGTACTCACCCCATTCTGAGAGAGGTCCACCCCTGATGCAGCATATAACTGGCCTACAGATTCCGCTCACAGGGAGGAGTTGGTTTTAGGTCTCCCACATTGATTACAGGCCCTAGACAGCAAAGGCAACTACCACAGATAATGAGTGGTCAGACTGAAAATACAGGTTACTCACCTGTAACAGGAGTTCTAGGAATGGTATATGTTGTTCATCCACACTGTCTGGCAGGTATCCTTGCCGCTTTAAATCTTGCGGAAGGTCTTCAAGCTGCTCCTCCCACCCACCGGGTGGTAAAACCTCGGCTCCGCCCATGACGCAGATCTGGCCAGCTGGAAAGCTCAGGTTGTCGTCGAGCCGGGAGGTCGGTGGAGTGTGGATGAACAACATATACCATTCCTAGAACTCCTATGCAGGTAGTAACCTGTATTTCTAAGGACATGATATGTTGTTCATCCACACTGTCTGGCAGACTCCTAGCAGTTCTCCTCGGGAGGAGGAAGGCAAAGACAATTCCCTACTTAGGAATAGAGACTGGAGAACCGAGGCCCCAAAACCAGCATCCCGCGTGACTCAAGGTCGATGTGGTAATGGGTGATGAAGGTGTGTGCTGACTTCAGGTAGCAGCCCTGCAGATATCCTGGATAGGAACGTCCCTGGAAGCAAGCCACTGATGCAGCAGTATGGTGGGTAGAATGAGCTCTTATCCCTCTGGGAGGCTCCATGCCTGCCAACTTATAGCAGAGATCTATGCAGGAGGTGACCCACCTGCTTATCATCCGCTGTGCTGCAGGTCTGCCAGGTGCGGCTTCAGTGTAGGTGACAAACAGCTGGCGAACCTCTCCCGACCTCAGCCGTCTCCTTATAATAAGCGAGCGCCTTCTAGGGTCCAAAGTATGGAGCCTGTATTTGGCCTCCGAGTGTGATTGGGGTAGAACACCGCAGAGTCAACACCTGGTTAAGGTGAAACTCCGACACCACCTTCGGAAGGAATTTCGGGTGGCAGAGACAACCATGTCCTGTGGAAGACCAGGTAAGGGAGACTCGTGCAGGCGCCTGGGTTCTCCCATCTTCTGGCTGACGTGATAGCCACCAAGAAGGCGGTCTTCCATGACAGGTGAGAGAGTTCACACCTGTGCATTGGTTCGAATGGCTTGCCCATGAGCTCTGCCAGTACCAGCAGTAAATCCCACGGAGGTGGAGGTTCTCACACCGGAGGGAAATGTGATCAAGGCCTTTGAAAAGCACCAGACCACCTTCTCCTGCGCCACCGACTGCTCCTCGGCCCGCGCCGGTAAGCAGAGATGGCTGCCAGGTGCACCCTTAGGGTCGACTCTAAGCCCTTGACGAGAAAGGGACCATAAATAGTCCAAGATGCTTGCCAAAGGACAGGAGGAAGGGTCCAAGCCCTTGCTCTGACACCAAATGGAAAATCTCTTCCATTTGAAGGCATAGCATTTCCTGGTCGACTTTCCTTATGGGATGCCTCAACAACATTGAGGACCTCCGTCGGAAAGACCCAAGGCCTGGAACTCTAGCCGCCAGGAACCAGGCAGTCAGGTGCAGGGATTGAAGGTCCGGATGGAACACCTTCCCTGATTGACAGAGCAGGTCCGGGCGAGCTGGAAGCTGCCTCGGGAGCCTGGAGCTGAGGCTGAGGAGATCTGGTACCAGACTGGCGGGGCCAGTCTGGGGCTATCAGAATCACCTGCGCCTTGTCCCTCCTTGCTTTGAGAAGCACCTGTGAATCAAGGGAAATGGGGAAGGCGTAGAAGAGGCCCAGGGTCCACGGCCTCGAGAAGGCATCCCCTGCAGCGAGCCCTGCTGAGGGGGGCGGCATGGAACAGCCTCAGCTCGCTCTCCCTGAGGCAAACGGGTCCACCTGAGGTGTGCCCCAATGGGAGAACAGATCTTCTACTACCTCCGCAGGAGAGACCACGTGGGATGCAGCCCTATCCGCTCAGGGCATCGGCCAGGGTGTTGGAGGCTCCTGCCACATGAATGGCTAGGAGATCCGCCTCAAGCTGCCTTGCAGTGACCAAATGCGGAGAGCTTCCTTGCATAGAAGCATGGGCAACGGTCCCGCCCTGGCGGTTTAGGTAGCACATGGTCGTGGTATTGTCCGTCTGACTCGGACCACTTGACCCGGGAGAAACGGAGCAAAGGTGGTGAGAGCTAGGTGGACCGCCGGAGCTCCAGCAGGTTGATGTGGCATCGGGACTCCTGCGGGGACCAGGAGGCCAGGCGCCCGGTGTTCCCCAGATGGGCACCCCAACCCATCAGAGAGGCATCGGGTCGATAGAGAGACCGTCGGCCTCGGGCGGACAAATGGGATGCCCTCCTGCAGATGAGTTGGAACGGTCCACCACCGGAGAGCTGCCCACATCTCCTGGGTCACCGTCATAGCTGGACCAATGGATCACAGCTGCCAGACCACTGGCTGGCCAGTCCCACTGAAGGGGCACATGTGCCAGCGTGCCCAACAGACCATGCTGGTACAGGCCGCCATGAGACCCAGGAGGCACAGGAAGTCCCGGCAGCGATTGCCCAACCAGAAATGATTGGGCAAAGGAGGTAAGAACCTCGCCCTGTCCACGGGAGCCATGCTCTGGCTCAAGAGAGTCGAGCTCTGCCCGATAAACAGAATCACCTGCTTCGGCTTGAGTTCCGACTTGGCCTCGTTGATGAGAAGGCCAATTTGAGAGCAAACCTGGAGGGCCAGATCTCTGGACCGCTCCACCTCCTGTCTGGATGGAGCTGCTATCAGCCAATCGTCCAGGTAAGGGTACACCCGGACCCTCGGCCAAGAGGAAAGCTGTCACCACTGCTATGCATTTGGTGAAGACCCTGGGAGCTGGAGACAGGCCAAGGGCATTGCTCGAACTCGAAAAGGGATCCCGCTGCTTGAAGCGAAGGAATCTCCAATGTGATGGACTGATAGGGGACACGAAAGAACACATCCTGCAGGTCCAGAGAGCAGAACCACACCTGTGTTCCAGGGATGGTATTATCTGAGCCAGAGTGACCATTCTGAAGGTTCGAGACCTTAGGAACTTGTTCAGGTCGTAGGTCGAGAATGGGCGCCAGCCCCCATCCGCTTCGAACCATGAAGTACCTGGACACAAACCTCGGTCTGAGGAAGGGTCCGCCACCTCCCTGATCAGCTCCTTTGGAGGAGGGAGAGCGCTGTCGCCCGGTGAGCCGACAGGAGGCTGCGACCCCGAGGCCCCCGAGGTGCGACGTGGCTTGGAAGGGCGGGCCTGCTTGAATTCTAGAGGCAGGCCTTTTCCACCACCTCCAGCACCCACCTGTCCGTGGTAATAACAGACCAGGCGGAAAGGAAGTGCCGGAACTGCTCCCATGGGGAACCTGGGGTGAGGTGACGGGGTGGGGTGACACCCTCAGCCCGTCACTGGGCAGGCTTGGAGGAGGGACCGGCCAGGGACCTCCTGGGCCTTACCTCCCTGCTTCCTGTTGGAGGAAGCCCCGGCTTGGGTTTGGGATGCCAAGCCCGAGCCTGCTGGCCCTGACGTTGTTGGGCTGGATGCGGCAAGGGCGCAGAAGCGACGTAAAGGGCTTAGGCTGTGGTTTGCGGCCTTTGTCCTGCTGAGCGGAAGAGACAGAGTCCAAGGTAGCATTGGACTCTCGATCCTCTGCAGGTGACCTTCCACCCCAGGGCCTAAGAGGTCGGTCCCAAAAGGGAACATCCGCCAACTTGTGCTGGGTATCCAGTAAAGGTGGATATCCTCAGCCAAGCCCGACGACGATAGCCACTGCGGCCGCCACAGACCTGGCACATGAGTCCCCAATGTCTAAAGTAGTCTGAGCTGCTGTTTAGCCACTGCCCTGCCCTGGTCCCACACCTGCCTGACCGTGGTCTGCAGATCCGCTGGAAGATGAGGGACGACCTCATCCAGGGAGCCCAACAGGGCATGAGAGAAATGTGCCATGAGGAGGCCGAACTGGCCTGGCGAAGGCGAGGAGGACGCAGCATAGACTTTTAAGCCTGGCATAGTCCAATTTCTTGGGACTCCTTGTCGGGAGGTTTGTCTACATCCCTAGCATTCCTGGCACGCTGAAAACGCTGTCGGTAACTAACCCTCGGCCGAGGGGTGTTCCAAAAACTGGACAAGGAACTGGTAGGGACCGTATACTTCCTGGCCATCCTGGCCGAGCGCTTAGGCGCTGCCAGAGCTCCAAGGCTGGGCCCACTATGGCCTCGGCCACCGAAAGGCCTCCGTGAGGGGAATCCCTCAGTCCAGAATCTCTGTGAGGGATACCTGGCCCGCTTAGAACGGGTTCGAGCTTCATCCCGTGGACTCGAGATGAGCCGAAGCAATCCCAGGAAGGACGAAGGGCTATCGCCCACCGACTGTCCTTCCTGAGGACTCCAAGACCATTCGCTGGAGAAAAGGGAAGAATCGCCTTCGGACTTGGAAGAGTCCTCAAAGAGCTGCTCGGCCTGAGCCACCCTCCACCTGCCGAGGTCGATCGGGAGTGAGGGTGACACACAGCCTATGGGCAGTCCCTGAGCCGACCGAGAATTTTGGTCGGAGCCTCAGCTAACGGCTGTGGAGGGCGGAGGTTCCACCGAATCGGTGGGGCAGCTGGTTTTGGCCGAACAACCGCCTGGGAACAGGCTCCTCGGATAAAACGAGGGGTTATTTCGCCGCTCGGTGACAGCCACTTAATGGCCAGGGAAGACGACGGCGCCGCTTATTCCCGGTCAGAAGGAGCTGTTGCCACATGAGTTCTCATATCTTCGACGAACTTGCGCCGAAGCCTCCCCTCGCTCGGGAGGAAGAGACGAGCGGGCATGCCGCTTGCCGCTGTGCCGAGACCCGCCTATGACGGGCGGGATCGGCTGGACCGCCAAGAAGTCTGGAGATCGAGAACCCGGCTTTGCCGAGGACATGAGCGAGGTGTCGTGGGAACCGCACTCCCTCGGGTTCGGAAGATTCAATCAAGGCTCCGAACCGGAGGCACAGACGAGCCAACGGGTCCTCAACTCCCACCGGGGAACCGGGAGAGGGATTCTCGGCTTCTTCTGCTGACAACCCGTCCAACGGGCATCGACGGGAGTCTCGGTCAACTGGCCTGACGGGACACCGTGAGACCAGTGGTCGGAGTCTAGCAGTCGACCAAGTCGACGGCCGACAACTCGGGAGAGGGATCTTTCCGCTCCCAAGAGAGTCGACTGTGAGACTTACCCTTGTCTCTTTTTGGACCGAGAAAAGGTCCAGAAGAAGTTGGTCCCTCACCTTTAGTAGAGAGGGTCAGACAAAGCTCCTTAAAAGAAGCTGAATAAGAGGCACCGAGAGAGTGGGACAAATGCCGCAGCCGAGGTAGAAGCGCCCACGCCGCCTCCTCTTGACGATCATCTGCTCGAGCTGATCCGCCCGAGCCGCCGCTCACGGACACCACCGACGGACCCTTTTGACTTCACCGGAGGAAATGCTTCTCGGGATGCCCCAGTTGTAACGGGCAGTACGGTCTTCGAGGACGAGGTCGAGGAGGAAGAGCACAGGTCGCAGGCCCGCGGTCGTGTCAAGGCCTAAGCAGTAGACGCACGTGGAGTGTGGATCCGTCCGAGACATCTTTCTGTCCGCAGGGCATCTCCGAAACCGGAGTCGATTTGTCCATCGCAGCCGTGAGGGAGAGAAGACCAAAGTCTTTTAGCAAAAAACTTTAATTTCAAATTTCAAGAATTAGGAACCAGTCTTATACGCAGAGCGTTAAGAAGGGAACCTGAGCTTCCAAGCGGTAAGGAAGATCTGGCGCCATGGAGCGGAGCGAGAGTTTTACCACCCGGTGGGTGGGAGGAGCCAGCTTGAAGACCTTCCGCAAGATTTAAAGCGGCAAGGATACCTGCCAGACAGTGTGGATGAACATATCCATGTCCCTAGAATCCATTTTATCCAGGTGGCGTTCCCTCACCCCCAACGATGGAAGATTAGAAGGTCAGAATGGGCCAGTTGGAGATCACGGACAAATCATACACACTCTAAGACAGGGCAAAGAAAGGTTTGATGCTATCTGGTCTCCTTGGCAATCTTTTAATCAAGACTAGAAAATAAGCCCCAGACGCTTTCTTTTCTTAGATTTCAAAGAGTTTCTTTTCTTAGATTTCTAAGAGTTTTAGAAGTAAACCTATTAAACTCAATGCAGCCATGGTAGAGTTCCAGGATGCCCAAGTTAAGTTATATTAGGTCACTATGTATTAAATCCATAACCAATACATTTCTAAACCTTGCTGTCCAAACAAATTAGGCCTTGAAGGTGACTGATAAAACTTCCTGCCTAGGAGGAGGAGAGGGTGGGAATGTGTTCGAGATAAGGTGAACATAGATGACGGCAATCATTTACGACCTATGTTCTTTGGTATGGTGATGTAATATGGATGGAATTTAATTTACCTGTGCATCATCTTTTAGATGGTTTAAATCAGAATGTCACCTAACAATCAATGTAAAATTCTGCTCACTGTATATTTTCAATAGATCTGTGTAAAGATGTACAAGGTTGCATATTTGATGCACAATAAACTTGAAGTTGGAAAAAAAGATATTTTAAGTATATGAAGGAATACATAAAGTGATTGAAGGTAGATTATTCAAAAAGAAATTAGGAGCTAAAACAAGGGGTCATAATTTAAGATTGGAAGGGGAAGATGTAAGAGTAATGCAAGATGTTATTTCACGGAGATGGTGATGGAACTCAAACAGATTACCTAATGAGGTGCTGTGTGCAGAAACAGTGGAGGAATTCAAGAGGGCATGAGACAGACATTAGGGGCTGGCTGGTGGGCAGAGGAAAATATCCCTGGGAAGTAGAGACAAGTGAGGCGGGTGGGAAATGGGCAGACTGGATGGACCAGGATGGTCCTTTCTGCTGACACATCACTATGATATGCCAGCAGGGACCAAAAGGAAAACTCCCTGCTCTTTCAAACACGCCCATGTGGTCTTTGACTTCTAGCTGTATAGCTACCAGAGGCAGTTAAAATGGACTTTGTTTTAATATCTCATCAGAAGGGTATTGGGTATCAGTGCAAGTGATCTTCCAGGCCCAGATGGACAGACACTGCCAGGCATTCGTGACAGGATGTTTAGTATGTTAGAAAATCAGTGCTTTCATGTAGCCAATTCACAACATCTTGTTTTCACTGGGGTCCTGCTGCCACTCTGTTTTATACTTTGAGGGGATGAG
This sequence comes from Neoceratodus forsteri, assembly GCA_016271365.2. Taxonomy (NCBI): domain Eukaryota; kingdom Metazoa; phylum Chordata; order Ceratodontiformes; family Ceratodontidae; genus Neoceratodus; species Neoceratodus forsteri. Next base: position 159,446,493 of record JADMNL010000030.1, on the reverse strand, counting down.
GCAAAGGCGGTAAAGCAACTTAGTCAAGGTAACATAGTGGGCTGGACAAGTGCCTGCACACTGCGCAGTGAGTTCAGGAACATCCTCCAGTCCCTTGCTCAAAGTGCGCGCAATTTAAAAAAGAAAAAAAGAGGCATTTGCTTGTTTGGGGTATAATGTATGCAGTTATATCATATAAGATAATGGATGGGCAACAGTGAACAACAACACTGTTGTTACGCTTGAAGGTTATGACAACCAAATAAACTTTGAGGCGAAGCTAGAGGTTTATGGTTGTCGGATAACCTCAAGAAGTTAACATGAGGTTGTTTACTGATGCCCATCCATTATCTTGTATATAATATGGGCATTAGTAAATCAAAATAACGTATTACTGAGGCTTATGGCTGCAATTTCAAACTTTGTACCCCAGAATAAGACTCACCTTCCCTGGTTTCCTGATCTTACTTTTTTTTTTTTTTTTTTTTTAATGTGCTCACTCCTGCTGTGAGTTTGAAGATAAATACAGAATAGGCTCACAATAAGGTTCATGACTCATCATCGGCCATTACTTGAAGTGCGGGCGTTTCAGTTAAGCTGCGATACAAGAAATAGCTCACTGTTGTACCATCGATGTGGACGTATCAAGATAGTACAACAGCAAGCTGACTTAACATCAATGGTACAACAGCATTAGCTTTTGATGGATTTCTGCACAGAACAACGTTCTCCCATATATTACAAATGTATAAGTCGATATATCAATAAAAATACAGTTAAATGTATATACAAAGAGTTGTAACACCATGGAATGCGCTTCCAAAAGCAGTGGCAGACAGTGAAAATATGGAAACATTTAAAAATAGGCTAGACCAACATAGGGAAATAAAAAAAGTACAGTTATGTAAGAACTTACCGTAACAGTTGATCTTTAGAGAGGCTCTTGCAGTAGGTAATTACATAGGATTGTTAGCTTGTAGTAATTACGGAAAAATTTCACAGCTAGCAGTCCTGGCGAGGACCGCCCCCGTCAGGTGATCGGCGCCAGGAGACGTCGGTATAAAGGGCGGTCCCGGATGCCCGCCTTCCAGTTCTTTTCCCGCCACAGGCCGAAAGAGGCCAGAGGAGAGAAGCGGATATTTCTCTATATGGAAAAGAAGCTGAAAAGCCTGGGGATGGAGGGCAGGAAGGTGTTACCTGCTGCAAGAGCCTCTCGAAGATCTACTGTTGCAGTGAAGTTCTTACGTAACTGTACTATCTTACTGAGAGAGCTCTTGCAATAGGTAATTACATATAGGACTGAATCCCAAGCAGTCTGGAACAAAGAAAGGCACGGGAGGAGGAACTACTCCAAGAAGTAGCTTTAGCCGTGCAAGCCTCAAGACAGGAGGCCTTGCAAAACAACCCGAAGCCTGCTCTCTGGCCGAGAGAGGCAATCTCCAAACTGTAGTGTTTTCGTAGTATGGACGGAAGTCCAGGTGGCGGCAGCGCATATGTCTGCCACAGACACATTCTTGAAACAAGCTGCAGAGGCAGCTACTCCTCTTGTGGAGTGGCCTCTGACTTGACCCGGGAGGGTCTTGTGGTACTTGTCATAACAGAAAGTGATGCAATGAGCCAACCACTTAGACAGGCATTGCTTGGAAACTGCATTGCATTCCCTTTGTGAGCAAAAGGGCGAACAACTGATCAGTCTTTCTGAGATCCTTCCGTCCTGTTGGTGTGGTATCTCAGAATCCGGTGAACATCCATAGTATGGAGTAAATATTCCCCTTGGTTAGAGTACTGCGAAAAAGCAGGTAGCTCTATGGACTGATTTAAGGTAGACTCTGCTACTACTTTAGGTAAAAACTTAGGATTAGTGCGAAAAGCAACTTGTAGGGATTTTACATCAGGGCCTGAGCTCGGAGATTCTTCGAGTCGAGTAATGGCCACCAAGAAGAGCCGCTCCATTAAGAAACTTCAAATCTGCAGAAGCTGCAGGTTCAAGGGAGGAAGGTAAGTTTCGAGAACAAAATTCAAGTCCCAAGTGGGAGCAGGAGTACGGATGGGGGCCTCAGATGGAGGACCCTCTGAGAAAGGTCTTAAGAGACCTCCAGTTGAGCTAAAGCTTTGTCTGTGAAGGGAACATGATAGGCGAGATGGCCGCCATGTGACCTTCAAAGAGAATAGCTGAGACCCAGGTCATGACGAAGCACAAACTTTTCTCATAGGCTGCACCCAGCCAACGATGGAAAGAATGGAAGGTGGGCATCCGGACTGCCCCTTTATACCGATGTCTCCTGACGCCGTCACCTGATTGAGGGGTGGTCCTCGCCAGGACTGCTAGCTAGAAATTTTCAGGGTCCCAGCGCCGTCGGCCAGTCCTATATGTAATTACCTACTGCAAGAGCCTCCTGAAGTAGATCTAAAATTCTTAATTAACTCCAATTAATCCACCAATATGTGGTGGCGAGTTCCAAAAGGCCATGGCCTCCTGAACTCGTAGAATGACCTATGAACCTACAAACTGACAGGCTGTTTTACGTTACCTGTGAGAAAACTATAAAGAATGTAGCGTGTTAACAATAACATGATCTATGATATGGAGGCACTGTGTACCGATACTGGGGAAGGGTGCTGAGCAAACCGCCTGAGTACCACCTGCACGTGGGCAGTGGCATTGCCTTGGCTCTGTGGAGTTAACACACAGGCGTCCAGCAGCTCCTTGCTTTCAGGTAGGTGCCACAGGTGCTCACTAAGTGCATGCCAGGCAGGAGGATGGGGCATAAAGCAGAAAGCCATGGGGTCAGGGTGTGTTATTAGGTGCTGGACACATGGAGGGACAAGCCTGGGCACCATCGAGGGATGAGGAAGCCACACAGAGAGGAGTAAAAGGAATAAAAAAAAGTACTCAACTGAAGATTTAGATTACCATGTAAAATAAAATGAGCTGTGATTACAATGGTAGTGTGTGACCTACAGCAATCCTCCATCTCGCAGGTAACAGAACACAAACCTAAAGTCTCTATTCCTACTTCCACGTGAACTCCTGACTCAGGAGACCAAAACCATATAGAATATTCCAAATGATCTGCTTGCTACAAAATAGTCCTAATTGCTCACCAAAAATGTCATGTTCTTCTGAAGGAACATTACTGATGAGCCTGCCAAAAATCAAAACTGAAAACGCTCAGGACACCGAGTATACTCTGTAGCAGCCTTCAGCTGCTGGAACACACATCATTTATTCCGTGCACAGCCCCCATGCTACAAATAGTTAAGAAACTGCTAAAAACAATTATATGCAAGTACTTTATTTCTGTAATACCATATTACATAATATTTGTATATCTGTTTTGCCTAATAGTCACTAATGGATTTATGTATGTGTTGCTTGTACACCATGAAACACCTTGAATCTCAGGAAGGTGACAAAAGACAGGTTACTCACCTGTAACAGTAGTTCTAGGAGTGGTATATGTTGTTCATCCACACTGTTTGGCATGTCCTTTCCCTTTAAGAATCTTGCCAGAAGGTCTTTGCTGGCTCCTCCCACCCACCCAGGTGGTATATCCCTCGGCTCCGCACCTTGATGTCAGATCTTGCCCATTGGAAGCAGAGGGTTATGTCGGGCGGGGACATCGGGTGGGTTTGTGTGGATGAACAACATACCACTCCTAGAAAGTACACTTCGAAAAACTTACCGTAACAGTAGATCTTAGAGGAGTGTCTCTTGCAGCAGGTAATATTTTTGGGTATCTGGCAGAGGTCGCTGTGGTGCATGGCAGCTCTTCTAGCAGTTTTTCACCAGGGACCACCCACACATGACATCAGCTTCCTGTTTCCTATAAGTGTGGGCAGTCCATGGTATCCTCAGTTCCCCCGCTGATCAGCTTGGCAGCGAGGACTGATGGGAAGCTGAGGTATCAAAGGAGTCCCAACCCTAGTCATTGGACCAGAACTTGCTCTTCTTAGAGAAGGAGGGGATGGAGGCAGCAACAGACCTCCTGCAAGAGACACTCCTCAAAGATCTACTGCTACGGTAAGTTTTACGTAACTGTACTATCTTCCACAGAGTGGTCTCTTGCAGTAGGTAATACTTTGGGATGAATCCAAGCAGTAATGCCCATATGGGAGGATAATTATGATAGAAGGCCTTGTAGGACTGCACGGAAAACCACCTAAATCATGAGGCAATATCCAGATTGTAGTGCCTTGTGAATGTATGAATCAGGACCTGTGTAGCCATTGCAGATATCTGAAATGAAGCCTTTAAAAGCAAGCCACAATGGTGGCCATAGCTGTAGGAGTGGGCCTGGACAGGTCCAGGTAAAGGCTTGCTGCACTAGTAAACAGGCAAGAAGGTGGGTGACGCAACAATGGGAAGCATCAAAACCACCATCACAGAGGCAACAAGCCTTTGTGTGAAGCAAATAAACAAATCAAAACAAAAGAAAAACACTATGGTTCTCAAAAGAAGTGGCGGGAAGGTAAGGGGAAAAGACAGCATTCAGGAAGTATAAAGAAACACAGAAGGAGCAGGACAGAGAACTGTACCAGTTAAAGCAGAAGGAAGCGGGGAAGGCAGTCAGCATAGCAAAGGCCCAAGCCGAGGAAAAGATAGCCAACTCGGTTAAGAAGGGGACAAAACCTTCATAGGTATATTAGGGAGCAAAGAAAGACTAAGGCAGGGATACTGAGGCGAATAAAGAGGAAGGTGGTTGGGCAAAGAGCGACAGTGAAACAGCAGGGATACTGAACAAATACTTCTGCTCAGTATTCACAATAGAAAAGCAGGGGAGATACCTAATCCAGTCAATAGAAGCACTCTGGATAGGGGTTTGATATTAGCCCCTTTCACAGAAGAAAGGGTTCTGCAAGAACTCTTAAAACTGAAGGTGGATAAAGCAATGGGGCCTGATGGGATTCACCCCAGAATTCTAAAAGAACTAAGGAAGAACTAGTAACACCACTGACTACCCTTTTAATAAATCATGGGAGGATGGTGTGGTACCCGAGGACTGGAGGAGGGGCGGATGTGATTCTCCTTCACAAAAGTGGGAGCAAGACAGAGGCAGGAAACTACAGACCTGTCAGTTTGACCTCAGTGGTAGAGAAAATGATGGAATCACTCTGAAGGAAAGAACTGTTGAGTACCTAGAGGCCAGTGGGGCACAGGACCCAAGGCAGCATGGATTCACAGCGGAAGGTCATGTCAGACAAATCTAACTGATTTCTTTGACTGGGTGACCAAAGTAGTAGACCAGGGAGGGCTGTGGACATGGCTTCACCTAGACTTTAGCAAGGCATTTGACATAGTCCTGCACAAAAGATTAATAAACAAATTAGCCAGCCTGGGAGAGGGTCTCAGGGTGGTAGCCTGGCAAAACACTGGCTGGACAACAGGACACAGCAGGTAATAGTAAATGGGAGTCCACAGTGAAGAAAAGAGAGTTACTAGTGGGTACTGCAGGTCTCAGTACTAGGGCAGGTCCTTTTAATGTCTTTATAAGTGACATTGCAGAGGGACTGGAAGGAAAGCACGCTCTTTGCAGATGACAGCAGGGTTGATATGCAAGGTGGGTGGAAAGGATGAAAAGGGACTTGCAAGGTTGGAGGAATGGTCAAATGCATGGCAACTTAGCTTCAACACAAAGAAGTGCAAGTAATGCACCTGGGAAACAAAACCCAGGGAAAGAGTACACAATGAGGGTAAGATACTGACAACAAAAATGGAGAGGCACCTGGGGGTAGTCATATCAGACGACCTAAAGTGGGCCAGCAATGTGAGAAAGCAGTAAGGAGGGCTGGGGATACTGAAATGCACAGGAGAGGCATCACCAGTAGAAAAACGGGAAGTTGTTGGCCTCTGTATAGAAAGTTGGTAAGACCACATCTGAGTACTGTGTACAGTGCTGGAGACCCCATCTCCGCAAAGACATAGACAGGGTGGAGGCTGTCCAGAGGAGGGAACTAAAATGGTGCAGGGTCTGCACCAGAAGACATATGAAGAAAGATTAAAGGAGCTAAAATGTATAGCCTCGAGGAAGGGGGAAATATGATAGAAACTTCAAATACATCAAGGGAATCAACAAAGTCCAAGAGGGTAGGTCTTTCAGAAAAGAGATGTGCAAGAACAAGGGGCACAATTTGAAGATAGAAGGGGAACGGCTCAGAGGTATATGTGAGGAAGTATTTCTTCACAGAGAGGGTTGTGGATACATGGAACAGCCTTCCTGAGGAGGTCGAGAGTCAAAAACAGTGGTTGAATTCAAGAATGCATGAGACAGGCATAAGGCAATTCTAGTGGGAGGGTAGGAGGAAGTAGGCTGTTGGTTAACTAGGATCTGCAGCTTATCCGTTAGGTAGAGAAATGGGCAGACTATGTGGGCCAAGCGGTCCTTATCTGCTGTCAGATTCTATGTTTGTATTTTTTGTAACAAAATGTAATACAATTTAGAACCAGGATGAAAGAGCGTTTAGCAACTGGGAGGCCGGTATGCGACCTGGGGCAAAACAGACGAACAGTTGAGACATCTTTCTAATTGATTTTGTCCGATTAATATAGTAGCGTAATATCGATGGACATCTAAAGTATGTAATAGATGTTCACCCTGATTGGAGTAGTCAGGATAGTAGACCGGAAGCTCAAGGACTGATTTAAAGTTTGTTAGGAGACAACTTTAGGAAGGAAGGGTGAGTTGATATGAAGGACCACCCTGTCTTTGTGGAAAATCAAGTAAGGTTCCTTCACATGAGGGCATGAAGCGATCGCAAATCGTGATGGAATTGACAGTCACCAGAAATAGGGTTTTCCATTAAAGAAAGCGAAGGTCACAAGTGGCTGCTGGCTCAAAAGGCTCAAGGGTCAATTCTTCTATCCTAAAATTGAGATCCGATGGAGGAGTGGGTCTTTAAAAGGAGGTTTAATATGCAACATTCCTTTCAAAACATCTTAGCTAGATGATGTTGGTACAGTAACCTGCCATCCAGAGTTTCACGGAAAGCTGAGATGGCGGTCAAGTGGACTTTGATGGAAGAGTAACAAACTGGACTCCGATAGTGAGGCCAGGTAGTCCAGAACCTTCGCCAGTGGACAAGAGTAAGGGTCCAAAGATCGAGAGGCTGACCATATGGAAAAGCGCTTCCTTTGGAATTGTATGTTGCGCTTGTTGCTGGCTTACAGGAGGCCAAGAGAATATTGGCAACAGGAGAGGACACTTGTAATCTAGTTGTAAGCGCCATGAGGAGCAAGCGTGAAGGTGTAAAGCCTTTATGCTGGGGTGTAGGAAGACCCTTGACACCGTGTCAAAGGTCTGGTCTGATCGCAACGGAATGGGGTCCCATATGGACAGTTGCAGGAGTAGAGGAAACCACATCTGGAGAGGCCACACTGGGGCTATGAGTATCATTGTGGCTGGTTCTAGTTGTAGTTTCAGTGCAGTCGTTGCAGGAGATGGGAGGAGAAGAGGAGAAGTATAAGAAGAGTCCTGTCTATGGTTGGGACAGGGCATCTATACACCATCCCTTTTTGTTCAGGATAATGGAAAATACCTGGGAAGATGGTAATTCACTGGGGAGGCAAACAGATCCATCTGTGGAGTGCCCCATAGGTTGGCGTTATTTTGAAGCACTTGCTCGTGAAGTGTCCATTTGTGCGCAGGACTGGTGACCAGCTGGTCGGCTAACTGGTTGCAATGTCCCGAAGTGGACAGCTGTTAGTATCAGTTGTTGCCAGATGTCTTCTTGCCAAACTGCAAGGATCTCCCTGCAGAGGGTGTGAGATTTTGTACCCTTGCTTGTTGAGGTAGAACACTACTGCAGTGTTGTCCGATTGGATCAGTAATGATCCTGGCGCGAGGTAGGCTGGAACACCTGAAGGGCTAGACAGACCGCTTTCATCTCTAAGAGACTGATATGAGACTGATGTGGAGAAGTGGGCCACCGCCTTGGATCTGATAAGGACCGGCGCGTGCTCCCATCCCTTTAGTGAAGCATCTGTGGTAAACGATGGCATGGGGCCGGAAAGGCATTCCTTGATTCTGATTGTCCACCATGTCAGGGTAGACTTCAGAGATGGAGTGACCCTGATTTTGTCTTCAAACTGCCTTTTGGAACCACTGATTCTGGAGGGTCCACTGGACAGGTCTCATGTAGAGATGGGTGAATGCCACCATAGGGATGGCAGCAGACATGTGACCCAGAAGGTGCAGCATTTGTCTGGCTGTGACTATTTTCTGAGTCTGTATGTGTGGTGCTAGAGATATAGGCGTGTCCTGCCGGCAGGCGGGGAGGAGGTAAGCCTTGGCTGTAACTGTATCTAGGACAGCTCCAGTGTATTGGAGGAACTGTGTCGGATTTGACTGGATTTTGGCCAACTGACTGCAATTTCCTAGATCTGTGAACATTTTCAGGGTAGCATCGAGGGAGGCAAGCAGAGCTACTTTGGAGTCTGCTTTTATTAGCTAATCGCCTAGATATGGAAAGAAGAAGTGCCCTCTCTTCGTAAGGCTGCTGCAACCATCGCTAGGCACTTGTTGAACACTCTGGCGGCTGATGAAAGGCTGAAAGCAAGTGTTTGAAACTGGTCATTTTGACCCAGTAGGTGGATATGCAAAAATTTGTGGTGGGCAGTGTGGATGGGGATATGTAAGTAGGCATCTTTCATGTCTAGGGCTCAAAGCCAGTCAGCCCGTTTCAGGATCGGCATGATGGCAGGTGAAGTGATCATGCGAAATGTTGGGCACCAGAAAGAAGAGGAGTAAAATCCATTTGATGTTCCACAAGGGCACTGACATGACTGCCTTCTTGGTCAAAAGGGCTCGTCAATTCCTCCTGTAAAATGGGTGCTGTATATGATCTGGAGGATAATGAATCTTCCGTGGAGGCGGGCGTGGGGTGGGGTGAGGTGGGAGGGCAAGGGTCGCTGATATTTAATCATATGACTCATGTAGTTCAAGATTCTGATATTCATAGCACCTGAGGAAAATACCTTTTTCCCCAGATAGTCAATTCTTGGGATTCCTTATCGGGGTACAGAGCTCATGTGCTTGGGATTTTGGTATGGTCATGGAGCGCAGTAATCCACAGAATCTGCCTCTGGAATACTAGACAGAAAGGTGGTCCAGAAGAGCCTGATATAGATGGTCCACCTTTATGGCAACCAGCATGGCATTCTGGTAGGTTGGTATTAGTGGGGAAACCACTAAAACGGGCTCCTCCCGTAATTCAAGGTATTCTGTAATATCCTTACGTTGTCTGTTATGTTCAGTAGTGGAGAATCCCATATCCTTTTGGATTTGAGCCATCATTTCACTAAAGGTCGGGGTCGTCTGGGGAGAGGCTGCGAAGGGGAGGCAGATCCTCGTCCAGAGAAGAGATTTCTGATTAGGGGACTCAGGATTGGGAAAACTAAATCTTGAAACCGGCCATCCTCAAGATCACTGGGAAATCAGGTGGCAATACTTGTTCACCTGACAAATAGTCCTCTATGAAAGGAGGAGACGACCAGGGTGGTATGGTGGCCCTGTCACTATGGAATCTTTTAGGCGCAGAGGAGATCGGGGATCACCAAGCTCTTCAGAGGGCTGAGAATGCTGCATGGCATGTGGACCTGTCGGACTACGTTGGTGATGTCTCTTTCCTGGGATGGGGGGTGAGAAGGAGGGCATGTTGGGAAACAAGAGGGGTGATAGAGGGGATAGAGGATGGGACGATAGTTATGAGCAGGTCGCACTGCTGGATGGTAAAGACCAAGGTCCCAAACTCTGTCCACCTGACTCCTATAGGAAGCCACTTGTGAAGGCGGAGGGGCAGTCAATGAGGCATAAGCCATGGGTTTACTTGAGGAATGCGGGGTCTCATCGACAGGCCCGTTGAGTGTAAAGGAGTTATTTTCACTTAAAATGTCAGATGCCGCGACGGAGAGGAGCCCCATTGATGGAGCAGCAGTATATTTAGTTGCATGTAAAGTGCTGGAAAGCGCCATTGGCGAGAGGGTATAAGCCTCCGTCGACGAACAGTCCCAATTTGAACTGCATTTGAGCGCCGTCTACGAGGTATGAGCCCCCTTGTCAACGAGAAGTGTTTAAAAATGCGCCATTGATGGAGGGACACCTGAAACACTGGCCGTGACGAGGCAGTGTGAGGAGGGTCTCCTTCTCCTGCCTGGAATGAGAATCAGTAGAGGGGAGCCCTTGCACGAGCCCCTGGTTCTCAAGAGAGACATTTTCTGCTCCATCAAAGATGTTGAATTTCAAGCAACCGCTGTTGACGAGTTGCCTGATTAAATTCATGACAAACTGCAGCAATTGGTGTTGTGTGTGGGTCCCAGACACCTTACACAAAGTGTGTGGTTGTCAAAGAGTGCATCTTCATACTGCAACAGAAGAAACGAAATAATGCTAGTCTTTGTAGAATCTGTAGACATTCATCTTGCGTTCCAAATTCTCATCGATGACTGATACAGAAGTTGCACTAGCTGCTCCGTGAGCCGACGATGGCGGGAAAATGAACTGAGGATACCAGGGACTGCCCACACTTATATAGGAAACAGGAAGCTGATTGGTCCCTCATGAAAAACTGCTAGAAGAGCTGCTGTGCCACAGCGACTGCTGCTGGATACCCAAAAGTATTAACTACTGCAAGAGACCACTCCATGGAAGATCTACTGTTACAGGAGAGTAAATTGTTTTCTAGGAGCGTGAATACGTTGTTCTATCCACACTGTTTGGCAGACTCCTAGCAGTTCTCCAGGAGGAGGGACGCAAGGTGCACAGCCCCTACCTAGGGAACAGAGATTGGAGAACTGAGGCTCCAAAACCAGCATCCGCGTAACTCTGAGTCGATGTGGTAGTGGGAAATGAAGGTGTTGCTGACTTCCAGGTAGCAGCCCTGCAGATATCCTGAATAGAGACATCCCTAGAAGCAGCTACTGGACGAGCAGTATGGCTGGTGGAATGGGCTCTTATCCCTATGGGAGGCTCATTTCCGCCAAACGGTAGCAGATCAATGCAGGATGTTATCCATCTGCCAATCATCCGCTTTGCTACAGGTCTGCCAGGAGCAGCTTCAGTGTAGGTGACAAACAGCTGGTGAACCTCTGCCCAAATTCCAGCTGTCGCTCTTTGTAATAAGAGTGCTGCGCCTCAGGTCAAGGTATGCAGCCTGTAGTTGGCCTCCGAGGTGTAACTGGGATAGCACACCAGCAGTTTCAACACCTGGTTGAAGTGAAACTCAAGACACTACCTTCAGAAGGAATTTTGACGGGTGACGGACAACGTTGTCCTCTGGAAGACCAGTTAAGGAGACTCGATAGAGTGCCTGTAGCTCCCCCATCATTCTGGCTGACATGACAGCCACCAGGAAGGTGGTCTTCCATGACAGATGTGACATCTCGCACCTGTGCATTGGTTCAATGGCTTGCCCATGAGCTTGCTAGCACGAAAGTAGATCCCACGGGCGGTGGTGTTCACGCACTGGAGGGGAAATATGGTCAAGGCCTTTAAAGAAACGCCTGACCACCTTCTCCTGAGCCACCATCTGCTGACCGTCCCACACCCGATAAGCAGAGATGGATGCCAGGTGCACCTTAAGCGTCGTAGGATGAAGACCCCTTTGGAGAGAGACCAAAGGTAGTCGAGGATGCTAGCCACTGGACAGGATGAAGGGTCCAAGCTCCTTGCCCTGACACCAAATGGAGAATATCTACCATTTGAAGGCATAGCACCTCCTGGTCGACTCCTTCCTGGATGCCTCAACTACAGTGAGTACATCTTTGGAGAGACTCTCAAGCCTGAACTCCAGCTGCTCAGAAACCAGGTTGTCAGGTGCAAGGATTGAAGGTCTGTATGGAATACCTTCCCTGATTGATCGAGAGCAGGCCTGGGTGTACTGGAAGATGCCTCGGTGGCCTGGTGCTGAGGCTGAGGTGTGCTGGATACCAGAACTGGCAAGGTCTGTCTGGGGTTACCAGGATCACCTGCACCTTGTCCCTCCTGACCTTGAGGAGCACCCTGTGAACCAAGGAAGGCACAGAAGAGGCCTGGGGTCCACGGCCCCGAGAAGACATCCTCCTGCAGCGAGCCCCTGCTGAGGGGGCGGGCATGAGACTGCCTCAGCTTTATGTTTCCCTGGGATGAACAGGTCCACATGAGGTTTGCCCCAGTGGGAGAACAGACTGTGTACTGCTTCTGGGTGGAGAGACCACTTGTGGGATGCCTCGCCCACACAGCTGAGGGCATCTGCCAGTTGATTCAAGGCTCCTGCCACATGGATGGCCAGGAGATCTGCCTCCAGGCGGCTCATGAGGGTCCAGATGCGGAGCGCTCTCCTGAACAGAGGCTGGAAGTGCGTGCTGCCTTGCTTGTTGAGATAGTACATGGTTGTGGTATGCGAATGCAGTTGGTGCCAGACGAACTGCTCGGAGCTCCAACAGGTTAATATGACATCGGATTCCTCGGGGTCCAGAGCCCGTGGACTCTGTGATTCCCCATGTGGGCACCCCAGCCCATGAGAGGCGCATCGTCGTCAAAATGACCGCTGGCTTGAGGCAGACAAATGGGATCCCTTCCTGCAGGTGTTCTAGGGTGGTCCACTATTGAAGTGTCCCACATCTTCTGGGTCACAGTGACCAGCTGGTCAAAGTGACCGTGTCACCGAGTCCACTGGCTGGCCAGTTCCCATTGGAGGGGCACATGTGCCACTGGACCCATCGGATATACCCCAGAAGATGCAGAAGTCCCGGCAGGGCACAAGTGGCCAACCAGAAATGATCGGAAAAGGAGGGAGAACCTCCAACCTGTCTGCCGGAGCCTGGCTCTGGATTGGCAAGAGTCAAGCTCTGCCCTGATGAAGCAGATCACCTGTGAAGGCATCGAGTTCTGACTTGGTCTCGCTGACAAGGAGACCAAGTACGATGCAGGTCTGGAGAGCTAGATCCTGGATTTCTCCACCTCCTGCATGGAGGGACCCACTATGAGCCAGTCGCGAGATAGGGTACACTGACTCCCGACACTGAAGGTGGGCCACCACCACAATGCATAATGCATTTGGCGAAGACCGGGAGGCGATGACAGGCCGAACGGCATGGCTTGGAACTCAAAGACTGCCCTCTGCTCGGAAGCGGAGGAACCTTGGTAAGACAGATGGATCAGGATGTGAAAGAACGCGTCCTGGAGAGCCACTGAGCAGAACCACATTTTCTGCTCGAGAGATAGTATGATCTGAGACAGAGTTATCATCCTGAATGTGCAAGACCTGAGAAATTGGTTCAGGTTGTGCAGATCTAGAATGCAGCGCCAGCCCCCATCCATTTTGGGACCAGGAAGTACCTGGAAACGAACTCTGGGTTGACAGGAGAATCTGCACTCTGGCCACTACCTCCTTGTGGAGGAGTTGGGCGATGTCATCTCAGAGAACCGACAGTGTGCACGGACACCATCTCCTCCCATTGGGTGCGGGCTCAGCTTGATGGGTACTGCTTGAATTTCAGAGGCAGCCCGGCCAATCACTTCCAAAACCCACATGTCCGTTGTAATAGCAGACCAGGCGGAAAGGAAGTGGCAGAGCTGGCCCCCATGGAGGACCCAGAGCTGGTGTGATGGGTATGGGGTTGGCAACCCCATCCTATCACTGTGCAGGCTTTGACGAAGGGATCGGTTGGGGACCACTGGGCATACGAGCCACCTGGGGCCCTGACTTGGGCCAATGGGCTCAAGGTTGAGCCTACTGCTGTTGCTGCCCTGATTGAAAATGGGACTGCTTGGCCGTAGGGGCAGAAGGTCGAAAAGGCTTTCTTTTCTGCTTTTGGAATCCTGAGATTCCTTCTGAGCAGAGGTCACAGAATCCAGGTGGCACTGGACTTCTTATCGCTGGAGGTGACCATCCACTCCTGAGCCAAAAGATCAGTACCCAGGAAAGGGATGTCCATCAATTTGTGCAGAGTGTTCGTCGTGAAGGTGGAAACCCTCAGCCAGGCTCTGCGGTGCATGGCAACCACAGCCATCACTAAGCGGGCGCAAGAGTCCCTGATCTCCAGTGCCATCTGGAGTTGCTGCTTTGCAACTGCCTGTCCCTGGTCACGGACTTGTTTGACAGTGGTCTGGAGGTCTGCAGGAAGGTGAGAAAGGACCTCATCCAGAGAGCCCAAGAGGGCATCAGAAAATGCGCCATGATGACAGTCGAGGTTGCCTGATGAAAGCCAAGCAAAGAGGCAGCATAGACTTTCTGGGTGAGTGGTCAGTGTCCTGGACTCTGTCCAGGGTCAAACGGTATCTCAGAGTGCCTAAACACAGATTCTGTCACTAATCCCTCAGTTGAGGGGTGCTCTATGAATCCCGAGAGGGAGCTGATGGGGACTGCGTGCTTGGGACCATCCGGGCTGAAGGCACAGGGCAGGAGGCAGGGTGCTGCCACAGCTCCAAGGCCGGGCTAACAATGGCTTCGGCCACTGGAAGGCCTCTCTTGGAGAATCCCCGCTTGAGGATATCCGTGAGGGGGTATTCGACTCATTTTGGGACACGCCCAAGGGCATCCCCATGGATTCGGAGATGAGACGGAGGATACCCATGAAGGAAATGGGACCTCCTCAGTCAGGAGACTCTCTATGGATTTGTCTTCCAAGGATGGGAATGCAAGTCAGAGTCCTCTGACTCAAAGGGGTCCCGCTAGATCGTCCGGCCACCTGAGTCGCTTCCACCCGCCTAGCACAGTCGGGAGTGAAGATGACAGACAGCCTGTGCAGAAGGCCCATGGACGGCGAGACTCCTTGGCAGGAGCCCTAGAGATGGGCCGCTTAGGTGGAGGTTCAACCCAAACTGATGGAGAGGCCGGTTTCGCCAAGCTGGGAGAGTCTTGCTGGCTCCACAGGAGGAGGGACGGTACTGACCGGCATCTGAGGAGTTGGCGTTGCCTGGAGGAGATGGCCAAGTAATGGCCTGAGTGGAAGCCGGAGTCAACTTCAGGCCAGTCATAATCAGCTGCTGTCACATCAAATCCTCGTAGCATCGACGCAGCCTGCCATCCACTCCTGGGCCAAAAAGATTGGTACCCAGAAAAGGGACATACAGGGAGTTAGGATAGCGCAGTGGGTTAGGGCTCTGTGCTGCAGATCTGGGTTTGAAACCCACAGCTGCCTAGGTGCATACTGTGTTATCCTGAGCAAATCACTTGACTTCGCAGGCCCGTAGCGCCGAGGATTGGCGCTGGATGCCACACCTCGTCAGCGACCCGGGTTTGGGAACGAGCCCAGACTGGCGTGGGTTGGCAGGGAGAAGGATCGGCGTCTGTGGGAGCTCTCCTCTCTCGGAGGAGGATCCAGGGGTAGCCGGTACAGCAGCGGCCCCTGGTGGAGACCGCGGCATGAAGCCAGCTCACGAAAGACAGAAGACATTGGCTGTTGCCTTCTCGGGACGTAGGTGGAAGCACCCACGTTGCAGGCTGGGCGGCACTGATCGACTTAACGCCGAGGGCGTGAAAACATCCAGAAATACCTTCCGCTCGGATAGGCAACGGCCTGCCAGTGCCACCGCCACACGCCATGCTGGTTCCTCATCACTGCCCCTGTGGCTTCCCGGTAGTCATCCCTCCGACCTGGGGACTGTGATGAAATTGAAGATGTAGGGGAACACAGTGTGCGGTAGAGCAAGTCGGCGAATGCAGTGGCCCAAGAGAGTTCCAAACCGGAGGGCTAGAAAAATAGTTGGGGGAGTCACTTGACTTCCTTTGCTCCCAGGTTGCATCTGAAACAAGCTTCAGCTTAGTGTGCTACTCCTGGTTAAAACAATGTTCCTTCCCCCTCTTCCGAGGAGAACGAGGAAGAATGGTGGTGGCCGCTTGCTCTTGGAGCACTTATGCGCTTTCTTGACCTGTCGGTTGAAGGGATCTGAGACCGACAGACTGTAATTGAGACCGACTGGGTCGCCAAGGAGCCAGGAAAACTGCAGCTTTTTCAGGTCAGGGACCAGGACCGCGAAGAGGTTCCCAGCAAGCTGGGTCTCCTCCTCAGTGGGTCCAGAATAATGAGCTGTCTGCCTCATCTAGCGACGGGGGTCGATTATAATCTCGACCAGACTGTCGTCCCCGCCTTGGCTGGCTGGCCTGGACGGGGTTCCATGAAGTCAGCGGCCACGGCCGCAACCTCGATCAAGTCAAAGCAGCAGATTCCTGGGATCGAGATCTTTCACGATTCCAAGAACGGTGGCAGATCGAACTTCTTTTGCTCCTTGTCCTTTTTACTGGAAACGAGACGTGGGGCTCACCAAGGACCTCTCTCCTTTGGTGGGGAAAGACTGGCACATCTCCTGAAAGGAGCCTGAGAAGGTGCAGCCCAGATTGAACAGGGACTAAGACTGACAGAGAAGAGGACCGATCAATGGCCTGTGCCTCTCTCTTCCAAGGCTTCATCTGCTCCAGCTGCTCAGCGGACCCTGCAGCCGCGGAGACCACCCAACGGGCTCTTTGTATTTGAATGGCGGGTTCCATTTTTCCGGTCTGCCCAACTGCAGTAGTTATGCGAGATGATCGTGCAAGATATTGGGTTGGAATGCACGACACATTTCGCATGCCTGGGTGTCGGATCATGACCCAGGCAACAGACGAGGAGGCATGCGGGTGAGTCCAAGACATCTTTGCCTGCATAGGCAGTGGCGGAAACGGTGAAGACTTGTCCACCATCACAGTCGAAATCTCAAAGCGATCTGGGAAACTTGAATGAGTTTAAGTTTTGCAACCGGAGATTTGTTCGCCAGTGCCTGATGTAACGCGAGAGCGACAAGGAGGAACCTGAATCTTCCAGCGGAAAGGAAGACCAATCATCAAGGGCAGAGCCAGGATATACCACCCAGGTGGGTGGGAGGAGCGGCTTAAAGACCTTCCGCAAGATTCTTAAAGGAAAGGACATGCCAAACAGTGTGGACAGAACAACATATCCACGATCCTAGAAAAATTTATTTTAACTTTACCTTCACAAGTTGGTCAGAGTTAGTAATAGTAAGATAAAACACAATATTCTTGATCCATTCAGAAAATTGCCAGAACTCTAAAACGGTTTTCTTTACAGTGGCACGCTGCACACCATGCACGCATACGACACACACACACACACACACACACACACACACACACACACACACTCTCCTGCTGATCATTCACTAGTCACCCCTCTCACTTATTGACTGTGACTGTGGAAGCAAGTGGAATGTGCTAAGCCTTGGGAAGAAAGTACCTGCAATGGTCTCTGACCCCACTTCCTGCGGGCGGCTTTCCTCCGACCCAGCACCCCTCGCCACCATGACTGGATCAAGATCGCTAGAGGAGAGAAATTAGTAATGAAGGATTAACAGAAGCACTGAAATGCACCAGACAGTTGTTCCTGTGACCAAAACTAAACCCATTCCCTGGCGGATACTACATCTTCCAGCAGACAGCAGTCAGATTATTTTCTGGTCTGTGTTTTGGATCATAGGTGCATATACCTATAGGATGGTGAATGTTTTTGTCAGTTCCGAGGCTGTAATAGGTATCATGTGTACAGATACAAATGTCAGCCAGACTGACACCACAGCAGCTTTCCATGCCAACAACCTAGGTTGGTGTCCTGCATTGCACTTTTAGTGGGGTGGTCTTTCCTGGAGATTAAATTCAGAGAGTTGCCCATCAGATCACAGGAAACAATGCTACATTTCATGAAGCTTTGTACTGTACTGAAGGCAGAAATCGAACCTTTGGGCTGGCCCAGTGATACTGTGGGAGGTCTGGGTTGCTGCATTTCTCCACTCCTGCCCTGGGGCAGTAACGTATGGGGAAGATTGTGAGGTAGCCCTCACCAGTTCTGTGGGGACAGCAGCAGCATAGGAGTAGCAGGTGATCATTCCATCGATTCTCACCCACACGGAAAGCATGGGCAGAGGTGGCTTTATGTGACGTGATGTGCAAGGTTGACAACAGGAAGAATATTCTGCAGATTGGTTCCTGGATGAGCTTCCTGACCTGCCCCATGAGCATAGCACATGTTGGGCCCCACTACCATGCCCTTGCTGGATTTTGGCTCCTCCTGATCCTAAGGTCCTCCAGATAGGTCCTAGCAGGAAGGAACCGCCAGAGACATCAGGATGCTGGCAACTGTGCACAGGTGATGGGAAAAGCCACCTCAACAAATGAAAGACAGGAGATACGCCTAAGAGACCACTAAGAATGGGGGGACTACCCATCAAGTGGTACAGAATAATTATATATTTTGATGCGTGGTGGAGGGAGTAGCTCGGCTCCGGGAAAGTGACAGCTGCCTGCTCACCATTCGATACCCTCTGTCATCTGACTCGAACTGCACTGATGTTGTCTGTGAAGACAGCCAATTAACCTTCTAACCAGAGGAAACAATAAGCCATGGTAGTTCCAATGTCATGTTAGGGATAGAGGAACCAAAAAAAAAATCACACACACACACAGGTAAAAACTATACATTTGCTGAACCACTGTTTTTACCAGAACGCTTCATGGTCAGGAATTTCTGTTGTTGATGGTGTCCTTTCCATACCGCTTGGATTTTTGTAGCTGAGTTAAGAAAGGCAAGAGAAAAAAATGATCAGGTCAGAGATGCAAGGAAATCATCTCAAGCACAACTGAATTCAGAAAAATGCTGTGTCCAGGCTGATGCTGGGAAAGTACAGTTACATAAAACTTACGTAGTAGATCTTCAAGAGGAGGCTCTTGCAGTAGGCAATTACATATAGGACTGGCGTCGGCAGGCAGCAGGACCTCACAGAAAAATTTCTAGCTAGCAGTCTCTGGCGAGGGACCACCCCACGCCAGGTGACCAACGTCGGTATAAAGGGCAGTCCTCACCCACCTTCCAGTTCTTTCCTCCACAGGCCACAAGAGGCGGACGAGAGAAAGCGGCTAGTTCCTTACTGGAAAAAGAGCTGAAAAAGCCTAGGGGATGGAGGGCGGGAAGGATACCCATGCAAAAGGCTCTCTCGAAGATTCACTGTTACGGTAAGTTCTTACGTAATCTGTACTATCTTACTTCAAGAGGGCTCTTGCAGTAGGTAATTACATATAGGACTGAGTCCCAAGCAGTCTGGAACAAGAAGAAGCACACGGAGGAGGAAAGCTACTCAAAGTAGATCCTCTAGCTGTGAAGGCCTTAAGAAAGGAGGCCTTGCAGAACAGCAGCCCAAAGCCTGCTCTATGGTGAGAGGCAATATCCAAACTGTAATGTTTTGTAAATGTATGACAGAAGTCCAAGTGGCGGCAGCACAAATGTCTGCCGCTGACACATTCTTGAAACACGCCGCTGAGGCAGCAGCCCTCTGGTGGAGTGACTCTTATTTGACCCGGAAGGGTCTTGTTGTACTTGTCATAACAGAAGGTGATGCAATGAGGCAACTATTTAGACAGGCATTGCTTGGAAACAGCATTGCCTTCTTTTAGGGGGCAAGAGACACAAAAATGGATCAGTCTTTCTGACATCCTTTGTTCTGTTAATGTAGTATCTCAGGATCCGTGAACGTCCATAGTGTGAAGTAGATACTCCCCTGATTGGAGTACTGTGTAGAAGGCAGGTAATCTATGGACTGGTTCAATGTAGATTCCGCTACCACCTTGGGAGAAACTTAGGATTAGTGCGCAGAGCCACATGTTCCTTATGAAAATTAAGTACGGATTTACACACATCAGGCCTGGAGCGAAATCCTCAAGCAGAGGTAATGGCCACTAGGAAAAGCGCCTTCCATGAAAGGAACTTCATGTCTGCTGAGGCCGCCGTTCAAAAGGAGGCAAAGTAATGCTTCTCAAGAACGGTTCAAATCCCAAGGAGGGGCGGAACTCGATAGGGGTCTCAAGTGAAGAACCCTCTGAGGAAAGTCTTAGAGACTTCCAGTTGAGCAAACATCTCATCTGCGAAGGGAACATGGTAGGCTGAAATGGCTGCCATGTGTACCTTCAGAGACGAGTGACTAAGACCCAGGTCGAAGAGATAGAGGTACTCCAACAATCGCCTAACTGAGCAGGAGAAAGGCTCTAAGCCTTTGAAGCAGCCCAGAGTGAGAACTGTTTCACTTCATGGCATAAGTAGACCTAGTGGAGGGTTTCCAGCCTCCACCAGGATCTCAGCCACCTGGGAGAAACCCCAATGGGCTTGAGCTATGTCTGCAGGAGCCATGCATGTAGTTGAAGGGACTTGAGACCTGGCTGGACCAGGGTCCCTGATCCCGGGACAATAAAATCTGTGACAGCAGAAGAGAAGAGAAGGTTCCTCTGAGTATTGTTGCAGAAGAGAGACCAAACTTGCCTGGGCCAGAAAGAGGCGATCAGAATCATTCGTGACCCTTCTAAGCAGAGTTTTGCAAGACACGCTGGATCAAAGGAATTGGGGTGGAAGGCATAGACGAATCTGTCCCTCCAATCTAGAGACAGAGCGTCCTCCAGAAAATGCCTCGCCTTGAATGAGC
Source organism: Neoceratodus forsteri (assembly GCA_016271365.2). Classification (NCBI taxonomy): domain Eukaryota; kingdom Metazoa; phylum Chordata; order Ceratodontiformes; family Ceratodontidae; genus Neoceratodus; species Neoceratodus forsteri. The sequence goes on along the minus strand of JADMNL010000030.1, from coordinate 159,426,082 downwards.
GAGCAAAAGTCAGGAAGCTTTGTGTTTAGAGGTGAAGTAAACAGGTCCACCTGAGGTGTTCCCCAACGTAGAAAGATATCATCTAGGACCCCTTGATCCAGTTCCCACTCATGAACTTGAGCAGACAAGCGATTTAGTTTGTCTGCTAAGGAGTTCTCGACCCCCAGAACATGAATTGCCATGAGGTGAAGGTCATGTTGCGCTGCCCAATCCCAGACTCTCATCGCTCCTCGCAAAGAGGGTGGACAGATTCCCGCCCTGTTTGTTGATGTACCATACCACACACATATTGTCCGCCTGGATGGCTAGGTGGCCTGGAAGAAGATGCAGGTGGAGAGCCTGAGAGCTGAGAGCACTGCTCAGCTCAAGCACATTGATGTGCAGGGATTGTTCGAGCTTGGACCAAGAGCCCTGGGTCCGATGTGGACCAAGATGTGCTCCCAACCTTCGCCCGAGGCGCCTGTGGTCAGAGTCTGGGAGGGAGGAGGAGGAAGAATGGAACCCTCAAGAAGGTTCTCTCGAACCATCCACCACTGCAAGTCTCGAATCATGGGAGAGGAGACTAGGACCAATTGGTCCAAGTTGTCTACCAACTGATCCCACTGAGATAGAAGCATCCACTGAGACTGTCATGTGGAGCCGAGCACGAGGACTGTCAGGATAGCAGCTGCCATAAGCCCGAGGAGGCTAAGAACTGACCTTGCACTGACCCGCCTGCAGGCCGGACAACAGGCTTACCTGGGTCTGGAGGTGCCCCTGTCCGGTGGCAGGAAGGCCCCTGCCTAGGGTCATGTCCAATATCGCCCCAATAAACTGGAGCCTCAGGGATGGGATCAAGTGAGACTTGGAATGGTTGATGGTAATACCCAGACAGGCAAAGACCTGCTGGGTGAGGGAGAGGCAGTGCAGGAGTTCTTCCCTGGATGAGGCCACCAGGAGCCAATCGTCCAGGTACGGAAAACCTGTACCCCTGGCAGGTGAGGCCGCCACCACCGCAAGGCATTTGGTAAATACTCGAGGAGCCAAGGAGAGGCCAAATAGAAGTGCCTTGAACTGGTAGTGGTCCCCTGGAAAGCAAAATGGAGATATTTGTGGTGAGACGGTGGATAGATATGTGCAGGTAAGCGCCCCACATATCCAGAGCGATAGCCACTGGCCCGAGCGGAGAGGGGCAGAAGGCTCTGCAGTGAGAGCATACTGAACCTCTTGTACTCCACGAAATGTTCAGGAACTGAGATCTAGAATATGTCTTACATCTCCTCTTCTTTGGGACCAGGAAGAAGTGGGAATAGTAACCTGTCCTTGCAGGGAAAGGGGGACAAGTTCTACTTCTTTCAGCAAAAGTGCTGGAAATTTCTTCCTGGACCAGAAGATGATGTTCCTAGAGTACGACTACCTTGGGGAGGGTGACGAGGTGGTTTCTGCAGAAACTCTATTGAGTGTCCTTCTGGTATTAGCTGGAGCACCCATGAATCTGATGTTATCCTCTCCCAGCCCGAAGGTGGAGGGAAAACCTCCTCCTACCGGTTCCTCCGGGAAGCCTGGAGGTTGTGGGAGAGGGAAAGAGTCAGGTGGTGGGGCAGCTCCGCAGCTGAAGCTCCCACTGCTTTTGGGGCGGGGGGCTTGGCAGCTGGGGGCCCCAATGTTTATTGGCCCTCTTCCCTGTGGTCTCGCTTTGGGACAATTCCGTCTGCGAAGGGGACGGTGCTGCGACTGATGGGGATGATAGATAGTGTCCACAGACTTTAGTGCCGTCCCTTCTCCTGCAAGTCAGTGATGATGTCCTTGACATCACCCCAACAGCACCGAGCCCCGGAAGGGAGTTTCATGGATGGCGGACTGCACTTCCGGATCAACCCTGACACTCGGAGCCAAGCGTGATGCCGAGGCCACGGCTAAAGCTGAGCTCTACCAGCAGTATCCACTGCATCGTAGGTCACATCAAGAATGTGCCGACTGGCTGAACGCAGAGCGGACGAGGTCAGCCACTTTCTGCTTGACCTGGGAGTCCAACTTAGATTCCACCTCACTGAGAATTGCCTTCTGGTAATCCCCCATGTGGCCAACATAGTTCAGGGCCCCAATACCCAGAATGGAAGAAGCAAAAATCTGCTTGCCATACTGGTCTAGAAGGCAGGATTCCTTGTCAGGTGGAGATAAGCCATGGTGTTTGGGTTGAGCTGACCGCCATGAGCGGCACTAATCACAACTGAGTCTGCTCGAGGTGGAGTCTAAAAGTCAACACCCTCGTGAGCCTAGTATAGCCTGTTCGAGTTCCTGGGAAGTGGGGCTAAGGCCGACGGTTGTTTCCACATGGTGGTAATAAGGTTGGCATGAGGCTCGATCCAGGGTGGCACCAAAGTGGGAGCCGTCACGGGCAGCTCCAGATGCTGAGCGAGTTTTTTTTACACTGGGGGTCTGGCTCAAGGATTGCCACTTATGTACTTCCTGGAACTTCCGTGAGTAACTCGTGAAGGAAGGATCCTCCGAGGAGACTTCGGAGGAGTCCTTGGCCGGGCTTGGACGGAGAGCATGGCTCGTTGTCTTGGTCGGAACAACTGTCGGAAGGATCAGAGGTGTCCGAGGAAGAAGATGATGAGGAAGAGGCGCACTCCCTCCCGATGAGGGGAGGAATGGACCCTTGGGAATCCTCGGAAGTGTGTCCTGCCCTCTCTGGACCCAGAGGGTTTAGCCCTGGTGTTCGGAGGTGGGGAGGAGTGTGTCGCCGTGGACGATGGGAACCAGCACTGGCACTGTCGCCTGAAGACGACTCTCATCTCTCTGGTGAGCTGAGCCTTGGCTCAGCCCACCAGGAGGCCAGAGTCTCTGCAAGTCCACCGCAGCTGAGGGGTCGGTGGAGGAGGAGGGGATATGGATATGGACTATACCCAAAAGGCGCTTATCCATAACCTGACGGTGGAAGCCCAGAGTTGGGTATTGAGGAGCTGGGTACTGTGGCGTCAGATATGTCGGTGCCGGGTACTGAGGCGCCGGATACTGTGGTTCCGGTATGACGGGGTCAGGTACCCGGGAGCTAGAAGGAGCAGACGGCCCGGCCGAGGGGCCCACAGGTGGTTCTGGAGTGGAAGGCCGGGCGGAGGGCCCCGGTCGGGCGACATCGGGGGGATGTTGTCCGTGTCGGGCAATACCGGCACCGGAGAATCGACGCCAGATCGGTCTGACCAGAAGGTGGATGGTCTGACGGAGGTGGAACAGGAACCTCAGCGTCGTCCGGGGATTGGGGGAAGAGAAATCCTTGTGGTCGGGCTGAGGAGACTCAGGGTCCCTGGAAGGGCAGCGAAGGCTGCGAGGAGCGAACGACAGATGGGGGCGGCATCTGCTCATCTGCTGTGCGGACTTCGGTGAGCCGACGCGGCGGCTTAGCAGCGTGATCCGGGCGGGCGCTGGAGGCCGGTGTCTGACTTAACGGACCTTCGCCGGAGGCAGGCCATGATGGAGGGGCGGCCTGGACAGCGGAATGGGGTTCCCGCACCGCCCGAAGGGTCAGGCAACCCTACCAATCTTCTCTCAGCGGGCGCCGGAGGAGCAGACGTCCGCTTATCGGAGCTGCTCAGACTCAGCAGGCCGTGAAACCACGGCTTTACTGGGAGTGGAGGCCTCCACAAGCCCGGGCGCCCAAAGGGCTGAGCATGAGCCAGATGGGTGGGCTGCCGCCGCTTGGCCGAAGCCTCTAAGGCCGGCCGTCATGGAGCGGTCCCCAGAGATGTTACCTTTTCTCGGTGACTCCCGAGGAAGACATGGTGGGAGAGGAGCCTTGTCCCGGTGCTTTTCTTTATCCTTTTCTTGCGCGGCTTAGAAGTTGACGCTCACGCTTTTTTCAGTTCTTTCTCCATGGAGCCCATTTTCTTTTCAAAATATGGGCTCCAGGGACTACTGCCGCCTTTCCGGGTGGCGCGTTAAAGCTGAGGCAGTGCTGGCACTTCTCACGGATGGTCGGGCCTAGGCAAAAAGGCACGGGAATGGCCGTCCTTGTCTGGAGTTGGGCACCGCGAGAGTCGCACTTGTTTTTGAAAATCGAAATACTCGGTTAAAATACAGATGAAGGAGCCTGACAGCAGGGAACTTTCCGCCCACTGGCATAAGCTAATGGCGGAAAGAACTGGAAGGTGGGCGGACGGACTGCCCCTTTATACTGATATCTCCTGATGCCGGTCACCTGATGTGGGGCGGTCCCTCGCCAGAGACTGCTAGCTAGAAATTTTTCTGTGGGGTCCTGCCACCTGCCAACGCCAGTCCTATATGTAATACCTACTGCAAGAGCCTCTCAAGTAAGATCACTAGTTAGTGCGAGTAGCTATTTTTTTTTTTGTTTGTTTCTTAAGACCAGCTGCTAATTTGGGATCTGCTATTATGCTTACCCAGGCTGTGCTTCCATCTCTAAGGCATCTTCTGTTGCTAACAGTGTCTTTGGAAAACGGATGAAAATCTTTGACCTAGAATTAAAAAGTATATATTCATGCACTAGTACAGCTCTAGCGTCACTGGTGATAGAGCGCAAGTTTATTACATACAAAACTGGCAGCAATATACTGTACTGAATCGACAAAACAGCTTCATTTTGAATTGTTCTGTTTATTGCCCACCTTCCCCTACCCAGTGAAAGCACATTGGGACAGATCCAGTCCTATTGTTATTCAAGCTTTTTCTTTCCAGTACTGCCCAATGGCAGCATCCCAGCAGCGTCATGGACCCTCTCACGGACTAACCATTATCTACCACTTACCAGGACCACATGGTGATGGGTGGCCTGCAACAACGGTAGGAGCGAAGCCTGGCGGGGGTTACCAGCATAAGACACATCAGCATTCTCCTCCACATTCTGGTTTCCTCCCCAGGGTGCCGGCATGTAATGATGGATGCATGCCAGGTGTCCAGTGGCAACCCTCCCATTCTTGTTCTCTAAGCTGTGCTTCCGCCTGATCCCCATCAGGTGGCAGTCAAGCAGTGGAGCAGTGTCCCTCCAGGAAGGACAGCAGTCCTTGGATGTGCAGTCCTTCCTTCCCTGGCCTTCCCTTGACAGCTGGTGTTCACTCACAAATGTGGGTCACTGGTGTCGTGAACGGTAGCCCTACCACTGTGCTGATGGACTAGTGAGCCAGACTTTTCTAAAAGGGCACAGCTGAAGGAAGAACTACCTTGGTGGTGAACATAAAAGGCGTGGAGAGAAAGAGACAGTGTGTGTCACACAAAACAAGATCAACAGGAAGCTGGGAGGAGGTACAGGAAGGAGGCCAGAAGGCACATCTTCACTGAAAAGGTGATGGCAGCCGCCCGGTGGCACTGAGGGTTGAGGCGCTGGACACCACACCTCGCCCACGCCGGCGACCCAGGTTTGGGAGCAGACTCGGGTCGCTGGTGGGTCGGCCGGTGAGATTCGCTGAGCATCCAACGACAGCTAGCCTTCTCCGGGAGGGTTGTCACAGCCCGCATGCTTGCCTGACTCAGAGTGGAAGCTTGAGTACTGGAAGCCCCAATCGCAGGGGACGGTGGCCGCCTCACAGTGTGGACGCCTGCGCTTGGCGCCTATGATGTCAGGGGTTACACACTGCAGGAGAGAGAGGAAAAGCGGAAAACACTGCTGGCTCCGGCAAGACTGGTTTCCCAGAGCATGCCTCCTATGTGCCCCGCTCACCAGGACCACCACCTCGACCTGATGAGATGAAGGATTACGGGTAAATGCCCTTGCCTCGCTCCCCACTGGGGAATGAAGCTCCATGAGGTACGAGGGTGAGCGTGGTGGTAGAAGGGTGACTTTGGATGCCCTCAAGGGGCGGGACCCAGCAGGCAGTGTAGAGGATAAATAGAAGGGGGAGAGAAAAGGTGATGGCAGGATGGAAATGCATTGCCAGAGGGGTAGTAAATCATAGTTGGTGGGCGGTTAAATGAGGGTAGGACAGAGTCAAGGGAAGGTTAGGTGACAGGGGAGGGACGGAGCAACATGTAGCATACATGGATGAGCTTCAGATTCAGCAGGCTCGGAAATACCTTCAGGACTTCTTCTGTGGCCTTTCATATGTTCATATGAATTCAGTAAACTTGGAGGTAGCATATCAAAGACACAATCTGCAAGGAGAGCAGTGTATGATCCAAAAATTGATCCATCAAGAGCAGTGTGGTAGGATGCAAGAAGAACAGTGTCTAGGATCTGTAAAGGTTGCGAGGAGAGCAATCTGTAGGATCCATAAAGGATACAAGGAGAGCCGTGTGTAGGATCCATAAAGGATGCAAAGAGAGTCATGTAGGATCCATAAAGGATGGAGGGAGAGCCATGTACAGGACCCATAAAGGCTGCAAGCAGAGCAGTGTAATATCGATAAGGAATGCAAGGACAGCAGTGCATAAAATCCATAAGGGATGCAAGCAGAGCAGTGTGTAATATCAATAAGGAATGCAAGGACAGCAGTGCATAAAATCCATAAGGGATGCAGGCAGAGCAGTGTGTATGATCCATAAGTATCCATATAGGATAAAAAGAGAGCAGTGTGTAGGATCCATAAAGGATACAAGGAGAGCAGTGTGTAGGGTCCATCAAGGAAGCAGGGAGGGCAGGTGTAGGGATTCAGAAGGATGCCAGGAGAGCAGTGTGAGGCTCCATCAAGGAAGCAGGGAGGCAGGGTGTAGGATCCATAAAGGATACAAGGAGAGCAGTCTGCAGGCTCCATCAAGGAAGCAGGGAGGGCAGAGTGTAGGATCCATAAAGCATGGAAGAAGAGCAGTGTGCAGGCTCCATCAAGGAAGCAGGGAGGGCAGGGTGCAGGATCCATAAAGGATGCAAGGAGAGCAGTGTACAGGATCCACAAAGAATGCAAGGAAAGCAGTGTGTAGGCTCCATCAAGGAAGCAGGAGAGAGCAATATGTAGGCTCCATAAAGGATGCAAAGAGAGCTGGTGTAGAATCCAAAAAGATGCAGGGAGGGTAGTATCTAGGCTCTATAAAGGATGCAATTAGGGCAGTTGCATAGGATGCATAAAGGAGGCAAGAAGAGAAATATCCAAATTGTTTTGTTTTTGTGCATCTGTCCAAACCAGACGTGCGACGCACCCTCCCCTCCAACCCAGTGGAAGGCATCATGGGCATGCAGCAAATGCTTGTGTGGAGACTGCTGACAAGATTTGATCAAAACAGACTGCTTTCTAGATTGGCATTTACATCTGAACCAGTATGGGCTGAGAAAGACTGACTGCAGACACATACTGTGTCCTACTGAGACTCCTGAGTGCAGCGTAGTCATTGTCTTAGCCAGGTACCAACTCAGCTCCATAGGAATCCTAATTCTATGACAGACTGCATCTACCAAAAGGTAATGCTTCATGTAATTAGTAATAATACACATTTTAAAGTGGACAAACAGGCCACCTACCTTCCAATCTTGTACTCCTCTGGTTTGTATCCCAAGTATTTCACCAAAGTGGACACTCCGTCTCGTGGTCGTCCATTCCAGTTTGGCCAGGTATTTGGACATAAGGACTTGTACCTGTAGAAAATTCCATGCATATATTTTATTGAAGACACCGTCCAGTAATCCTTCAAAGATGAAATGAGAACGTTTCAAAGAACAGAGTGGTGACCATGGTCTTGAATGCTAGGAAATCTGGAGATGTGTTACTCTGCATAAAGAGTCTGCAACCGCCCCCCCCACCCACCCCAAGACTAACTTCATTTTGGACAACCAAAAGCCTTTTATATACAAACAGCCATATTAATAAAGAAACTGAGGGTCACAGTAAAAGGATGGGAGTCAGGAGATCCGGACAAAATCAAAGCTTTTTTTTTTTTTTTAAACTTTCTTTTATTGATTTTCAAAGAGCTAGTTACATCCAGTAAGAGACCAAGAAAAGGCCAAGCATTAAAAGCGATTAACTTAAGAAAATCAAACACTCTGAGAAGATTTATATGGGGACAGAAACCACCCCACCTATTAACAGTTAGAGCTCACCAGCCCAGCAGCAGGGTGTCTGGCTCATGGACATCCCAGGTTCGGGACGGACTCGGGAGTCGGAGGGCTGAGCAGTGGGGAGAAGGACTGAGCATTCAATGGACTGCTGTCCTTCTCCGGGGTGTCGCGCAACATGGACCTCTGGTGGAGGGTGGGGCACTGCACCGCAGGGCCCCACACACGGGGTAGGGCGACGCTGGCATCACTAAGAGCCATCCCAGCCCTAGGGAAACAATCTGCAAAGAAGCATCGCTGGCCATTATTGACGGTCCCCGCGGCCTGCTGCCACTCCCTGCTGCAGAGCAAAGTCCACTGGGAGGGCCCTCCCATGACCCTGCCCTGGGGGGCAAGCTAGGGCTTTGTGACCGTGCTTCCTTGGAAGGGGTGCCTGCCCAGCGGCTCTGCCCAGGGGGTAAGCCTGGGGGTGGGGGAGGCAGTGAGCGGAGCAGGGGACAAGAACCTCCTGTAGGGCGGCAAAAATAGCTGGTATAAAACCAAAACAAACTTAGAGCTCCTCTAGAAACTGGAGGCCTAGCTCTACTTTGGTGGGGAAAATATCACTGGGCATTCCTTGCCAAGCAACCACTGCAGCACTGCAAAACTCGGATGTGTCTGATGACCCATTATGGTTCAGTGCAGAGTCTTACCTCCTAAGACCACACCACCTATTGCACTTAATTTTTATCCCTATTCTGGACACTGTTAAAGATAATCCTATCATAGCTGGTGCCATCACAATACTTGGAAAATGTATGTACAATTCCACTTAAACTTCTCCCAGAATCCTGAATTTTCCTTATGGAATAATCCCTATTTGGTTCATTACAAACACTTCCTCCAGAACCCACCATTGTGAGCTCTATTCTGAAGTAGGACGGTCTTCACTAGCCACCAGAAGATTAATGCACGGCTGCACATGGCTGTATAAAGCTCTTCTTTTGCCGCCTCTGCAGGAGGTTCTTGTCCCTGCTCCTCTCATATTACATGCCTATTCTGCCATTCCCTGAACTGCTATTTGCTCAGAAAACCTCCCTCATTACACTTGATGTCCCCAGGTTCTGCACTCTACGGCAAAGCTGCCATTGGCTATACCCTCCCAACAGTCTGGAACTGCAAACCACCTCAAACTAACCTAGTATCTAGCATCTTTAAATGCTTTAAATCTCTAATCAGTAACCACTTGACAGGAACATGCAACTGCCACTCATGATTACCTACCCTGCCCTTAGCGACACCCCACCACCCTACATCCCATTGTACCCCGTGCTACCCTTCCCCTTTCTTTGCCTCCCTACCACCCCCATACACTATGTTGACCTGTATTATATAATGGTGCAATACCAGACCACACTGGCTACAAGGTCTAAAATAAATTACTATATGTATCTTTATTATTACATATTGAAATCTGTATAGTTCCTTCACATTGTTAGGCAATAAAAGTACAGTTCGCAAGAACTTACCATAACAGTAGATGAGAGGAGCTCTTGCAGCATGTACATATAGGACTATGCTGCAAGGCACTAGGACTCCATGGAAAATTTCTAGTTAGCAGTCCAAGGCAGGGGACCGCCCTGACGGGCGGTCTCTGCCCCAGCGCCCTTGTGGTATATAAAAGGGGCGGTCCCCAGCTGAGATACAGGATGGGAACAGAGCAGGATGTCCCATCCCCAGAGAGAGAGAGAGAGAGAGTTACAGTTACATAACCCTGGGGGCAGGTGGGAGGGAAAGCACCTGCTGCAGGAACTCCTCTTGAAGATCTACTGTTACAGTAAGTTCTTATGTAATTGTACTATCTTACTGAGAGGGAGCTCTTGCAGCAGGTAACACATATAGGACTGAGTCCCAAGCAGAACAAGGAGACACCCAGGTCAGAAGGGTGGTGGACTAGTAGAAAACAGTGTCCTTGGCACTCCTTAGGAGAGTAGTTCCTGGAGGGACCGCAAGGCCAAAACCTGCTCTCCTTCTGAAGCAATGTTTAGACTGTAGTGCCTAATGAAAGTGTTGACCGAACTCAAGTAGCAGCTGCACAGAGATCCGCTGCAGCAACATTTCTGAGGGACACAAAGGAGGTTGTGACCTCTCTTGTGGAATGACTCTAGACCGGTCTTGGCAAGGGTTTGTTGTGCTTTGGTAACAAAAGTAATGCAGTTAACTAACCATTTGACCAAAATCTGCTTGGTCACTGGAGCCCCTAACATTCTTTGGGCAAAGGAGACAAACAACTGGTCTGTCTTTCTTGACGAATGGATCAGTTCTTATAGTAACGGAGGATTCTATGTACATCCAGAGTGTGTAACAAGGCCTCCTCTGTTTGAGTACTCTGGTAGCAGACGGGTAGTTGGATGCCCTGATTTAAAGTGAATTCGACACCACCTTTGAAGGAACTTAGGATTTGTTACATGCAGAGCAACTCTGTCCCTGTGAAAATAAAGTAAGGCTCTTTACACATCAGAGCCTGCAGCTTGGAAATTCTTTGAGAGGAAGTAATGGCAACTAAAAATAATGCTTTCCACGAGAGGCAGTGTAGCTCGTAGCTTGTGACTGGTTCAAAGGGAGGCAACGTAGCTTTTTAAAATAAAAGAAGGTCCCATGGAGGGACAGGATCCCTCCTGGGAGCTTGATGTGCAAGACACCCCTTAGGAAGGTCTTGCATAAATCCACTTGTGCCAGAGCTTTCCCATCCATTGGCGCATGGTAAGCTGATAGTGCAGAAGATGCACCTTCATGGATGAGTAGCTGAGTCCCTTGTCTGATAGGGAAAGAAGGTACTCCAGCACAGATTCCACCGACAGTGTAAAGAGTCCAAGGAACGGGGATGCCCATAAGCAGAAACATTTCCATTTTATGGCATACGCCGCTCTGGTTGAGGGTTTTCTCGCTGCCATGAGAACCTCTACCACTCTGGAGGATACTCCATATATGTCCCTGATCAGGTCTGCAGGAGCCATGCATGCAGATGCAGAGACCAAAGATTTGATGTACCAAGGTTCCTGCTCCTGGGAGAGCAAGCAAGCAGACAGGGTAATGGGACCAGCAGTTCTGATGCCAATTACTGGAGCAACAAAATCAGACCTGATGAGGCCAAAAGGCGCACAAGACTCTTCAGTGTGCCTCTCTGCCTGCATCTTGAGTATTACTCTCTGGAGGAATGGAAAGGAGGAAGGCACACAGGAACCTCCCTGTCCAAGAGATGGACAATGCGTCACACCAGAAAACACCAGGCCCTGGATCTAGTGAGCAGAAATTGGGCAGTTTGGCATTGTGTGGGGACGCAAAGAGGTCCAGTTTTGGCAGACTCCATTGTCCGAAGAGGTCGTCTATGACTTCTTGCAGGAGCTCCCATTCGTAACTCTGCGATCGAGAGTGGCTTAGGCTGTCTGCAAGGTCGCTGTGAATCCCTGGCATGTGAACAGTTGTTATTTCCAGGTTGTGATCTACTGCCCAGTGCCAAACTCTCGTTGTTTCCCTGCAAGGGGTAAGAATGCGTGCCCTTGCTTGCTGAGGTAGAAGACAACTGGAGTGTTGTCTGACTGACTAAGAGAGGCCCTGGGAGGAGCATGGATTGGAAGGCCTGCAGAGCATACAAGACGGCCCCTCATCTCCAGCACATTGATGTGGAGATTGCGCTCCACTGAAGACCAGGAGCCCCTTGTTTGGGTGGGATGCCAGATGCACACCCCAGCCCATCACTGAGGCGTCCGTAGTCAGGACTTGCTGAGGACTGGGTTTTGAAAGGAACCCGATGTCTAGTCAGGAAGGGGTGAGCCACCACTTCAGAGTATGGTGTACTGCTTTGGAGATCCTGACTGGTTAGTCGAGATCATCCATGCGTTGATCCCATTGAACCCTGAGGTTCCCCTGCAGAACCTTCATGTTCAGGCGGGCAGGGGAACTGTAGTGATGGCTGCGGCCACGTGGCCTAAAACTGCAGCACCACTCTGGCTGGGACTGGATCTGTGGCGATGACCCTCCAAGAGATAGCTCTTAGCCTGTCTGCTCGGTTCTGAGGGAGAAAGGCTTTTCCTTGAGGGGTGCCAAGACCGCCTCTATATACTGCAGTCTCTAGGTAGGCCAGGGGAATGGCTTGGGAGAGATTCAGAGTGATCCCCAAGTCTTGGAACAGTCAGAAGGTGTCCTCTGTTGAAAGACTCAGCTGTTCTTCCATAGGTGCTGTAGTAGTCAGTCATCCAGGTAGGGTAAGTATAATGACCCTTTCTCCTGAGAGCTGCTGTCACGACTACTAGGCACTGGTGAAGACCCCGGTGCTGATCAGAGGCCGAACGGCAGCGCTCTGAACTGATAGTGTTCTCCTGGAAGATGAAGTGGAGATGCTTTCTGTGGGATGCCAGGATCTTTATGTGCAAGTAGGCATCCTGCATGTCCAGGGAACAAAGTCGATCCCCTGGTGGATCATGGACAACAAACCAGGCAGAGTCACCATCCTGAACCTTTGTACTCAAAGTTGTTCAGTCGGCTCCAATCTAGGATGGGACGGAGGTTCCCTGTCTTCTTTGGCACAAGGAAGAAATGGGAGTAATATCTCCTTCCCTGTAACCTGGAGGTACTGCCTAAATCGCTCTCTTTTACAAGGCGACTGGATTTCTGCTCTTATGATGGCCGCATGGGATGGGGATCAGTAGGTGGGAACTGGTGGGTTGTCTGGTGGAATCTGTGTAAACTCCAGTGCGCATTCTTTCTATTATCTGGAGGATCCACTGGTCCATGGTAATACTGGACCATCCTCTGAGGTAGAGGGAGAATCTCCTCCTACTGCCCTCCCAAACTTTGCCGGAGGTGGGGGCAGGCAGGGAGTCATGTTGAGGGGTAGGCACGGGAGGTCTGGCATTTTGGGACCTTAAGTGCCTGAGGGCAGGGAGGTCCCCTTCTCTAAAGTCCCTTTAGGTTGCCGACGCTTCCCTGTTGGCCCTGGTTCTTGTGAAAGGGCCGCATCTGGTAGTAGCTGGATCTGAGCTGTACATTCGTGAATGTTGGAAACCGCATTGTTGGAAACCGAAGTCCTGTAGCCTAGTGATCAGCTTCTCGGTGTCTGGGCCAAAGAGAAATGACCCTTGAAAGGGTGCATCTGGGATAACATCCTGCAGATCCTGCTGGTATCCTGAGACCCTCAGTCAGGCATGACACCTCATACAGACCCCTGTGGCAGCAGCTCTGGCTCGATCTGCGGAGTTGTATGAGCTTCTCCAGGATATATTTGCCTCGTCAATGCCAGACTGAGTAACAGCCATAAACTCAGATTTTGATCAGAATCTGGCTGAGCTTTATCCAAGTCCATTGTCTTGTTCCATAATGACTTTGGTACATAACCATATGTGCCAAGAATTTCAGGGACCTGACTGTGCACGTGGCTGAGGAATACACTTTTCTGCCCTTTGATCCAGCTTCTTAGACCTGGGATCAGGAGGTGAGAACTCATATGCCTAGGTTGCTGTGCCTTGCCATGAGCTGCGGTCAGCACCATACAGTCTGCTTTGCTGCTTAGCAAGTGAGGCTCTTCCTTGACATCCTGTATAGGTGGTCTGCCTTCTTGGGACAGCTGAAGTAGTGGAGAGGTGCTTCCAGGCCAATTTGTGATGTCCTGGAAGGGCTCTACTAGAGGAGGGACGACTAAGGATTTAGTGTCGCTTTGCCCTATAAATTTCACCAACAGATGTCTTTCTGGATCAAGTTCCTCTATATCCCATTGATTAAGATATTGGATGTGTCTCATTATGTCCAGAAAAGAAGGATCATCTGAAGGAGATCTGGGAGAATCCTTCTTATGGTCCGGAGAGGCAGAGGAGCTCATCCTTGAGGAACAATAGGAGGAAGAGTCCCTGGATCTTCATCTGAGGATGAATGTGGACGTCCCTTGATGGTGGTATGGACAAGTGTCGACCATGGCTAGGCTTTGAGGCCCCTGTCAACATCCCCCTGACGACAGGTGGTCAGGAGTCGGAGGCAGTCTGGGAGGCCTCTGTGAGGCGATGGCTCAGGGCAGAGGTGGCGGGAGATGCCTAGGGCTAGGCGACAGCTCCCGTGGTCTGGGTAGCAGGTCTCCCATTATGGTGTTCCACCATAAATTGAACAGAGCTCTTACCTCTGCCAGCAGGATGACAGGCTGTGCTGGCGGCAGGGTAGGGAAGTTTGCGCCTTGACAGCAGCCCTTGTGGTAGTCCCGGCACGGCCGTCTGGTCTACCGGCTGATTGCCATCAGGCATTGGGATCAGAGGCTCTGAGGCAGAATCCCCTAGAGGTCAGACATCCGGTTCCTTAGAGAGGTGGTGACAGTGGGTTCAAACCTCGTTCAAGAGGTCTGGGTGTTTGGTCCTCAGGCATGAGACCTTGTCGCTGGTCTCGCGGAGCAGACGGCCTTTGGGAGGGGCATCTGGTCCAGCTCTGACATTGAAATCGGAAGGCCCTGAGGTCTGGCAATTCTCTGAAGCAGTCGACACCTTCTCCGGAGGCAGTGGGTGCTTCTAGCAGCGCCAGTTTCCTGGTACCTGGTGGAGTCACCTGACCCTTTCAACTTGTCGACGACTCCAAGGCCTTATGGGTGGTAGACTCAGACGACCGCCCAAAGATGATCTGTCCTTCTGGCTTAGACCCTAGCGACCGCTTTTGGGGCCTTAAAGCCACGGATGCAGGGGCAGACAAAGCTCATGCACAGAGGACCCCTGCTATGCGAATGGGAGGAGGTGGGAGTATTCTGGCAGAAACCCCGGGAAGGCTAATGAACCTGGGGAACAGATTACGACCTCCGCTAGAGGTGGAGGACTTGAGGTCTTGTGGGGAACCCAGGGCAGGACTCTGACCTGGCTCGATCCTTGTCTCTATGGTGGTGTTTCCACTAAATTCTTCTCTCTAGGGAGGAATCCCTGGCTGAGGAGGAAGAACTGTGTCCCGAAGGGTCTTCTGCATCGGCGGCTACTTGCTGTTCCAGCAGGTAACCCTTCACAGTCTTGAGTCAGCAGATTCGGTCTTCTTGTAAAATTTTTGGTAGTACAGGCAGTCATCCGGCATGTGGCCCAGGCCCAAGCAGATAAAGCAGGCCGAATGGCCATCTCTAGCCGGGATCTGCTTGCTGCACGCGAACTTAAACTTCCGCCACAGAGGAGATGAAGACATGCACAAAACAAAAAGGTGAGGAGAGAAAGCTAAACTTTTCGTTACTACACGAAGAGGAAAATGGCAGTGGACTATGAGAGAGGCGCCTGTGGGGCTGACACTAGCAGGTCAACGGCAGGAAAAGAACTGAGGTGGTGCTCCCCTTATACCACGAGGATGCTGGGGTGGGGCCGATGTCAGGGGTGGTCCCCCACCTAGGACTGCTAGCTAGAAATGTTTCCATGGGTACTAGTGCCTGCGGCATAGTCCTATATGTGTTACCTGCTGCAAGAGCTCCCTCTCAAGTAAGGTACTTTGTTACATTTTAAGGCTACAAAATTTGTACAGTTCCTTATTGTTCAGTTGTACATCTAGTTTTACGCGATTTATTTTCTATATGTGTACTTTCTGTATTTGACACGCTACTGTATTGCATTATCTTGAACCGCCAGGACTTCCTTGAAAATGAGCTTGCTCAATGGAGTTTTCCTGAAATAAATCTGAACTTGAACTATCCACTATACAATGGTAGGCCGCTAAAAGTCCCTGTTTGGGGCAGACTGGAGTCCTCCATCTTTTTGATGTCTTAGACTCTAAGTACACTTAATGAGCAAGGTAGAATTTTGAAATACAACAATTTAATTTCTGCTTTTAATTACAGCTTAGAAAAGCACTAAATAAAACTCTTGATACAAACTTCCATGTCACCAACTCCCCAGAATGGCTACAATTCAGGAAATTTGCAACAGTAAGAAAAGGAGCAAGTATTTTGTACAAACTCTTAACCTAGTGATGGATTAAAGAACTTCCCTAGGAGAAATGGAAAACAAATTCAATGTTACCATCACCAAATCAGAATGGGATTCTGTGTGGGTAAATGCAAGCTCCCCAGCAAGGAGATACAAGGGAGACTTATCCAGTATAAGATTTTGCACTACTTCTACTACTCCTCATACAAATTGGAAATTATGGAAATCCATGCAGATGGGAATGCTGGAAATGTTCGCATTCATTCGGACCTCTTCCATGTTTTGGAAATGTCCAAAGCTCTCAGATTTCTGGTACTCATACAAAGCACATGTTCAAAGGTAGTTAAGCTCACTCGCCCATTTATACCATCTCTGTTTAACTTTGGGGAAAGGCTCACAACATTGGCTATTGGCAGCACTACTGGGGGCTAAGCTTACTAATCCTTACCCACTGGAAATCAGACAAAGTCCCTTCAGTGTAACAATGGCATCAATATATGGGTACAACAGCCAACAACAAAGAATCTATTATATGCTTCAGGAAAATTTGATCTGTTTGAACAGGTATGGGCTCCTTCCTGAAATTTAAAATCAATAGGTAGTAGGCCAGGTAAGTTACGGTTTCATAGACCAAAATATACTATCTTAACTATAGGCATATGGTGTGTAATTTATGCTGACACTCTAAAGCATTGCATATGAAAATTCTTATAAATCTGAAGTTAACTGTTTTCCTTAACCATATCTCTTAGCAATGAACCTTCTGCTATATCATTGAAAGTAAATGATTACTGATTATATGCAATACCTTTGTTCATCTCGCTTTAAAACCAATAAAATTTTAAACAAAAAAAAAATCCAAGCTTTCCTACTTCACACTCTCTTGGAAAAGTCTCAACTTTCCTGTCACCCAGTCTTTCCAGCTATACTGTTAATCATGGACTGACAACACACCAAGAGGTCACGGTACTGAACCCTTCTCCTCCTCACCACTGGTTCACAAACAAACGTCCACAGGCAATCCTCAATGTCATGTGGTTTTTTGCCAACCAGCAAAATGCGTAGATGTTCAGACGAGGTCACAATTAAGTTCCATTATCATCCCTATGAAGTTGGGTAGAAGCAGGGCTCCACTGTAAACAAGATGCTGCGCCTCCATTGGACTGTCCAAGCTTAATATATTGCAGATAAACATAATTCCTACAGTATTCTTGAAATGCATTTTATTACACACACACACACACACACACACACACACACACACACACACACAGACACACAGTAGTGGCTCCAGAATCTCCTACCTCTGTAAGAAGACTTACATTTTCATGGTAAGCAGCCAGCTCTATGACCTCGAGGTTCTCCATTAGTCCCAGGTATTTCACCTGATGTCGGATCAGCACCTCATCAAAGCGGCCTGAAAGGAAAGAAAGGAAAGACTGATGGTTTAACCTCTTCCTCCTCACGTGGGATAATTACTTGATTCTCGTATTTCAGACAACAGCGACCTGCATCTCACCAAATACTCTGCAGGTCATTCTACTCCTGCGATCAAATGGAACGAGTGCCTTTCCCCAACTAACTTTTCTGTATGTAATTTAAGTGATTCAGTAATTGGGTAGCTGGGATAGAACTAACTAAAGATGGAAAATAACAGAATTGAAACAAATATTTAAAGAACAGCTTTTACAGACGGATGTATAGGTTTAATATAGTTTTCTTGAAAAGTCCACCCCCCAAGAAATACCAAGAGATGGTGGTATGTATTTTCTAGTTAATGTTTCAGACTTTGACATTTTTTAAATGATGGCCCATCTCAAAATCTGTATCATCTAATGTGCATCAATATAATAAACAAAATGGGAGAAAAAGCTGGCCTGTCTGCACAGCCGTGAGCTACTGCTAGTGGCGCCAGCCATCCGTATTCAGAAACAAGCTTGAGGTGTCGTGTTCCACCCTCTGAATGCGCTGGCCATTCAGTTTCAGTCATCAGGGTGCCAAATCCACAAGTCGATCGGGTTCCATGCGGGGTGCTGTGCTCCCCGCATCCCCCCATTTAGGATTCTAACTGTGAGGGGTGACAACTTTCGGGTTTGGCACCCTAATGACAGGGCGCGACAACAGCCAGCACTCCAGGGTGTGCAGTGAGGTGTTGGAGGAAGGAGGAACGAGTGTCCGAATGGATGCTCTCCACCAGGAGCAAGGAGACGGTCGCCGCTGTGCAAGTGCCACTGGGGTTACCACTGGTAGAGCCACAAACAGAGCTGTTAGGCGGAGGGGGCGATGGCTGGTGTCAGTATGCTAGCATGCTTGTGTCAGCACCCATGTTGCTGACATCACTGGAGGATGGATTAGAACACAGAAATACCCCAAGCCAATGCAAGATAAAATTGGTTTCCTGGGGCTGTGCACCAGTGACCTAGGCAACCCCTTTACTAGATGTGTTCTCTGGAGACTTGGGGAACTCAATGGCCCCACATGGGAGGGGTATGGATAACTGGGGAGAACCTGGGTGATGGGGTTGGGAGGGGCCAGCAGAAGGGCAGGTTCAACAGAAGGGGACAAAGTGTTTTATCCCACACTTGGACCACAGAATCTCCAAGAATGTATTGCGCACAGAGAATGTAGGAGGTTACTTCCATACTGAAACCTTCCACCACGGTTTACCTCCCTCCAGCTATTTTCATATCAAATGTAGCATTTCTCTTCCCATTACATTTAATCAGATAGAGAGACATGTTTAGAGTCAGTTTGTGTCAAATGAAGCTTGCCTCATCTATGCTCATGGCCATCACCTGCCCGCAGGGATTTCTCATGAAAGCTGTGTGGGATAACACAGTAGAAGATGACTGGCACAGACTGGTTCTCTCTAGGCCTAACCTCACCTGACTGCTTGGCATCATTGGGTTTGATGCAGCGTAATGTATGAGGGCTCTTGGACATCAGTATCTCCATCAGCTTGGCCAGGCTGTTCTTAAACTGCGTTGCTGCCTGCAAAATGAGACAAAGAATGTTACTGTCAGCTCCAGTGCCACGCTGCCATTAAACACCATAAGCAGTAGCTCAGTCTAAATGATGGGAGGGCTCCATCCTCCCCAGGCCACTCTTCAAGCCTATCTAGGAAACTGCTGCTGCTGCTGCTCTGTGCCTGCTACCTATCCACCACTGCTCCTGGCCTTTACTCCAATCCCCACGTCACCCAGCGAGGCTTATTCCTCCTGCTATCCCTTATGATTTGGAATGGACAAGTTGACTACACTCCCTATGTGAAGCCAGGCAAGCTTTCTCCTAGTGGTGTCAGGCCAAATGGGACATGCCTCTTAAGAGTTGGTGTGAAGCCCAGCGTGGTCCAGTGAGGTGTGGTGAAGCATTTGCTCTTCATTAGCTAACTGTGCTGCAAGCTGTCCTTCACCACTTCAGTACACAGGGCCACAGCTATGTCCTTGACGTCACCCTCAGTACCTGTTGTCTACAGGTTTTTTTTTTTGTCTGCACTACCTGTTCCCATGTTTCCTGCCTTACTGCAAGTAACTACTAAGCAATTTTACTCTGTCCCAGCCATGGCTGAAACCATTAAAGAGCAACTCTCACTGCTATAACAAAAACAGAAAACCACCCAATTTATACCAATCATGTTGTAACCTGTTTTAATGTTTTTTTTTTGTTTTTTTTACTTTTCCTGATGGCCTAATAACTACTTCACATAATGCAGTACTTCATGGAGTTTTCAAATGTATTTGACTCTTCCCCAGCTGGCCTCACAATTGCTGTTTATGACATCACATTCTCTTGCCATTCTCACTGTGATGTCCATAAAAGTACTGTGAGGTTAACTGGAAGTAGGCAGCTGCTTTTCTGTAGACTTTTGGACAGGCTACCAAAATGTGCTGGTAACCTTGGAAAGGAACACTGAAATGAAAAAGTATTCTCTAGTAAATTGTAATCATCACATTTTTAAAGTACAGGCTGAAGTACAGAGTTGCTCTTTAATGGTTTTGGCACCTACCACCTTGGTCAGAATAGTGTTCCACCTGTCAACCCTCTCCCTCTCTGTAAATAAAACTTCCTTACATCCTTCCTGATTCTCATCAGTGTACCACTGGTCTCTTGAAAATATCTCATTTTGGAGACCATATGAGCATTATCACAGAGGACATTCAAAGTTTATTTTGATTCGTGTGGTGGCACCAACAGTTTTAAGTGGAGGTATTCGCAGAAGCATTTTTCCACCCAGCCCTGTCACCCACCATCCCCGGACTTAGCCAGCTCCATGTTCCCCACTAGGATAACCCTCCAGGGAAGGCCACTGTGGTCGGCCAACTCCTCCAGTGGAGTTATGTTTCGGTTCTCGGGCAGGAGCTTGAGCAGCAGTCGGGACCTGCATAGCTGCATCCTGTATGGCTGGGGTGTTTCCTTTTCTTCCCACCTTCTAACATCGCATGGGCCCTGAACTGACACACGAATGTATGCATGCATCAGAGTGGTGACCCCAATCTGCGGGTTTCACTTGCACTGCCACCCGTAATCACCCAGGTGGCTTAAATGCAGCAGAGGTCAGGCACCTCCCTCCCCAAGGAGGCAAGTGACTGCTGGGATGCTCCATCATCCTGCCCCGGCCTCCCGACAACCTGGGCTCGTTCCCAAACTTGAGCTGCCGGAAGCCAGAGGCAGAAGCTGTATACTCCTTCTAGATGGGCTACACATAGTGCTCCTGCAGTCTGTACCATACAAGCCTGTTCTCAAACTCCATCTCCTTCCCATATCGGATGGGAGTCCTCAAAAACTCACTGTGGCTGCACTGACTGCAGTGCTGCAAATAGGAAAAGCGTGCATGTATTAATTACTTTGCAATGGAAACAAAAATATTACTCTGCAATACAACAATCAGCCCCAACACCAATAGATAAAATAAACTCTTGTGAAAATGGAGAGAGAGAGAGATAAGACTGTGCTATGGTAAACAAACAGTGACCTAAACTATACATGTAAACCGGTTTTAAGAATACATTTGCTGTTTACCGTAAGTTTAAAACAAAAACTGAATTTCTGATCCTTACGTTTCAGGCAGCTTCTTGTCTGTCAGCTCACTTCTGCTGAAGCACTGGTTTAAGATCCTGTTTTCCGATTCAGACATTGTCTGGAAGTGCAAGACAAGAGATGGGAGATAGAAGTGTGTCACCTTTTAAGCACTCAGAGTAAAGAATGTGTCCAATTCTGGCATTTGTGTGATGCAGTAACTGAACTGTGTTACACAAAATGATTAGAGTGCTATCTCACAGTCTAAACAATAGGGAAAGGCGTGGTAGATCTAATGACCCCAATCTGGCAAAGCACCATTTTAAACTTTAAACATCTTCCAGGGTGGCGTATCTCAGAGCACTCTAGTACTGTCTGACCCCATGCAAGACCCCTCCCCAACAACAATTTTAGATTGAGGCCAACTAGGGAACAACCAGGTTTTCTGCAGAGTCCTGGAATCTCAAGATGTGGCTGGCTGTGGTGGGCAGGGTCTAACAGAGTGGGGTACTAGAGGTCATGGTGGAGCAAAGAATGAGACAGACACACACACACCCAGCTACTGCTGTACTTCTCTAAAAGTTGTAAGGTAGGATGCTAAACTGTGGAGTAGTGGCATGGGACTGGCAGGCTGTGACTGATGCAGTTAGGACTACCATGAGAGCAGCAGATTATTGATTTTTTTTTCCTTAAATCTGTTTTATCTCCCTGTGGGCCAGCAGCCAGAACTTCCTTCAGTTACTGCCAGTGCCCCCTACCCATCCTTGGAGCCCCTACCTACCTCAGAGCTCCACCCGCCATATCTCCCCATGGAAATCAAGGCACCTTTGTCTCACCGCTGTGTTGCCCCTTGGTTTGCCTCCTCTAGGCCGGGGTCCTGCCTTCAGCTCCTTGGCAGCTTCCCCGCAAAATCGAGCTGGTCAGGGAGGAGGTCTCCTCTGACCATCCCTGGGGTCTGGAGGAAGTCTCTCATGCCATCCCTGGGGGTCTGGAGGAAGTCTTCTCATGGCCATCCCTAGGGGTCTGGAGGTAGTCTTCTCATGACCATCCCTGGGGTCTGAGGAAGTCTTCTCATGACCATCCCTGGAGGTCTGAGGCAAGAACCAAGTGGATTGTGGGGGATGGACGGAGTGTCATCTGCCCAATTGGTGTCCAGTTTTCCTCTTTATCCCACCCACCAAGAGCATGCAATGCTTCCATCAGGTATTGGCATGCCTGACACACAGACACACATACTCCCTCCTCTCAGTGCACACTGCAGGCTCCTGAGCGTGACAGGGAGATCCTACCACAACCCTCTCCACACGAGGACTGCACTGCCACCTGTGGTCGCAAAGCTCTGTGGGCAGTGCAATGGGATGCAGATCCCTTCCTCCCTGCCGCCTCCCGTGATCCAGGCTCAGGGCATGAACCCAAGTCGCCTCTGTTATGAGGTGGTAGCCCTGCAGCTCAGCAAATGGGTCAGCAGCAGATTTAATTTGTGATGTTTATACAAGACCTGTAACCAAAGATCGGAGACAGTTCTACAGCATTTGACAGACGCTTTTCTCCTGAATTAAGCCTTCTTACCTCTTTCAGGTTTCTGAAAAGCAGGTCATTGTTTTGTCCAAAAGCCTGTTAAAAACAAAAATATTTTTACTGGGAAGTTGTTGTAGGATGGAGATGGATCTGTTCTAGAAGTTTTCAGTGTGTTTTATGTTCATTGCTGTCACGAGTGGCTCTTCTGGGTCACTCCTGCCAGAATCAGCTGCATGCAGAGCTACTCTTATCTGACATACTCATTGGCAAAACTTGTGTTATTTGTAGGTTTCTGCCTCATTTTGTTCAATGTGCAATTTATCTAGCATTACACTTTGACTGGCAAGCATTAGGTTCAGTCACAGGTGTGCTAGAAGTTAAAAGCGACACGTTATGTTAGTACTGAGTAAAAGCGGTGTAATCTGGAGTGCAACTACAGCCAGGACTGCGTAACCAAAGTTGTTTTCATCTCTAATGCTTTTTTTCTTGCTCTTTGCCTGGAAGATAGGGCCTACATTGGTCCAAGCCCTACGACCGTCCCTTCAGAATCCAGAGGATTGGAGCGTGGATTCACCTCCAGTCTCCCATACACTGTAGGGAATGACCTTCCGCATTGGGCTGGGTAGCTCCATATCTGGGGATGTGAGAGGATAAATGTAGGCCCCTGTGATGTGGGCAGGTGATGGCAGCATCTTGCCATGTCTCCACTGCTTTGTGTTGGGAGCCCTGCCTCCACCCATGCCTCTCAGTGCCACGCTGTGCAAAGTCTGGTGGGGACGGGCTCAGAATGTCGTGTGGTCACCACTAATATTCAGTATGACTCGGATTCCCAGCAAAGGAGACTTTGAAGTAGCAGCAGCAGACACACCCTCTCAGAATCACAGAACACTGCCTCCAAGGTGCACACCAGACCAGTAGCCGAAGGAGAAAGTCTGGTTATGGTACAAAGGTTTCCAAATGGCAACCTTGTGCATTAGCACAACCAGCTCCACTGGCTGGCCTCATTTAAGTAATAAGGCACAGACATGTGTATATTACTGTTAGATGATGGAACATCTTGGGATGAGGGCACAAGGCGAAATCAACTACCTCAAGCACCAGAGAAGTGCCCTTACCCCACAGTTACACACTGCTTGGAGTGCCTTATTAAAATTATAAAATGGTTTCCCAGATTTATAGGTTTAAAACTGAATGAAGTTTAGAAATTCAGCGTTGCTGACCTACACTATTATGCTCGAATAACGCATGGCCATGTGACCACATCTGACCAATCACATACCTTCAAATAAATGTCTTGGTTTATTTATTTCAAGATGCTAAAACATACTATTTCAGGATGGCCTACTAAACCCAGGGGTTTGTATACAACAGGCTCCTGCCCAAGATGGCTAGCATTTCCCATTTTATAATAGCCTCATATTTTGTCTTGTAAACAGTGACTCACTTGTTTTATATGTCATATACAACGAGCAGCACTTTAGTCCCCATATTCACCATCTTTGAGATACCATGGTGATGTCACAGGTTGAGTACTCCATGCTGAAACCATCGACCTATGTAGAGACTTACACATCTCATTTGGATATTACAGAAGAACATTAGTATGCTAATTTGCCTCAGGCGTTATGGTTAAATCTCCATCTAAAGCATTTAAGTACCACCTGTGATATCATAAGTGCCCCCAAACTGAGGACTTGCCAAAGATACATAAAGTAACCTAGTAATTTAAGGTCAGAAAGGATCAAGGCCCACCATGTCTGCCCCGCCCCAACATGTAAACTCAAAGGTACTTATTTATACTTCATTTTAATTTGTGCAAGGTGATTTATGAAAGGAGCGTGTTTCCTAGGCTAGACACTCCAGAAGAGTATTCCATTTCTTACCGCTACGTTGTAGTTCACCTCTCCAGCATAATGCAGCAGACGGAACTCTTCTCGCCCAGGATCTTGCGTGTTCTTCTGATCGGCCAGCTTGTGTCTGCAGGGGAAGATATTTTATTTTTGTTCATTTATTTATTTATTTATATGTATTTTCATTAAATTCTCAGAGATCAACAAAAAACTACAACAGGCATGTTGGCTGTAGACAGCTCCTGGGGTAGGCATTGAAACCCCAACAAAACTTAGGGCTTCACCTTCTTCCAGCTGGGAGGCAGGCAGCGGCTGCCTATACAACTGACACCAATTCTGCTCCAAGGTCAGCCAGCAGGTGGTATACCAACACTGAAACCCTACCCCCGCCTTTGGAGCCAAGCGACTCAGGCCTGTGCAGTATGCTTGGCCCTCTGCTGGCTCCACCACTTGGTTCTGGTGACTAAATCAATCCTAGCCTTCCAGGAAGCCAGCTTATCATTCCTTCTTCTAATAAAACAGGCCCCAAGACCACAGTCTGTGGCTGTGTGTGGATGTTAATGAGCACAAATTGGTCGTTTCAATGGCTGGCAGACATATACTGTATAACCTATACTGGATTTATTACTTTGTAAGTGTATTGTGATTCAGTGAGTACAACAGGCACTTTATAAAACCAAATGCTACTCTATGCAAATTATGTATGTACTTATTTCTATATTTATTTTATTCTCTTTGTTGACCAGCTAGGTTTATTGGAGGAATAAGTCCCCATTTTCAGGTGCAACTAGACAGCTGCTTTCATGTACCATGTGGTAACCTGGACGGACTTCAGTTAATGATGCCATCTTGCACAAGGCCCAGACTGGCAGTCATAAGGCAACTCCATGTCCTGCTCTGTCCGTCTCCCACAGTACAGGTTTCAAGGCACAGCCTTCAAATATGGGGAGAAGATGTCCTTCTAAAGCTGCTCAGCACTCACGTGAGGAAATGAGGGTGGTTCTTGACTGTCTCTTCAAGCTTCTCCAAGAAGGTTAGGTCAGTGGCATCTCCAGGTCGCAGAGCATTCCTCGTCCTGCAGTCAGAAGAAAACAGTGGGGTTTACTTGCCTCTGGTATGCAGTGATGCTAGCAAACCAGCAGGATTAGTGGTCCAACACATTCATCTGCTAGCCCATCTTAGTGTTCAAATGAAACCCTATGAAGAATCAAACCTTTTAAAACTTTAAGGTCCCTGTTTATTCAAGTCACAAAATCCTTTTGCAGTGCAGCAGGCTGCTAAAAATGGCAGGTCAGACAGAAGTGTGGATTCCTTACACAAGCAATTTGTGTTAAAAAAAAAAAAATTAACTATTGTTTACAGTTTTTGTTCACTACGTCCCCAGACTTCTCCCTTGCAACTGCCCCCTTACCTGCAGCCCCCAGCCCCACACTGTGCATCTACAGTAACCCTGTTTGGAATTGCCCGCCATCACTACCTTGTATACCTTAGATGCAAGACTTCCTGGGTGCAGAAGTCCCTTAGGGTTTATGCTCCAAAAGAGTGTGTCTTAACTGCCCACATGGACCAGAGGCAGTGCTATACTGCCATGCAGATGACTTGTTAGATTCTAGCATGGGCTGCCAGAAGTTCTCATGCCCAGTGAAGATGCTGCAGATTATGGTGCTTCTCAGGTTGGAGAGGTAGAAAAGCTGTGCACCACGCTGTAGCAGCTCCTTGCAGCTTGGGCCTTGAGATGCCTCAACACTTGAGCTATAGGAAGGATGCTTGATGAATAGACATAACATGAAGGAGGGGGAGAAGGTGTTCACCAGAATGTAGGTTCTCATGACCACTCCTGCATCCCATCATGGCAGGATTGAGAAAGAGAGGTACTGCCCTCCCAGGTCTGATCTCCAATGGCACCCCTAGTGCCCCATGGATCCAGCCCCATCTCCATCCACCTCTAGCAACCATCCAGCCCAGCCACACTGACCTGTGTTTTTCTGTTAAACTCCACTGCTTGCCCCTGCCCCCAATTCATAGCACGACTGGACAGTCAGCATCCCCACACCACCCAAGTCACAGGCGAAAGAGACAGTGTGTGGGCCTCAGCGCACCTGGCATCATCTTGTAGGACCAGGCCTTTTCCCATTTTTCTGCCTCCCAACCTCTAAGAGGCCAGTGAGCAATGGCTCATCCTAGTGCTCATGTGTGTAGACACTGAGCCTGGCTCGGCCCTCCTCCCATTGCACCACAAATTGCCACTGTGGGCACCCAGGTGGCATTGTTTCAGCAGAGTTTGCATCCCTCCTTCCCGCCCCCACAGCACAGCATACTTAGAGATGTTTGAACTTCCTCCTACACCTGCCCTCCAGAAATCCAGACTTATTCCCAAACCAGAGTTGCAGGACTTGCAAGCGGCAACAATGTGCTGGCTTGTCAGGTATTAACTGCAAACACCTTCTGAAGCTATTGGTTTGGCCCTGAAAGCTTCTGTTGTGTAACAGCTTTGCACAATATACATGTTGATCCAATATCTGATTTAAAGAGCTAGTGTACTACATGGAATAAACAGTAACTTTCAGAAGTATTAGCTACCTCCTCATATCTGAAGTATTTTTTGTTTTCTGTTTTGCTGATTAGAAGATTTTTCTACCTGACAGTACCAGGTATGATGTGTGCAACAGCACTCTACGTGCAGGCTGACATTATTCTATTTCTCCTACATATCAGCATTGTTGTGACATCACTAGTAACCAAGAAGAGCCAATCTCCTGCTACTAGATTAGCAATTTATGATGCACATATTCCAAGTTGGGCAGTAGGCTTGTGATCCAACACTGAGTGAGGTCACATGCTGATGATGTAGTGGGAGGTGGGATAGAACTAGATGTGTCTGCTTCCAGGTAAAGTACTGCCTTTCACACCACACCCACTACTGCTAGGTAGAAAACCATTAATTAAGCACAGAGGAAAAAGAAAAACACTCCAGAAATAGAAAGTACTGAGGGACTACTTTTAAACATCACTAGCATTTTCTGCCTGCTAGTTTTTGGCACTCTAGCTCTTTCATGCCTTCAGTTAAAGAGACAGTGTACTGCCTGAAACTGCCTGGAATTAATTATAACTTTCAGATGTAGTCAGCTATCACTTCACATCTCAAGTATTTTTAATTAGAAGATTTTACACCTGGCAGTACCAGGGTGATGTGTGGAGCAGCACTCTGTCTGAGGCTAAAAAAAGTCATCTGTGTTCCTCCCACTACAACAACACTGAGACCACACCACAGTGACATCACTAGTAACCAATGAGAACCATTTCTCACCGCTACATTATTCTCTTTCACATGAAGCAGCAGGGACTGGCTCCTCTTGGTTATTAGTGATGTCACAATTTCCTGCATTTTGATTGGTAACTTGTGAAAGTCACTGCTCAGACTGCAAGGACTGTGGTGCCTCGAGGTGCTTGGTCATATTTCTGATGATGCAGTGGAAGGAACAGAACTGACATTTGTTTTAGCTCTCCAACCAGAGTGCTGCTCCACACATCAGCCTAGTACTGCCAAGTAGAAAATCTTCTAATTAGCAAACATAAAATAAAAATACTTCAGATATAGGAAGTGATAGCTGACTGCATCTTGAAAATTACTATTAATTCCAGGTAGTACACTAGCTTTTTAAAGAGCCACTGATGCCCTGAAAATAACTTTGAAAATGTAATATTTGGACACAAAGCAGCTTATATTTCTTATTAGCTGTATTTCTTATCCCTTTATTTATTACTGAGCTCATATGCATTCAAAAGGATAGTTCTTTGAAGGTTCATCAGCTCTAGGGCTTCTTCCCAACCTGATACAATAATCTGTGATATCACAGGTATTCCCAAGGCAACAGCCTCTCATGTCACAACAGAGTTATAATTTCAAGTAGGGAATAAGCTATAGAGGAAGAGGAACTCTAAGGGATAGAGTGTTTGTTTTGAGGAATTTCTTCAGTAATACATAATAGAGAAATTTATAGAAGAGTTATGAAACACAAGCTAAATTGTGTCTAAATATTATGTTTTCCAAAGTTTCCCAAAGGCGCCAGCTGTTCTTTAAACCATGTGAAATTGTCATTTTAATACAGAACTCACCAAAACAGAGATGATGCCTTGTGCTTCTCTTCTACTAGATCACAGATGATTTTGTTGTTGAAATATGACACAGGCTCCCACTGAAACAACACAAAATAGAGATGTAAGCATTAACTACAGACATGTTCTGTACAGAGAAATACCCTTCTTCACTACAGAAACAGTAAGCTTAAAAGGCAGCTCTGCACCCACTCTGATAAACATGTTTCAGCGATAAAAATGTATTTTAAAATACTTTTTTTTTTTTTTAAACTTTCAGATTTCCTTTCCAGGGTTTATAACACATCTTGGTAGTCTATCAAAAAATCATGAATAAAAGCATTGGCCCCATCCCTACTGACCTCATAACTGCCTTTATCTATGACATCATAATGCTCACCATGACAGACCGTGTGATGTTGGAAACTGCAAGTATGAGGTCAGTTAGAAACAGATGCTTTTAAACACTCTGAAATATGCACTGCATTATCTTGAATATTTAGTAGACCAAGAACAAAACAAAAGTAAAAGAATACTGGAAAACACTAAAGTAAAACGATTTGCTAGAGATCTAATAACTGTGTTTCATTTTAGTAGAGAGATGCTCTTTATGAATCACTGGAGATATAAATGCATATTGTATTGTTTTTACTGTTAATGTATTTACAAAACAAAATTGTCTTTAAAGAAAAATGAATTCTAGGACACTAAACACAGGTTACTCACCTGTAACAGGAGTTCTAGGAATGGTATATGTTGTTCATCCACACTATCTGGCAGGTATCCTTGCCGCTTTAAGTCTTGCTGGAAGGTCTTCAAGCTGGCTCCTCCCACCCACCCGGTGGTAAAACTCTCAGCTCCGCCCCATGCGCCAGATCTGGCCTGCTGGAAGCTCAAGTTGTCGTCAAGCCAGGGGAGGTCGGGTGGGTTATGTGGATGAACAACATACCATTCCTAGAACTCCTGTTACAGGTGAGTAACCTGTATTTCTAGGGACATGGATATGTTGTTCATCCACACTATCTGGCAGACTCCTAGCAGTTCTCCGGAGGAGGGAGGCAAGGCACACACCCCAATACTTACTTGGGAAAGAGACTGGAGAACCGAGGCCCCAAAACCAGCATCCGGCGTGACTCAAGGTCGATGTGGTAGTGGGTAATAAAGGTATGTGCCGACTTCAGGTAGCAGCCCTGCAGATATCCTGGATAGGGACATCCCTGGAAGCAGCTACCGATGCAGCGGTATGGCGGGTAGAATGAGCTCTTATCCTCTGGGAGGCTCCATGCCCGCCAACCTATAACAGAGCTCTATGCAGGAGGTGACCCACCTGCCTATCGCCTGCTTTGCTGTAGGTCTGCTAGGTGCATTCAGCGAGGGTGACAAACAACAGCTGGGCGCATCCCTCTCTCGAACTTCAGCCGCCCGCCTCCTTATAATAAGCGAGCGCCGCTCAGGGTCCAAAGTATGGAGCCTATACTCAGCCTCTGAAGTGTGACTGGGGTAGAACACTGGCAGAGTCAACACCTGGTTAGTGAAACTCCGACACCACCTTCAAAAGGAATTTCGGGTGGGGGCGAGGACAACCTTGTCCCTGTGGAAGACCAGGTAAGGAGACTCTATGGAAAGCACCTGGAGCTCTCCCATCCTTCTGGCTGACGTGATAGCCACCAAGAAGGCGGTCTTCCACAACAGGTGTGAACATCGCACCTGTGCATTGGTTCGAATGGCTTGCCCATAAGATTGGCCAATACCAGCAGTAGATCCCATGGAGGTGGAGGTTCTCATACCGGAGGGAAATGTGGTCAGACTTTGAAAAACACCGACACCTTCTCCTGTGCTACTGACTGCTTGCGGCCCTGCGGCGAGATGGCAGCGGCACCTTATGTCACGATCAAGCCCTTGCAAGGGGACCACAGGTGGTTCAGAATGGCAGTCAATGGTCCGCCTTCATACCATTGAAGACATAGTTTCCTGGTCGACTTACGGATGCCTGTCGACGCTGAGGACCTCCTGCTAGAAAGACCCAAAGCCTGGAACTCTAGCTGCTCAGGAACCAGGCCAGGTGCAGGGATTGAAGGTCCGGATGGAATACCTTTCCTGGTTGACTGAGATCAGGTCCGGGCAGGCTGGAAGCCGCCTCGGAGCCTGGAGCTGAGGCTGAGGAGATCTGGATACCAGAACTGGCAGGGCCAGTCTGGGGCTACCAGAATCACCTGTGCCTTGTCCCTCCTCGCCTTGAGTAGCACCTTGTGGATCAAGGGAAATGGGGAAAGGCGTAGAAGAGGCCCGGGGTCCACAGCCTCGAAGGCATCCCCTGCAGCGAGCCCTGCTGAGGGGTGGGTATGGAACAGACTCAGCTTCGCATTCTCCCTGGAGGCAAACAGGTCCACCTGAGGCATGCCCCAGTGGGAGAACAGATCTTGTACTACATCCGCAGGAGAGACCATTCAGTGAGACGCAGCCCCTATCC
Organism: Neoceratodus forsteri; assembly: GCA_016271365.2. Taxonomy (NCBI): domain Eukaryota; kingdom Metazoa; phylum Chordata; order Ceratodontiformes; family Ceratodontidae; genus Neoceratodus; species Neoceratodus forsteri. The sequence goes on along the minus strand of JADMNL010000030.1, from coordinate 159,395,320 downwards.
GGCTTAGGGCATCGGCCAGGGTGTTGGAGGCCCTGCCACGTGAATGGCTAGGAGAGCCACCTCCAGGCTGCGCATCGAGGGACCATATGCGGAGAGCTTCTTGCATAACAGCATGGAGCGTGTCCCACCCTGGCGGTTCAGATAGTACATGGTCGTGGTGTTGTCCATCTGGACCTGAACCACTTGACCCCGTGAGAAACGGAGCGAAGGCAGCGAGAGCTAGACAGACCGCTCGGAGCTCCAGCAGGTTGATGTGGCATCGGACTCCGAGGGACCAGAGGCCTGTACTGGTGTTCCCCAGATGGGCACCCCAACCCATCAGAGATTCAGAGATGCATCGGTTCGAAGAGAGACCGTCGGCTCGGGCGGACGAACGGATGCCCTCCTGCAGATGTGCTGGAATGATCCACCATTGAAGAGTGTTCCACATCTCCTGGGTCACTGTCACGGGCTGGTCCAACGGATCGCAGTGTGACCATTGGCTGTCCAGTCCCCACTGAAGGGGACGCATGTACCAACGGGCCCAACAGACCACGCTGGTGCAGGCCGCCATGAGGCCCAGGAGGCACAAGAAGTCCTGGGCAGGGCGCAATTGCCCAACCAGAAATGACTTGGCAAAGGAGGAAAAGCATCGGCCCTGTCCACCGGAGCCGTGCTCTGGCTCGCAGAGAGTCAAGCTCTGCCCGATGAATAGCATCACCTGCTTTGGTACGAGTTCAGACTTGGCCTGGGTTGATGAGGAGACCAACCTGAGAGCAAACCTGGAGGGCCAGATCTCTGGACCGCTCCACCTCCTGTCTGGAGGGGCTGCTATCAGCCAATTGTCCAGGTAGGGTACACCGGACCCCTCGGCGCCCGCAGGAATGCTGTCACCACTGCCATGCATTTGGTGAAGACCCTGGGAGCTAGGAGGCCGAGGGCATGGCCTGAATCAGAAGGGATCCCTCCGCCTGAAGTGGAGGAATCTCTGATGGGACGGACGGATTGGGATGTGAAAGAACGCGTCCCTGGGGTTCAGGGAACATAACCACATGCCTTGTTCCAAGGATGGGATTATGTGAGCCAGAGTGACCATCCTGAAGGTTCAAGACCTTAGGAACTTGTTCAGGTCATGCAGGTCGAGAATGGGCGCCAGCCCTCGTCCGTTTGGGACCAGGAAGTACCTGGACACAAACCCTGGTCTGGAGGAGGATCCGCCACCTTCCTGATCACCTTTTTTCGAGGAGCAGGGCAATATCGGCTTGGCGGGCCGACAGCGTGGATGCGGAACCCATGGCCCCCGAGGGCGACGGCTCGAAAGGGTGGGGCCTGCTCAAACTCAGAGGCAGGCTTTTCCTACCACCTCCAACACCCAGCGGTCCGTGGTGATAGCGGACCAGGCGGAAAGGAAGTGGCAGAGCTGTCTCCCAGGGGAACCCAGGGGAGTGACGAGGCTGGGGTGGCACCCCTCAACCCGTCCACTGGGCAGGCTTGGAGGAAGAACCGGCCAAGGGACCTCCTGGGCCTTTACCTCCTTGCTTCCTGTTGGAGGAAGCCAGCTGGCTGGTTTGGGAGCATGCGTGAGCCTGCTGGCCCTGCTGCTGGTGCTGCTGGGCCAGTCGAGGCAGGACCAAAGGACATAAAGGACTTCTGCTGCTGACGGCGGCCTTTGTCCCTCTGGGCGGAGGTGACAGAGTCCAGGGTGGCACTGGACTTCTCGATCCGCTGGAGGTGTCCCTCCACTCAGGGTTGAAGAGGTCAGTCCCCAAGAAGGGACGTCCGCCAACTTGTGCTGGTATCCGCCGTGAAGGTGGATATCCTCAGCCACGCCCTGCATCGCATGGCCACCGCGCCACTACTGACCTGGCACAGGAATCACCTATGTCCAGAGCAGTCTGAAGCTGCTGCCGTTCACGCCCTTCCCTTCTGTCCCAGACCTGGCTGCGGACCGTGGTCTGCAGGTCAGGCGGGAGATGAGGAACAACCTCATCCAGGAGCCCAAGAGGGCGTGGAGAAGTGTGCCATCAGCACGGTCGAGCTGGCCTGTCGGAGGCCGAGGGAGGACGCAGCGCACACCTTGTGCCGGGCCAAGTTCATTTTTTTTTTAGACTCTTTGTCGGGGCTTATCCACATCCTGAGCGTTACCGAACACCGGAAAACGCTGGTGGACTAACCCCTTGGCAGAGGGTGCTCTGAGAACCGGGCAAAGAGCCGGTAGGGACCCGCTACTTCCTGGCCATCCTGGCCGGCGCAGGACAGGATGCAGGCGCTAAGCTCCAAGGCTGGGCCGACAATGGCCTCAGCCACCGAAAAGACCTCCGTGGAGAATCCCTCGGTCCAGAATCTCCGTCAGGGATACTTGGCCCGTTGGACACGGGGCTCGAGCTGCATCCCGTGGACTCCGAGATGAGTCAAGCAGACCCAAGAAGGACGATGGGCTATCGCCCACTGACTGGCCCCGGAGGACTCAGATCGAACTGCCTGGAGAACAGAGGGAGTCGCCATCGGATTCTGAAGAGTCTACGAAGAGCTGCCTCAGCCTGAGCCACCCTCCACCTGTCGAGGACGGTCGGGAGTGAGGGTGACCGACAACCTGTGGGGCAGGCCGTGACCCGACCGAGAATTCTTGGTCGGTGCCCCGACTTGGTTGTGGGCGGAGGTTCCACCACAATCGGTGGAGCAGTTGGTTTCGGCTGAGCAACTGGCCCTGGAGCGGGCAACTCGACTGGAACGAGTGGTTGCTTCGGTCATTCAGGCGACAGCCACTTGATGGCTGGGGTCGGCTTAGGCCCGGACAACAGCAACTGCTGCCACATAAGGTCCTCGTTAGCGCCGGGCGATTTGCACCGCAGCCTCTCCTCACCCGAGGAGGAGGACGAGGAAGAACGTGTCGCCGCGCTTACTGCAACGTGACCGAGACCGCTGATGTCAGTGGGAACGCTGGACCGGGAAGAGGTCTGAGACCGAGACCTGGGGACCAAGGGTGGGTCTGGGAAGGCGGTGGACACCTCGCCTCGCTCGGCACTTTAACCGGGACTGCGCCCAGAAGGCGCAAGCAGATCTCGGTATCCACCGGGGAACCGTGAAGGAGGGTTGTGGGCTTCTCCAGTCGGCCGCCCGTCTAACGGATCGAGAAAATCTCGACTTCATCGGCCAGGAGTCTCGGCAGGCTGGCCTGGCCGGGGCACCGTGAAGCTAGCAGCCTCAGCCGCCAACCTCGACCCGAAGTCGACGGTCGGCTGTCCGGAAAGGGACCTCTCCCGCTCCCACGAACGCCCGACGGTGGGACTTACCTTTACTTCTTTTTCTTGGTCCGAGAAGAATGTCTCAAGGCCCCTCTCCTTTCGTGGAAAGGGACTGACAAAGCTCCTTGAACGGCTTACACGAGGAACTCAGAGAGCGGAATAAATGTCGCGAGCCGGAGGAGGAAGATGCGCCCGGGCCACCTCTTCCTCGAGGGCGATCAACTGCTCTAGCTGCTCAGCCGAGCCAGCCGCCGCAGACACCGCCCAATGAGCCTCTTTAGATTTTACCAGCGGAAGACGCTGCCCGAAGCTTCAATCGGGCAGTGCATCATCCAGGACGCACGAAAGAGCGCACAACTCGCAGGCCTGCAGGTCGCGATCTAGGCCTAGGCAGTAGACGCACATGGAGGCGGATCCATCCTGACATTTTCTGCCCGCAGAGCACCTCCGGAAGCCGGAACAGATTTGTCCATCGCAGCCGCGAGGAAGATGATGACCAAGTTTAGAAACTTCAAAACCACTCGACGAACCAAGAGTTAGGATCCAGTCTAAAATGCAGAGCGCCAAGGAGGGAACCTGAGCTTCCAAGCGGTAAGGAAGATCTGGCGTCATGGGCAGAGCAGAGTTTTACCACCCGGTGGGTGGGAGGAGCCAGCTTGAAGACCTTCCAGCAAGACTTAAAGTGGCAAGGATACATGCCAGATAGTGTGGATGAACAACATATCCATGTCCCTAGAAACTGTGTTTTTGTCACTTTGTTAATGCTCTGAGCTCTAAGAGTCCCAACATTCTGTGGGAAAACAGCATCATACAACTTTTGTCTCATGGTTTTCCTGCTGATAAAAACAAGTCAACTGGATGTCTTGGTACATAAAAATGAGTTTGGTCTCTACAAATGTATACCTTATTTTTTGGGGGAGAAATATTTTCCTAAAGGGCTGCTGTACAAATAATTTGAGATCAAGGACTAAATGACAAAGTAGTGTGGAGCCTGAGACATCAGGAACAGAGCATCACTGAAGAAAGTCCATTATCACAATCCTTTTGCGCTTTTGTTCCTCCTCATCTCTACCCGATAGTTAGGGTTGCCAAGGCAGCACCCTTCCTCCAGGTAGCTGGATGGCTATGCTTAAAGCGACACCATTGCCACTCCTTATTAGTGAGCAGAGGTTGTATGAACAATGGTTGACTGCCACCTCCCTCTCTAGGTGGACTGGTGAGATGGGCTACTCTCAGTCTCTCTCACCATCACTTCCAGTAAGTTAACAAAGACCCTCCCAAAACCCATTTTACTGGTGAACTGAATGTACTTCAGCCCCAAGGGTGAGATAAAAAAAGCCAGGGTACATCACCTAAACACAAAAGCATAGATTTCATCAGCAGAAAGGACCTTTAGGCCCATCCAGTCTGTACCTTGTCCCTACCTAGTCCATCACCACTGACCCTACCTAGTCCATCACCACTGACCCTAGCTAGTCATAGGTGCCCCCCATTCCTCTACCTAATATGCCCTTTGTCTATCTCATGCATTCATGAAGCTCTCACAGGCTCCCTCCACTGGCAAGCCGCCCAGTCATCCATCACCCCTTACTGCACCTCACATTTGTAAAATATCAGACAATAATCCCAATGGTGAGCTCACCGCATCTCTCCATTCATACTCTTCCTGCTCGATTTCAGAGTCAGTTCAATGAAGAGCTGCTGCAGTTTCTCATTACAGTAGTTGATGCAGAACTGTTCGAGCTACAGTGGGGCAAAAGCAGCAAGTCAGGGCAATGAACACAAAGGAGTGACGACTGTGCACAGGGTAGCTACAGCCCCAGCACCACAGAACCTCAGGGCATGCCCTTTTGGTCGGTCCCTTTCTGATAAGATAAGGTCAGAAGCAGCAAATGTAGCACAGGTAGCTACTGCAGTATGTAACAAAATTCCACAAGTCAGTAGCCACTTGAGAATGATCATCAGCTGTCATACTAAGAGTTTAGGATCTTTTACTTCTGCAACATACAGTAGTAACAATAATTTCAGATGCAGCAGCTAAACTGTTTAGTTTATTGATAGCCCAAATGTGATGCTGCATCTTATTATCAGTGGGGTCCCACTTAATTCCAGTTTTAGAGGGGAGTGGCTAAAGCCCATGAGAAAAAAAGACATGCTCAAGGTCAACCCAGTGAATCCGTGACTTTGATGGGATTGGAACACTGGACCTCCTGCTTCATTCCAGGCCTGTGGCATAAAGAAAACACAGCACCGAGAGGAGAAGCAGAAAAGCCCTCCTTCAATCCCTTCAAAACCCTAGCGCCCTCCCCAAACTGGAGAAATCACCATTATCAGCAGGCAGCCACTGCTGCTCCTCACACATACTGTCCTGGAAAGCTAGAAAAGATCCATCTTTTTTGTTTGTTTACTTTCTGTTTTTCCACCACTGCCCTCCAGCTCCTCTGCTGTCCCTCAGGGCTCCCAGGCACCTCCTCATCCCCTCCTGCCTACAGCCCCAGGCACCTACCCTCTGTACAGCCTTGGCATCTGCCCCCCAGGTGTAGTCGGTGGGTGGGGTCCCCTCTGGACTGAATTGCATCAGGTAGTGCTTCTTGGTGCTGCGGGAGGCAGAGAACCCAGAATATCAGCGGCTGTCATTGTCGCTGGGGCTGTGAGTAGTTTTCTCCCGTTTTACTCCTCAGGGACATCATGTGCTATGATGTCAAGGGGCATCTGTGCAGACTATGTGTGCATTCATACGCCAGCATCCAGTGTCCCTCCTCTCTGCCTCCTTCTCCTGACTGCACTGCCACCTGTGATCTCCAGATGGCAGTACTGCAGCAGAGCATGAAGCCCTCCCTTCCTGGAGGAGGAGGGTGTCCTCTGGGAGGGTCAATCCACCTCCCACTGTTCGCCTTGTTTTTTTTTTTTTTTTTTTTTTTTTAAACTTTTATTTATGGTCTTTCTCATGCCTGGCCCTTGGACCCGCTTCTTCAATCCCCACTGTTAACCCCATCACCCTGCCATCTCTAGAACTCCTCCTCCTCCTCGAACCTCTGTGGCTCCCCCTCCTCCACCCCAAGGTGGGTCATTGAGGCAGGACCAGACTCCTTCAGATATTTCTCAACCAGTCATCCAGGAGAAAGTTGCCAGAGCTGGCAGGGTGTGGCCGGCATGACCAAAGAAAGGGCCATCATTCAGTGCAGGTGGGTGCTCGTCCCCATGACTTTCTTCCTAGCTCCTGGAGGAAGCCGCACACAGACATCGTGATGCACACGCTACATGCGTGCACACAGATGGTGGAGCCTCTCCTCCCAGAAAAGTCCCAACAGCACCTCCCCTGTGGTAGCCAGGGGGCAGTATAGCAGTGGGATTTATTGCCCACCCTCCCTTGAGGAAGGGAAGTCCCTGGGACAATCAACCTAAATCCTACCTTCTCCCCTGTCAGGCCCACAATGAACCTGGCTTGCATCCAAGCTGGAGTGCGGCAGTGCTAGCAAGCAGAAGCTCTACTGCTGCACCAACAGACGGCTAGACAAGCCCTTCTGTTTTGTTATTAATGCTTTATTAGATTTTCAGATAATGATACAACCATTCAGTAAACACAAAGCAAACACTAACAGTACATAAATAGTCAAGGAGCTGAAAACAGAGCAGAGTGCACTAAAATCCTACTGTATAGTGGAGCAACACAGAATACATATGATACCTAATGCATGCCATAAGTTTAAGTGTATAATTAGGCTGTAACTTTGCAAAGATTGGACTGTAAGGCTAGATAAGTCTTTTTACTGACCGATGCTGTCATGTTGTTAAAACAGTACAGTCATATGGTTAGAGTCCTCCCAATCACAGTACAGGATCTCTCCTTTCCCATTTCCAGGCAAATAAAACATAGCTGAGCTTAAGGGTACCTTTAAAAGGATGTCCACAGGCACTTACCTGTTATGCTGAAAGACTTCAAATCCATGAGATATCCAATAGACCAATAACTGTTGCACTCCTCTGACCACCATATCCAGATTCCTGAAACAGAAGCAAAACTGTAGTGCTTTTCTAGAAAAGGTGTTTTCTGTTGGGTATGTTCAGTACAATTATGTGTCATCTACAGCAAACTGTAATGAAGACCATCTTGCCTACCCCACATACAAGGGGACTCTACAGCTAGGCTTTTTTTTTTTTATAAACACATTTATTTTTTTATTAGGTTTTTTTTCCCTTTACTTTTACATTTATATCAGGAGACATTTTACAAACAGAAGATTTTCTATGATTACTTCAGGTTTGTTGTTATACAAGAGAGCAATGCATATATTTCTTTTACATTGGTAACACATAGAGACCAAAACCAAACTTTCCTTATCTGATATAGAGTCAGGCCTGTCCAAGCCCCTACTCCCTCCTCCCTATCCCTCTCGAGGACCCACTCTCAAAGGCAGAAATCAGGGTCAATTCTCACTTGATTGACTGTCCATAGGGCAGCAAAACCATCCATTTGATTGTTTAGTTTCGCTGTAATGTTTTCCATCTGATATATACACCATACACAATTTGTCTCCAATCTTGTATACTTGGTACAACTTTTAGTCATCCATTTCTTGTCAAAGATATTTTTACCCTTAACAGCAGAATGGGAAGCATGGTCTTTTGCCCAAGGGGGCGATCCAGGTGGCTGACCATAACACCATCTCAGCCGTAAGCTCAACTTGTTCATCTAGGCCCTCACTAATTTCTGCTTTTGTATAGTTAGCCAGAAGAGCATTAAACATGGGCAGAGCCAATGTTATATGTGCTAAGTCAGCTAATTCTGCTCCACACTCCCTCCAACAAACCCCATATTCTCTTCAAGATATTTAGTCAGGGTCGCTGACCTGAAAAATCTTGATCTGCACTTCCAGGGTATTCCTCCACACATGTGATCTAGTGATTTTGACCACACTCAGAGATGAAGAGGACCATTCTTCGTTAGACACATCTAGGTCTACATCCTTGTTCCAACTTTCTAAGATTGAGTTTGTTGATTCTTTTGATTGATCTCGCATCATTTTGTATAAGTTACCAATTAAATGGTTCCAATGTTGCCCCCGAGAGTGGTCAATGAATAATTTTAGGAGAGGAGGAAGGAGGCTTCAGTTTGACCTGGATAATTCTATTGCATAGAAGGTGGTTTCTAATTTGGAAATATCTGAATTGGCAACACTTGGGAGATTAAATTTTGATTTTAAGTCTTCAAATGATAGGATTCCGTTTGGACCCAAGAACTGGAACACCTGCTCCAGTCCCAATCTGCGCCTAGCGGAGAAAGCTAAATCGCTTGGGACGGCAAAGAGCTCATCTTGTGAAATTAACTTGCAGTATTCAGAATTAATTGACGTGGTGCCTTTTCGCATTTTAAACCATTTTTAAGACCTGTGAGGTAATGACTGTGAAGTCTTTTAAAGGAGGAGTTCTCCCGAGGATGAAAGATTATTTTTTAATATTGTACATGTCATTCAAATGAAATTCCAGCCTCTTCCACTGGGAATCGAACTGATCAGAGAGCCAAAGTAAAATAATTTTTAAGAAGGCGGCCTCGGCATATTTTATGAGGTCCGGCAGATTAGTTCCTCCTAGCTAGTGATAGTTTTAATATGGAAAGGCAAATTTGTGGTTTCTGTTTGTTCCATATGAACTTTGATATCATGTTGTCCCAAGATTTGAAAAAATAATGAGATGGGAAGTATGGTATGTTTTGAATAAGTACAGTAGGCGAGTTAAAACGCTCATCCTAATGGTTTCTATTCGTTGAAATAAGGATAATGGGAGATGGATCCATTTGTCCAAGTCTTTATTGATTTCTATAGAAATGGGCTAGTAGTTGATTAGTTCAATTAAAGGAAGGTTGTAAGGGATGTGTATTCCTAGGTATTTTATTTTGGTCGATGCCATTTTATTGTAAGACTTCGCTTTTAGAGTGATTGGGGAATATAGTTGTATAAAAGGGCCTTTGTTTTTGTTACATTTAATTTAAAACCGCTAATTCTTCAAAATCGGGTCAGTATTCTGCACGCCTCTGTGATCGATTCCGTAGGGGATAAAAGGGAAAGGAGTATGTCGCCTTAACAGACTGATCTTTGTTTTCTGACTGCTGCATTGGTATGCCCTCTACGTTTCTCGACTTCTGATTGCGCAAGCTAGTGGTTCAAGATATAGTACGTAACAATACTGGGGAGAGAGGACATCCTTGCCTTGTGCCCTGGCCTACTGAGATCGGGCAGGATAGTCCCCGCTTATTCTAATGTAGGCTTTTGACGAGGAATATATTTGGGTCAAATAACGCAGCAGTGAGTCAGGGAAGCCAAATGTTTTTAATGTGTCCCATAGAAAGGGCCAATGTACCTTATCTAATGCCTTTTCGTCATTAAGGCTTAAAATGCAGACGGAATCTTCCGTGTTTGGATATATTCCATAAGTATTAATGTTTTTCTAATATCTGTTGTTGACCTATTTTTATAAAGCCAGCTTGGTCGGGTGTATCATCATTGGGAGGATTTTTCTAATCTTTTGGCCCAGATGGCCATAAAAAGCTTGTAGTCCGAGTTTAATATTGAAATTGGTCGGTAGAGCACAGGGTCTAGTTTATTTCCATTGGGTTTTGGAATTGCTGCAATTGTAGCATAGTCCCATGATGGGGGAGGGGTGCTTGACCAATGGCGTTTCTCTGAACAACTTGAGGAGTCTTGGTGTTAATTCTTTGTTAAAGATTTTATACCATTCGTTGAGGTATCCATCAGGTCCGGGACAACGACCGAGGATTGTTCGTACCGCCATCTCTATTTCTTCAATTGTTATAGGGGCTTGTAGTTTCTGAACCTGTTCTGGAGTAAGTTTTGGTAGCTGTATTTGAGATAGAAATGTTTGTCTATCCTCTTGAGAAGAGGTGCTATGTGTTGTGTAAAGACATTGGTAATAGTCAGCAAAGTTTGTCTTATATCTTCTTCTTTATAGGTTACCCTACGGTTTGGGGATGTTTAATTTTTAGTATTGTTACTGCATTTTCCTTGCTCTCAATTTTTGCTTCAGTCTGCAGGTGCTACTAGATCCTCCTCGTAATTTGTTTTAAGTACATGAGGGACATTTGATTTTTCATCCATGATTTTTGGAGTGTTGATTTAGTTTCTCTGATTTTGGCTTGCATTACCTTGTCCCCTTCTCTATAAAGTAGTTGATAAGTTTGTAGGGTCTTGGTGAGTTCCTGATATTTCTTTTCTGTTTTTTTTTTTTCCTTGAGGTGTAAGCAATGACCTCACCTCTTATGGTGGCCTTCATTCAGTCCCATAATATAGCTTCAGAAATGGCTGATGGTGCATTTTCTTCAAAGAACTGTGGGATTCTTTTTTTGATTTGGTCGGTAAATTCTCTATCCTTTAGGAGATAGGGGTTAAGTCTCCAAAGAGTTTGTTTTGTTTTTTTCCCCATGTCCACTTTTAGCAATAGAGGGTGGTGGTCAGATATTTTGGGCAAATTGTTATGTCTCACACTGAGGAGAAGTGCTCACAAGAGGTGAAAAACAATCTAGTCTAGAGTAGGAATTGAATCTTCCGAATAGTATGTATAACCGGGGTCTAAGGGAGAGGCTTAATTTATTTTAATTTATTTTTCTGACCAGGAAAGGAGGACTAGGCAATTTGACTATTTTCAGCCTCGTCCGGGGAATACAGATGGATGCCAACTGACACTGAACCAGATTAAGCTGTTGGTGATATTTTTAGTGGCTGGGAACTTTGGCCAGGATACTGGGGAATTCCCTACTCTTTCCAGAAGTGCTATGGGATCATTGGCGTCCACCTGAACCACCACTGCAACAGGTAGGCAGGACCTTGGTTTAATGTCTCATCCAAAAGATGTCACCTTAGGTTTTGGCACTCCCTCATGCTGCACTACAGTGTCAGTATTGGATTTAACCCCATTCATCTATTACTGAGCAACAGTGCCAATCACCTGCAGTATAGAAATTAATTACTGAATAACCCCAAGTGTATTTATACATAGTTGTCCCCCACCCCCGATTTTAGCACACCCCATATCTGCGACATATTGTCTGGGTTATGTCTGAAAATAGGCAGTAGCCAAGAAGTGCACTAGCTGGGAAATAAACATCTTATTAAATAAAAGTCTTGAATGATTGAGCTCTTAGTGTGTTTGAACCAGAGGCTGTATAAAACAGTGGCCATTGTGGAATAAAGCAGTGAATATGAATTCCTATGCATGTTTTGTAGCGGCAGGGCAGGAGATGCCTATGGGAATTCCTGTCCATAGCCTTAATCCAAGATGGCCCCCACTGCCCTAATCCAAGATGGCCCCATCCTACATATGCATGCTCTAGAGGAATGTAATGCGGCTAGTATGCCAGCCTTTCTATACTATGTCTATTATGGTATGAACTTGGTGTCGGACCTGCAAATACTGAAAATCTTTATTTTCTAATTAAATGAGGATTTACAGTCCTGCAAATTAATATAAAATGCATATATACAATTGCTAGTACTGTTTTACAAACTGAAGTGGACTGCTTGCTTTTCCTCCCCTGCTGTCTTCTCACCATGTCAGGCCATCCTAGCTGCCTTAGCCACTCCCTCCATCGTTATGCAGGCAGAGCTCCACGAAGGGAGCCCTGGTGTGCTGGTGTCTGTCATTCTGATGGCATAAGGGGTTTCATATTTTCCCCAGTTCACTGCAGGAGTGTGTCTGTGGTGGCAGAAACTTGGCACCACCCCAGCACTCACCAGGCCAGCATACAGATTCTGCTGTTCAGCTTGGGCTGCCAGCAAAGTACAGTGGTGGTCAGAGGACCCCATCGAGTTGCTTGATGCTCTGTGAAATAATTACTCTCAAAGTCTATGCTTTTGAGGGAAAATGGGAAACATTCTTTTTTAAGCATTAATACATTTCTGATATAATTAGATTCATCAGCATATTTGTATTTCATGCAGATGCTTTTAGTACAGCTTTTGCTACTAATTTTATAATTAATGAAAAATCATTAAAGATGTTTAAAACTGCTAGTGGTCATCATCAACATACGTATGATGGCAAAATGGCTGCCACTAGCAATTTTAAACATCCTTCTCATGATTCCTTTTTGACTTTACATACAAGATTCATACTGTTGATGTATTAAGAGGGTGATATAGTAGCACAGATATCTGATGGTAAACGGCACAGCACTACGCCAAAATAATATTTATTCCGTAATGGCGTGGCCAGAAAACAAGGACTTTAACATCTTTATATCTCGGTCCAGGAGCAAATATGATAAAAATAATGGATAGAGGATTTTTTATTGCTAGAAATACACTGCTACAAAAGAAAAAAAAGATGAAATGTTTTTCCCACTACCAGATACTACTGGCTATAAGGATACTACACACTGCTGTATCTGCAAACTGTTTCTGCAGTGTGCTACCTCAGATTTAATTTGATTTCCTTTTTGTTGACCGAGTAAGTACACTAGACAAATCCTGCCTATTTTCAGGCACGACCCGGGAGGATACAGATGAATGCCAACTGACCTTGAACCAGATTAAGCTGTTGGTGGTATTTTTAGTGAATGAGGAAATTTGGCCAGGACACCAGGGAAATTCCCTGCTCTTTTCGATAAGTGCCATGGGATCTTTAACATCCACCTGAACTACCACCAATCCAGGCAGATGGGACCTCGGTTTAACGTCTCATCCGAAGACGGCACCTCAGAGTGCAGCACCCCTCTCATGCTGCACTACAGTGGCAGAACTGGGATATTAACCCAGGCGCCAGATGTGGGAACTGAACCCACAGCCCTCTGATCTCTCTGCCTCAGAGGCAAGCGTGCTACCTAGTGAGCCACTGACACTGAATATCTGGGAACTTCAGAGTAATCACCCACAGGAGTCTCCCCAATCAGTACCTCAATCAATTCTTGCTTTTTTCATTCTTCTTCTGAAGTTTATAAAAGGGCTTCCGGCAGTCAAGCTGTCTTGAGGTCTTCATTTAACTTGGACTGGACTATGAAGTATGTTATAGTGTACAGCACTGAAGTGATGCAGCTCACAATCTTCACCAGCAGAGGGAGCCCACTACCTGCCTGTCAAGAATCCAGGTCCTTTTCCCCAAATGAGAGAAAGGTACTCTGGGAACTGTCTTCTCGTGTTAGCATTTGGAAAACCTACTTTTATGAGGCCAAGGCTAAAGTCATTTACCTGACAGGCAAGAGACTCGTTAATCTTGTTAACAAGCCAGGAGAATGTGCGTCCATACACAGCCTTGGCAAGGCATCCCTGCATAAGCGGCCTGGTCCAAATTCAGCGGACTGATCAGCTAGGAAAGAAAGAAAAAATATCGTAAGATAACAATTTTAATAAAATGCCTTTTTGGGGTGTCTTGCCCATAGGTCAGCTATCCCTTTAAATTAGTGCTACTGTAGTTCTGGTTCTGTGACAGCAGCTATGGAAAAAGCGACTGCTCATTAGGCTAAAGCAATCAAAATTCAACCTGACAGCTGCCAGAAGGGAGTTAGTGAAACATTCTCGAAACACACCTCTCAACTGTGTCTGATCTTCAGGGAATCCCTGATTTTGCCTCTCAAATTCCCTTGGTCCCTCCTAAATTTGGCATTTCTGTCACTGAACAGGACAGATCTGAGTCACAAAAAATAACGCCAGCCAGTAGTTTTACAGCAAAGTTTTCATTAAAAGACAAATACTATTCACACAGAACAGCATACTGTACTCAGTTTCTGGAGTGGATACTGCTACTTATTTCAGATGTGTTCCCGATTTCTGAGACAGCAGGTTGAGAGGTATGCCTCAAAGTAGGCAGCACAGCTATATCTATCTCCCTCCCCTCAACAGAAGCAATGCATCACTGAGACTGCAAACTCATCACCAGCCCAATAAACTCCAGTAAAAAAGGACAAAGACCACCAAAGGAGAGTGAACAAAATGATTTACAGTCAACATGGGAGGACCTATGAGGGAAAGCTAGTATGACCACAATCTATAGTCTCTGGGGCCAGGAGTAAGGCGGGAGGGACATGACTGAAACTTTCAGATACCTGAAGAGTAGTTACAGTGTGGACAGCCAGCAACATTTACACTTAGTGAGGGATCCATCACAAGGCCAAAACTACTGGCAGTGAGGGGGGACTTAGGAGGATGTAAGGAAGTACTTCTTCATGGAGATTGGGGGCTGAAAAGTGGAACGGTCTCCTAGAGAGGCTGCTCAATGTTTAAAATGGTTGCTAGTTTCAAGAGAGGTGGGACAGACATATGAGACTGGTGAAAATGACAAGGGGGGTATGGCTAATGGAGGAGCTGAGATAGTCCACGCAGAACTTAAACTTGATGGAGCCACATAAGGCCTTGTGGATGCTAGACTGGTGAGAACCTAGGCAGGAACAGGCACACTGGATGGACTACAAGTCTTTCTCTGTCGTAAACATCCAAGTATTCAGTTGCAGATCTCACTTCTTTTCACTGGGAGGCAGTGCAGTTCAGTGGTTAAGAGAAGGCCTGTGAACTTGGGAGTTTGCATGTCTGAATCCACCATTGGCACTTACTCAATATGTGACCTTGAGCAAGTCATGTAACCTCCTGTGTTTTATTTCCTCCTTCCCCTATGGGAAGGCCTCCTGAGGCTCATTTAATTGCTGCTGTAACTGTTCATAGATTGTTTAAAAGACTCACCAGATACACCTGCACCATACCCATCGGTGCCTTGCCACCAGAGGCTCAAATAAAGTTGACCGTCTGCAAAGTTTTAACTAATTAAAAGATCCATTGCTCATCGAAATGTAAAACGGGTCCCAATGGCTTCCCGGTTGTTTGCTGCCACCACCTCCGCCCCGGGCTGACTAGTGTGCTGTACAGCGAGATGAAAGTGAGATTGTGGGGTGTGCTCCATTAAATGCAATGGGCAGCAGCTTTTCTATCGATTTGAAATGATATAGTGGTCATTGGTAAACGTGGGCACCGTCAACCAACAAGGCTTGTTATTGACCGTGCCCACGCTTTCATTGTCAAGTGGCCACAATATCATTTCAAATAGATAGAAAAGCTGCTGCCCATTGCATTTAATGGAGCACGCCTCACGCCTCACTGGCATCTCGCCAACACGCCTAGTGAGCGAGGGTGACAGTGGGCAGCAGAAAAAACTGGAAGTTCTTAGGACCCGGTTTTTACATTTTACAAGTGATGGATCTTTTAATTAATTAAACTTTTAGGACATCTTCACTTTATTTGATCCTCTGGTGGCAAGGTACCAATAGGTATGGTGCAGGGGCTGACTTCGTTATCTTGGTGAGTCTCTAGTGCCTTGGGCTGTCACGAAGGAGCTCACCTACCTTATCAAACACCAGCACACAATCTTCCTTGCTACAAAAGCACCTCTCCTCTTTCCTCAACATTCTATGCAACTGTAACATATTCTTGTCGGCATGCTGAATGTGTTGGGCATCTGAATACTGCTGTACCCAGCGGCTCATACAAACAAGATATTACATGTCAGATGGCCCTATTTTATAGAACAGATCTGGCCATCAGCAAAAAATGACAATATGACATTGGCAGGACTCCACTGGCTACATTTCACATATATAAGTTAGAGCATAAGGTGTTTGAAGGTATAGTACAATAGCAGACCTATATCTCTATATTAACTCATTATTACTTGGCGGCCATTTTGTGTCAGGTAAACAATGGATAGTTTGGACTTCATACAAAGCTATCAGAAGTAATGAGTTAACTCATATTCAGCAGCAGAAGACACCGTCGAGTTCCCAGATATACCCAGAGTTGAGGTACATGGCTAAGGATCAGTTGAGCCAAGGGTCAAACGATAAATATGGCACAAACTGGATTTTGTTCCGTATAATACAGGATCCAGGATTGCCATCTTTTATGAAATTGTGATTCTTCCCTTTAACTGATACGTTAGTTTCTCAAAAGTATATATACTTAACACAACCGATCGCCAGTTTTCAATGCTAGGTGGCATAGGTCTTAACCATAATCTAGTTATGGATTTCTTGGCAATAATGGTATACACATAACCGTGATTTGGCACTAGGTATGAGGACATCCCTGGGATAGATAGAAGAAACATTATTTATTTATTGAATTTTGTTGACCGGTAGGCTACTGGGCCCCGGAGGTCCCTTTTTCAGGGGCACCGGGGTAAAATAACATTCAATAACAAAATAACATACAAGTAACAGAACAGTACAAGTTGAAAGATGACTTATTGTTTACAGAGCTGGATTACATAGGGTTACAATCAGAGTAGGAAGAGTTGGAACATACAGTCAGAGAGACCTCCAGAGTAGGAAATATAACAACATATTGCATGCACATAAACATGAAGATCTAGGGAGAGCGGGATAACAGCTACGTTGCTAGGAGTCAGGTCACCTTCCTAAGAGGGATCAGGGGTGATGTGAGGTCATTGCTGGTTGCAACACCTGTAGGTGCATAGAGAGTAAACTGTTGCCTCAACTGATCCCAAAATCTGTTAGCACAGGGCAGGACCACAACACATGGGTCTTATCTGCCAATGGTGCCCGACATTTTGCCAGCAGTGTCTCTACTCTTCCCCATATATTTAGCCTGGGTATCAGGCATTCTGAAGTACCTCATACGACATTTCCAAGCAAACTCCCACCAGCCTCCTGTTGATGTGGCCTATAAGGAGGAGAGAGAATACCTGGTTCACTGATCATACGGGTAAGAAGTATTTATTTCTTGGTTCCATTTCTGTAACATATATCCTGCAGTATGTGGCCATTGTTCTTGTAAGCCCCTATATAAATGGTCGATTAAATGAATCCACACATCTACTTTAGGAGACCCAAAAAATGTTTAAGAAGGGCAGGGGTCCAGAATTCTATGCATACTTTGAGGTTTATCCAGAAAATAAATGCTATCTACAGGTACTGGAAGTGTTCACAGACCGTGGAGGCCATATGTGCTTTGTAAGTGTCAAAGGGAAGCACATCCTGTAAGTTTAATAACTGAAATATGTAATGGAGGCCCAATTGCTGCCATTGTTTAAAGCAATGTCTATTTGTAGATGTGGAAACTTCCCATCTTTAGCCAATAATCTATAGTACCAAAGCAGCTTGCTTAGCATGGGAAGGTACTTTCAGAAATTTGTACCAATGCTGTAAAATGACTGCGAGCATGCTAGCATGAATGGTAGCATCTCCCAAATGAAACAGGCCTTGGGGACAGGCAAATGAGCAATGGGCTATGTAGAACAGATCATCTACCTGAAACCTTTTTCCTCACTGTGACTGACTGAATTTCAAGCCATTGCCTTCTTCATTGCTAATAATAATTATAATAATAAGCTTTATTTACTAAGTGCCTTTCAAAATACCAAGGCGCTGTACAAAATTAAAACCACAATAACACAATCAGCAAGAACAATAATAGATAAAATAACGGGTCCATTCAATTATACATCACTGAAGGCCTGATGCCATAGAAAGGTTTTAAGAGTCTCGTTTAACCCCCACAGTTGTGCACTCCTGTAGCAGATGGGGTAGAGAATTCTATAAGGTAGGGCCATAAACATAAATGCACAGGCCCCAGAAGATTTCAAAGATACCCTCGGAATCTCCAGCAACCCCTCGTTAGCGAACGAGCTGTCGCTCAGGGCAGTAGCGAACAAGCAGCTCTTTCAAGTAGTCTGGGCCAAGTCCACGTAGGGCTTTATAAGTCAGTAAACCCAACTATGAAGGTGATCCGCCATCAATCGGCAGCCAGTGCAGATCAGACGGCACCGAGTAATATGCGGAAGAGCAGAAATCCCAGTCAACAGTTGTGTTGCGGCATTCTGCACTAGCTGCAGGCTGTGGATATCAACCCCAGGTAGCCCTAAGTACAGGGAGCTGCAGTATCAAGGTGCGAGGTCACAAAGGCGTGGACCAACGAGGCAGATCCCTGACAGAACAAGGTGCTGATCCTGACAATGTTCATAAGATGGTAAAGGAAGACTTGACTACTGCCGCACCTGAGATCGTAGGGTCAGTCTGTCATCAAGCACCACCCCAGGTCTCGACCTGCTCAGAGGAAGGATCTGGGAGCCCCCAGATAAAGTCCAGAGGGCTGACCAGCCCTCAACCCCTATCTGGCGACCGGATCCACAACCATCACCTTAGTCTTTCCTGCATTCAACTTTAGCCAGCTCGAATTCATCCAGTCCTGAATTTCAGCTAAACAGTTGTTAAATATCTAGACAGCACTATCCTGGCCAAGTGCAAAAGACAGGTAGAGCTGGGTATCATCAGCATTGCAGTGAAACCTCAGCCCATAAAGTCTTACAATGTCTCGAGGCAGCATATACACTGCAAACAACATGGGGACAGCACTGAGCCTGAGGAACCCCATATGACAGAGAGAATGGGTCCAAGAAAAATTCCAAACACAGCTCTGAGTTCTGCCAGTGAGGAAAGATGTAAACCACCTGAGGACCATACACATCAGGCCACAGATGGACCTCAAGCGCCCAAGCAGCACCCCATGGTCCACAGTGTCAAAGGCTGAAGAGAGATCAAGGAGCACCAGAATAGAATGGTTTCTCCAATCTCTCCCCATCAGGAGATCATTGAGCACCCAAACCAGTGCAGTCTCGGTACTATGCCTCTTTGAAAACCGGACTGAGAGGTTCGAGATGTTATGGATGGTCAGGTGGTTGCCAGCCATACCGCCACTACTTTCTCAATAACCTTCCCTATAAAGGGAAGGTTCGAGATTGGTCTGTAGTTGGCCAGAGCAGCTTTCTTCAGGAGGGTGTTACCACCGCCTCCTTCAGGGAGCTTGGAAACTCACCCGAAGCAAGGAGCATTGGACTATCTGAGCCAGGACTGGGCCGATAATGCCACAACAACCCATGATCAGGGAAGTTGGGCCGGATCCAAACTACAGCACGTAGGGCGATACCCTGACAATCCGCATGACATCAACGAACTCTGGCAGGCCAAAGGTAGTCCAAGAAAGACAAGGTGCAGTGACCAAGCACCGATCAACAGCATCCCTGACACAGCGAGTCAGGAGGATCTCCGACCTGATGTTGGCCACCTTATTTGCAAAGAATTGAGCAAGCTCATCGCACTCCACTTGCGAAAAAGCTCTCTGGAGCTGCAGACAGACTGGGTTGCACAACCTGCCCACAGTTCGGAAGAGTTGAGCTGGTCGATTCAGGCGGCAGCAATCTCCACGGACAGGAATTCTGCCTTCTTATGGGAGATCGCTGATTGGTAGGCCTGATAATGCTCTACCAATCTAAGGTGGTCGACCTCCAGGACAGAATTTCCTTAGCGCCGCTCTAACCTTTGACCTAGTCGCTGCAACTCCCTCAAGGACCCATCAAACCAAGGGGCCCAAGGGCAAAGGGGAGAGGATGAACACTGACAGGAGCAATCAAACAGGGCCATGGAGATGGCCTTATTTTAGGCCAAGACCAAGGTCTCTGGTCACAGGGAACTCGAGAGGTCAATCACCACCGCTAGACCTTCAGGGCTCACATCTAGTAAAGGGCGGTAACTGACCATCTCCACAGGGGCTAGCCCATTGAAGGGGGCACAAAAGTTGAACCTCACAGTGAAGTAATCTGATCAACCGACAGGTTCCACCTCCAAATCGGAGGTCTCAATCCAGGAGGAAGACCAAATCCAAAGAGTGACCATGTTTATGGGTAGCAGAGGTAACAATATGTGTAAGACCCAGAGATGTCATTAGCTGGAGGAAGTGCTGTCCAAATGGTGAGAGTTTGTCCTTGACCTGATGCTAAAATCACCCAGAACCATTAGTTTGGGTGATTCCAATGCCATATCAATGACTTAAATCCACTACTTCCTGTAGGAATCGCTTGTCCCCAGGTGGTAGACGAGAGCTATCCTACAACCTACACCTGCTACCACAGTCACTCAAAGATTCGGCCTCCTCTACTGGTACACTCGTGAGGCCCAACTCTGTCTTGAAACAGACCACTACCCCCAGTCCAATCTTGGTGGTTTATCACCAGTACCCAGGCAGAGGTGCCGCCTTCCGAGCGCAGGTCAGCGTTTTCATCCAGTCAGGTCTTGATGATGCATGCCAGATCAGTTGTTCCAACAAGATCTGCAATAATTGCAGTCTTGTTCTCAACAGATCCGGCATTGCATAAACCGCTTCGAGTTGGACAGGTTTTGAGGGCCGCCTCGCTACTTAACCACCAAAAGGTGGTGCCCGCTGCGCTCATCGGCACAGCGGTTGGATTTACTATGACGCCGCGACCGGTTCGGGAACAGACTCAGGCCGCCGGAGAGTTGCTGGGGAGAAGGCTGGAGCGCCTGTAGACAGCCCACCTTCTCCAGTGGGAGGGTGGGGATGCAGGCGGGCACCTGCTGGCCCTGGTGGAGGCCGGAGCATAGCAGGGCATCAGGGCTCTAATTTCTGGGAGTGATGGGCGTCGGCGTCGCCTTGACGTCAGGTGGCACGTCACTCTCAAGGGAGAAAACAGAGAAAAAATGGCCCCTGGCTAAAGCCAGATGACGGCTCTCTGGCTCCTCGCTGCCATAAGGCTTCACGACCTCCCACCTCAGCAACACCTGGAGCTGATGCCGCAGTCGCTGGGACGACCCCACGGGTGCCTTCCCTCTTGGAGGAGGGGGGACCCACCCGGGCGTAGGGTAACACCGGGCTACCTCCAGGGGTTGCGATCTGAGGTAGGGTAGGTAGTGGAGATGGCGGACAGACAAGGACCTTGGGGGCCCGAAGGAGGTGGAGGTGCTGGCCAGGAGGAGCAGAGGAGCAAAAAAAGAAAAGGTGGTGCCCTTGGGTATGGGGACTGACATGATGAACCACGTTCAGGCTCCATTTAGCCCCAGGGCGTCTTCTAGACCTAAATACCCCAATGCCAGAGACCCATTCATTTGTCCTCTGATGTCATGGCTCACCCCCCACGACAATACCCAGCGCCCAACAGCACTGGCAAGTAGAAAACATCAAAGGTGGGGGAGAGAACAGACGGAGGGCAGAGGACGAATAGCACATGACTGGGGGACCTACACATTCCATGGGCTGATCAACAGTCAAAAACACAAAACACAAGTGTCTGACCCACAAAGGACATTAAATCATATTTTATTTTAAAGCACTTTTCTAAAATCAAAGCGTATACAATATTAAAACAACCAATAAACAAATCTCCAAAACCACTGATAAGAAAAAATACCCACCCCAACCAAGCACAAATAAGTAATAAAATAAATAAAACCAAACCAAAACAAAAGTTAAAATCTTTCCCACACTACTAAGCGGTAAGGAAGATCCGCGTCATGGGGTGGAGCCGAGAGTTTTACCACCCGGTGGGTGGGAGGAGCCAGTTTGAAGACCTTCCGCAAGATTTAAAGCAGCAAGGAACCAGCCAGACAGTGTGGATGAACATATCCATGTCCCTAGAAATAATGATTTTTGCAGGGGGCTCTCACCACCACCTAACAATAAATTTAGACCAAAAACATGGCCTTCTCATGGCCACATTTAAAACAGGTTGTGTGATATATATATATATATAGATAGATATGTATATATATACATACACACTGTCAAATAAGCTCTCTCACTGCCTATCCAAAATATGGAAGTGAATACTCTTAATGACCAGCTAAAAGTCCACAGCAACACTGCTCCGCTTTGAAGAGACTCAGATAATACTGGGTGTTTTCTTCTCACAAGGTCCTCCACTGGATTATATTGCCAGACCCCAAATCCACCCCAAGGAGGCCTCAGAGCACCACCAATTCTCTCCACTTAAGAAATGGGAACAATCCGACCCCGTCCAGGCAGTCCCACCACCACTTCAGGAACTCAGGGAGTGCACACCTACGGTTAGCACCCCTGAGCCCCAGAGAGAATGGCTGCCCAATACCCACCTCAGGGTCAACTGGTTTGGCTAACCCCTTCTTGGGCCTCTGCACTAAGGCTTGCTCCCGAATGTCTCAGAGAGGTCCCCAAACCAGTTCACAGCTCTCCTTCACCACCAGAACAGTCTCACCATAGAGGAACAGGCTCCACAGGAACGCTATGTCCAGCACTTCCAAATTCACTGATATCCTCCTAATCACTTCAAAACAGCAGTCAGTCACCTGTATCCACTAAACAGTTTACCGACAAGAACTTCCTTGGTACGCCAAGGTCCTGTACGCTGTTCACCAAGTATAGAATCACCATCGCGCAAAACCGCGGCGGCTCCCAAGATAACTCAGCAATCGGACTTTCACCACTTCGAAATCTTTGGTGCAGAGCTTCTTCAAACTACACAAACCCCAGTATCCAGAATAGTGCACGCCTCACACTCCACAGTTCTCACAACTGGTGGTAAGCAAGCCAGTGCTGGAGCTATGTACATGAAATCAGCAGTGCTGCCCTCACAGTTAATCTACAGCTGAGGCTTATTCAGAAGCAGGGTCATAATGCCCCAACAGCTCATTTCCACAGCAATAGACTGTGATGTCACCCCAGCCGGATTTCTGACCTCAGCTCCCAGAAAGTCTGAGCTGTCAATGAACTGCGGGGACAGAGCTCAGTTTTCAAAATAAAACACAAGGACTTGCGCAACAATTTTTATTTTTTATTTTGCAATGTGGTCAAAACAGAGTTCTGCTGGTCCCAACTGTGAGGTGTTTTTTTTGTTACCAGGGTGACTGAAGCCCCATCATTAGACGGTTTTCTACCTAACAGTATTGGATAAGACATGAAAAGCAGTGCTTTACCTGGCAGCAGACATATCTAATTCTATTCCACCCACTACATCATCAGCATGTGACCTTCACTCACTGTTGCATCACAAGCCCTGCTGCCCCACTGGTAACATGTCACAAGTTACCAATCAAGCAGCAGAAGATTAGTTCTTCTCGATTACTAGTGAAGTCATAGTGAGTGAGGTCACAATACTGATGATGTATAGGGAGGAATAAAACCGACTGCCAGCTTCAGGTAGGGTGCTGTTGGATGAAAAAAACAAAAAAACTTCTAATATAAGAAATAATGGGCGCTTCTAAAAGTTGTTTGCCAGGCAATGTACTAGGCTCTATAACTGAAGCTTTGGCAAATGTATAAATCATGTAAACTGCAACAACTCCAGCTCACCATTTTTTCCACGTTGTAGACAGCTACTCACTGCCTTGTGGATTCAAATCAATGGTGATGCCTGCAGGCTGATTTGCCTTGCTGTCTCCCTCTGTCAGTAGGTGACCAAGCTTACAGTAAGGAAAGGAATTTTTTACACAACATATTTCATACAACTGTACCCAAGGCTTCGCCATCCATGAAGAAGTGGAAAGAAGTTTCTGCTGTTTCAGAACAACAGCGATTTTCAAATGGCAAAGGGATAGAGATTGTCACAGATTCACTCAGCAGGTCAGGCCCTCTTCTCCCAAAGTGCCAACCTCTGGCGCAGTCTTGTGAACAATGCAACAGACAAGGTAACCCACTTGTCTGTTTTGTGAGTTTGGATCAACCTTTGGTCTCAGTTCTGGATGGATTCAAACTGTTAACCTCTTACTAGCATACCCAATGCACAGGCTCAGATATATCTGTCTTCAGGGGGCCAGATATCTTTGCTACAGGCACCTAACCAGGTATTCAGAGATGAACCCTTTAAAATTTTTATAAAGACCTCAGATTTAAAACTCTTCTCTTTCCAGTTTGATACATATCCAGAAACAAATGATTTGATACCTTTTATTGGACCAACATGGATGTTACAGAAAAGAACAAAGTGCTTTAGCTTTCGAGACCAACCAGGTCCTTCTTCAGAAGCTTTGTGGCAGTTTTTTCAAATATCCCACTATTAACACCAGATTATATAGAAAAAGCAGAAATAATTCTCATTGGTTTAACATATACATTTAAAACATAATAGAAGATTACGTCAGAGAAGCTAATTAACACCAGTATGCCTTAAACTGAGGAGCCTCAGAAGGCAAAGGTTATCAAGAATTCTCTACAGCCAGAGAGTTCTTGTCACATAAATTTTAAAATGTCTCAGTATGCCAAGAAAGCATTCTAGTGATAAAAAACCTTGGAGTGGCATTCTCCTAATACATGTAAGATGAGCTTACAACTTACATTCCAATTGTCCTGGTATATTAAAGGACAGATAATGAGAGACAAAATCCTGAAATTAGGTATAACTGCAAGTTGAAATCAAGCCTCAAATTAACATACACATATAAACATGATGCATGAAAGTATCACTTGTAAGTGTAAGTGCCAAAAAAAAAAAAAAAAATCCTTGTCAAGGACCCCAAGAAAAGCGAGACCATGAGCCTGATAAATGCAGATTTCAACACAGAGTCTGTGTATAACAAAAATGCACAGAATCAGTCTAAGCAATCTAAATGAAAACCCAAAGGAATTACACCTTTAATGACCCCCAAGTAAATGAGATATGCATCTTAATATGAGCAGTTGAAAATGTGACAGTGTGAAATCCACCCACTGACAACTAATAGAAGGAAATAAATGCACACTATATGTGAAAACTAAGTGTTCTAGCCACATAACTGCCCCATGCCCGCTCCACCCACACATATGTGTGTACATACACCATACCACACCCCATACACACACACACACCTGCACACCCACACAACCACAACACACAACAAATATAGCAAACACATTCTGCACACACCACACCACACCACGCACAACAAACAAAACACACATACACACATACCCACAACACATAAAAACACAACACACACCAACACACACATACATACATCAGTATACACACACACACACACACACACTCAGCACTCACCACAGTGTTAAGGTGAAAAGTCAACAATGTAGATAACCATAAACTTACCAAATCAAAGGCCCGCTGAAGAACTAAACTGTTTATGTCCATCTTTTTAAAGTAAAGGTCTGTGTAAGTTTAAGTGGAATAATGTGTCATGTACCCAACATCAATGTTCAATCCATCCGCCACCATATTGAGAAGTAAAAGAAGTCTAATTTCAGAAGCCCGTCTCTGTTGCGTACTGTTGAAATGTCCTTTTAAGACCATCACAGACATATCTGAGATTGAGTGGTCATCCTGGGAGAAGTGCCGGGCTACTGGTTTCTCAATCATCTTGTGATTAATAGAATGTCTGTGAATTCATTCTAGTCTGGAGTTGTTGGCTTGTCTCCCACATAACCTGTCTGAGGACATTTCTTGCATTGGATAAAATAGACCACATTACTTGATGTACATGTATAATTCCCTGTATCCTGAATAGTCTGTTTTGTGATGTAACCACACAGTCTGAAGTGGAAATGAGGTTACATGTCTTACATGTGCGTTGATGACAGAATTAGTGTACCATATGATGTCATGGTATTCTGTTCCGGTTCAAGTTGACTCCTAATAATCAGGTTGGCTAAATTAGGTGGTTGTTTAAAAGATAGTAGTGGTAGTTCTTGAAAAATACAGTTAAGGGTTACATCCTCACTAATTATTGGATGGAGATCCTTAGTAATCTTACGTAGGAGTTCAAGGTCAGGATGGTATGTGACTACTAAGGGTATTCTGTTGGTAGTCATCCGTTCCTTATATTGCAGTAGCTGTTCTCTTGGGACCTGTGTTGCGTTCCACTGCTCTGTCAATTTCCCTGGATGAGTGTCCCTGCTCAATAAAGGTGTTTTTCAACATCGCCAGATGTGTGTCTCTGTCTTCCTCATTTGAACAGAGGCGGTGATACCGAAGTGCTTGACTATATATAACAGATTTCTTTGTGTGGCTCGGGTGATTACTTTTCTTGTGTAAGTATCTCTGTCTGTCTGTTGGTTTCCTGTAAAGACAGGTATGTAGGGTACCATCCTTAATAGTGACAGTGGTATCCAGAAATGTACACTTGTGGCAGAATATTCTAGGGAAAGCTTTATAGTTGGGTGGAGGTTATTAAGTTCTTGGTGAAAATCTTTAAGTGTGTCAGTGCCCTCTGTCCAAATTATAAACAAATCATCAATGTAGCGGAAATAAGCGAGTGGTTTATGTGCACAGTGCCTTAGAAAATCCTCCTCCAAATTCGCCATAAAAGATTAGCATACTGAGGAGCCATCCTGGTTCCCATTACGGTTCCCATAGTTTGAACATAATGTTTACCATTAAAGCTGAAGTTATGTGTCAAAATGAATTCAGTGAGTTTACCCACAACTCCAGGGTCAATGTTGGGGTCCAATTCTTTGTCATGCAGGTATTTGAGGCAGGCTGAAATGCCATCTGTGTGTGGAATATTAGTGTAGAGGAGGTTACATCCATCGTGGCTAAAAGGGGTATCAGGTGGTAAGTCCTTAAAACCAGAAAGTTTATGTAGGAAGTGAGTAGTGTCCTTGATGTAACTATCCCTTGTATAACCAGTGGTTTGAAAATAGCTTCTACAAACCCTGATATCCCTCTGTCAGGGTGCCAGTACCAGAGACTATGGGTCTACCAGGATTACCAGGCTTAAGTATTTTAGGAAGCATATATTCACTGAATTCATTTTGACACATAACTTCAGCTTTAATGGTAAACATTATGTTCAAACTATGGGAACATGCAATGGGAACCAGGATGGCTCCTCAGTATGCTAATCTTTTATGGTGAATTTGGAGGAGGATTTTCTAAGGCACTGTACACATAAACCACTCGCTTATTTCCGTTACATTGATGATTTGTTTATAATTTGGACAGAGGGCACTGACACATTAAAGATTTTCACCAAGAACTTAATAACCTCCACCCAACTATAAAGCTTTCCTAGAATATTCTGCCACAAGTGTACATTTTCTGGATACCACTGTCACTATTAAGGATGGTACCCTACATACCTGTCTTTACAGAAACCAACAGACAGACAGAGATACTTACACAAGAAAAGTAATCACCCGAGCCACACAAAGAAATCTGTTATATATAGTCAAGCACTTGTATCACCGCCTCTGTTCAAATGAGGAAGAACAGAGACACACATCTGGCGTGTTGAAAACACCTTTATTGAGCAGGGACACTCATCCAGGAAATTGACAGAGCAGTGGAACGTGCAACACAGGTCCCAAGAGAACAGCTACTGCAATATAAGGAACGGATGACTACCAACAGAATACCCTTAGTAGTCACATACCATCCTGACCTTGAACTCCTACGTAAGATTACTAAGGATCTCCATCCAATAATTAGTGAGGATGAAACCCTTAACTGTATTTTCAAGAACTACCACTACTATCTTTTAAACAACCACCTAATTTAGCCAACCTGATTATTAGGAGTCAACTTGAACCGGAACAGAATACCATGACATCATATGGTACACGACCCTGTCATCAACGCACATGTAAGACATGTAACCTCATTTCCACTTCAGACTGTGTGGTTACATCACAAAACAGACTATTCAGGATACAGGGAATTATATACATGTACATCAAGTAATGTGGTCTATTTTATCCAATGCAAGAAATGTCCTCAAGACAGGTTATGTGGGAGACAAGCCAACAACTCCGCACTAGAATGAATTCACAGACATTCTATTAATCACAAGATGATTGAGAAACCAGTAGCCCGGCACTTCTCCCAGGATGACCACTCAATCTCAGATATGTCTGTGATGGTCTTAAAGGACATTTCAACAGTACGCAACAGAGACGGGCTTCTGAAATTAGACTTCTTTACTTCTCAATATGGTGGCGGATGGATTGAACATTGATGTTGGTACATGACACATTATTCCACTTAAACTTACACAGACCTTTACTTTAAAGATGGACATAAACAGTTTAGTTCTTCAGCGGCCTTTGATTTGGTAAGTTTATGGTTATCTACATTGTTGACTTTTCACCTTAACACTGTGGTGAGTGCTTGAGTGTGTGTGTATACTGATGTATGTATGTGTGTGTTTGTGTGTTGTGTTTTTATGTGTTGTGGGTATGGTGTGTATGTGTGTTTGTTTGTTGTGCGTGGTGTGGTGTGGTGTGTCAGAATGTGTTTTGCTATATTTGTTGTGTGTGTGGTTGTGTGGTGTGCAGGTGTGTGTGTGTGTGTGTGTGTGTGTGTATGGGTGTGGTATGGTGTATGTACACAATATGTGTGGGTGGAGCGTGGCATGGGGCAGTTGTTATGTGGCTAGAACACTTAGTTTTCACATATAGTGTGCATTTATTTCCTTCTATTAGTTGTCAGTGGGTGGATTTCACACTGTCACATTTTCAACTGCCTCATATTAAGATGCATATCTCATTTACTTGGGGTCATTAAAGGTGTAATTCCTTTGGGTTTTCATTTAGATTGTTTAGACTGATTCTGTGCATTTTGTTATACACAGACTCTGTGTTGAAATCTGCATTTATCAGGCTCATGGTCTCGCTTTTCTTGGGGGTCCTTGACAAGGAGTTTTTTTTTTTTGCACTTACACTTACAAGTGATACTTTCATGCATCATGTTTATATGTGTAGGTTAATTTGAGGCTTGATTTCAACTTGCAGTTATACCTAATTTCAGGATTTTGTCTCTCATTATCTGTCCTTTAATATACCAGGACAATTGGAATGTAAGTTGTAAGCTCATCTTACATGTATTAACGAGAATGCCACTCCCAAGGTTTTTTTATCACTAGAATGCTTTCTTGGCATACTGAGACATTTTAAGATTTATGTGACAAGAACTCTCTGCTGTAGAGAATTCTTGATAACCTTTGCCCTTCTGAGGCTCCTCAGTTTAAGGCATACTGGTGTTAATTAGCTTCTCACGTAATCTTCTATTATGTTTTAAATGTATATGTTAAACCAATGAGAATTATTTCTGCTTTTCTATATAATCTGGTGTTAATAGTATGGATATTTGAAAAACTGCCACAAAGCTTCTGAAGAAGGACCTGGTTGGTTCGAAGCTAAAGCACTTTGTTCTTTTCTGTAACATCCATGTTGGTCCAATAAAAGTATCAAATCATTTGTTTCGGGATCTGTTTTTAAAAGGACCAATACGGCACCTACAACATTTTTTTGCAGTTTGATACATAGAATTTGACTGCAGATAAGGACCGCTTGGCCCACCTAGTCTGCCCATTTTCCTACCTAACAGATAAGCTGCAGATCCTAATTAACCAACAGCTTACTTCCTCCTATCACCATATAAGCTATATATCTGCCGAACCATAAATATTTCTTAGCAAAAGAAAGCAATTCAAAAGACAGACCAGGTTTTCTAAAATTTGAGTTTTACTAAAATATATAATATGTCAAACATAGAATACAGAACTCATATCACAAGACATACATATCTGTAAACAAAACAATGTTTAAAACAGTGCAATTCCTACAACTATATTTAGATTTGTCTAGCTTTCTAAATACCTCTTTTCAGTGCTCAGATGTTTTCTTGGTCAGTGTCAGATACAAATGCATCTCTATAGTGAAAGAGAATAATCTTTACAAGCAGCATTGGCCAACCCCTTTAGGATGAAGTCATCAGACCCTCCTCTGGTCAAATATTTAACAAAAATATTTTTATACAACCACAGGATGTAATTTCAAAGTATTAATTCTGCAACCTTAGCATAACTCAAGTTTCAATGACCTCTTTGATCTCATGCTGTACCCTCTTCACAAGTCTTCATAGGGTTATTTACAACCTTACACCTCTATGTAACATCCTAGCTTCCTTATTTTAACGTCATAAACCTAGTTTATGATTTCTCTCAACAAAATTAACTTAACTCTGTAATTAGCTCAGAGAAACAGGATCCTTAATAAAAGTCTTCCAGTAACACATTGTCTCTAAAAAGTGTGTGTGTGATGCATACTGTCAGCAGTTCTCTTGGCCTCCATCTGTCAGCTGGAATCTATTGGGGGATGAGTGAGGTCATTCCTAGAACATTTGATTTTCAGCAGAGACTGTCATAATACATTTTATATAAAAATATTATCCAGCACTCAGAACTGGCTGTCTACGTCACCTCCTCCCCACCTAGACTGAATTTGGGGATCTATCCTCTACATGGGATGAGTTTCCCAAATCAGTTCGCTCCTCATAGACCCTAGACAGCCCATCAGAGTTTTTGTTCTTCGCTCCAGCCCTATGTACGATTTCTAGATCATACCCTTGTAAAGCAAGACTCTATCTTAGCAGTCTCCATTGCTTCTTCCCATCTAGGCCAGCTAAACCAGGGGTTGTGGTCAGTCTGCACCACAAAATGCTGTCCATACAAGTATGGCTCTAATTTCTTCAGGGTCCACACTAGTGACAAGACACTCCCTTTTCCACCGTGGATACGCTTGCTCCCTGGGGAGCAGCTTTCTGCTCAGGTGAAACCTGGGTGATCTGTCCCTTGATAGGTCGGCTGCTAGGCACGCCAATACCCATGTCTGAGGCATCCATCTGAACTACAAAGGTTTTGCTATAGTCCGGACTTGTCAAACAGAGCACTGCACAATGCCTCCTTCAGTCTGGTAAAGGCTTCCTCACAGGCTAGGCCCCAAGTAATTTTCTTTGGCATCTTTTCAAGTCAGACAGGGAGCAGCCAGGCACTGTAATTAGGTACAAACTTTCTGTAGTACCCTCTGTCCCTAGAAAACTCCTGACCTGCTTCTGGGTTTCTGGTCTGGGCCACTCCTGAATCACCTCTATCTTCATTTGATTAGGATGGAGCTGTCCCAGCTCACCACATGCCCGAGGTATGCCACTTCCCCATGGCCACCTGGCACTTCTCGGCTTTGACAGTGAGCCAGGCCCTTCATTCAGCCCAGCACTTCCTAAGGTGTGAAAGTGTTCCTCCAACTGGTACTGAAGATGGCAATGTCATCCAGGTACGCCACGCGACTCCTCAGCACCATTCAACACCTGGTTCACCAACCTTTGAAAGTGGCTGGGCATTCTTCATTCTGAAAGGCATTACTTTAAACTCAAATAAGCCTATCAGAGTGATGAAGGCCGACCTCTCCTAGCTCTGTCTGTCAATTCTACCTGCCAATACCCTTGGACAGGTCAATAGTCATAAGGTAGGGTCGCCTCAACCAACCTGTCCAGGAGTTCATCCGTCCAGGGCATCGGTGGGCTGACTGTGACTGTGTTCCATCCACTATAGTCCACACAGAAACAAGTTGAGCCATCTGGCTTGGGCACAAGCACTATGGGTGAGGCCCAAGTGCTGTGGGATCTCTGGATTACCCTAAATCCAGCATCTCCTCCATTTCCCTCCTAATGTCCTTTTGGACAGCCTATGACACTAGATATGTTGTTCACCGTGATGGATGCTCTGTGTCCCTGTCTCCACATCGGTGTTGCTAAAGGGGTTAGTCCAGGCTTGGTGCTAAACAAGGGGCAAAGACTGCTAAACCTCCCTTACTTTCTGGACCTGGTTCGAGTTCAGCTGGGGAGACAATTTTACTTCCTCCACAGAAGACTCCTACTTACTTTCTTCCAGCAAGTCCAGAAGAGGGTCTCCTTCGTCGTCCCTCCCCATGACTACATCATGAACACCATGTCAGCCCTGTTTGCATATGGCTTCATCACATTGACATGGTACATCTTTTCAGTCCGCTCACGGCAGGTAACTCCACAATGTAGTTTACGTCATTTACCTTCCTAACTACTTTGTATGGTCCTGCCCATCAGCTTGCCTTTCCGGACCGGAATGAGGACCATGACTTCCTGACTCCACTCATGTACGAGCAAGCTCTGGCTCTACGGTCGCATCACACCTTTTGTCTCTGTTGGGCAGCTGCCAGGTTGCTCTGGGCTGTCCCCATAAGCTCCTTCAGCCTTTCCCTTAAACCTAAGGACATAATCCACAATGGGAGTTTCCTGGGAGCGTGACTGCCTTCCCAGTCCTCCCGGATTAAGTCTAGGGGCCCACATAACTGGCGTCCATATAAGGAGTTTGAAGGGGAAAATCCTGTCGACTCTTGGGGCACCTCCTGTATGCAAACAGGTGGGAAGGTATTTCTCCCAGTCCCTCCCATGCTGTTCAGCAAACGCCCAGAGCATTGACTTTAGGGTACCACTGAAGCTTTCACAAGCCCACTGGCTTGTGGGTGATACTGTGTCATGCATCTCTGCACCACCCCATCTTCTCCCATAAACAGTTCATCAGGTCCGACATGAAGGAACCCCTAGATCAGTGATTACCTCCTGTGGAAACCCACACGGGAGAAAATCCCAAGTAAGGCATCTGCCACTTTGTCTGTCCTCAGTGAGGATAGGCGACTGCCTCTGGGCTCGGTGGCATAATCCACCACAGTCAGGATGAATCTCTTCCTGAGGAGCTGGGGTATTTAAAGGCCCCACAATATCCATTCCTACCCTCTGGAATGGCTCCTCCACTATGAGCAAGGGATCAGGGCTGCTTGGGTTTTCTTGCCCGCCTTCTCTATTTCTTGGCACGGTGACAAGACCTGCAATACTCCTTCACCTGCTGGGTGAAGTTAGGCCAGAAATTTGGGCCAATCCACTGCGTAGTTCATGTGATTCCCAGATGACCACACAAGGGAATATCATGTGCAATTTTGAGCAACTGCTCACGATACCCTGGGGAACGACAAGCTGCCTGCCTAGCATCCCTCCTCTGTCTGTACTCGCCTGTGTATACATAAGTCCATTTTCCCAATAAACCTTATGTCTGCGTCACCTCCTGTGTGCCCTCAGAGTCTGCCCAAGCCCTCAGCTTCTCTAAACTAGGGTCACTCTTCTGAGCAGCTGCAACCTCACACAGTCCCAAGGCATGGGACAAGTCCCTTCAGTCGCTAAACTAGATCCCTAGTAAGCACTAGCCAGGGCCCTCAGGATCACTGTCAGTCCTAACCTCTGACAATTGGTCACCACTCCTCCTCGGAGTAACCTTCCATAGCTGCATAGTCACTGCTACCAGGAAATTTCTACCCACTTTTGTCAGTCTCCCATCTGAGACACAGGCTGGGAACCAGCCTTTCCATGGTTTCCACACTGGTTTCTGTGGGGTTCAGGAACTACTATTTTCCTGTGCTTGGCACGGTAACTGCACATACCACCCTGTTGAGACCGCTACCCAGGATCACATCTACTGCTGACATTTTAACTACAGCCACCTATTGCACAGGTCCTCTGTTTTACCCCAGTCCAGGAGAACACTGGCCAGTGGCAATGTTTTCGCTTCACCCACAAAGTCCTGTACAGTCACGCATTTGTTTGGGATAAGCTGACCAGGCTGTACTAGATCCTCTTTCACCAATGCAGGGATGCCCCTGTGGCCTTAACCCCTGCATCTGTATGCCATTTACCATGACTGGGTGCATGTGTTCTCTCATGTTCACTGGCATGCCTCTGTGAAACACACAAACAACCCACTCTTTTCTGGTACTACTTTGCGACATTGTTTGTTCTTCTTGGACACCATCTGGCAATGTGTCCAGTTTCTTTACATAACCAACAAGCATTTCTACTTCAGAGAAATCTTTTCTTGAAACCTGGGGCTAACTGGTTTGGGTGGAGGCAGTGAGGGTTTTAGCTGCCCTGAAGGCACGCTTTTCCCTTTCTGTGCTGCCACGCCCATCCCATTCGCCTCTCAGAACAGGTCTGCTCTTGGCACAGCGGTCTGAGAGTTCAGCAGCTTCTTGCACTGTTTTGGATCTTGGTCCTCTAGCCAGGTTTTTAACTCTGCTGGGCATGCCCAATAAAACTGTTCTAATAAAATCACATTTTCAATTTTATCAACAGTGTTTGCCTCAATTCCTTCCCATCAACGCTTTAAAACTGACGTTGTTTCGTGGCTAGCTCCTCATAGCTCATATCAGGGCTTCTCCTGAGCTTACGAATTTAGCTCTGTATAATTCAGCAGTTAATTGAAACTTTTTAGTAGTGCAGCTTTTAACTTGCTGTTATCATCACTGTCTTTATTGTCCATGTGACCCAATGCATCCCGAGCTTTTCCGGTAAGTAGCGGGATAGCTGGAAGCTCCAGGACTCTCTAGGAATTTTAGTCTGAATACAAACTTTTCAAAAGAATTTAAAAGGCGCTATATCCTCTCCATCCTTAAACTCAGCTATTAATTTAGAGGTTCAATTCAGAACCCAGTCCTGCAGTCCCAGTTAAACCCAAGTCACTTACCTGCCCTGGTGCCGCTTGGTTGGAGTTGTAGCTTCTCTAGTTCATGTTGCCACTGGCGCCCTCTCTCCTCTGCAGCTCTCATGCTCGCCTCTCTTCTCCTCTGCCTCTCGCTGGTGCTCACATTCCTCACAGTCTGCCTCCTCTGCTGTCGCCTTCCTCCCTCTGTTGTCGCTCTGCCTCATGGTCCGCCTCCCTCTGTTGTCGCTCTGCCTCCAGTTCTATCCTCCGCAACTCAATTTGCAGCTTGAGTACCTCTGGATTCAGGATACTGATGACTTTCTCTGCTACTGTGGCTTTTCACTGACAGTTGCCCTGCTGTCCGCCTCTCATCGCTGTGACACCTCACTGACCGCTAGTTCTGACACACTGAAGGTCTGATCCCTTTCAGTCACAGTCTGTGACTCCTGCTCTGGGTATCTGCTACCATCAGGGCCTCTGTGGGGTTCTGCTTACTGGCTTTCACCCTGAACAGACTCTTCTGTCCTCCGCACAACTGTTTTAACTGTTCTACAGTGTGCCTGCTGTAGTAGGCCACCATCTTTCCTAACTACTGCTACTCTGACTTTGCACTTCAGAAAAAAAAATAGGTAGGAACTTGACTGTACACCAAGTGATATATAGTTCTGTTTTCTTTTAAAATAACTGTCTTTTCTTTTCTTTGCAAGAGAGCTTACGGTCTCAGCTGACAGAACAATAAAGCTTGCAATACCAAAACTATGCCACCGCTACCAATCTGTCACAGATTCACTCTGCAGGTCAGGCCTCTACTCTGAAAGTGCCAACCTCTGAGCGCAGTCTTGTAGACAGTATAACAGACAAGGTAACCCTCTTGTCTGTTTCTGAGGATTGGATCAACCTTTGGTCTCCAGTTCTGGAGGATTCAAACTGCTAACCTCTTGCTAGCATACCCAATGCACAGGCTCAGATATATCTGTCTTCGGGGCCAGATATCTTTGCTCTACGGGCACCTAACCAGGTATTCAGAGATGAACCCTTTAAAACTTTTATAAAGACCTCAGATTTAAAACTCTTTCTTCCAGTTTGATACCACCATACAAACTATATGTCTGCTGAACCATAAATATTTCTTAGCAAAAGAAAGCAATTCAAAGACAGACCAGGTTTTCTAAAATTTGAGTTTTACTAAAATATATAATAATATGTCAAACATACAATACAGAACTCTTATATCACAAGACATACATATCTGTAAACAAAACAAGGTTTAAAACAGTGCAATTCCTACAACTACATTTAGATTTGTCTAGCTTTCTAAATACCTCTTTTCAGTGCTCAGATGTTTTCTTGGTCAGTGTCAGATACAAATGCATCTCTATAGTGAGAGAATAATCTTTACAAGCAGCATTGGCTAACTCCTTTTGGATGAAGTCATCCAGCCCTCCTCTGGTCAAATATCTAACAAAATATATTTTTATACAACCACAGGACGTAATTTCAAAGTATTAATTCTGCAACTTTAGCATAACTCAAGTTTCAATGACACCTCTTGAATATCATGCTATACCTCTTCACACAGGCTTCATAGGTCATTTACAACCTTACACCTCTATGTAACATCCTAGCTTCCTTATTTTAACATCATAAACCTAGATTATGATTTCTCTCACAAAATTAACTTAACTCTGTAATTAGCTCAGAGAAACAGGATCCTTAATAAAAGTCTTCCTGTAACACACTGTCACTAAAAACTGAGTGTGTGACACATACTGTCAGCAGTTCTCTTGGCCTGCATCTGTCAGCTGGAATCTGGGGGGATGAGCGAGGTTATTCCTAGAGCATTTGATTTTCAGCAGAGACAGTCATAATACATTTCATATAAAAAATATTATCCAGCACTCAGAACTGGCTGTCTACGTCACAGAGATAAGATAGTATTTTATCAATGATGTATATCTGGCATCCGAGATTCTTCATCAGTGTATTTTTAATTCCCTCAGATATATTAAAAATGTGATTACTAGTTTAGTAACTAATTACTCAAGTCAATAAAATGGCTTTACTTTATTGCTGTTAGGAAACGCTTTTGAGCAACAAGTGCCCTTTTCAAAGGTTCCATGTCAGGATTAAGTACAGAGCAATTAAAATAGGGCCATACATAGTACAGAACAGGCAAAGTGCAAACCAGTTATCTACAATTACAAAACAGGCCAGTGGCTACGGTTGCAATTTATAAACTCTCATTTATTATAGTTGCTCTCTTTTTTTTTTTTTTTTTTGTTCCAGTGAGGTGCCCCTGGTGGCTGGACATTCCACATCTGGCTTTCTGGTAACCCCCAACCAGGTCACCTGCCTTTCCCTGCTCCATGGTCCCCACACAGCATGCCCACCATGATAGGGTCCCTAGGAGACTCTCCTCCAAAACAAAGATGGCTCCAACGTGGAGCGGCAAGGAAGGGACAGTATCAGAAAATGCCAAGGCTCTCACTATAGGCAACCACCATTTTCTTTTCAGGTGTGTCATTTGCCCCTCGTTATCAGGATCTGCTCTTCTGTCCCCAGGTCCCTGCAGCATAGCCCTCCCCCCGACCAGTCACAGACCTCCTCGTGGACCTACTCATTATCCACCACTTACTCAGGACCACATGCTGTGGTGGAAGACGCCTGCAATGTTGGTCGTGCAGTGCATGGGGGTGCTGAACAAGGCCAAGGCATTTCCTGTTTTTTTTTTTTTTTAAATCTCCCAGGGCACCAGTGTGCAATGATGCTCATGTGTGCTCACATCTGTTACAGCCCTTCACCTGCTGGTGCGCCGCATGCGTCACAACCTGGCCTCTGCCTGGTGGCAGTCTCCAGCGAGATTCAGAGTTCCCAGCCACAAAGCAGGAGACCGATCCTCTCTGCCATCCCCAGCAACCCACGCTGCTCCTGAATCTGGGTCCTGAGTGTCACGAGCAGTAGCTATATGGCTGTGCAAGGCCCAACCTCAGATGTACCTTGTACCTTTTGTATACAGTAACTGGACGCATGTGAAAAGGGGCTATGTAGTGCATCCAGCTCTCCAGTATAAAAATGAAATCAAAATGAAAATGTGCCTTTTCATCCCAGTACCATCTTCCTTTCATGTGTGCGATAGAGTCCCTTGGCTTCACTTGCATGTTTGCATCAGTATCCTCAGGGAAGACAAGTTCCCCAGATCATGGGCAGAGTGCTAAAGCAATTTGAACCACTGAACCAACAAGAGCTGAGGCAATTCTTGATCTGGTTCTCACAAATGGGGAGCATGTACAGAAAATAATGATAATAATGGTCAGGAAGCCACTGGTGGAAGTGACCACTAAGCTGTAGTTCCAGTTGGATATGGGTGGGAAGCATCCCAACTAAGACCAAAATCTTGGATTTCAGGAGGGCGGACTTCAAGAAAATGGGCGACGTGCTAAGCAGCCATCTGGCGGCATCAGAGCAGATAAGGGGTGACCAGGTGGTCCATCATTAAGGAAGGAATACTGGTTGCTACAGATGAGGTGCATTCAGCTCAGGGGAAGAACACAAGGGTCAAAGCCCCCAGCTGATTCAGTTCTGGGGTTGCCCAGGCAGTAAGGGAAAAGAGGTTGGCCTATAGAAAATTCAGGAAGGTGCCGGCCTGATGGTGCTGAGGGATGAGGCAATGGACGCCACATCTGTGCCACCGGCAACCCACATTCAGGAATAAGTGCAGGCCGGCAGGAAGGAGGTTGATCAAGCATCCGACTGACAGCTCTCCATCTCCGGGGGAACAGTGGTTTGGCACATGCCTGACCCCTGGGAAGCTGGGGCTCAGCGCCACGCTGCTGCAAGACGGAGGGGCGGGAGCATGGGAGAGACATAGTACACCTGGCTCCCACAGGGAATAGGAAAATGTGAAAAGACCCTGGTGGCTGGTCATTGCAGCTTGATGGCCATTCCCTGGCCGTGCTCCACTCCAGAGGTAACATCCCAAAACTGGATCCTGTCGGGCGGTGGGGAGGTCCCTGCTGCTCCACCACGGATGGGGCGGTAAGCCGTGGGGTTACAGAGGTAGGGGCCTGATGGAGCCGAGGCAATGGATGGTGGCTGGACGGGGCTGACCAGAGCCAGGTGGGGAGAAATAAGAAGCAAAAAAAAAATAATTCAGGAAGACCAAGAGAGAGAGAGAGAGGTGGATAGGGAAAATTACCTAAGGCTGGCTAGTAAGGAAGTCCGTGACCAAAGGTACAGAAGGAGCTGCAGATAGGTGAAGAAATTAAGAAGAGGAAGAAGGCTTCGCTATATAAGGGAGAAAAGGACAAAAAGGAAGGGATTGTTAGGCTTCAGAAAGAGGTGGAATGGGTGGAGGATAATGGGGAAAGCAGAGATACTAAATTAATACTTCTGTTCGGTCTTCACCAAGGAGGACGGACGGATGGACCAGTGCCTTCAGGAGGTAAAAGAGGGGGGAGGGGAACACAGATGTAGTGATAGAGGAGGATAGCGTAAGGAGGGGCTGCTGGCATTGAAGGTGGACAAATCACCAGGCCCAGAGAGAGAGTACAACCAAGGTTTAAAAACTTATTTATTTAACCAGGCTTTTAATTTTAGATAATTGAATTTACCTGGATTGATCAGATAGATAGTTCTATCTTATTTATTATGTTTGCTTGGATATTAGTGCTGATTTTAATTGTATTTTTGTATACTTATAAAACATTGTATTGTATTGATTGTGAAGCGCCCGAGTCCTTGGAAAGGAGCACTATACAAATAAAGCATCTATCTATCTATGGGCACGAAGGAGCTGGCTGAGGAGCTGGCAGGGCCACTGGCAGACCTATTTAATAGTTCACTAGAGTCAGGCGTGGTACCACAGGACTGAGAACTGCACATGTAGTGCCCTCCACAAAGGTGGTCCCAAGGATGACCCAGGGAATTACAGACCAGTCAGTCTGACCTCCACTGTGGGCAAGCTCATGGAAATCATAGTAAAGGAAATATTGGTGGACTATCTAGAGGAGCATGGTCTCCAGGATGCGAGGCAGCATGGGTTCATGGGGGATTGTGTCAAACGAATCTGATTGACTTCTGAGACTGTGTCACTAAGACAGTAGACAGGGGCCAAGCAGTAGACATCCTCTATTTTGATTTCAGCAAGGCCTTTGACTCTGCCCTACAAAAGGTTGATCAGAAAGTTCGTGGATTCTCGGGGTTGGGGAAAAGATGGCCAGATGGGTGGAAAATTGGCTTAGGGACAGAACCCAGAGGGTGGTTGTGGGTGTGAGTTATCTGGCACCAGAGAGGTAACCAGAAGGGTCCCGCAGGGCTTGGAGTTGGGGCGAGTGTTGTTCAATGTCTCATCAGTGACATTGGGGATGGCATTAAAGGCATAATGTACCCTATTCATGGATGACACCAAGCTCTGCGGGAGAGTGGACACAGCTGAAGGGATACACGACCCACAGGAAGATCTGGAATAGCTGGGGAGGTAGGCCAGGATCTGGCAGCTTGGTTTCAATGCCAAGAAATGCAAAGTTATGCATATTGGAGCCAAGAATCCCAGGACAGAGTACTACCTAGGTGGAGTCTGAGTATCTGCATCAGAGGAGGAGAAGGACCTGGGAGTGATGATCACTAGTGACCTGAAGCATGCCACACAGTGCAAGAAAGCAGCAGTGAAGGCAAACAAGATGCTGGGATGCATATCTAGGGGATCAGTAGTAAGATAGAGGAGATTATACTGCCCTGGTTATAGGTCACTGGTAAGGGCCGATCTAGAGTATGGAGTTCAGTACTGGTGCCCACACCTCAAAAGGACATTAACCTGCTGGATAAGGTCCAGAGGAGGGCCACAAAGATAATAGCGGGTCAGCAGGGTAAGGCGACAAGAGAGGTTGAGGGCACTGAACATGTACTCCCTTTAAGACAGGAGAGATAGAGAGAGAGGGACATGACTGGGACCTTCAAGTACTTGAAAGTGATAAATAAGGTTGATAAGAGAGTCTCTAAGCTGAATGGAAACCATAACATGAGGGCACAGTCTTAAGCTGAAGGGTGGAAGGTTTAGGAGGGAGGTCAGGAAGCACTTCTTCATAAAGAGAGTGGTGGGCGCTTGGAATGCGCTGCCTGAAGAGGTCATCTCG
This sequence comes from Neoceratodus forsteri, assembly GCA_016271365.2. Classification (NCBI taxonomy): domain Eukaryota; kingdom Metazoa; phylum Chordata; order Ceratodontiformes; family Ceratodontidae; genus Neoceratodus; species Neoceratodus forsteri. Next base: position 159,354,920 of record JADMNL010000030.1, on the reverse strand, counting down.
TTGAAGACAGTGGGCAGCTTTAAGAGAGGCAGGGATAGGCATAGGGGGAAGGTAAGGATCATGGGTACAGAGGATGGGAGGAGTGAGGAAGTAGGGCAGGGACATTAGCTCAAGCTGTGAGACCATGCAATAGGAGCAGACTTTTTTTTGTGTGTGTGGACTTTATTTTCCCCTTCCTTACACCGCCCCCAGACTCTCTCTCCGTGGGGACACTCTACTCACCTTCTATCCTCCCCTGTCTGAAGGCTCAGTCCTACCAGTCAGTTGGCCCAGCTTCACTCTTTCCTGGTGCTCGCTCCCCAGAATTAAACCCCCAGGGCAAGACTGCCACCTCCTCTGGTGACCTATCTGAGAAATCTGGATGGGCATCCTGGGAAGTGGAGGAACACCGACGGTAGCTGACACACACTGTGTTGGGCGTGGGGGTGGTCCTGGTCCCCACCTTAGCCTACCAGGGCAGGGATTTTCCTTTTCTGTTCCCCTGAGCTTGGACATGCAATGATGTCCTGCACGCAGTGTATGCACACCCCGCACACTCATTGGACGTCCGCCGCAGCTCACCCTCTTCTTGCGGCCACCAGATGCTGTGACCTCCAGCAACTGCTAGAGGCCACCAGAACAGTGGCCAGCCAACCTCCCACCCCTGGGAAAGTGAGAGCAGTCCTCTGGATGCTCAATCACTTCCAGTCCCTGCCGACCCCCCAATGTCCCGGCCCATTCCCTAACCTGCTGCCAGCATGGTGCGAGATGTGGTGTCCAGCTCCCTAACCCTCAGCCACCGGCTAACCCAATATGAGCAGACTTGACAGACCAAAATGACCTTCTTCTACTGGCTTCTTCAGATGTATGTTCGAACAATTCCAGGCTGAGCAGCACACTTCCCAGCTGATTGCCCGATCTCTAGCATCCTGGTGGTCTCGAAACCCAAGCTGCCAGCAAATAAGTGGCCAGACATCCTAGGTTTGTACGCAGATGCACGAGGATAGTGCCAGCACACATTTCTGATGGTGAACAGTGCAGAACCAGCATGTTTTAATTTTTGATGGTGGGTGTGATGGGAGAAAAATGCCAAACCACATATCAGAGTTCAGGAATAAAACAAAACAAAAATGCACACATTGATGTACTTGCCAGAAATAAATAATTGCTTGCAATCTATAAGGCAACATTTTTGCTGTCTAGCAAATACTGCTGCTGTAAGTTCAGGGATGTTAAGTAACTTGCTCAGGATCACAAAGTGAGTAAATGGTGATTGTGAGATTCAAACCCAGGTCCCAGCACCACAGTTCTGGGCTCTAATCACAAGGCCAAACTGACTTATTTATCAGCAAAAGGTGAAAGGAAAAAGTTTCAAGCAAAATGGGTGACTGATATTAATAGCATACTCTGCCTGGTGTGTTTGGTAGAACATCCTCGTAAGTGGAAAGTGCTACTGAATCTTTACTATTGCCTGATCGTAACCAAGCTGTGGCACTTTCAGGAAAGCAAACACAGCTTTTCCAGTAAGGTAATCCTCTTGGGGTCAGAAACATGGACAAAATTAGAATGGTGAGGCCCTTACCTCCTCTCCCTTCGCGATGATCTTCTTGTGCGTCAGAGCTCTCGAGAGCAGTCCCATCCACCCAACAGCTGGAACCAAACCAAAAGGAGAAGAGAATTACCTTTACCGGTTGCCATAGTGACATCTGACAACTCTGCACTTTGAGGGTTTGTAGCTAATTACATTTGTACAGATTGCAGTCTCAATGAAATACAATTAAAATTTGCTTTGAAAACATGCTGATGGGAATAAAAGGAAGCAAGAGGATTATTAACTGGATCCCAGAAAATGAAACCTGCAATCAGAGTTCACACACCCACCCCACCATTGTAGGTGCTATCTAACAGCTTTAGGTTTCCTGTTGAGGCATTAGGGGAGCATGGGAATCCTATCCCAGGGGTCCAAACCCAGAGACGGCCTGAACAATACAGAGTACGTAACTTAAAATCCAGCCCTAGTAATAAAGTTTACTAAACATGGTCTAAACAGGACAGAATGCTACAACCTTAAATACTGTAAAACTCTATAAAAAAAAAAAAAAGAGACTGTAGAGAGAAGCTGTCTGAAGATAGTAAGCTAGGTAGACAGATAGCTAGATAGACAGGGATAGATCTAGATGGATACCATCTGTCAGAGGTCGACAAAACTCACAGCCTGACATCCCAGGCTACCAGTCTGCAGGCAGGGACGAATCATGAATGACAGACTGTTGTCCCAGGACAACCTACTTAAAAGATAAAAGTCAGGGTGTTTTTTTTTTTTACCTGTACTATCCTCGGTTGCCACTAGGATGTTGGGTTTTGCCACAACTTTGACATGTCATGTGAGACCTGAGCAGATCGCCATGCGAGCACTGGAGCCATTCTGGAGCACTGTGAGCAAGCAGTGGTCGACGGACAAGAGAGCAAAGGAAGGCAGTGATATCCCAGCCATGGCAGCACCATTTCCTCTCCTCAAATCTCACAGCCTGAGCATAAACTTGAACTCCCTCACTGGCCTTCTAACAGATCTGACTGAGGTTGCCCAGGTGTTCAATAGCAAATTCACGTCTCTCTGCCCACCTTAAACTCCCATCCCAGCAACTTCATTCCCTAGTGCGCTGGTGACCACCCCTTGGTCCCTCTCCCACCTACCCCCCCCACCCCGCATTTCTACTTCAGAATCATCTCCCAGAATGTGATCTCCAAGCTCCTCAGGAGCCTCCCTCGGGAAACCCAGGCACTGATGGCCTCCACACCTCCCTGCTCAAACTTGTCACCTCCACCACAACCAAACAGTTGACTTTTATTTTTATCAATCAATCATTCAACTTTAACCAGGCATAAGACACCATTGAGCAAGCTCATTTTCAAGGTGGTCCTGGACATTAATACAGTACAAGACAATACAGTTACAGATATGATAGCCAACAATGTAGCAACACTGAACAGGTGTAGGCCAAAGGAGGCCTATACATAAGGTCTAACATAGTTACATACAACTACATTCCATAAGATTTACAGGCGTGTGAAGATGACCATCCTAGGCTGTCTCCACTAATTAGGAGCTAGTACCTTTTACTAATAAGCAGGAAAGAGAATAGTAAGGGTGGAGGAGGGAGCGAGAGGCGATATAAGAAGGAATAGACTGAGAAAGACAGAGTTTAGGGAAGATAAAACTAGTAAGTGCTGGATATCCCTTGCTAGGAGAGGAGGCAGGTGGCATTGGATCGTAATATCTCAGGAGGGACCAGTGGCAAGGGTCAGAGGCATCTAAAACAGCTGCATGTATCCTTCAACAGGTCCGTTATCAGGGCTTTGAACGAAAATACTAGGGAGTGAGGAGAGCTTTGCATAGCATTCCAAAGTGCTGGTAGTGAAAAATTGATTGCTGCCGTACCATAGGTTGTTTTCACTCTAGGAATCTGGAAACAAATCATGGAGAAGCGTCTCAAGTCATAAGATCCCTTGGCACATTCAAAGAAGCATGAAATATATGCAGGAGATTATCGGATAGTGCTCTAAAGAGCCAAAGGAAGCATTTCTTTTCCTCCTGATTGAGAGTGAGGGCCATCCTGACTCCTGGTATAATAAACAGTGATGAGTACAATGGGGTAGGTTAAGGATAAATCTTAGGGCCCTGTGTAAAGGGTGTCAAGTTTGTTAAGCATCGTTGTAGGGCAATGGCTGTAAAGGAAGTCAACATAGTCTAATGCACGGGTAGAAATGTGGATTGTACTAGTCTCTTTCTGGCTTCTAGGGTAAGCAGATGTTTAAGGCGATAGAAAAGGCCTAACCGCTGCCTTAGTTTCTTTATAATTTCATGCAGGTGTCACAGGAAGTTGAGCTTATTATCTAGCCAGAACCCTAGGTATTAAAAGTATCAACTATTTAGAGGGGTTCATCTAAGAGCGTTAGGATCTGGGGGATATGTGTAGATCCAGAGGCAGACTTTGGTGAGAGAATCATGGCTTTAGTCTTTTGGCGTTGAGGAGGAGCTTGTGTGTGATGAGGTTATATTGGAGAGTGGTGAAGTCTTGCTGAAGGTTCTAAATGGGCCAAGTCAGGATGAGTTAGTAGTGTAGAGTACAGTATCATCTGCAAATAAGTTGCACATTGGCTGTGCGCGAATGCGAGTCCAGGTTATTGATATAGATTGCAGAGGATTGGGCCCAGGATGGAGCCTGTGGGACACCTCGAAAAGGGATTTTGTGGGGACAGATCACCTGTAGCTTTGACTTGCAGTAACCTGTTGGTTAGGTAGCTGGTGAACCATTTGATGGCAGAGCTGTCAAGGCCAATATTAACCAGAGCAGTAAGCAGGATGTTATGATCCACAGTATCGAAGGCCTTGCTAAGATCCAGGAATACAGCAACTACATGCTTCTTAGAATCCAGGGCAATCTGCCAATCAGTGGTTACTTTTGCTAGGGCCGATATAGTGCTATGTTTGGCTCTGAAGCCAGACTGTGCCAGGTTTAAATAAATTATTTGAGTCCAAATGTTTCTAATTTGGGCGTGACAATTGTTTCAAGTAATTTTGAGAGGACTGATAGAATAGAGATAGGCCAATAATTGTTCAGATCACTTGGATCCTCAGATCTGAATAAGGGTAGGATATGAGCAGTTTTCCATGACACAGGTAGTTAAGCCCTGTTTGAGGAGGTGTTAAATAAATGGGTGATGGAGGCGGTCAAGTAGAAATGGCCAAGTTTTAGGAAGTAAGGTTCGATATTGTCTGCACGGTACTCTTTTAGTGTCCAGAGACAGGAGGAGGGCCTCAACTTGTTTAAACGTGACTGTAAGAAAGCTGAAGTGGGCAGAATGTGGTTGGTTTGGGATGAGGTTAGTAGTAGGTTTAGCAGTGAGAGTCTCTGGCGTGGCTGAGATTGTTGATGGGCAAGGTGTCAAAGGCAAGCCCTGCAGTGGCAAAGTGTTCATGAGCTGCTCTAACATAGCAGCTCTGTCTTGTAGGTAGTTCCTACAGACACAATTTTGGTTGGGAGGGTGAGTTGGTAGACTGACCTCCGACCTCCATAAGGATGTTCAAAATTTGACAGAGTTGTTTTTGTTGTTTTCTAGTTCAGTTTGGAAATATCTGGCTTTTTCAGACCTAATTAGTTAATATGCTTCCAGTTGAGATTTCCTCGCTTTATTCCACCAGAAGTCCCTATCCTTAAGTGCTTTAGTCAGGATGGGAGAAAACCTGGCTCTGACCACTGCCACCATGCCCGTTTCCTGGAAGGCAGCCAAAGTAGTTCCTATATTTAAAGCAGGTGACTCTCCTCCTCCAGACAACTACTGACCAATCTCTATTCTCCCTCACCTCAGCAAACTCTTTGAGAAAATTGTGCACTGCCAGCTTTCTGACCACATTGAGAAGTGCAACCTTCTGTGTGTGCAGCAGCATGGCTGCCGTAAAACACAGTGTTGCCTCTGCCCTACTCCCTCTTCATAGACCACGTCTACAGAAATATGGATCAGGGAAAGCTACCAGTGCAGTGTTTGTGCACCTGGTCAAGGCCTTCGATCTGGTCAACCACCCTCTACTGCAAACAAGCTTCACCAGCTCAGATGCTCTAATGAAACCTTGCACTGGTTCCACAGCTACTTAACAGTCGGTGGTTATTGGAGCTGCCACCTCCCTGAACTACCTGTATTAGGGTGTCCCCAGGGCTCGACCCTTGGACCCCTACCATTTTCTCTATTCATCAACTCCTCCCTTCCGGCAGCCTTCACTGCTCTACTCTCTTGTATGCAGGTGACTTAGTCCTCTTTCATAGTGATAAGTCACTCCAAAACATATCCTTAATACTCTCCCACAACTACGGCTCAGCTCATAACTGGTTCTGATCAAGTATGTGCCTTGTCAACAGAAGAAAACCAAGATAATGTTACTTGGATCCAGATCCTACCTGGCTGGCATGGTGAAAACAAACTCCTTTCTCACCGTGCTCTTGCTATCTGGTCCTCCCTGCAGACTGTCCCTGCTTCAAATATCTGGGTGTTACCCTCGACCCCTGCTTCTCATTTACTGAACATATGCAGCTATCGTCAGGAGGCAAACCAAAATCTGGCCGCTGCCTATAGACAAAGGAATTTCCTAACCTTTGAAGCCCTCTAGTCACTGCTTGAGGCAACCAGCTCTCCCATCCTTGACTACTGCTCCCCCATTTCCCCCACTATTTCCACCCTTCGCTACAGACTCAATTCTATCTATAATAGTGTTTGCCGCTTTGCTTTATTGACTCCTCACAACCCACCACTGTTCCTGGTTATCAGTCACTAGGTGGCTCTCACTCCAAGGGCCATAATGACCATGCCTTAGGAAGCTTCACTTGATAGCTTCCTGTGTGATGATGCGGATTCACCGTATGCTTCTCTTCCCACAGCCAGGGCACCAACATGGTGTCTCACAAACATCGGTCCCCTCCAGTGGTCCCCAAAGTTTCTTCAGTTATGGGTAGTAAAGCACCATCTTTTGCTGCTCCCTTTCTCTGGAACAGTCTCTCTGCATCAGTCCACTCGGCTGGCTCGCACCTCACCTTCAGGCCCCTACTCAAATCTTGGCTAGTATCCTCAACCAGCTGTTCCTGCTTGCCAAAGTAACCCCTGACTTTATTTCTCAAACGGGACTCTACTCTAAACCTCCACTTGCACTAGCCACTACACTTTGTTCTGCTCTAAGTACTATCTTTTATTGTACTGTAATGATCTTATCCATGCATCTTCTCGTAGATTGCAATCTATGGAATTTATGCTGCAGCTTGTATGCATTTCATTTTGTATTATTTTAGTGCTAGTACCCATGTTACCACTTGTATGCTTCATTTCTACTGTAAACTAATAGTATCCTGTATTTTATGTCATCTGTGCCACTTCTGTGGCCAGGTCGTGCCTGAAAACGGTCCTTGGATCAGTGCACTTATCCGGTTACCAAAGACTTAAATAAATAAATAAATTTGCATCACCCAGTCCATCACAACTTGCCGTGGCAGTGAGTATGGGGCAGTGGAACTGGCAATTGTGATTTTCAAAACAAAAAAGGGTTCTGAGGGACAGGCTCTAGTCTTGGTCTTACAGCCTGACAATATGCCATATACTGACCAGAAACTATAAAACGAAACAAAAACATATACATTTAAAACCAAAGAAAAGTGACTGAAGGGGTGGGGATGACAGCGGATATCTGAGGAAAAAGCGGATCATGCTGTAGGGTTGGGTCTGGATCGATTGGATCGCACCGAATGCGGCAAAGTTGCTAACTGAAAAGTATATATCTTTAAAAATGATTTACTGCAGTGGAAAAAGGGGTGGGTTATGTAGTCAGGTGAGTGAGGAGAAGGAAACTTAAAAAAAAAAAAAAAAAGGTTGTGAGGAACAGGGTCTGATCTTGGTCTTTTCAACCTGAAGTTACTAACTGAAAAATAAGGTTTATTTAACAAAAAGAAAAAAATTGTAAGTGGACCAACAGCCCGAGCACCGAACTACTAGTTTTACTCCAGCCACTAGCCCATAGGCAAGTATTTAATTTTAAGATTTGTCGATCCCTGCTGTCTGTAGATATGTAGAAATAGTCAATTTCTGTAGATAGACAGATACTGTGTGTAGATAGAGAGATAAACACTGTCTGTAAATAGACAGATATTGGCTATGGATAGACAGATACTGTAGATAGACAACTAAATACTGTAGATAGATGCTGTCTGTAGACAACTAAATACTGTAGATAGATGCTGTCTGTAGACAGATACTATCTGTAGAAAGATGTAGATATTTAAATACAGAAAGCAGAAATAAAAGCGCCGCCAACCTCCAACTTCTAAAACAGTCACTTTTAATTTGAAGTGCTCTGTGCATCAGTGTATACAAAGTGCTACGATAATCTCATGGCACAACACACTAAGAGAAACTCTACGGTTTAAACTGGCTGACCAACTGCATCAGGACTGGAGCACTTTAAATAAAAGGAGAATGCTTAGGAAGTTGGAGATCTGATGCCCTTGTTTCTCCTTTCTGAATTCATTTTGGGCAGAGCACAGTCTGCCTGAGTGGAGCAACTTTTGTGCCTTTGGAAGATATTTAAATAAGCCTTTTTAAAACCAAGTTGCAGTGCAAAAAATGTGACACAGAAAAGCAGACAGACAATAAAAACTCACAAACAATACTTCAATTTTCCATTAGAACATTAAAGAATCCGTTGTATAAAGGGCAAAACAGACTTATCAAGAACCCTCAAATGGAAATATACAAAAACCCAACTAATTTGTTTAAAGATGAGGACTGAGGTTAGACTATATGTTCATGCTAAGGTTGTTCCATAAAGGGAGCAAGCAGCTGAAAGGGCCTGTCCCCAGCAGATTTCAATCTGCATTCTAAAACCTCAATAATCTATACCTGATGGTCTCAACATACAGTTTGCTCTGCTGAAGCTCCCTAAGGTATAGGGGTCCCAGTTCCTTTAGGGCCTTATAAGTCAGCAGAAGGATTTTAAAATCGATCCATCATCTAAACAGGCAGCAAATGCAGCACTGGAGTAATATGTTTGCACATCCTAGTGGAAGTAACAAGCCTGGCTGCTGCATTATGCACTGGCTGAAGACTGGGGAAACTGGCGTGCAGAAGGTCCCAGTACAGTGTATTGCAGTAATCAAGGTACAAGATGGTTAAAATATGTACCAGTATAAGTAGATCGTCTGAGTCAGGGTCAGGTAGGGTCCAAGTCCAGGAAGGCTTTTGAGCATAAGCCACTCCTGACCAGTCAAACTTGCAAAACAAATTGAGCACTCCAAGAAATAACATGGTGAACCCCTCACAAACAACATGAATCACTGTATAAACTTATTTTATGACCATCCAACCTTCCCCACCCACATTATTCTCCCCCTACCAACCCAACAAGCGGAGTCATCACTGCTATGCACTTCCTCTGAAGGGAATGTGAACAGCAGCAGTCTTCAAGCGGACCTCACTGCCACTCTGCAGTCTGTCAGCCAGCAGAGGGAGACAGTGCCAGATGGCCTGTGTGAGCACCTAAGCTTCGAAACCTGCTCAGCTTCTAGTAGACTGTAGTGCAGGATTCCAGGACCCCTATGTAAACTGCAGTTTCCACAGTTGGGGAATGCTGGACTTGACACACTGGTGGATTTTACTGGTGAAGGTTTTGCAAAACATTCCTCCTAACTGTAAAGAATATCTTACTGTGAAATAAAAAGTAACATATTTGGAGTGTGGTGGGATCCACCTTTTTGTAGTTACTACTTTTCTCTCCTCCTACCGCTGGCTTGCATCAGGAGGCGTCCCCATCCCCATCCCCGGCGTCCACCAGCCAACACTGACCTGGCCCCAGGGCTTACGGCCAGGGGTGTCAGGGGATCAAACTCCCCACTGAGGACCGGATTCAAAATTGGCCAGCGCCATGGCTAGCTGAGGCGGAGCCTGCTGGCGCCGGCCATCCTGCACCAGTATCTCTTTCTCCTGTTCTCCAGGAGTCGGGGCCATGCCATGACATCAGCGGAGAGGGCGCGCACACACGTCCGCACGCTCCCTCAGGCGTCTGTGCCTCCTCCCCTCTCCCTAGCAGCAGATGCGGTGCCCTGTCCTCCGGCCTCTGCCGGAGGCTAACAAGTGCCGACCACCGAGACCCTCTCCTCGAAAGGAGAGCAGTCCATCGGATGCTCAATCCTTCTCCTCCCTGCCGACCCTGACGGCTCGTGCTCGCTCCGAACACGGGTCACCGGCGTGTAGCGAGGTAAGGTGCCAGCGCCTCAGCCCTCAGCGCCACCGGGCGGCTTAGGATCCACTTTGAATATAAAATCTAGCAATCAACTTTCTACAGGGAATACAGCTTCTGTTACTTTAAAGGTACACTACGCAATTATCACCTACCAGATATGTCACTGAAATGCAGCAGCATGTTCTGACAAAACCACCTGGTACCCTAAGGTACTACTTACCCTGGCCAGATATTTAATCTGCGTCTCTGTAATGACCTGCGAGTTGCCTTGTTCATCACCAACAAACTGTACATTTCCCAAGTGCAGTACACTCGCTACAATGTTCAGCAACTCCTGGGGCAGAAAGTAAAAACACTTTTAGTAGGACTTCCTGTGGTTAGCACCCACTTCTTTCATACAGTTCAGCTCTAGCCCCCTTCTTCCACCACCCAGAGATCCCCCAACTGCTTCAAGAGTGCATCACAGCATCCCACTTTGACTGTAAATGTTAATCTCCGAGAATGTGCTGTGTTACTTCATAACTCAGCCCTGGAAGCAGTTGCAAGCTCCTGGCTTTCCCTTCCCAGAGTGCTAGCTCAAAGCCTTCATGATAGCCCACCCTCTGTCAATCCGCTGTCCCACTGAATCACACACACACACACACACACACACACACACACACACACACACACACACACACACACACACGATCACTCTCAAACTTCCCATATCTGGAAGCACAAACTACCACAGCACATGTCTCTCTACTTGTACTGCAGCCTCCCCATACATTTAGTTTTTTTTATTATATTTCTTTGTTTCTTTTAAACCAAGATGTTACTCCTGTACTGATCCATCTTCCATTTACTCCTGTTAGTGGTAAATGAGTCAAACTCCACATCTTAAGACTGTTTGCTACTCCTCCTTTATACAGCACTAATGAGCTCTTCAGAGGGGGAGGAGGAGGAGGACTTTGGTGAGATTTGAACCTATATCTCCTGGTTCTCCTCTGTGTTCTGAATTCAAATGATGGCCAAAAGGCTTACTATAAATTGGCCACAGGTAACACTCCACTTCTTTGGGATGAATACAGAAGCTATATGAAATATTAAAAGACTACAGAAAAGCTGTATGGTCTACGCTGAGAGCAAGGTGGGCCACCTATATGGATTGGCTAACTCTAATCCTGTTGGCAATGGGACCTACTAACTGGGATACTATGATCAACACTTTAGGTATCTGGAGGTCTGCTGGTCCTTCAGTTTGCACAAAATGACATCTGTGGCTGGTGAGGTGTCTGGGCATTTGGAGTATCCATCTCTGCCACAACAGGATTTTAAAGTTTTATTTGTGTATGTTACTGTGAAGAGAGGAGTGTTTCTGCTGTACCATTGTTTCGCAGCTACTAGTGGATTTTGGTGCTTGGCTGTTACTGGTGTTTTGGTTCCTCCCTCTACCCCCAGGAGGTTATGAGGTCCTGTGAACCGACTCTGAACTGATCTGATGCCAAAAGGGGGAGGAAATGTGAGGAACCAGGTGCCAATAATTGTTTCGTGTTTGAGTGAGAAGAATCGAAGAGTTGGTGTGTGTCGAAGAAGGTGATCATGACAGAAGTGTGCCTGGTGCTGGGAGGACTATGCACTGCTGTTATCTGCCCCTGGAAGATGAGATATCAGAGTTGGAGCATCAGCAATAAGCTTGATTGCCTGCTTTGTTTAGAGACAGACAGAAAGAGAGGGGAGGGAGAGAGTGGTTTTGCAGAGGGTCCAAGCAGTTTTGCAGATTCACCAAATTCCAATCAGCTCTGGATGACTGGTTGACTACTGCAAGTGTGGGTGCCCAAAACCACTGGTGCTTCTGTCCTTTCTGAACTGGCCCAAGACTGCTTTTATACTTTCTGTGCTGAATTAATGCAAATTAGTATACTGGAGCCGAGATCGTGTGTGGGGTTGTCTTACTGCAAACTGCTTTTGTTGTTTTCTTTTAATCTTGCGATCGGTGAGCTTGCCTGTTTGTCTCTGTGGCAGCCAGTGCAAGATTGTTTAAAATCTGTTTAAACTTTATGCAGATCTTAGTATATCAGTTAGGGCTGTTGGGGAAAGGTGGATTGCGGCTGTACGATTTATTTACACAAGATTACACTTTTGAGTACTTATTCTCATTTTACTTAACTTACTTGGGTCTTTCTAAGCTGATTAATTCTGGTGGATTTAAGCAACTTAGCATGCGACAAATTACAATTAACGATTTAAATGCTAACACTCAATAAAAGCTCATATAAGCGAATGAATCAGCAAAATGGTGGCTACTAGGAGTGGTTGTAACTTTCCAGCAGACTTTCAGAAGAAAAAAGGAAAATGAAAGACAAACCAGTCAGATGATGCAGCCCAATTAACCTTACAGACCTTCCTCCTAATCAGGGCAAAGGGCCTCTGAACACTTTAAGACTAGAAGTCCCCATCAGCTGGCTAATACGTGACCAGCACCACAATAAGGCCATGTCAGCATCCCCATTCTTGCTCAGGAAAATGCTCATAAAATTAATATAAGTAACCATAATACAAATTAGATTTCAAGTCTTGGACATTTTAAACTAAAAATTTGTCGCTTACAACTCATATTAATCCAATTGCCCCTCTGCAATACCAGTAGTTTTCACCCTCTAAACCAGTCTCTCAGCTGGGCTGCCCGCCACTAACAATCTTGTTCGAGCGAACCTGGGTATCTGAGGGCTGGCCGGGGAGGAGGACTGAGCATCAATGGACTGCTCTCCTCCTCGGGGGCGGGGGCTCCAGGCGCTTGCCCAACCTGTAATGAGGAGGCGGGCAGACATCAGCATGCATGCCCCGATGTCATTGTACGTCCCACCTGAAATGACAAAATGGAAAAACTCAGGCTGAGCAGGATGCTGCCCACTTTGAGCCGTAGGCTCCACACCACTGATCTGTGGCACCCTGGGAACTGCATTTCATTATCTGACAGGAGGAAGGGCCCCTCCTGAAGGCCCCACCTTGAGGGGCATGCCAGGGAGGAACACCGGCAGGAGTAAGTCCTGGAGGCACCGGATGATGGGGCTGGGCATGGGGTAGGGCTGATGGGGGCCGGTCCTTGGGGAGATGAAGTGCAATAAATAACAACCAAAACAAATCTCTCTGATTCCCTGATCAAACTGCTGGGGCCAGAAGCGGTGCTCACCCAGACTGGTTCTTTTATCAGCTCCACCAGTGAGACTCCGATCCACAAGGGTTCCCTTCTGTTCACATACCTACTGGCAGCCAAAAGGCAATTACTGTCTCTGGAGGAACAGTAGCCCCTACAGTTCAGGACTGGTTGAAAATAATAATAGAACTGTATTATATGGAGCGGTTGATAGCCAGATGTAATAACAGATGTGCACAATTTGAACCGAGATGGTGACCCTTAGTGATTTTCATTTCAGATAGAAACCCTCTTTTGTTCCATGAAGAATGTAAGAAGGCATTGGCTGGTGGATTGGTGCAATGGATGGGCTAAAATACATAGCTCAGATAACCAAGCCGAGAGCATACGTGTACCCTCTGTAATGTATTAAAAGATATTCTACGCTAGCGGTCTGGTGGCGCTGAGGACTGAAGCGCTGGACACCTTACTCACGCCACGCTGGCAACCGTGTTCGGAAGCGAGCACTGGCCAGCAGGAGGAGAAGGATCAAGCATCCATGGACTGCTGTCTTTCTCAGGGAGGGATGGCAGCACTCGGTGATCGCTGCCCCTAGCGGAGGCTGGGAGGTGGCATGCCGGCTGAAAGATGTGGGTGGGAAATGTGGCAGACACCTGAAGGAGTGTGCGCAGGAGTGTGCACACTGCCATCGCTGGTGTCACTGCCGCCGCATCCTCAGAGGGAGCAAGAAAAGGGAAAAAGGAGTCCTCTGTGGATGACGATTGTCCCCTACCGCAACAGCCTGGGAAGGCACCTCCCTGAATACTGGATCTGGTCTGGTGGGTGAGAGGTCTCCCACCCCCTGCCATGAAAGGTTAAGTTGTGGGGGTTTAGGGAGGGGTCTAATACTTGGTGCCTGCGCGGTGGGGCGTCAGATGAATGGCAGAGGACTCCAGGGGAAAAGGAATAAAAAAGAAAAAGATATTCTAAGCTTTGATTTAATTGATGGAGCAAATATATGTTCTACTAGTGGTAAACTGTTGTACAGAATATGGTACCCCTTCATGTTTTCTGTTGCGAAGATGTATAATTTATCCTATGACAAAATCAATAACAGATACACAAAAAATCTCTAGCTCCATCCCTTTAGTTAACAGAAAGCTAGTTATAGATCAATATGTATCTGAGAAAGGATTCTCGGAAGGTAACTTAGTTCATCAGAATGTTTGTCAGATAGTGTTTATATTCTCTATTAAAATGCTTGAGATTTACAACTGAAGGCTTAGAAGCTATAACACCTCAGTTAAAACTGTTGACCAGTCCGAATCACAAATCCTTAGAGGAAAAGCAGCTGACTGTGACAGTCAACAATTTAATCCAGCCTCAAATACTTTGCAGATAAACAATGCAGAATTTCATAGTGGACTCATCCGTTTCACAAAAACAAGAGCCCAACTGGCCCATCAATGCAGCAGTAGCACTACTACTCAAAACACAGCGACCGGGTTCAGAGCGGACTCTGGTTGTCAGGGGCGACATGGGGAGAAGGATCAAGTATCCCAGGGATGCTCTCCTCCTCTGCAGGGAGGAGGAGGGTCATCGCCCCGCTGCTATACCACTACCTGGGTTGACCATAGGTGGAGGTGCAGCCTGGAGACACCGTAAGTAAGGGAAGACATTGGCTGGGCTCTGGAGCAGTTTGAACACACCTCCGCATGCCTGCCCTCCCTTGAGCTCCTTGCAGGCAGATGTCGAGGTTGGGGTATACTGGAAAAATGGGCAAAAATGGCTTCACAGCCTGGCCAGATGTTGAGTCTTTAGCAAAGACCCGACCCAGGACCCATGGACACCGACCCTGACATGGCTAGCATTAGCAGACTGATGAACAGACACCTCCTCCTCTACCCATGGGGGTAAACCACGGCAATGTGGGGGTGCAGGCTGCAGGCCACTGGTGCCTAGGATCACTGGGATCAGGCAGAGCCACAGGGCCTTTAGGGCACTCTGAAGGGAAGGCTGGCTGTGGTGGAAGGGTGTATAAACAGAAAGTTACACACAAAAGCGAGTCCACATCTTCACGGATAAGTAAAGAGTTGATAAGGTCTCTCTCAAAATCAGCAGAATGCAAATATTTTCTGAACTAATATTTATCAGTGAAGAAATTAATTACCCTAGGGAAGGATTCCAGGGTATTGTTTAGGCAGATTACGGTCTGGCCAGAGGCTAGACTGGGTGAAGACTGAACAGACTGGATGGACATGTGGTCTTTACCTGCCCGTAAAATTCTGTTTGCATTCCCAACACTTTTAAAACTTTTTCAGGACATCTGAATTCCATTCAGTGAATTTCCTCTGCTGGGAACTTGTACATCGAATGTAACCCCTTGTTACCCAGGGTTACTAGAATCCCAGTAAGACCTAGTGGTAGGCAGGAAGGCAGCTTGGAAACTCCAGTTAAATGGGTTTCACACCGTCTCCTCTGTTCTCAGTCTCAGCTGAGACTGAGGACATCACCAACAGAACTACTCGCGGCTGCATGACCACCGTGGAATCTGTTGGGAGGTTTTGAAGTCAGTCTTCAGTGAGTGAGTGTGAAGTTGGGAGCTTGCTGAGAAAGCAGCTCAGTGAAGGCTCTAGGAGCCTCAGCCCTGACAGAGGGCTACTTTTAAAGTAGGATGGTGTGTGTCCTCACCTTAAGAGAGACACAAAAGATAACTGAAGTGGTGGAAACCGAAGCCTGCCAAGTGCCTCCCTGGCGGGGCAGGAAGGGTTTCTGCAGATTCCTGGGGCAACCCCTAGTTCTGCTTGTGAAGAAAAAAGCTGCCTATGTGTTCCAGTGTTTATTTGGGAGAACAAGAAGATGTGTGAGTCACCTGTGGGGCACCTGCAACATGAGGGTGAGTGTCTGCTCTTGCTAAAAAGGGCCTAGTTTTTCACCCTGGGACTTGTGTGACAATGTGGGGATTGAACTACTAAAATAGTGGAAGCCTAGAGTAATGGGCTGAGCAAATTAAAAGTAGGTTCAAGTCCAGAGCTTATTGGGATGCAAATGATATGCAGAGGAGATGTGACAGGCGTCTACCCAGAATCTACATTTGAAAGTTCAATAAAGGAATGGTTCAGTTTCCAGAGAAATGGCTGGTATGGGCTGTGGGAGCTGGAGGTGGGTGGCCCCCCATCTTTAGTGACCAGGTCCACCTCTACAGATTTCTTTGTGGATTTCTACTTGTGCCTCAGGCACCTGGCCAGTGATGAGGGAAGTACCCAGATGTGGGATTGTAAGGAAAATTATCTCTAGGAGTCGAAGACTCTGAGTGGGTTTGGGGAGCCACAACAGGATAATTGGTTCATTCCTCAAATGGACTCATGGATCGAGATGGGTGGGGGGAGCCAGGCCAGTGGAGAAAACCCAGTAGTGTACAAGTCGGGCTGTGTACCCAAAGCTGTGTGCCTGGTGGGTTTAGAGCCTGAGGGCGGAAATGGTGATGAAGTGTTCTGTTGTCTCTAATCTGCATTACCAGGAAATGTAGCCCCATGGGGTCTGTCTATGCTTTGTTTGTTCAGCTTGTATGTGAATAAAAGCCACACTGAAGAATCCATTCCTGGTTCTGGCTATTACAGTTATTGCTTCCTGTGTTCAGATTTGCTTGGGTGCCCTGTGCAGAGTAGCCAAACCTAGGTCCCCTGTGCCGAGTAACCTCATCCTTCTCAAACCCAGTCCCTACCAGCTAGTGCTCTCAGCTTCAACAGCATGCCACCTGTCGTTTTGCTAAAAGGCAGGGGTGAGGTTACACAAACATATGAAATTGCCGGCAGAAAAAGGCCTACAGGTCTATCAAGTCTGCCTGATTGTGCAGCTCCTAGTTTCAAATGCCCTGTCTTAAATTCTGGTGGCTACAAAGGTAATATTAGTTCAAGAAAACCTAAATACCTTGATAAAAAACACAATGAACAGTCAATATTCAAGTGCTTACCTCCACCTCATAAGTCACTGAAATCAATAACAGACAGAGCCTTTCTGACAACTTTCCACTCATTTTATAGCTGATGGAGCTCACCTTGCACACTGGCCCTAAATAAATTGTTGAGAGAAGAAAATGAGCAACTTTGCTGTCCAGAAATACACACTGGCATGGGAGGTTCTAGTCTTTCCACCTCAAAGCTTTACACAGAACTCTTGCTTTCTGGTCATTTCATTTTTTTTTTTTTGTTGTTACTTCAAGTTTATTCAGGAATAAAATGGTGAGATAGGCATTACATACAGAGTGTCTTATTGCCTTTCATACATATGCTTTCTAATAGTTCCTGCTAATATATCATTATATGTATAGTTTATGCATGCAACATCATTAGAATTAAAAGAGACTGCTGACTCATAAATTGCCTGAATCACGAACAACACAGATTTCAGTAAGACTTTCAACACTGTTCCACATAGGAGACTCAAATAAGCTGGACCGCCTAGAAGTGGGACTAAAAGTGATAAACTGGGTAAGAAATTGGTTGGAGGATAGGCGACAGAGGAAGTAGTAAACAGAGTTCACTCCGAGGAAGGAGGATGACTAGTGGAGTGCCGCAAGGATCAGTATTGGGATAGTCCTCTAATATTATAAACAACGCTGCAGAGGGACTAGGAGGAAGATCGTCTTTTGGATGACACAAAATCTGCAATAGAGTGGACACTTGGGGGGTTGGAAAAAAATGAATAGAGTCTAGAAAATAGCAACTAAGATTCAATGCAAAAAAAAAAAAAAGCAAGAATCTTGCGCTTGAGGTGTGAAACCCAGGGTCAGAGTACAAAATTGGGGGAGTGGTACTGGCAACCAAACAGGAAAGAGACCCGGTGTTATCATATCTGATGACACTAAAGGTGGCCAAACAGTGACAAGGCAGTGAGGAAGCCAGTTGGATGCTAGGGTGCATAAGGAAGGGTATAACCAGCAGAAAAAAGGAGGGTGATCCCTCTGTACCAATCTCTGGTGAGACCCACCTAGAGTACTGTGTCCAGTTCTGAAGTCCTCATCTCGAAAGGGCGTAGAGTTGAGGCAGTCCAGAGGAAAGCGATTAAGGCCCGTCCACACACCACCAGAAAAATCCCTCTACAACGTTACAGAGGGTCCAAACCATTAACGGTTTGCGTTTACACCAGAAGTCACACAGAAAGTGCTTTCAAAACCGCTGTTGAAAACTGATATCCTGGGCCTTCTACACTACATAAGTAAAATCACGTAGCGTTATCAGTGGTTGGGCGGATGCACTTTAATGTTTTGGCCCTGTCTACACTGCACTGAAAATCTGTAACGTTTTGAAACTGGTACAGACTGAAAATGTTACAATGCATCCACACTACCACTGAAAACATTTTGAAAACATTACAGGATTTTACTTGTGTAGTGTGGACAAGGTTAAACAAACTTTGAAACCATTACAGAAACGCTGTTGAAACCACCTCACAACAGGTTTCTGTATGATTCAAAACACTTTCTATAACGTTGCAGTGTAAACGCAAACCATTACGGTAACGGTTTGGACCCCTGTAACACTACAGAGGGATTTCAAAGGTAGTGTAGACAGGGCCTTTCAATCTGTAATGGTTTCAAAACATTATAGATTTTCAGTGCAGTGTGGACAGGGCCTTAAATGGTGTGGGATCTGCATCAAAAGCCCATACGAGGAGAGACTGAAGGACCTCAATATGTACAGACTGGAGGAAAGGAGGAGAGGGGGATATGAGAGACTTTCAAACACCTCAAGGATATATACGGTTCAAGGGGAAGCCTTTGTCAGAGAAAAGGATGCACAAGAACAAAGGGTCATGCAATGAAGTGTAGGGGGACAAAATCAGGGAAATGTAAGAAGCACTTCTTCACAGAAAGGGTGGTGGATGCCTGGAACAGCCTCCCTGAAGAGGTGGTGGAAGCAAAAATTGTAATGGGATTTAAGAAGGCATGGGATAGGTATAAGGGAACCTTAGAAGCGGGGTGGGGGGATAAAGCCGGCGATCAGGTCTATGGTGTGACAGTAGGTAGGGAACATAGGTGGGCTAAGCGGTCCTTATCTGCTGTCAAATTCTATGTTTCTATGTAACATTCGACTAATCTCTATTACATTGCTGTAGAGCATAACATTTAATTACGTCCTGTGGGTATCCTGATACTGTTTCCATTATATCATTTCATGTGCATCTCTAATAACCCTGAGGGAAGCAAAGAAGGCAGCCGTGTTCCACAATGGATGGTGGGGGGAAGGAGTCCTGCAAAAGTGCGTGCTTCATACCTGCTCCACCCCATAGTGGTTCACTGCACACAAAATCATTAATTATCGTTTGCATTACATCTTTTTAACACATAACGGATGTTTTAATCAGTGGAACATTTTCTGTTCACCAAACTGAACCACACCACCATCATCTCACCCAAAATCCTCCCATCGAGGGAAGAGGATCTGTGTGCTATGATGTTGCAGTGGGCCAAAGAAACCCTTACTAAGCGTGGGGGTGGGCGGCACAATATCTACTAAATCACGTTTTTTCCAACCACGTTTCCACTGATTTTTATTCCTGTAAGATCTCGCACCTCTCGGAATGGGCTGACCCTACCTGTGCCGACCCTGCAGTGGGAAGGGCAGGTTATGTGGTTAGCCAATCCAGATGTAGGAGTTCAAACAGTGAGGCAGTCATAATCCCTGGCATCAGAGCATGCTTCCTTTACAGTGTTCCCCGACTCCGACCCCTGACTGGAGACAGCAGTTGGGTTAGCATGGCCAGCAGACTTTGCTCAGAACCATTCCAGTACTGAGTAAAGCCATCACCATTATGCCCCAGTGGTCTTTTGGATGAGGACCCACTCATGATCACCCACACTATATCTGAACTGTGGATTAATAAAAAAAACTGTTGTGTTCAGTCTTTACAAGGGCTCAGCTTTTTGCACAAATTCTAAGAAAGGGCCTTCCTAAAGAAGACAAAATAAGAGACTTTCCTGCTTCCCTCACCCTCCATGCATTTAATAAACCATTTCTTTCCTCCTCACCTTGATGAGATATTGGTACTGCTAGGCGTTCCTGTCCAAGCCCAGCCTCATGATAGGTCATCATCCGCCCTCAACAACTGGTAGAAGATGTGAAAATTCCGTTCTCCATGATTCTGGTGGACCACCGAGATTTCTCCAACAGGTAGTTCAAGATGTGGCCCCTACAGGGCTCCTAAACACAAGCAGGGGCTTGTTACACACGAAACAGTCTAATCACCTTAATTTCTCATTGTGATGACTTGCCTGTAACAGCAGCACTAAAGAGCCAGTGTACTGCCTGGAATTAACAGTAACTTTCAGAAGTTGGCAGCTGTCACTTCTATCTTTAATTTTTTCTGTTTTACTAAACAGAACATTTTTACCTGACAGTACTAGGTGTGATGTGTGGAACAGCACTGCCACGGAAGCTGACAAAGTCAGTTCTGTTCCTCCCTATACATTATCAGCACTGTGAACTCATTGACTGCCAACATCATTAATAACCAAGAAGTGCCAATCTCGCTGTTTGCTTGGTAACTTGTGACACATGTTACCAATCAGATAGCAGGGCTTGTGATGTAACAATAAGTGATGTCATACTGCTGATGATGTAGTGTGAGAAGAGAAGTAGATATGTCCATTTACAAGTATAGCAGTACTTTGCACATCACATCCATTACTGTTGAGTAGACAACCGTCTAATGAGCACATAAGGAAAGAATCACTTCAGAAATAAAATAAGGGTCTACTTTTTAAAATTACTAAAAACTTCTGGACTGCTATTCTGTGGTGCTACTAGCTCTTTAAGGTATGACCAGAATTGGGTTACCAGCAGGTAATCTAACCGAGGAGGGGCCTTAAAATTGAGAATCTGCACAAATGTAATCCTGCTGTGTCTCCGGTCTGTGGGAGGTGTAAGGTAGAATTGGGCTCTTATTACTTCTGGTCTTGCCCTGTCTTGCAGACTTTTGGGTAAACATAGCACAAGAAATAGGAACTCTGATGTGGCGGCAAGTCCCAGTGGAACCTCTTTTGTTTCTCTTTGGTATAGAAGATTTGGGGCCCAAGGAATGGGGACTCTTACCAAGATGGACCAGAGTTCTGTTGATACTGGTGAGACATTGAATTCTAAATACTTGGGTTTCAGGGTCATGCCTGTGGTGCAACAGTGGCGCACCCTAGCAATTCAGACACTTGCCCTGTCTTATGTAGTCAAAGGCAAAGGTGAGAGGGTTTTCCTCACTTGGGATCCTTTATATCCTCCTTGTCCACTGTGGAAGCCCAGCTTCTAAGGAAGGGTTGGAATGAAACCATGGCAGGGGTGGAAGGTAGCACTGAGAACCCCTACAGCAATGATATGTTGCAAACTTAGGAACTGGACTGGGATACATACACAATTGCCATAACAGGTACAAAATACATATCTGAATGCTGGATACATAGTTCTTATGAATTATTTTATTATTTTGTTGTGTGTGTGTGATGTGTTGGTTTGTGATGTTTCTTATATTTGTGAAAAGTCTGAATAAACAGATTATGCTTTACACAAAAAATTGAGACAATCCATTTTTCAAAACCCTGGGCATATGGACCTCTAGTAGGGGCCCTCACATACAAGTATCCTTGTGGATGGACTCACTGGGGCAAGTTAGCTATTTTCCATCTGTATGTTTCTATACTGGCGCTTGATTAGGTGAGTCCGCACCGATAATTTATGAAACAGATGAAATTGTTTATACAGAATTTCTACAGCAGCAGAAACAGCTGTTACATATGTACTTGCCTTGTAGTCAAACTGCACATCCATGTACTTCCCAAATCTGCTGGAGTTATCATTGCGGAGAGTCTTAGCATTTCAAAAGCCTGGAAAAGATGGGCAGAAGGTAAACAGCAAGTTCTATATTTTGAAAAATGCATGCCTCAGAAATCCACCTGTTAAGTGATAAACTGTCACTGGCAATTCTCCCCTCACACCACACCTAGAGAGGAATGTCACGGGCAGAGTACGAGGGATAGGTATTGGGTATCTGGGGGCCAGTGGTGAGATGGCATGGGAACTGGTGTTTCCAGATGGGCTTAGATGCCTGATCCATTTGATGTGTGTGGGGGAGGGCAGGAAAAACAACATGAAAAACAACAAAATCACAGGATGACTTCAAGGCCAGAACAACACTTTACCTCCAGAACAGGGTTGGACTGAAACAGCCGATCTTTGATTGTCTCTACTTTGTCACTGACGGGGCATGTGATGGCATAGTATTGCAAGATCTTCTTGGAGGCCTCTGTTTTACCAGCTCCGCTCTCCCGATATCAGGATGCACTGGTCTTTCCTCTCTGACGCATAGCGATCGATAGGAGTTGTCAGCGACGCATAACTGTGGGATACAAGCAACAACAAAAGACAGTAAAGATCACAACTATGTATTTATTTCTTTATTAGATCATGGGTTTACAGACCTTTGAGTCAAAGACTCATTTACAAAATCACCTCATCAAGAGAGCAATACATCACAGCACACGAAACAGTACAGTACATAGCGCTTAGATTAAAAAACAACCAGTGTTACAGGAATTCACTGGTGGTACAAGCTGGTAATAGGTAGATCACAGTTCTTAACTAAGGACTGTACTGCTCTATTATCATAGGGCTCTACTGTGAAAATACCTGTTTTTCCTTTAAGCTACAACAGGGTTCATTTCGAGATTGTTTTTAAAGTTTTTATTTTATGCCTTGTGCACTGTGCTGACCCTTTCTGCTAGGGTAACCTCCAGCCCCTCCCCAGCTTCTCTGGCATTGACCACACTTACCCTTTTCTCATGACTTAACCCCTCATGGCTGGCCCCTCCAGGCAGAGGACAAAGTCCTTTGGGATGTCGTGCCTCCCTTGGAAAGACTCAGAGGAAGCTACTCAGCGGTCATGGCCCAAAAGCGTCCCTTGTGTCATCCTGCACCATACCTCGGTTTTATTCTGCTTTTCATGCAACCACAAATATGCCAACGCTTCAAGGTGCATGCAGACTATACCACTGAGAAGCTCACTCGCAATCATCCCTCCCAGCAGTACAGCACGCCTAACGCTAGAAAGTCCGCCCAGCATCATCCTCCCAATACATGCAGAGCACGCCATCGCAAAGCCCGCCTCTGCATCATCCTTCCCAACGCGTGTGGAGCACCCCATGCAAAACCTGCCTGCCATCATCCCTCCCAACACGTGTAGAGCATGCCATTGCAAAGCCCACCTGGCATCATCCTCCCAATACGTGTAGAGCATGCCATCATAAAGCCAGTCTGGCATCATTCCTCCAAACACGTGTAGAGCATGCCATTGTAAAGTCCGCCTGGCATCATCCTCCCAATGCGTGTAGAGCATGCCATCACAAAGCCCACCCAGCATCATGCCTCCCAACAAGTGTAGAGCATGCCATTGCAAAGCCTACCTGGCATCATCCCTCCCAATGTGTGTAGAGCACGCCATCGCAAAGCCCATCCGGCATCATCCCTCTCACTATATCTTTGCTGCCTGCCACCCACTTTCACCCAGATGGCAGTGTTATAGCAGAGGCAGTGGCCTCCTTTCCAGAAGGAGGGCAGCAACCTCAGGACTCGTGAACCTCTCTTCCCCTCCTGGCTCTTGACAACACCAGTTTGTTCCCAAACTGGAGTTGCTGCGCCATGAGTGGCAGCCCTGCTGCTGTGATGATGGGGCAGTTTTTTTAAATATTCTTTATCTCCCTTTCCATTTAGCCTCTGGTAACCTCCCAACCCAGTCACCCCATCCACCCTTCCAGGCTACCGTGACTTACCCTCCATGCAGGTTACTCAGGTGCCTTAAACCCCTCAGAGAACTCTAAACTAGGTGCCTGCAGTAGTGAGTGCAGTGCAGGGTCAGAAAGTACAGCACAACATGTCATCGAGGGGCATGGGACCCCAGTGCCAATGGGACAACTTTCATTTATGCAGTCTTTTCAACAAAGCTCTAAGATTTCCTTTAGGAGAAGGGTTACTTCCCAATTTGCATTTTGGTAGCATTTAATGAAATTTAGAAATAAAAATGTCTTGGGAGGAAATAGTGGACCAATTTGAGGAGTTATCCTGTTCTTGAACTTTAGTATCTCTATCAGTGATTGCTGGTCTCCATCCCTCTTACAGCACGCACACACCTCCCATCTCTGGTTTATATATATACCTCTTGGCGGCAAAAGGCCACAACCCATCTCTGGATGAAGCCCTGGCTCCATCTGTACACAGCTGCCACATAATACTAAAAGATATTTATAACATGGAAAATTAACATCTTCTCTTCAAAATAGATTGGTTAGATTCTCGTTAAATTGTAGCGCTGGGTACTATATACTTGTAATAGATATTGATTTTATTCCATAAAAGAGACACTCAATCTGTCAGTCTAACTACATGCAGTTTAAGAATGAAATTCTAGCGGGAGGTGGTGAAGATTTTTTCACTTTGGAGGCCCCCAAAATGTTTTCTGGTGTATCCACTAGAATGTCCTGTAGAGGGCTTTTAAAACTGTTATGGCAGATTTAGCCAATTTCTGGTTTACTTCTGTCCCACTATCGGCTACAATACGTGATATCACTGATAAAATCAGATACTGAGTATGAGGAAAGGCTTCAGGACAGACAGCAAGGAAAGTAGAGTCAGAATTAAGAAAAAACAATGAAACACACACACTTTGCAAAAACTGCATTAATGCATCAGTTAGGGTTCAGATGATTGTTGATTCCTTGAGGTACTTGAATGTTTCTATCATGTCTCCCGTCCCTCCTTTCATCAAGGGTATACATATTAAGCTCTCTCAGTCCCTTGAGATACTTGAAAGTTTTATCATGTCCCTCCTCTCCCTCCTTTCCTCAAGGGTATACATATTAAGCTGCTTTAGTCTCTCCTCGTATGCCTTCTGGTGCAGACCTTGCACCATTTTGGTTGCCCTCCTCTGAACAGCCTCCACTCTGTCTATGTCTTTGCGGAGATGGGGTCTCCAGAATTGCAAGCAGTACTCCAGATGGGGTCTCACTAACTGTCTGTAGAGAGGATAACAACTTCCTGTTTTCTACTGTTGATGCCTCTCCCAATGCATCCCAGTATCCCCCACCCTCCTTACTGCCTTCTCACATTGCTTGCCCACCTTTAGTTCATCTGATATAATTACTCCTAGGTCTCTTTCGATTTTTGTTGTTATTAACTCACCCCCATTGTGCGCTTCCCTGGGTTTTGTGCTGCCAAAAGTAACTTCTGTAAATCAGCACTACTTAGCTCTGTCAGAGATCCTAGGAGGTTCTGGAGGAACATTAAATCCCTCGTCAGTGGGCCCTCTCACTTAGGGTGTCGTGGACATGATTATTGATGGAATCTCGTGCAATAATCCCACACTGGCCAACCACCTCAATCTCCACTTCTCCGACCTTTCGGCCCTCACCTCTCGTTCACGACCAATGGGAGTCGCTCGCTTAATATCCTCCGATGCAGAGTGAACATCCTCCTTGGAAGTATTTAATCTTAAGGCCGTGTCTGTCCTTGATGTTCGAACTGCTGGCTGCCCTCTCCCAGCACTCCAGTGCAGGGCCTGACAACCTTCAGCCCAGGCTTCTCAAGCTGGGAGCAGCTTACATTGCCCCTCTGATTGCCCATATCTTTAACCTATCCCTTAGCTCGGGATAATCCTGACATCTGGAAGGAGGCAAGGATAGTCCCTGTTCTGAAGCAGAAATCCCAAACTCCTGACAACTATTGCCCTATTGCTATTCTCCCATCCTTGGTAAATTCCTGAAAAGGTTGTTGGAGCAACTCTAGGAACGTGGATACCCATGAGCTGCTTTCTGGGGCCCAACATGGTTTCCAGAAGGGTCATAGTACCACTACTGCCCTGATTACTGTAACCTCTAGTATTAGATCCGCCATGGATCAGGGCAAACTGTCAGGTGCTATATTTATTGACTTGTCAAAAGCTTTTGACCTTGTCAACCACAACCTACTGGGAGCAGCTCAGGGCTCTCGGGTTCTCCGCATGCCATGAGTTGGATGATGGGCTACCTAACGGGTGAAAGCAGCGCACCTGCTTTAACAAGGTCCTCTCGGAGCCTAGGGCTGTGACCATGGGAGTTCCCCAGGGATCGGTACTTGGACCTCTCCTATTCTCACTTTTATTAATCAACTCCCACGGGTGACCTCTCGTTGCCAAGTCACGCTTTATGCAGATGACCTTGTGCTAGTGGCCCATGCTACGTGTCTGCTGACCTTAACCAGTGCCTATCTGAAGACTTCAGCAGAGTCTCGGCCTGAATTACCAACCATAGACTGGTACTGAATCCTAACAAAACTCAGGCCATGCTCTTTGGTTCCACGGCCAAGTTAAAAGCCCCATCAGCTATGCTCAAAATAGCTTGTGATGGAGGCCCCTGTTGCCAACAGCGAGCTCAATTAAATATCTTGGGGTCACCCTCGACCCACAACTTGACATGGGAAGCCATATCCAAAACATCTGCAGAGCCACCAGGTGTAAGCTTGGCCTTGCCTACAGGGCCAAATACAACCTGACTCGAGGCGAGGCTGGCACTTGCGGGGGGAGTGCTTCCCCTCACTTAGTTATGGATACCACCTATTTGCAGGTCACCTCAAATCCATCTTAATCGGTGGAACACGGCATATAATGATATCTGTCGGTTTGCACTTACTGCTCCCAAACTCACCTTACGATGTGAGCTCTATAACAAACTCAATTGGCTCCCCCTGCGAATTCCTGATCCTTGGTGTGGAAACTTCACCAGGAAAATGCTTGCCACGGGCATACCGTCGGGACTGGCGCATCTCCTCCCAAAACTGGGCGCCATCCCCTACCAGCTCAGGTCACAGACCGCCCGAGTTGTAAAGTTTCCCTACTCGGACCCTTATGGGGATCGTGACTTTGCCGCTTTTGTGCCTAGGCTCTGGAACTCCATTCCGGACTCTGTTCGCTCTGCCCCTTCCCATGGGACCTTTCACTCCTCCTGTGGTCCCACCTAAAACAAACGACAAGATGTGACTGCTCCTAGTCTCTGTAATGTAATACTCTGCAGTCCACTATTGTCCACTCTGAGTCCATGATGGTCTATGAAATATGTATTCAGTGATTCTAATGTCTATCTATGTCCTGTAACAATTTGTACTATGTGTGGCAGTATCTCTGCCCTTATACAAGCGTTGTTATAGCTGTTTTTACTGTATCATGCTGTTTCGCCAATGTTGCCATGTATGCATACTGTATGTTTTGTGCTCTCCCGGTGGTTCCTGAAATAGGCATACTACTTGTCTAGTGTACTTACCGGTAAACAAAAGCTAAATAAATAAATTACCTTGCACTTCTTTGCACTGAATCTGAGCTGCCACATATTTGACCATTCCTCCAACCTTGCCAAGTCCCTTTTCATTCTTTCCACCCCACCTTATGTATCAACCCTGTTGCAGATCTTTTGTGTCATCTGCAAAGGCATACCTTTCCTTCCAGGTGCTCTCCAATGTCACTTATAAAGATATTAAGAGGACGGTCCCAGTACCGAACCCTGCCGTACCGCTAGTTACCCTCCTTTTCTCACTGTGGACTCCGTTACTATTACCGTTATGTCCTGTTGTCCAGCCAGTTTTTATCAGGCTACCACCTTGGGACCCACTCCAAGGCTGGCTAACTTGTATATTAATCTTTTGTGCGAGACTGTGTCGAATGCCTTGCTAAAATCTAGGTAGGCCATATCCACAGACCCTCCCTGGTCTACTACTTTGGTCACCCAGTCAAAAGAAATCTATTAGGTTCGTCTGACATGACCTTCCTGCTGTGAAACCATGCTGCCTTGGGTCCTGTGCCCCACTGGCCTCTAGGTACTCAACAGTTCTTTCCTTCAAGTGATTCCATCATTTTTCCTACCACTGAAGTCAAACTAACTGGTCTGTAGTTTCCTGCCTCTGCCCTGCTCCCACTTTTGTGAAGTGGAATCACATTTGCCCTCCTCCAGTCCTCAGGTACCACTCCATCCTCCCACGATTTGTTAAAGAGTAGTCAGTGGTGTTACTAGTTCTACCCTAGTTCTTGGGTGAATCCCATCAGGCCCCATTGCTTTGTCCACCCTCAGTATCAACCCCCAACCAGAGTGCTTCTATTGATTGGATTAGGTACCTCCCCATCCTTTCTTTTTGTGAATAGTAAGCAGAAGTATTACGTTCAGTATGTCTGCTTTTCCACTGTCCCTCTCTTCCCACCCACCCTCCCTTTATTAAGCCTCACTATCCCTCCCTTGGTCTTTCTTTTCTCCCCAATGTACCTATAAAGGTTTTATCCCCTTCTTAACAGAGTTGGCTACCTTTTCCTCAGTTTGGGCCTTAGCTTCTGACTGCCTTCTGTTTTTAAAGGGGCACTGTCAGCTTGCCCCTTCGTTTTGGCCAAAGTAAGTAGTGTGCCTGTTGGCACACAGCTATCCTATATATACTTAAACGTCACTATATGTGGAAACATCATTTTTTACCGTTTTCTGCATTTTGCCAAAGTAGCTTTCTATTCGGGTCCACGTTAAGTCCTCCGTATACTGGAAGCACATTCAGGTCGGAGGCGCTTACGTCGGTACAAGTGCGGCCCGAATCTGTTTTCATACTGAAGCATGCAGCTATATATTGCGAGGAGTTCCTTGCACTATTCTAAAATGCTCCATCTATGGCGACTGCAAATGGCGACACTGGAATACTGTAATTTATTTTTATACATTGTGGCGAAATCCCGGGTGTACACACAGAGGCATGACCAAAGATCCCTGCGCGCAAGCGTACGATTAGTGCTTGTCGCGGGATTTCGCCGCGATGTACAAATATAAATTACAGTACCCCAGTGCTGGGTTTGCGTCGTCAGATGGAGCATTTAGAATAGTGCAAGGGACTCGCAATATATAGCTGCATGTCGAGTATGAAAAAATCAGATTGGGCCGCACTGGGACGACGTGCTGCACACCAACCTGAAGAGTGCGCTTCCGTATGGAGGACTTAACGGGACCTGAATAGAAAGCTACTTTGGCAAAATGCAGAAAACGGTAAAAAAATTATGTTTTCCACATAGTGATGTTCTTATGTATATATGTGATAGCTGTGTGCCAACAGGCACACTACTTACTTTGGCGAAAAACGGCAGGCAAAGCTGACAGTGCCCTTTAACTGGTAGTTCTCTGTCCTGCTGCTTGTGTTCCCCTTATACTTCCTGAATGCTACATTTTCTCCCTAACCTTCCCTGCCACCTCTTTTGAGAACCATAGTGTTTTTTTTTCATTTTGATTTGTTTATTTGCTGCACACAAAGGCTTGTTGCCTCTGTGATGGCAGTTTGATGTTCCCCATTGTTCCTTCACCGTCCTTCTTGCCTGTTTGCTAGTGCTTTTTGAGGCAGGCACGCACCCATTTGACAAGGTCAGCGCTGCTGAAGTCCAGTACCCTCACTTTTGTATGGCTACCCACTTCTAGATCAGAGATCCTCTCTCTGTCCCAGTTAGAGTACCGGGTCTAAGATTGCTCCCCTCGAGTGTGTTCCAACACTAGCTGTCTGAGGCATGCCCCTGTAGGGCACTGAGAATGACCCTGCTCTTGGATGTGGCTGCAGCAAAGGTGCTCAGTTAACATCTGGCATATTCAGGTCCCCCATCAACAATATCTCCCATTTTCTGCCATTCTAAGGATGCCTTCTATCATTTCCTTGTCCATTTCCTCCCTTGAAACGGGGGTCTGTATACAACCCCCATGCAGACTGTGGTGCCATTTCCTGTCTCCAGGGTGACCCAACAGTTCTTCTCCTCCTCCCTGTTGACCCTTTAGTTCTGTTGCTTTGATACCGTCCCTTACGTAGAGCTACTCCTCCTCCTCCTCTTCTACCTCCCTGTCCCTCCTGTAGATTGTGTGCCCTTGTATGTTGACATCCAAGTCATGGTTCTCGGTGTACCATGTTTCTGTGACTGCCACGATATCCAGGTGTCACTCTTCCATCAAGGCCATCAGTTCAGGGAGCTTGTTACCTAGACTACGGCATTGGTACTCATTATCCTCCATTTTGTGATGGCCTTACCCCTTTTGTCCCATCCCTGTCCTTACTGCCTTTGCCTTTTCTCCATTTACCCTTGCCCTTCTCCTATCGACTTCTCTATCTTGGTGTTTACCTCACTCACGATCTTCATTTTTTTTTTGGGGGTGCTAAGATTTCCCTGCTCCTTTTCAGTGCCCCCTTAGCTAAGCGTAAATACTTGCCAATGAAGCATTTAAACCCATCGCCTAGGATCCTGGTTCCCCTCCTGGACAGATGCAGACCATCACGCCAGTATGGCCTGCACCACTCCATGTGGACTCCCAGTCCCCAATGAAGCCAAAAATTGAGCTCTGCACCAGTTTTTCAACCATTGATTGAATCGCATGGTGCGTAGTACCCCAGCCTCATCTATGCCATAGACAGGCAGCACCTCCAAGAAGGTTACCATGCATGCTACTTGCCTGAGACCCTCCCCAATTCCACAAACTCCTCCTGCACTGCTCTGATCCCTTTCCCAGTCAGGTCATTTGTCCCTAGGTGGACAATGACATCCAGCTCCGCCCTCATGCATCTGCTTCCGCAATCCTGAGGATTCGCTCCCGTCCCTCAAGCCATGGCGCCAGGCAGGCCTGCCCACCTCTTCCCCTCCCCAGTTCTACCTTCCTAAATAGAGGTCCCCCAACAGGGTTGTTTCCTTCCCCTGTGAGGTCCCATGCCACCCTCTTGTGGGTCTCCTTTGTGGAGGTTCCCAGCATCGTCCTTGGTCTCCACTGTGGGTGCCTCCATAGAGGAATCACACTCTGCCAGAATGGCGTCAGAACTGTGGAAGGTACAACTGGAGGATCGCCTCTGTTCTAGACGCTCACCCTCCCTGAGCCCACTGTGTCCAACCGCCTCCTCTTTCTTGGCAACCTCTGAGGCAGCAGTGGCGGTCCAGGTGGTCCCTGGGTGGGAGAGAGGGTCCCCAGATCCTGGCCAACTCAGCCTGGGGGCAGGCAACCTCCCTCCCCTCAGCCCAGAAGGTGCCTGCAGATGGGACAACACCGCATCTTCCGGGCGTCTCCCGGAGACTGCCATTCCACAGCAACTGCACTGTACCACTCCCATCATGTCTTATTTGTGGCCCCTCAAATGTTTTGTATTCTTATTCTTTCCTCTCCCTGTTTATTTTTTCTCTCTACTTTCCTATTGCCTCCGTGCCCTTAAAGCTCCTGCTCTTCCTGTTCTGGGACAGGAAGTTCCTGTATTCCTCAGTAGCGCCTTCTTACTTGCTCAGAGTCAGACCTCCAGCAGCTGTGGGGTGGGGGTGGAGCTACTCTTTCTTTTATGATGGTGAGTCTTTTGTGCCTCTGTGATCACTCCTTCCTGCTCTCAAACAGGAAGTTCCTGTTGTCAGT
Source organism: Neoceratodus forsteri (assembly GCA_016271365.2). Classification (NCBI taxonomy): domain Eukaryota; kingdom Metazoa; phylum Chordata; order Ceratodontiformes; family Ceratodontidae; genus Neoceratodus; species Neoceratodus forsteri. The sequence continues at coordinate 159,323,600 of JADMNL010000030.1, read as the reverse complement.
AAAATCCTGTGCCTATAAAAGTAGTGGAACTGGCTGGGGGGTGGTATATTGCCCCAGTAAAGTACTAACAGCACCTTCTTCCTCTTGCTGTTCTCTGCCAAATGCTATCTAGGGCAGTTTTAAATCCAAACACCTGGCTTCCTGCTGCCTAAGCCACTCCCCTAATTAACAGTTCCCTTCTTCACCTAAGCTAACTGCACAGATAGCAGTTCCCTTCACCAACTCAGACAAAACACACCAACTCTTGGAGAACTGCAGGACTCTTGTCCTAAGTAATCACAGGGTACTACCACATTCAGCTTGCCTTTGACAGACAGCAGTGCATTCAGAAAATCTCATTTTGATGGAGATTTACATTTTGTTTGTTGTTTAATAACTTAAACAAATTGTAAAGACCTTATCCAGTTTCAATACAGATACTCGGAAGGCAGTGGAGATGGTGGTGGTGATGGGGTTTACATTTTGGCAACTGCACTCTCTCAGTAAATGGGTCATGGTGGCTAGGAGGATTACCCACTGTGAAGAAACAGAATCGAGACATTCAGCCTTCTGGCTGGCTGGGACACATGCCAATACCACATGGGGTGGGACAGTAAACTGTTCCCTTTTAGCCCGAAAATACATCACCTGTGCAATCACTGAACAGCAGTAGCAGAATGGATGTCAGGACAGAAGATGTCTGTCCACAAATATCGTTTCCATTTCTGATGACAGGTCTTTAGCAGAGGGTTTGAACCCTTACTAGTTCTTGAACAGATAGTTCAGCAGAGTGATGATTATGAGAGAGCGCGTTCAGAGGGTCAGAATACTGGACCCACCTTCTTCTTATGTGTTTGTGTAAATAAAAGGTTATTGGCACAGAGACGGCAGTGTGGCCAACAGAGAGAGAAGGGACTGTGAACTAACTTGTCCCATGTTTGAATCTCACACTGTCACTGGCTCACTGTTATGACCCTGGTTGAGTAACTTTGTATTTGCATTTATTTATCACGATAAACTCCAAGGAGCAAAGCGCATTTACAAGGAGGTCCTGGAGGTAGAAAAGCACACAAGCATGATGGGATATATAAAGTTACAATCAATCAAGAGAAAACATTTATTTATGTATGCATGGGAAAAGGAGGCAGTAGCATAGTGGTTAAGAGTACAGAGTTGAAAACCTGGAAACTGGGTTTGAATCCATAGCCACCACCTGCATACTGTGACACCATGAGCCAAATCACTTAACTTTCCTGTGCTCCCAAGATGCACCTGGAAACAAATCCATGCTTAGCATGTCTTTCCTAGCCAAAATGTTTACAAAAAAGTATGTATTTGAAAACTGTTGCCCAGGAGAGGAACACTGAGCCACAGCTTGTTTCAGGTGTGGTGTGTGTGTGTGTGTGTGTGTGTGTGTGTGGGGGTACAAGTGCAAGCAAAATAACAGTGGGAGGTAGCAGAATAACGACAACAAATAAAGCCGTGAACTGTGGGTTGACTGAATCAAGTGCAAGCATCCACATTTCAAATTAAGAAGCTGTATGCTGGGTGACTGAGACAGTGCCAACATGCACTAAGGAGAATGACAGTCAAATATTGCTGATTCTGTTGGCATGGAATGGAAAACTGAAGCAGTCAGAATCGAAAGGAAGGGTATAAATATTATAAGGTCAAACAGACAACATGGTAATAGGTTAGCCAAAGATTTAATAATACAGCATATTGACAGATATGATTTACAATTACAGGTAACAATACAATGTTTCATCAGTCAGTACTTAATGGCTCCATAGCGTACTTCTATTCCCAAATGACAGGTGCAGTGTAGTTTCTTCTAGAACACTGGAACATTACAAAATGAAATGCATTTTTAGGTTTTGCACCCACCCAGAAAACAAAGATGCTGTGTCTATGCTGGACCATTCTGAGTAAAATATACCAAGCTTATGTCGCAGAAGAAGCCCAGGTGCAGTGCAGATTTTTCTCGAACACTGGAATCTTACAAGAATGAAATGCATTTTACACAGATAAATAAACATTGACGGCAAATAAGGGCCTATGGCCCACCTAGTCTATCCATTTGTGCACGTAACTGTGCTTCTTCAAGCTTCTCTAAAACTAGATTGTCCCTCCCCCACCGACTAGCAGGATCCCTGATGCCTATCCCACAAATTCTTAAATCCTGTAATCGTTTCTGCCCCCACTGCCTTCTCTGGCAGGGCGTTCCATTGTCCACCAGACTCTCCATGAAGAAGTACTTCCTCACCTTCCCTGAACCTCCCTCTCTCAGTTTCATCCCATGTCCCTAGTCCTGGAACATCTTTTTCTATGAAAAATTGCATTTTCTTTCACCTTGTTCCTCCCTGTGAGGTATTTATATGTCTCAATCATATGCCTCCCCCTCCTCTCTTTCATGGAGTACATATTTAAGTCTTTCAGCCTGTTCTCGTAGGTTTTGTGATATAAACCTTGCACCATCTTGGTTGCCCTCCTCTGAACTTCCTCCACCCGTCTATGTCCTTGCGTAGGTAAGGTCTCCAGAATTGGACACTGCACTCAAGCTGTGGCCTTACTAATGTCTTGTATAGTGGAACTATGACCTCCCTCTTCCTGCTGATGATACACTGCCTAAGCATCCCAGCATCCTGTTTGCTTTTCCTGCCACTGCCACCCTGTCACACTGACTCCCTACCTTGGGTTATCAGAGATGATAACCCCTAGGTCCATTCCTGCTTGGAGCATTCTATATCCTCCCCAACACAGCTGATATGCTATTCCTGGGTTTTTGTGCCCCATGTGCATTATTCTGCATTTCTTTGTGTTAAATCTCAACTGACACTCCTTAACCAGTCCTCAAGCTCTGCAGATCTCTCCTCATTCTATCCGCACCCTCTGGCATGTCCACCCGTTGCAGAGCTTTGTGTCATCAGCGAACAGGCAAAATTTCCCTTGTAGGTCTTCTTCAACATCTTTATCAGTGACATTACAGGGGACTGTAACCAGCACAGACCTCTACGGCATCCACTGGTCGCCTTTCCCTCTGCAGAGTGACAGCCATTTACCACCACCCTCTGTGTCCTATCCAGCCAGTTCCCACCCATGGCACCACTGTCCTACACACTTATGTTCCCAGCTTGTTTAACAGCCTTCTATGTGGCACAGTGTCAAAGGCCTTGTTTAAGTCCAGGTAGGCCACGTCCACTGCCCCCCATCCACCTCCCTTGTCACGCAGTCAAAGAATTCAATGAGATTAGTCTGGCACGACCTCCCCCAGTAAAACCATGTTGCCTTGGGTCCTGTAGACCATTGGCAACTAGGTGTTCCACTATTCTTTCCTTCAGTAGTGTTTCCATGATCTTTCCCATTACTGAGGTCAGGCTGACTGGTCTGTAGTTTCCAGCTTCCTCTCTGTTCCCGCTTTTGTATAGGGGACTACATCAGCTGTCCTCCAGTCTTTAGGTACCTCTCCTGTTTCCAGTGATCAGCTGGACAGGATTGCCAGAAGTTCAGTCACCACCTCTCTTAGCTCCCTCAACACCCTGGGGTGTACCCCATCTGGCCCATAGCTTTATCGACTCATTCCTTTTAGGTTATGTCCCCCGAAAACAAGATGCTGTGTGTCTATGCTGGACCATTCTGAGTAAAATAACCAGGCTTATGCACTTGGAGAAGCCTGTGGGAAATTAAATTAGCTGTTTTGAAAAACGTGGAAAATGCCCAACCCAAGGTTGTGGTTTTAAGATTCAAGTCTCAAAGGATTCAACTTTGCACCTGAAATAAATGAAGCGACAAAGGGGGTGGGGGCACCACTTCTTTAAAAGTCACAGTTTCCTACTGCTCCAAACTGCATTCTAATTTGCTGGTTCTGGGTGTGTGTGGGGAGGGCTTAAATTCCAAATATGCAGTCAAAGAATTCAAATTGCCAAAGTAGGAAACATTGCAGGGTTTGGCATTTTGTATGTGGTTAGTAGTCAGTCAGTATGGGAAAGGAGACAAACTGTAACTCAAGAGTATGGACAATACATTCCTTGTTCTAATAGGCTGCTGGTATCCAGGCAACATCCATGATGTTGTACAAAATAAACTGCTGAGCTGGCCTTGAATGGGGGAGGGGGACCAGAGCATGGAAAGGAAACTGTTCCAGTTCAAAGCAGTTTGAACAAAATAAACATCATCATACTTTGATCAGTGGAGAGCCAGCTGTGCCTATAAATATTTTACTTCTCAATCCCCAGGGCAGAAAGGCCAAGGCTGCCAAGCATCTGTGCACCCTTCGAGCCGGCCAGTCACAAGGCAGTATATGTGGTGGAGCCAGTCGCTAGCTCCTCTCCTGCCACACACAAACACATTTTTTTTTTTTTGGGGGATAAAAAATTGATACTGAACGTGCGTGATTGTGCTGCTTGGAGAGGATGAGAAGAAGATTTGCATTTATACAGTGCTTTTCATACACACTGTATTCCCTAGATCTTTATAAGCAATAAGACAGACTGATAGTGCAGTGATTAACATGAACCAAGAGACAGTGGAGTGTAAATTATAAAAGATTGGGAAATCCTGGAAGCTGATTGGCTGAAGTAGTCTCTGATCGAGGATGATATCTCAGTACATCATCATGGTTCAAAACTGATTACCAAGATCCTGCATTTCCCAATACATCTGGGCCATTTTATAATTGCAATAATACACTCCAGGGTGTGGCATAACATGGCACAGGATAACTTCTTGGGAGGATGATGCACTCTGCAATCCCTTGTGCCTCATAACGCTACCAAGTCATGACGATATCTCATGATAAACCACACCCTGTTGTGCATTACTGTTTAATCAACACTTGATACTCAGAGCCTCTACTAGCTACCAAGTATGGGCACTCCATGTTCTAGTTCTTTATAAATGCTTTTTTCCTGCTGGTTTGCCCCATTTGTTGCCCTCCACCACCCCCAGACAATCAGGGTCATGTCATCAGCTACAGCATTCCTTTAGCCAGCTGCCTTTACAGCTGACACCAGTGCCACTCCATGGTCAGCTGGTATAGGATGCATGAGCATGGCGTCCATGCCTCTCCACCTACCTACCTTTCTCCACAGCAGCAGAGTGCCTCACCTCCAAGATCTGTCTAGCTCCCAGCCAGCCTCACCATGGACTTGTAGGGTCTGCATGTGAACTTCCGTCTCTCGGTGACAGTGCAACAGGACAACATATTTCCAGGTTCCAATCTGAGCATCCACATTTATAAAAAGTTCATACTTTTAGCCAGCCCATTAGCACGCGTAGGACTGTGATTTGTGATGCTGGCAACACGAGTTCAGCGGATCCAACGTCCCAGGGACACACTACTTCTTCAGGGAGGGAGAGTTGCTGCGGCCACCTGGATAATCACAGATGGAAGCACAGTGTAAGGGAAGGGCGGAAGGGCGACAGCTGGGAACATGGCCACTGCAACATCGTGCATGCTACCATCACACTCCTCACATGCTAATGTCCCTAGGACTGGGAGAAATGCAAGTACTATGGCCCGAGCTTCTGAGAAGATAGGCCCCATCCCCACATATCCTGGCTCCATGCCACCACCTTTTTGTTTTCTTTACATTCTTTATTTTCTCTGACAGTTTAGCACAGATCCTTGCCAGGAGTACCATACTGGATTCTGAGGAAATGGGGTGCTGCTGTTCTTCCACTGGTTATTTTATCTACTGTAGCTGGAATGCACCACCCTTTCCTTTGCCTGCGAGTGTTTATAGGACAAGCAATATAAAGAAAGGATGAAAAACAGGAGATGGTATGGAGGCGATCATATTTCCTGTGGATCCACACAAAATGATAAATACATTAAAAATCAAGGGAGCTGGCCCCACAGCGTGGAGGGCTGAGGTGCCTAGCGCCTTACCTCCTGCCACATTGGCGACCTGAGTTCAGGAATTGATGGAGTCATTCGGGGGCTGGCCAGGGGAGGGAGGGAGGACTGAGCATCCCATCGAATAGCTCTCCTCCCTCGGGGAGGGCTGTGTGACCCACTGCTTGCCTGATACCTGGAGGTGTCCAGGTGGTAGTACAGTTGGGGCACACACAAGAAAGCCAAACACAGGCATCTGAGGACATCTCCACAGAGGTGGAGCTCATCTGTTATGCCACTGCACATGGACGGCTGCAGGGGTAACAGCTTGGGGAAGAAAAATCAGGTGGAAAATTGGAGGTTGGGCTACATGAAGCATGACCTGCAAGCATCAGCAGCCTGCCCGGTCGGGGAGGAGATCAGAGAATGGAGACTCTAGGCGGCGGGGACTGTGAGATGGGCTGATACAGCTGCCCAGCCTGCCGCGGAGGATAAAAAACCTGTATGGGGGGTCAAGGGAACCAATTATCAGAAAACAGTAGTAAACAGCAAAAGTTAAACCCTGAACCTTTAAGTTACCAGGTAGTGCAAAATCTAGGAAGTGATGAACATTTCCTGGTTACCTAGTACTGCTACTTTAACCACGATGCTTCAGTTCACCCAGCTGCAGAAATGGACAGAAGCAGGACCCTGAGAAAACAAGATACTGCGTTTCCACTGGCCTATCCAGGTAAACAATTTGCATAATAAATTACTGAATTCTAAGAACTGTTTTTTATTGGCGGCCCGGTGGCTCTGAGGTTGCGTGGACGCCACACCTCGCGTCCGCCGGCGACCCGTGTTTGAGGAGCAGGCACGGGTTGCCAGAGGTTTAACAGAAACACGGAAGGATTGAGCATCTGGAGACTGCTCTCCTTCCCCGGGAGGGGAACTGCTGCATCGGCACCTGAGTGCCCTCTGATGGAGACATGGGTACAAGGCAACGCGGCGAATGGGGGAGCAGAGTGCAAATGTTTCAAGGAGGACCAGCACGGAGTGTGCTGCTCTGCATCAGCTGGCATCATTGCACACACTCCAGAGGGAGTAACCATGAAAAAAATTTGCCCCAGCACCTCTATGATGCACTTCGCCCGCACCTCTTGTTCTCAGGCTGACTCCCACTATCCCGAACGGTATCCGTGGCACCGTGGCTGGTGCCATGGCCCTCCCTAGGGGGTAAGCCAGAGGCATCCGGAGAACAGCTCATATGAGAGCAACGGGTGATGGGGTCATGGCCGGGCCGAAACCTGGCGCTGAGACGCAAAAAAAAAAAAAAAACAACTTTATTTTTAACCACCAAGCTGGTTCTTGAAGGAAGGTTCTTTTGCTTCTAAATTTTAGAATCAACCAGGTTTTTGGGGTGGGGATCCACTCTTTTCAGAGGAAATGAAAGACTGGACATTAGGAAGCAAAGGGGTTCATGACCAGCACCATGCAAAGCAATCTTTTGAATATACTTAAGATTCTGGGGCATCACACACACAGACTTGATGCACATAGTGTGAACTCCATCACCTTCCTGTCTGGATCAGAACCCCATGCAATTTGTTTTCCCTAAAGAACTGTTTATCTTGTGGTCCTCCCCACCCTCAAGCCAAGAGGCGTGAGGCAACTTACCAGACCTGTCTGAAGCTACCAACACTGTCCTCGGGACCACCATGGGATGGGGACATCACAGCAGCAGTGGAATGAGCTACCAGTCCTTCCCTGGCTGGGATGCGTCCCCTTGGCAATGTTTCTCCCAGCTTTGCTGTCCAGTAACTGCCTCTTGGACCCAGTCTCTGGGGCAACAGCATAACATACCTCCACTGGCCAACCCATGCAGTTCTTTAAGGGGGCTGATGGTAATAATATTAACGCTTATAGGGTGGCCTACAGCAACTGAACTGGGCCTTGGTATCCCTGCAATGTGGACTGACCCCACCAAAACCATCGATTCCAACTGTACTTTTGTTACACTTCTGAAACTTCAAAAGAACAGACTAGCAACCACTGCAGGCAGCAGGCTGCTGAAGTCCTCTTGTGAGCCAGCATGTTTTGTGCATTTCAAGCACAAGCCACACCTAGGTTTCTTCCCTAGCTGCATTTATATGTGCCACAAACTCATCCTACAGAAGTGCTAACAGATGAATGCTGTAATCTGCTTCCTCCCTGGAGAAATGACTCAACTCTCTCTGGTTTGCACTAATACTGTTCCAGTTGGCCCCTCTGAGCTATACCTTTCAGATGTACAGTTACATGCCCCTGCCTCAAATGTCGCAGTACCAGACTGCAAAGCATGATGGGGACCTGGGTTCAAGCCCTGAATTTGCAGCATCAAGAGCACAGGGCAGCACAGAGGACTGGGCATAAGACTGGACACCTTCGCCCCCAAGAAGGATCAGGTAACAACTGCCTCCTAGAGCCAGACAGAAGGCAGCGACAGCCCGAGGGTCAGGAGAGCAGTATGGTGGAATATCTGACACTCCGTGTACATGTTAATGTGTTGTCACACTCCATATCGTGATGGGTAGGGATGAGGAGACCAAACAGCCACTCCTCTAGCATATAACAGTTTTCCAGTCTCCAATGCTACATGCCCTTCCTACATAAGCCCTCTCGAAGTTCTTCCTCTGTCCCCACAGGCTTATAGGACAGACCTGGGTACAGAGGCTCAGGACCTCAGTGAACCAGATAGACAGAATGATAGCAGCAGTGTCCACAGTAGGAGTGCCTTGGGTGTCACTCTATTCAGTACAAGGCTAACAAAACAAAAAACTATCAATTTAGTTCAGTCAATCCTGCTTCATGAAGTGGCTCGACCTTAACCCTACATTCATTCTGAGGGAACTCCAAAAAAAACTCTGCAAGCCCACCTCTCCTAGTTCAAGCCAGGCACAGTGTGGGTTATGTGGGTTATGGGTGACATTCAGGCCTACAATCTGCCAACCTTCAATCAATTCCTCTCCTGTGCTTCTCAGTAAGATTCCTCTCTTTTTTTCTGCAGTCCCTCTGTCTCCTTTTTGGTCTCTCTGTGTGGTACCCACTTCTCCAGGTTCTTTGGTGTTCATTGCTTCTCGATTCTCCACAGGTCCTGCCCATCTCCAGATCCTCACTGTGATCATCTCCACAAGTTATTCTGCCCTGTTCTTGCCAGTACCTCCTCCCTCTTAAATTATCCACCATCACCTCCTCTCTTAAATCATCTCCATCCCTCACCCCTCAGATGGTCAGCACTGTCATGGCACACACTACTCCTGCTGGGAGGCAGGGACATCACAGCTGGTGTCAATGTCGTTCAGTGGTGTGGTCAGTCAGCATGCACCCTCCCTCCTGGAAGCCAAGCACCTAACTTGGAGTCAGGAGGCAGTATAAGCGCCAGTGGTTTAAGGCTCTGAGCTGCAAATCTGGAGGCCTGAGGTTTGAATCCCACAGCCCCACCTGCATACTGTGTGACCCTGAGCAAGTCACTTAACTTCCCAGTGCTTCCAAGTCGCACCTGTAAAAAAAAAGCTTCCAGCTTAGTGTGTGCCACTCTTGGTTAAAAAAATAAATAAATTTTTCACAATTACCTCACCTTCCCGCCCATACCTTTCCTTTCCAATGTGCCTCACCTTCCGTGGCACCTTTCTTTTCCAGTGTGCTTCACCTTCCCGTGCACTTGCCTTCTGATACGCCCTGGTCTCTATGCATCAAGGAAGCTCAAGTTATGATAGATGCCTTCCTGGTCATTCAGGATACCTTGGGGTGTGGCTGACCAGCACCTCACCTTCTCTGGTCATGTTGACGCAATCCTGAAAAAGCTGTGCCCCAAGTCGCATTATACAGGAAACCACAGTACAGGGTTTTAAATAACTCTAAAATTGATTAGCGCTTTGCTCATAAAAGTTCTAAAACATTGTGAAAATGCATATCACTTGCCTCACTGTGTTTAACAAACATGACACTTCTAGAAAACCTATTTAAATGCTTTCTGTACAGTTAGTATTGTCCCAAGAAAAAACTGCTAATCAATTATTTAAAACCAGTAGCCTTCCACTTCGACCAGACGTGAACTTGTTCAGAAGATGATCCTACCTATTTTTGACTACTACAATGTAGTCTACAGTGCTGTTCTCAAGTCTTCCTTATCCAGACTGGACACCTTTTTCAACTCCTTCTGCAGCTTTACCTTGGATGCCGCTCCACTCACTCACTCACTCACCACTACCACTGTAACCTATACTGCTCCCTGGCCTTTCCATCATTAGAAAATAGACGCCACCTCCATTGTGCGAAATATGTGTCTAAATTTTGGTTTGGCACACTCCTCCGATCTTGCTTCCTCTCTTCACACCCTCCTGCTCATGCCCCTTAGATCTTTTGACTCCGCCTAATGGTAGTCCCTATTAATCTGACCACTGCGGTTAGATGGCCTTCTCACACCGCTTCCCTAAACTATGGAACTCTCTTCCCCTCCAGATCGCCACTCATCCTCCCTTACTCTATCTTTACAGCCCTACATAATTTCCTCTCAGTAAACTGTACCTGTGTCCAATCCCTCTTAGCTGCTGCTTCTCCTAGTTTCTTCTCCCCATACTCTACTCCTACATGTTACTGTAGTTATTCAACCCTTGTACTGTGCCCTTCTACCTTCCTCTGCTTCCCTTCTACCCACCACTTTCCCTCCCTCGATTACTACACTTATCTTCTCCTCCCTGCCTTCCAAACTGGCAATTGTTACATCCCACTAACTAAGCAGGTACTCCAACAGTTGCACTTCCTGTTAACAAGTGTTAATTTTCTGTATTATTTGTTCCTTTGCACTTATTACTGTACACCATGGTTTATTTACATGTATTCTTTAGCTATACAAACACTGTACTTGCTTTCATATTTAACCGAACTACTGTTTGGTCTATATGGTTATTTGTAATTCACTGTTGACTGTATATATGCTTCCCATGTACCCTCCCCCAGGACACACCGGAGACGAGCAACTTTTTGTTCAGTGTGCCTTTCCTGGTGAAACATTTCAATAAATAAACTTTTCTTCATACTTTTTTTTTTTCTGCTTTAAAATGTTATTGAATTTTCAGACAAACAATGATATAGATACAGAATAACAGTAGAAAACCAGCAGTACATAATGGTTAGGTCTCAAAGTATGGGGTTTACATGCATAAGTAAATACATTAATCAACCTGTAGGATATTGGTTTACAGATGGATATTGTTATACTTGATAAGACATACATTTAGGTATAACAGAAACATTTTGGTACATTTTTTTGAGATTTCCTTTCCTGCTTGCTTCATGAGCTACCAAGGTGATTCAGGAAGGGGCTCAAATAGTTTCAAACAGTTCAGATTTACCAGAAGCTAAAGAGCTAATCTTTCATTATCAACTACCTCACTCATTTTGTTGACCCATTCTCTAAATTCAGGAGGGTCTGAAGATTTCCAGTGAGATAATAAAATCCTTTTAAAAGTCAAAGCTGCTGACCATTTACAATGACCATTGATGTTTGCTTAGAGTTCCAGACACTTATTTTATCCCCAAGATGAGAAAATTAGGGTTAAGGGAATAATTACCCTAGAGCAGATTCACAGAGTTTATGTATTCGGGACCAAATCCCTTTAATACTATGACAGGACCACAACATATGTAAGAGGGCCTGTTTGATCATTTTGACACCTCCAGCATTTCCCATCAGGTTGGAAGCCCATAGATGCCAATCTTTTAGCAGAATAATAATAGTAATGAAAATCTTATACTGTATTGTTGTAGCTTGGACTTCTTACTACTGGAATAGCGTTGTCCTAAACTAAGGCCCACTCTGAGTCAGAGATGCTCCCTATCTCTGCCTCCCATTTAAATTTTTGCTGAAAGTGTCAAACTAGGAGGGATACATTTTTATGTTCTGATGACAGTAAGTTTCCATCAAGGTGGGGGAGAGCGTGTCACAAAGCTGACATCTATCATGACTGGTCTTAGTTCAGGAAGTGGAGGTGTGTGCCAGGGCCACTTTTGTTTCTTCTGATTTGTGGAAAATCAAGTAAGAACAAAAAAAAACCACCTACTTTACAATCCTACACAACACTCTCCTTGCAGAGTGCCTTTTAGTATGCTGCCTCCAAGTGTACAAAACGGCTACATTACAAAAGTAATTTTTATTGTATGAAACCCCAATTCAGTAAGAGAACCTAGAAGTTCCATTACGCAACAGAAAAATACACGCCATTATGCTTTGATACCTAATATGAACTGCTACTTGAAAATGTCCTATGACCAAAATGAAATCGTACTGTTTCCACAGAATGTTCTGGCTTGGAGCCAGGGCGGCGTTAGGCACCCGCACCAACCCCGCGCCGCAGGGAGGCCCCAAATGTAGTGGCCATTGTAGCAGGTCTGGCAATGGGCCCCACCAGAGCAGTCATCAGTAAACCCAATAAATGTGATGTAGCCAGTGGCAGCACAGCCAGCTTGCACAGTCAGCACTCAGCACATGTAGCAGGTCCAGCGGGCGGCCCCAGCACAATCAGCATCAAACTAAACCAAGCAGCATACCTTTAATTAAATTCTTTCTTGTCCTGCCCCAAATTTTCTGTCACTGATGTGATGCCGGCCCGGATGATTTCGCTCTCTTCTTGACTTGCCATTTTATTACAGTTTGCGGGCGACTGCGGGCTGCCCGATTTCCTGATCTCCAAACCATGCTGTCCACCACGCCATTTTCAACGTCTTTGTTTGCCATTGCACACGGTTCCCCTATTGCGCTGCACAGTAAATACATGCTGACGTCGGAGGTGCTGTGTGGAACCAATCACAGGACTCCACTCGGTCCATTGCTGATATCGCACCTCCTCCTCCAGCCCTGAAAGTTCTGCCCCACTCAGGTCCGTGAGTTACAACATAGAAGCGGCCCCTCAGCTCTTGGAACATACAGCCAGGACCAGTTCCAGGCGCCGGAGAGAAATCTGACATTGCAGCCACTAGCTTCCTGACTTGAGACAGCCAGCCAGTGGAAGAGAGTACCACTGCTGGCCATAGCCAGAAGCGAGCCAGACCCGTCAATAAAGACCTGCTGCCTGCCTGCTAGTGCTGTGCTGCCAGAACTGTGTAATTCATTTTATTTAAAAAAAAAAAAAGCTAAGTGGCTAGCAGCAATTCACTGAAGTCCAGCGCAGATCGTGAGACTGCTGGTGTGCCCACCAGCCTTCACTTCTTTTAGGTAGGTAACTAGATGGGAGGAAATTATAATATGGTCAGTCTGGGCCATGATTTCTTGATTTGGACTATCACTAAAAAATATTTGTTTTGTTTAGTCTCTGACAACCGGACTTAGAAAGTTACATATAGTAGTAGGAGACAGGAGACAGCAGCCATAGGTAGAGAGCAGCAGAGCAGAGCTAGAACAATTAGTAGCTAGTAGCTGGACCTGGAGATCCAGCATTTTTTACAATTATAGTACAGATTCATTTTATTATGAATGTAGTGTACTTCTTGCTTTTTCTTGTAATTGTGTCTGTGTTGTAATGAGACATTGTGCTGGAGGAATAGTTATTGTGTTGTAAATGCAGCATTTGGTGTTGCTCTTCAGGTTGCTGTGTGTCAGACTGTGAGAAATTGTGCAGTAGCTGGAACAGCTGGAGAAACAGTTAAATAAAGTTTTGCAATTTATTATATTCTAAATTATTTAAATATAAATGCAACATTTATAGTGTTGCTCTGTGAGTCACTGTCTCCTGTGACACATTGTACAGTAGCAATAGCCGGACCAGCTGGACTCGGAGTAGCAGTTTTATATGTCAACAGTTGTTTATGCCCTAATGGTAAAATATGGGCTATGTAAAAGATCACTAGGGGCAGTCTGTGGGGCCCCAGTCATTGAGTTTGCTGGAGGCCCCAAAATCCTCAAACCGGCCTGCTTGGAGCACTCAGAGCTGACAGTATGGGCAAAATACACAATACAGTTGTTTATGTTAACTTTAATTTATTTTTATAATAAGCATTTTGTTATAACTACACATGAGCAGTGACATTAAAGTATGCTTTGTATTTCCATTGATCTGTAAAATATCCTGGGAAATATAAAATGCACAGTGAGTTTCAGTGCTGAGGTATGTGTAATTGGTCCTGCCACCCAACCCCATCAACCTGACTTGACTTCTAGGTCTGCGGCTTGGCCTGGGTGCGGGGCCTGTGGGTGGCTGGGAGTCATCTAGCAGCCATAGTCATGAGTCGTAAGCCAGGTGGCAGCCGTGGTGACTGAACCGTCAACCCTCCATGCCATTGAACCAGTTATACATTCGTATTTTTGTAATTTACAAAAACATTTTTTTATTCTGGTTTTATTTATTTTTATACACCTTACTACCCTCTTTGTCCACTCCTTCAGACCTGATCAATCCCGTAGATCTTTCCCACGGTGTCTGCCTCTAGAGTGCCAGGCTTACTCCATACATCTTCCTACCATACTTCTCTCTTGGAGGCGCCTGCACAGCAGGGTCTGCTCCTGGATAGATGATAAGAGCTAGGATCGGTCGTCATCTTGGACCAAGAGGGGTCTTACCACTTTTTTTCCCCTTAGTCCCTCCTTCTTCTGAGGGTATCTGCACGGAGGACTGATGTCAGACAGATGGCATGCTGGTGCATGCCACTGTCAAATGCCACAATGTCCTCTCCTCCCGACTCAGGAGAGCTGCTTGTGCCCTGATGCCCATGCTTCCACATGCATAGGTGTGCGGTGCTCAAAGCACCCCAAGAAGAGGATTGAGGCGGAGGAGAGCATCCGTTGGGATGCTCAATCCTCCTCCTCCCTCCGAACCCCCAGCGACCCAGAGTCTGTTCCTGAACCCGGGTTGCTGGTGTGGCGTCAGCGCTTCAAACCTCAGTGTCACTGGGTTGGCAAAATATAGTTTTATTAAAAATAATAATAATGATGAACTGTACCTGTGTTGTGATATGCTCATTGCTGTCTGCGGTAAATGCTCACAAGCCACAACATTCCATGGGAAATAAACTTGGCGTCATTGTAGTCAAACTAACAGTTTCTCCTGCTAAAACAGGCAAACTGAACCCTTTGGTATAGACCAGTTCAGTAATTATCAATTAATATTTTTTTATTTTATATAAGTCTTTGGTAACGGGTAAGTACTGATCCAAGGGACCATTTTTTCCAGGCACGACCCAGGCCACAGCAGGTAGCAATACAGAAGGAGAAAACGTATAAAATGAGTCCAGAAACAAAATGCATATACAGAGTAAGGTACAACAGGAGAAAGCAAGTAATGGAGCTGTACAAATTAAATCTAACAATCAGCTCATCAGGATAAACTTAAGAAAATAAAATAAATGTGCACTATTTACAGCAGGATAGGTGACAAGAACAAGCAAGTACAAAACATAGGAGACACTGATTGAGGTGAAGTACACAAACAGGTGTTGAGGAGATGAGACAGATCACAAAGAAGGTGGGAAAAGTGCACAGGGTGTGCTATCAAAACTGGAGTTGAACTGGAGAGGTCAGCGAGGGCAGGGGTTAGACAGGAGAACAACGGCACTTGGCTTCATCAAGCAGCCAGGATTTGAGGTGCAGTTTGAAGATAGCGTGGGTGTGCAAGGGTGGATAGGCACAGGAGACTGTTCCACAGAGTGGGAGCAGCTAGAGACAATGCTTTACCACTCATGGCTAAGGAGACTTTGGGGAATGTCTCAGGAGGGTGGGCTCAGGCTGCACGCAAGCATCCTGAGGGAGTTCTTGTGTTAAGGAGGGACATATAAGGGAAACACTGCCAAGCCTGATGGCGTTGTCCAGAAAGCAGCCAAGCACATAGTCAAATCTTTGGTGTAGTGGGAGCCAACCTAGTGTCTGGTAGAGGAGGCAGAGGTGGGTGGCATAAGGCACCAGAGAGAGAAATGAAAGATATTGTTATATATCGAGCAGGAGGTGCCCGCATGGCTGAGGACATATGCAAGTAAATGGGGGAGCAATAATCAATAATGGTCAATAAGTTGCCTAGCACGCAATGGCAATCTGGGCTTCCTGGTCAGGAATGGCTTAATCTGATAGGCCATGCCAAGTTTCTGGTTTACATGACCAATCGTGTTACCTCCATCTTCTGTATAGGAGAGGAGGGTCTAATTCATATCCAGATATTTAAAAGTTGGCACATTTTCAAGCATAGTATCATCTAGGGTGATTACTGAGAGGAGGACTCATCCTTGGCAACCTTTGATAGGAAGGGTTTGGATCCAGACAGCATGGATTTAGTTTTCTTGACATTCACAAGCAGGCGGTGTGACTGGAACCAGGTGAGCGAGAGTGTAGTTACGGATAAAATGTTCTCAAGAGCCTTGTCACTTGTGAAGAGACGAGGCCGTCAGCATATAGTAGGCTCAAGTAAGACAGTCAGAGGAGAGTTTTAAAAACAGTGAGAATAATATTGGGCCAAGAATGGAGCCCTGCAGTACACTGGTGGTAACTGGGAGGGCAGGGGAAGTGTGGAGGACCAACACACACTGACTGGATCTGTTTGAAAGGCAACACTGGAACCACTGAGTGATCTCATCGAGCAGCCAAAATTATGGATGGAGGAGAGCAACAGGGTGTAATCGGCGAACAAAGCTTTAGATAGGTCAACAAAGACAGCACCGTTGCTCTCCCAAGGTCTATATTCCTACGATTGTGATTTGTAAACAGGACCAAGGCAGATGTGGGGAGTGATGCTTATGGAAGCTGTGTTGCTGTCCGGATACAAGATTGTAAGTCTCAATGTGATTGGACAGATGTCGGTGTACAATCCTTTCTAGGAGCTTACTAAGATGGGAAGCAAGGATCTAGGCCAGTAATTGTCTGTGGAAAGCGGGTCACCAGTTTTAAAATTGGGACCACCTTGGCATGCTTCCATGTACTGGGCACCAAGGAGGTGGTCAAGGCCAGGTTGTAGAGGTAGGCGAGTGGTTTGAGGATGACGGGGATAAGAATTTGAGTACCACAGGAAAAGACCATTATTTCCTGGGCTGTCCCAGCTAGGCATGCTCTTTAGAAGCTTGGCAGTGTCCTTAGGGGCGATGGTCCGGAAGTAGAAGGAGGAGGGGTGGAATTATCAGGAGTTAGAGCAGAGGTTTCAGGCTGGGGCTAAGTGATGCCAAGGTAGACAGCATGCTAAGGCAGGCAGATAGGTCTGTGAACTTATTATTGAGGGCCACAGCAACTTCTGCAGGGACAGTCAGCTGACCGGAGGGGATTAAAGGTGAATAGCAGGGTTATGAGAGTGTGGGTTAAGCAAGGAACTGATCACGCCCCAGAAATGGAGGGTCACAGAGGCTGTTCCTCTGTTTGCTGTGAAAAGCGGCAGCTTTTGGGCTAAGGCAGTTTATTTACAATGGTTCCGTGAAGGCACCTGCATTCATTCCAACGGGCAGGGGAGGGGCCATTTTATAGGCTGACCATAATTTGTCCCTCTCCTTCATCAGGGCCAGGAGGTCTTTAGTGACCCAGCGAGTGCAGCCTCCTCTAACTCTACAAGTGGTCAGGGAAATGCTGATTTTGTATGTATTTTTTTTAATAAAGGGTAGGGATAGAAGTAATTCTGAGTCAAATGACCATATGACATCATCAGAACATTGTACATGTCAGGAAATGAGCGCAGTGTAAAACATACTGGCACAACTCTACAGTAAATGTGAGCAACACTGTCTTATTGAACAGTTTTATTGCCTACAGTAAAAATACAACAGCATACACTAAGATTTCAGTCATCTTTAGAGTTTGCGTCACAGAGAAACAGTTTAAAGAATATATAGAATGATTGGCATAATGTGTCACATGACCATGCATAAAAATGCTTTATAAAATGGGTAATGAAAATCCTTCTTTCTGATTGGCAAAGAAGGTTCCAAAGCAGTGCCCTTCAAGAACAGCAACTGCATTGCTAAACTTAAGTGTGTTTGTTTGTTTACAGTGTGGACCCATTTATAACTGCAATAAGACACTTCAGGGTGCAGATTACTATCTGAGCCACAATACCAGGTGGTCAAAGGTAGACGAGGAAGACCTCGTGCCTCACAACGACCTTCATGTGTGGCTTATGCACAGTAACCAATACCCTGTTGAGAAAGAGAGAAAAGGAGGGAGATCTATAGAGAGCTAGGGATGGATGAGTAGATATATAGATAGAGATATGAGACTTTACCCTTTTCAGTTACAAGACAGAAACCAATTTAAACAATTCCTTTGCTTTACTTACATGTGGTGGCGAGACTTCATAGAAATTCACACCGTGTATCTCTCCATGTGCTGCTTGCTGTAGATCTCCAACTCCTTGTATGGATTTACTGACACCAGAACTGAACCAATGTAGGTCTAAGGAAAGAGGGTGGGGAGAGAGCAAATTAAAACAAACAACTCTAGTATGAGGCGTCACATGGCAATGCTATTCCTGAACATTCAATGTCTGTACAGCCCAGTATTGGCACTTGAATTAGTTCCTCCTTTGACAACAACTTAAATCTCCTCTCTCATCTATGGTCCCAAAAGTTAAAAGTGAAATAGGAATAAAAAAAAAAATTCTTCCATAATGCTGGAATGAGGCCCTGGAATAAAACCCACAGGATCTGGGCATCTGTGAATGGGTCCCCAAGAGCAAATTTAAATGCATCTTAACTGGTGCTGCTGTAATCTGACTGTGTTATAATCTGCTGTCTCTCTTGGAGAGGTCCCACATCACAAAATAGAGATCTCAGTGGCGTTTCTGATAAATAAACAAACAAACAAGTAATATGTGTCACAATCAGGACTACAGGGATGAACTCCGAACCTGGGGCACAAAGGATCCAACTAGAATAAGGCAGAAGAAAAGGTGGCTCACGGGAAGCCAGCCCTTCGGCAGTGGTGGCAGCTGCCACTCAAGACACTGGCAACCTGGGTTTGGTACCGAGCCAGGGTCATCAGGGGAAAGGCTTGAGCATCCCAGAGGATGCTCTCTTCCTCCAGGGCAGGAGCGCAGCTGCTCTGCTGTAACATGCCACCCAGGGTGACCATAGGGAGAGATGCAGTGGGAGCCGTGGACTGGGAGGGAACACTCCCAATAGAAGCATGCTTAACATGCACACATCATACAGTCAACTCCACAGAGTGTCAGAGATGGGATAAAAGAACAAATTACTCACCTTAGTAATTATATTTCTTCTAATGGAGTCTTGCTGTATTCTGACAATTGCAGTGATTCCCAACCTTTGAACTGCCCGGAGAACAAAGAGTTAACTTTCTATGGGCATAGAATGCTGAGCTCGAGCTCGGTTGAAGTCTCTGTCTGAAGTGTTTTGAACTTAAACCGTCAGATTATAACGAGCCCAACTAAACTAAAAATTATATGTGGAAATTGTAAAATTCTTACTAGCCAACTGGCTGAAAAAGTTTTGGATTCCCAAGGAAGAAGACTCAAGTCAGGAAACCCAAAACAAAACCCAATGTACTAAAAATAACAATAATAAATAAGCACCCAAACAAAAGGAGGAGGTGCAAGCAAAAAACACCCCAGGATGCAACACTGCACTGCTCACCCACTTCCCAAAACAGGTTCTGAGAGGGAGGCAGGAGGGAGGTCAGAATACAGCAAGCTCCATTAGAAGAAACAATTACTAAGGTGGTAATTTTTTCTTCAAACAACATGAAGTCTTGCTGTATTCTGACAATCTACCAAGCAGTACCCCAGGAGGAGGGACAGAACCTACTTTGGGAATAGGCTCTGAAGTACTGCTGTGCCAAACCGAGCATCACTCCTAGCCTGGATATCCAGAGAGTATTGCTTGGTAAAGGTATGGACTGTTTTCCAGGTGGCTGCTTGACAAATTTCTAAGAGAGGATATCCCTGGCAGCAGCCAGGGAAGCAGCTGTACCTCTTGTGGAATGAGCCCTCAGGTCTGAGGGTGGAGTTTTTCCCAGTTTTTCATAGCAGAATTGTATATAAGACACAATCCACCTGGCAATAGATCTTTTGGTGGCAGGTTTGCCTTTCCAACTTCTCCATATGTGAGGAACAACTGGAGGAGTCAAACCTGTGACCCTTGGTACGCTCTATGTAGTAACTAAGGGCTCTTTTGACATCAAAACGTGTAGCCTCCTCTCTCCTGAGGAAGAATGATCAGTGAAGAAAACTGGGACACACAGACTGGTTTAAATGCAAGTCTGAAACCACTTTGGGCAAGAACCTTTTATTGGTTCTAAGGACCACTTTATCCCTGTGAAATGAGATAAAATCAGGTTCCACTGACAGGGCTTGCAATTCACATCGTCCTGGCAGAGGTAATGGCTACCAGGAACACAGTTTTCCAAGTCAAGTACTTAAGCTCTGCTGAAGACATAGGCTCAAAGGGGTTGCATAAATTGAGCAATGCAAACATTCAAACCCAGGCAGGGGCAGGGTCTCTAAAAGGAGGGTTGGTGTGAAGCAATCCTTTAAAAATTTACAGAACACAGGATGGGAAGATAATGAGGAAGGCTTCCCACAGACAAAAACGTACAAACAGCTGACAAGTGTACCTTGAGAGTAGCTGGTCTGAGGCCTAGGCCATTAAGATGGACCATATAATCCAGAGCTGTAGGCAATTCAGCAGTGTCTGGAGAAATATGCTTCTTAGAACACCAAATGCTGAATCTTTTCCATTTGGAGTTTTAAGTCTTTCTGGTGGAGGGCTTCCAAGAAGCCTTGAGGATATTCAAAACCCCTTGGGAAAGATGCAGATCTGCAAACTCTAACTCTTCAAGAGCCATGCTTTGAGATTGAGAGACTGAAGATTGGGGTACCAAATCCTTCCTGAGAGGATTTTAACAGGTTATAATTCCTGGGAAGAGACAGGGAAGAGGACAGCAACAGGGGTACCAGGGCTGTCTGGCCCAATCTGGAGCAATCAGAATCACCTTGCATGGTTGAGACTTTATTTTACCAAAACTTTGAACAGGAGTGGGAAGGGGCAAAGGCATATAGAAACTTCCCCTCCCAATTCAGGATCAGGGCATCCAGAGGACTAAGCCCAGGACTAGAGATCTGCAACAAAAAGAGGAGTTGGTGATTGTCTGGGGTTGCAAAGAGATCTATCTTTGAGGCCCACCTTGAAAAATCACTTTCAACACCCGAGGGTCCAGGGACCATCCGTGATGGCCCTGAGAAATCCTGCTCAGTGCATCTGCTAGAACATTGTCCTTGCCTGGAAGGTGAACTGCTACAAGAGAGGTTTGCAGGGAATAAGCCGGGACCACAACTTCATGGCTTCTGTGCACAAGGCCGTGGGACCGAGTGCCTTCCTGCTTGTTAATGTACCACATGGTGGTGGTGTTGTCTGTTCTGACTTGAACCACCTTGTTCTGTACTGACTGTGAGAACGCTTTTAAGCCAGAAAACTGCCCTGAGCTCTAGGACTGATGTGGAGAAGGATTCTTGGGGGACCACAGCCCTGGGCAGTAAGGGACCCCAGGTGGGCTCCCAGCCCAGGAGAGAAGCATCCGTGGTAAGGACCACTGAACAAGGCTGAGCAACAAAAGGAACACCTTGTCTTAAATTGTCCTGATCCTGCCACCACTGGAAGGCTTGCATCAAGGTCAGCGTCACTGGGATCAGTTTGGTAAGGGAATCCTTTTCTGAGACCAGAAAGCTCTCAGGTGGAACTGAATATCCCTCATCTGCAATACTGCCCTTGGACCACTGCTGTTGAAGCTGCCATGTGGCCCAAGAGCTGGAGGAAATGCTCATGGGTCGAGATACCTGAAGGCTGAAGAAGAAGCTAGTTCCATAAGAGCCCTTGCCCTTTCTAGGAGGAAGAAAGGCTCTTGCTCTGAGTGTGTTCAGTTCTGCCCCATAAAGGTAGAAGCTGGACAGGTTCGAGAACCGACTTGGGAAGGCTGAGAAAAATCCTAGAAAGTGAGCACTTACTGGGTCACTTGTAGGTGAGACTTGACTTGGTCTGGAGACTGACCCACTACTAGCCAATCGTCCAGATAAGGAAAATGGAAATCTTTTGCCTTCTTAGAAAGGCAACTACTACTGCCAGGCACTTTGTGAAAACCCTTGGGGCTGAGGTTAAGCCAAAGGGCAATGCTCTGAACTGATAGTGGCCTGAGGGCAACTCGAACCTGAGGTACTTTCTGTGGAAGCACCTGATGGGAATGTGACGTAGGCATCTTTGAGGTCCAGGGAGGCTAGCCAGTCCCTGGCCTTAGAGAGGAAGGATTATTCCCAGAGTTATCTTGAACTTTGGTTTTAAAAGATGTTTGTTTAGATATCTTAGGTCTAGGATGGTCGCCCTCCCCTGTCTTTTTGGCGTCAGTAAGTACCTGGAGTACAGTCCTTTGCCCCAGTGTAGGGTAGGTACTCTCTCTATAGCTCTTAAAGCTAGGAGAGAAGAAACCTCTGCCTCTAGGGCTACAGTTTCCAGAGATTTGCAAGTGGAAAAGATCTGGCTCTCATCTTTGGAAATTTTTGAAGCTGAGAACCAGTCCCTGGCTTACTACTTCCAGGACCCACTTGTCTGATGTAATAGACATCCAGTCCTGGACAAAGTAAGCCAGCCTGCTCACTGGAATAGGAGAGTGCGGCCGGGCAGGCCCATCAGGATGTCTGCTTGGCAGGAGGCGTTAGGCTGAGGGGTGGATGCAGCCTGCTTATCCCCCTTCTGCCTCTCCCTCTGAAAGAACCCCTCTGACAAAAAGAAGAAGAGCAGCCCTGTGGTAAAGGCCTTTGGAAGGCCTGCCCTGCCCTCAACTGCTGCCTTTGAGGAGTTGCCTGCCTTTCCTTGGCCTGAGCACTCCTGTAAGTGGTCCTGTACTCATCCATTTTCTTCATGTAATTCTCTGTCTGCTCCCCAAACAGAGAATTACCCACTACGAGAAAATCCATGGCCTTAGTCTGTGTGTCCTGCGAGGAGGCTAGTACATCTGAGTCAAGCCATCCTCCGAAGAGCCACAGATGTAGCCATGACTCTTGATGACACATCATTAGAGTCCACAGCAGCATGAAACTGAACCTTAGATGCCTCAATCCCATCTGCATCCACCACCTCCAGCTCCTTGGCTAGCTGGGGAGGCCTGTTTAGCCAGTGCCAGTATACTGTCCCACCTGGACTTCTGGTACCTGGCTGTATAGACCATGTAATTTGCATGCCTGAGTCCAAAGAAGATGCCATGTACTGCTTCTTTGCCATGGCATCAATCTTCCTGGAGTCCTTGTCAGGGGTTGTGAAGCCAAGGGAATATTTGCCTTGTCACAGGCAGCAGCCTGCACTACCCCAACATGGCTGCATTGCTGATATAAGAACTCCATATCTGAGCTTGAAAGTGTATACCTGTTGTCCATTCTTCTATCCACAGGAGGTATAGTGTTAGGAGACTAAGATTTTTGTGTCTGTTTCCCAAAGATTTATGAAGGGAACAGACAGTCTCCTGGACTCTGGGATGCCCATCATCTCTACATAATCAAGCTCCTCTTGATCTTCCACAGCCCTCTTCCATAGGAAGCTGGAGGTTTCAGCCACCCTTCTGTAAAACATAAAGTGAGAAGGGACTCAGAAAGCTTAGGAGGAAACACCTGAAGGTCCGTCTGGGGAGATGTCCGGTTCCACAGGCACATCCAGACCCTCACTTACATCATCCTCCTCAAATCCCCTTCCTCTTCAAATTCGGTTGATAAAAATCTTCAAGGGCATAATCTTGAACCGGGGACCAACCAAACAGAACCCCTGCCAGAAGGAGCCAGATCGGTTGGAACGGACAGAGGATTCCACAATCTGAATCGCTCTGGCTATCTCTTCAGCAGTCGGAACATGAACCTCTGGATCCAAACCAGTTGATTTATTTTGCATTTTCTTTTTGTCGGAACCGATCCCTTGAATCGGCTCTCCTTTGCCCGAAGAAGTATCACCCTGGTCAGAGGGCACTCCTTCTGGTTCAGTTGAAACCAAACTGGCTTGCCATCTGGGTCAGCAGACTTCTCGGACTCCTTTTCCCTCAGTCTACCTAATCTCTTCTCAAGGGTAGATTTGAGAACGTTTTACATATTTGGCAGTCTGAATCGAGCAGTCAAACCCCAGACAATAAACACAGGTGGTGTGGGGCTCAGCCTTAGCAAAGACCTCCCTCACACTCACTGCAGTGTTGAAACCCAGTGGGCCTTTTTTTCTTGGGTTTCTCAGACATGGCCAACCTAGCTTAGCCTTTTACGGCACGGGCAAGACTGCCTTACTGGTTCCTAACCGTGTCACGGGTATTGAAAAAAAAAAAACGGTTCAAAACAGTTTTTTTAGAACCGATAAGAACCGGTAACCACACTAAGTAAACAGACAAATTTCACTAACAAATGGCGGTTCAGCTGAACCCAGTGCTTGATTTACAAGTTCCACACAGAAAAAAGAACAATTCCTATCTAGTACTCACAGCACCACAGACAGAGACTGAACAGACTATGCGGATACTTTTTCGGCTTAAAACAGATGACAACTGAAAACTTTAACTGACTTTTGAACCGAGCTGAAGGAGAAATCTCCGGAGTGACCATTCAGTGAGGCGGAGTAAAGAATCTGATGGTTTAAGTTCAAAACACTCCAGACAGAGACTTCAACCAAGCTCGAGCTCAGCATTCTATGCCCTGCGTGAAAGTTAACTCTCTGTTCTCTGGGCAGTTCAAAGGTTGGGAATCACTGCAATTGTCAGAATACAGCAAGACTTCATGTTGTTTGAAACAGAGAAAGAGACTTTGGCTGTAGCAGGATGGTGCTCGTTGTTCCCTGCAGTCCCAACACTGCCTACTGGAACCATCAAACTAAGCAATGATGTCAGAGGGCTTGAGGTACCCCCGACAGCTCTGCCACAGGGGTAAGTGGTGGAGGAAAAATGGGTCCCAAGTAAGCCCCAGGGTCTGTGGCTGATAGGGTTTGGGAATCCACAGAGCTGAATGGGGTCAACGAACGCAGGGGAAAAGATGGATCAGGGAATGAGGTCTTTAGGGTGAGGATAGAAAATTACAGAACGAGTTCTGTTTTCCATGGATGTATAATAAACAGATTCTAATATTCTGATTAAAACCAACATGGACATCTATATAATAAGAGACAAGTATCCTGCTGCATGTCCACTAACTAGAAGTCCACCAGCCAAACTTAACCAAAATAGTAGGCTCTTGGCCTGCCCTCTCTCCATATTAGCCAGCCTTGCCCTCTGCCTAGTCTACTGTTCCTTCTAGCATTAGGCTAATGTTATCCACCTAGACAGTAACCACTTTTTCGTGTGACTTTACCCACTATTTGTGTACTTATTTTATTTTGTTTTTTTCTTTTAATCTGGCAAGTGCCCTAGACATGCAATACCTATTTTTAGGCACAACCAAGGAGAGAGATACAAGTAAAGAACTAAGGATTATGTCAACACAGTGCAGATCAAGGCACAAATAAATAGGTTACTCACCTGTGACCATTGTTCGAGGAGTGGCATATGTTCACATCCACACTATGGCAGTTCCACTGGAAGTACTCATTCATCGAACATCTTCAAGCTAAGCTCCTCCCACCACCCAGGTGGTATGCCCTCCAGCTCCACCTCATGACGTCAGATCTTGCATGCTGGAAGCAGGGAACCATGTTTCACTTGCCAAGGGAGGCCGGGTGGGTTGTGATGTGAACTGTATACCACTCCTAGAAATATCAGTCATGCAAAGACTTTGCGTAACAGTAGATCTTCTAGGAATGTCTCTTACAGTAAGGCATTACTTCTACGAGTTTCTAGGTGGCACTCCCACAGCAGCTTTCTCCAGTAGTCTATACCAGGGACCACCCACACGACTCACTTCCTGTACTGTGCCTATAAAAGTGGGTGGTCCCTGGTAGTCTCCGCCTTCGCCAGTTTCAGCCTTCCCGTGAAGGCGAGAGACCAAGGGGAAACAGAGGTTCCAAAGCCTCCACTTACATAGCTTTCTCTGTTACAGAATTGCAGGGGTTGAGGAGGAGTTATTATTGCAAGAGACATTCCTAGAAGATCTACTGTTACAGTAAAAGTCTTTGCATAACTGATCTATCTTCCACGGAATGGTCTCTTGCAGTAAGTCATTACTTCTGGAGATTCCCAAGCAGTTATATGGCAGTGGGGTGGTCAGATATGGCATTCTGCTGTACATATAGTGTGGCCCTAGGACCAGTAGGTGCTGAGAGCAGTAGATCAGCATATAAAGAGAATTTTGTATTCTGTCTGTAAGTACTCCATTATAGTTTTCTTTATAGGGTTATGGTTAAAAACAGGCCAGACTGGCTATTACTGGGCATCACCAGAGGAGATAAGCAGATGTAAACCCGATCAGGGTATGGCATATCAGATACTGTAATAAATCAGAAGAAATTCAGCCATATAATGGAGTAATTGGTATGTCTCAGTGGCATGCACGGAACAGACCGTATATGTCCAGGCCTATTGGGTTCTGAGTTTTGAACAGTAACCCAAATAATACAATGTTATTTTGTAGTGTTACAATGTAGCAAGTTAGTACAGTTTTTGCCATGTCTTTCAAGCCATCAGAGAAATGTATCCATTTTGGAATAAATAGGCTATATAAGGCCCTGTCCACACTATGCCTCCAACGTTACAGAGGGCTCAAACGTTACTGTAACAGTTTGCGTTGCATCTGTAACGTTACAGAAAGGCGTTTTCAAAACGTTATAGAAACCTGTTTGTATGTAGTTTCTAAGCGGTTATGGTAACGTTACAGATCTGTAACGTTACAGCCTGCAGTGTGGGACGCGTGAGCGGTAGCTCCAGTATTCCCCTAGTGCAGACCTAACTGCATTGTGGGATAGGTGCAGCTGTAACGCTACAGGGCACCCACAAATGTGAGCCGGGCTGTAGCGGTTCCAAACCGTTAGAGACTGTTTGCAGCAGTGTGGACACACTGTAGCAGTTCCGGTCTATGTGAAACCGTTACAGACTGTAAGTGGTGTAGTGTGGACAGGGCCTAAGTAGCAAACGATGTTGTGAAACGAAACAATGTATCTATTTCATAATGGAATCCAGTGGCTCTTAGAGTCGGCAGTATTGTTGTAGTCAATATTGTACCTGTTTTAGGGTAAAAACATGGAATGCAACAGAGTGATGTAGTCAGTTCCATTGTGCATTAGTAATCTCATTTTTAAGGGGGTCCCAAGTATGCCTGGGCCTGCAACCTTGTTAGGTGTAAACCGAAATGTTAGTATGGTGGCCCTTTAATTATGCTGTCGGGTGAACAGAAGTTTAAATAATGATCTGGATGGATAATTGAAATTATGAGCCATTTGATCTCATCTTTGAGATTCCAAACATGTTAATCTGAGAAAAGTCATAAGGTTTGTGACATGCACACATTTTGTTGTCCAAGTAGCGTGGTTCAGAAAATTGATAAGTCTTGCAGATTTTATAAGGTTTATAATATATATGTACTCACCATTGTTTCTGTGGCCTTTATTTATGGGCAGGTGAAGACTAAATGTAGCAGTAGAAGTTTGGTAAGAATATTATGATTCATATTATAATATTATCAGGATATATCGATTGTTTCTCAGCATGTGAGTAGTAGCAGGCTCTGTTACGTGGGAGGGACACGAGGGTCCAGCGCACAACAGGCAGAGAGGCATCGATGAAGTGACCTTAATGGCCTGTAACAGCGATACCCCTACTAAATATGTATATATGAACATGATAAACATGTTACCTTTCACCCTGAGGTGTGCCTCTATAATACTGGTGAGGTTATCCATAAGGCATAGGTGACAATATGATGCATTCTTAGTCAGTTCAGGGTCCCGAGTGTCGGATGCCAAAGAATCCGATATGCTGACTGTAGTAAAATATGAAGTTGATGTCGACAAAATAAGCCCTTTGATTAGTAGGAGTATGCCATATATTTTGTTGAAAAATAGCCTCATAGTTGTTTACCTTGGCGTCGTCAACTGGAGGGTTTTCTGCTCCATAAATGAGTGTGAAAAGCCCTGTACCCTCGTTGGTAAAGTAGGCAGCCAGGAGACATCCAGTCAAATGGGTACCATGGGTGTAGGCAGGCATACTCAAAGCACTCCATAGTGTGCACATTTTTTTTCTTCATAGGAGTTGAAACTAGAAGGACTGATCACAAATACTGTCTTTGCATCCCAAGGACAATACCCTTTACAGGCTCTGGGCTGGTATGTGGGTGTCTTAGGTAACAATGCATGGCATTCGTATTTCCCCATGCATGGCAACAACCATTGTCCTAAGACACAAAAGTTGTATTTATTGTACTAAATGAGGCAACTTTTTTTTTTTTTTCTTCTTTTATGGAAACTCTCCCATTAATAACATACATATCTTGTAAGGTATGGTCTGTGGGCGGTGGAATGTTGGCCATTGATGGTGGGATCATCCCTGTCAATGGTGTAGAAGAATACCATGCCCGTAGACAGCGGAATGAAAACCGGCTACGATGATTAGTAAAAATCATGCTTAATCAAGGTGGGTCATCTGCCGTCAACGATGAAAGAAGGGAGCATGTCCCTTTGACGGTGGAATGTGTCTCATTGACAATAGATGAAGATAATGTGCCTCATTGACGGGGGTGTTAACGCCCGTCGATGAAAGAAGGCTTGTTCTTATATGAAGCCACCATTGATGATAGTCTTGGAGGAGGCCTCCGTGACGAATGAACCTTCCATCGACGAGATGTATGTAGGAGGCCTCCGTCGATGGGCATGAGTGGTCCACTGATGAGAATCATTGAGGAGGCCTCTGTCGACGGTGGATGAATATTCGCCATTGAGAAATCATGCAGGAGGCCTCCGTCGACGGGAATGACCCTCCTGTCGACGAGAAAGATGCAGGAGGGCCTCCGTTGACTGGGAATGAACCTCCCACCCACAAGAAGTATGTAGGGATATTCTGTCGACAGGAAATGAACTTCCCGGCCGACGAGATTATGTAGGAGGCCTCCGTTGACTGGGATTATGCATCCGTCGACGGGAACATACTGTGAGCCTCTGTAGTCTGTTCTGTGATGAAGATGATGTAGAAATGCCTGCTGTTGACAGGGTATTTGTCCTCCGATCGATGAAGAAGTCTCCTTGATAATGTATGTTTAGCATACATGACTGTTGAAAGCGGTCAGGCCTCACTTATGGTGAATTATACCTTCCACTCCAATGCTTCTTGAAAAGAACTCGTGTTGTTGGAGCCTGTTAATAGAGCTCCTTGAGTCAACCATCCTTAAAAACTCTTGTTTGAGTATAGTAATATGGTGCCATGTATTAAGTCCAGGCACCTCAAGCTGTGGGTTCAATCCCGTCATAGATCACTTAGCAGGAGAGTATTCTAGCTGTTGTGAGAGCTGAAGCGGCAGTAAAATGAACAGAGACTACCTGGGACCACTCACTTTTATAGGCACAGCCGAGGAAGTGAGGTCATGTGGGTGGTCCCTGGTATAGAGACTGCTGGAGAAAGCTGCCGTGAGAGAGCCACCTAGGGGAAACTCCTAGAAGTAATGACTTACTGCAAGAGACCATTCCATGGAAGAGCTACAGTTACAGGTGAATAACCTATTTTACTAGGGGCATGGATATAGTTTACTTATTTGCACAATGGTAGACTTACAGCAGTTCTCGGGCATAGCATGCACCCCATTTGTAAACAGGGTACTGGAGAACCAAGGCCCCAAAGCAGCACCTGGATGAGGCTCTAGGTTGATGCTGTGATGGGAAATGAAGGTGTGTGCTGACTTCTAGGTAGCAGCCCTACAGATCTCCTGTATGGGGATGCCAGTCTGGATCCATCAGGATCATCCACGCTGTATCCCTCTCGGCCCTGACCACTACCTTGTGGATCAAGGGAAGGGAGGGAGGGGGGCATATACAAGGCCTGGGGTCCAAGGCCTTGCAAAGGCATCCCCAAACAAGTGTCCTGGACTGTGGTGGTGGGGTGGGCACAAAACAACCTCAGTTTTGCATTCTCCCAGAAGGCAAACAGATCCACCAGAGGATTCCCACTGGGAGAACAGGTGCTTCACCACCTCCTGATGCAGGGACCATTCATGCAACGCTCTCCCACCCCACAGAGAGCATTTGCCACCCGGCTGTTCACTCCTGCAACACGAATCACCAAGAGATCTGCACCCAGGCTGTACTCCTGCAGCAAGAATCACCAGATCATCTGCACATGAGTGTTCAGGTGCGAAGAACCTCCTGACACACAAGGGAAGAGAGTTGAGTTCTGTTTTGCCTGTTCAAGTAGAACATGGTCGTGTTGTTTGTCTGGACCTGCATGACCTGACCCTGCACCACAGGAGCACAATTTGTTAGAGCAAGCTGCACTGCACAGAGCTCCAGCAGGCTGAGGCAGTAACGGACTCCCTGGGTGACCAGAACCTGTGGGCTCCCAGGTGTGCTCTCCACCCCAGCAGAGACGCTTCAATCACAAATGTGATGGGCAGCTCTGGACAGTCAAGCAGGACTCCTTCCTCAAGATGTTGAGGACCAGTCACCACTGGATGGCATCCTACATCGGCTGGATCACAAGGATTGGCTGGGATCACTGGCGGCACAGCTCCCACTGCAGGTGATGCATCCATCAGCATGCCCAATGGACCCTGCTGGTGGTGGATGCCATGTACCCCAGCAGCCGCAGGAAATCCCTGGCAGAGCGAGTGCTCATCCTAAAATGATAGGGCAAAGGAGGCAAGGTCCTGAGCCTGGTTTGCCGGGAGATGGGCCGTGGCCTGCAGGGAGTTTAGTTCTGCTCTGATGACCTGCCAGAGGATCAGTTCAGACTTGTCAGGGTTGACCAACAGGCCCAAGTCTCTGCAGGTCTGGAAGACTAGATCTCTGGACCACTCTACCAAACCTTAGAGGACGGCAACAAGGACACCACGCTCATGCTACTGTGTGGCACAGTGCAGAACTAACCAAAGTTCAAACTTCCCATGCTGCTCCTGCTTGCACGGACACCTGTGGTCACTCCCATGAAGTCATTCATCCCTGTAACCTCCCCTTAGGCTCGACCTCCATTTTACCAGGCTTGTTCCCAAACCCAGTTTGCTGGCATTGTGAGCACAACACTGCCACTTTGCTTGACGGACCAGCCTCTGTGCCTTTTATCCCTATTTGTTCTGTATAATCCATAAAGAATGCATTACAAACTTTTTTTTTTTTTAAACTTATCAGTTTTTTAAAAGAGGTACAATACCAGTCACATACTTTATACAGAGATAAAAAAAAAAAAACAAGCTTTGTTTTGATACATTGGAGTAAGCGCAATACATCTGTAGTGATAAAAGTGCCTGAAACATCATTTGTGTCCTTTGTCCACAGCATATATATAAGTCCCATTCACATGGTGTCCGCACCAAATATCTCTTCTTTTCCCTACGGTTCTGCTCAGAAGTATGAAAAAGAACCAACTCAAGTTTCTCCATTGTGAGGTCTCCTTTACTATGCTTAGGAATACAATCATGGTACAAAGAGGGGTCTCTTGCTGCATTATAGAAAACCCAAGGCCTCCATCTCAGTTCAAACTGCTCCTTCTGTCTCTCAGCCCCTGCTATCAGTCTCTTTCCAAGATATAGTGTTCTACAATCATGTCGTGCCAATTTAGAATGAATTACAAATTTCAAAACATAGGATGGGTATCACAGCAGTAGCTGTCTGTATGGACTGGACAAATGGACCTTGGACAAAAGACAGACTGGGAGGCTGGAAGAATTTAACAGAAGGCTCTGTGGTATATGATAAAAGCATGTGTACAGTGAGGAAGTCGGGAAAGGACAGGTCAGCAGAGCTTGTGAGAGTCTGCCGGTGAGAGAACATCTTGAGATGGGTGGAGAACATACACAAGATGGATGATCAGGAACCCGCCACAGAGATATGGAATATCATGTGGAGGCCACATGGCAGACTGAAACAGAGATGAAAGGACACACTATGATAGAAACTGCAAAAGGAGAAATAGATCAACAAGAGATGGTTACAGTCAACAGGCGTTTTTGCCCATGGTAATACAATAGCAGCAAAACAAATGGATTGTTTCAAATTATGTATAGGAGAACACAAGACATAGAATAGTTGAGATGTTTAGAAAACAAAATATAAGTGAGGAATACACAGCAGTTCAGAAATATTCAGCCTCCTTGTATTTCACCCATCACCCAGTTGCACAGCAAGTGTTGGCTTCTGGATTAGAACCTGGGTCTCCAGATTCAAAGAACTACTAAATTAAACTAACCAACTGCACTCACCCCCCACATAACACTGCAGTGAGTAAGTAGCAGCTGATACACAGACACACCTAATAGATCTAGACAACATATGAAGAGCAGCACACATACACAGAGAGCACTACAGACAGATAAGCACACAAACAAGAGTGCACATACTCAACTCTACATGCACAGACCCACACACAAATGCTGAGATGTACACACTCAATTCTATAAACACAGACAGCACTAGAGAGGCACTACATACACAAATCAGGTTCTAATCTAATTGTTGATCTATTTTGAATCCCACAGCCCCTAGGTGCATACTGTGTGACCCTGAGCAAGTCACTTAACTTCCTTGTGCTCCCAGGTTGCACCTGCAAACAAGCTTTCAGCTTAGTGTGTCTCACCTGGTAAAATAATTGGTAAAAAAAAAAATGACACACACCATGCAACAAAGATACACATGAACACTACATCAGACTTACACAAACAGCAATAAAATACAAACCTATATAGAAATGAATGTACATACAGCACAACGCATACAGATGCCCACACACAGCACTACATACAGGCAAACACACAGGACACTGTAGACATACCTACAGTACCACATGTAGACTTACCTAGTACTATGTACATAAATGCACAAAGCACTACATAACAGATGTACAAACACAGCACTTCATAAAGACACGACAGCGTTATAGAGAAGCACACCTGCAGCACTACATGCAGACATGTACACAGCACTACATACAGAAATGCACACAGCACAACATACAGTAACACACTAGCTAAATGGGTTTTGCTAAGCATTTTCTGTATTTACTCTAAATAATAATTTTGCCAAGTTGCTGAATTATTATTGCAGTTCCACAGCTGCAGATCAAAATTCAAGGTTTGGCTAAGAGTTTTGTCATTTGGCTATAAAGTCCAGTTGACATCAAAATGCTACACATGTTTAGTCTTCCAGCTTAAATGCTGCAGAGACCCACACATAAAATACTAAACACAGATTCATACACAGCATTAGATACACAATCATACACTCAGAAAACAAAATACTGCATCTTAGCTGGGCTGTCCCAGGTGAACAAACTGTAAAAAAAAAAAAAAAATTCGATAGAAGCAAGACCATACAGAAAAATCAGACAGTGCCACTCAGCTGGACTTTGCCAGCTAATTCAGTTGTAAGCGTGAGTAGAAGCAGGACACCACAGAAATGTAAAAGAAAATTTTAATAAAAATTATGTAGTATAGCAAGTACTGTGTCATAAAATGATTTTGCAGATCCTAAAATGCAGAGAGGAATTCAACCCGAGCCTCTATCCAACCTTCATTATGTGTAGCTTCAACGGATCTCCTTAGCATTCCTGTATGGCTATGATGAATTACCACAAACCAATAACCAAATTGGAGGTGCTATGAAGCCGAACAATGAAGTCATGCTTAACGTCAGCTTCTCGGCTATTTCTTTTAAACAAATATCCTTTTGAGTGATATACTCTTCAAAAGGTTAATATTCACATCTGGAGAAGTGTTTGGTATATACGATGGGTAAATCGAATAGGAATCAGCATCAGCCAGATGGGGGAAAAAGACTGCGTTAAGAGACCTGTGGTAGGCCGAGTACTTGTTCCACACAGCAAGCCATCGCTGAGGCGGATGAGGCAGAGGAGACGTCAGACTTTTGGCTGCAAAATGCTCCAGTTACTCATCTCATCTAACTCATAAACTGGATTTACTGGACGCATTGCCACTGTGGAAAAAGCAGCTGATGTACTGCAAAGTGAAATGGATGAGGTGTGCCGTCATTCAGAATCCTGTAAAATTGCAATGGCGCAGAAAGACAAGGAGTTCCAGGACACACAGAATCATTTGGAAATACTGGATAAGCAGGTCCGCAGACAGAATGTGCGGTTGTTGAGCCTACGGAGAGCTCTAAGAGCGACCATGCTTTGCATTTCTGGCAGATTGGCTCAAGGAACCGTTTAAATGCAGATCCCAGACCTAGCTGTTACCACAGTGATAGCTTACAGAATTCAACCATGAACCAAGACACCAGCTGAGTTGCCTAGGGTTATAATGGTGGTGTTAAGACAGCATGGATACTAGCGACAAACTTTTGAAACTTGCTAAACATTTTGGGCCACTGAGTGTAGAGGAGTGGACAGTGCATACGTTCCCCAACACTACCTATGCTACCTGAATACGGAGGAAAAAGTTCGACAGAGTTCATAGCATGTTAAGGGAACTGAACATCCCGCACAGCTTTCAGTTCCCTAAAACTCCGTTATTGGACATGAAAGCAAGATCTACATTTTTCAGACCCTCTTGATGCAGGGAAATGGGCATCAAAGTTAGCACCTACATGGAATATCATGGAGCAGGCAGGACACTTGAGAGACTGTTCCACTTTGTGTGTTTTCCATGTCCCTAACTCTCTCTTCTTTTAGAGAAAGTTACTCTTTCTCCCTTTCTGAATTTTTAATACCTAACCAATGTTAGTTCTGTTTAAGTTTATAAGATGTATTAACTCTGCATCAGACTGGTAAGTGCATACTGGCGTTTCTTTAGGAAGCAGGTGTTTAATGCTTGGTGGTAGCACCTGTATCTGGTAGTTTTAGAGCCCTTAGGCTTATTGCAGTACTCACAATTCATTTCTAAATCAGTGGGCTGCTGGTATTCTTCCAGTTTGATGTGGTATACGTTTCTTGTTACCCTATCAATAACTGTAGTTGTTTATTTGGATTCTAAGGTGTAACTGTACCTTGGCTTTATCAGTCACTGTTGTATGAGCCTGAGGAGGGTGCAGCTGTAAACGTGACTATTATTCCACATTACTGTAATAATTAACATCGTGCTCACACATGGCATCTACAGCCCAACAGGGCAGAAGGAATTATTGGACACATTTCAGGACTGTCTTGCTGATCTATTGCCATGTGCTCTTCTGCTACAGTTCTACAATGTTGGACTTTCTTGTTAGTACTTTAATGTTATTTAGTGTAGCCCCTCCGATTGAGTATATAAGTAAGGATACTTTTACCTCCAGTACAATCGTGATATTTTCATCCCTCACTTCCTGGTTTTATGATTGTTCCTTGTGTGAACTAATCTGTATTTTGACACATTTTTCAAAATGAATATAAATTAAAAGAAAACATGACCGAATTAAAAGGGTAATTAGGTTTGTGACTATAGTCAGCCTTATTGACACGGTCAACAACCTCAGTTCTTGCAGGTGCTGTCATGCTTGTATCCAGCCCCAGCTTTCTCCACCTTCACCAGCATACCTTTGAAAAGTTTTGAACACATTTCAATGTAGCAGCATACTAGTTACTGTAGTTAAATATGAGCTGCCTAATAATTAGTAAATCATTTGGTAAACAAGCAGCTGCAGAAACACAAAACCATTGTTGCCATGCTGCCCAAAACCCTTTGATAATCACAATTCACAACTAATTTTTTGCTCTTTGAAACCCTCAAATTCGAGCATGCTGACGGAAACGGCTCTGAATCCCAAACATGCCATCAGTTCATGTCTAGAAGGCTATTCTGCGCAGTGTCCTGACTGCATCACACACAAAACAGAAAGGCTCTGAATTATTCCTGGGTAATTTGGACACATTAGGGTAAAGTATACCTACAAAGTAACAGAAGGTCAGCACTAAGAACCACATAATATATGGAAAAAATATACTACTAAGGACAAGAACAGATTTCCTCCCCATACACTCAGCTCAGCAGTTCCTCGCTAATGACATACCATTAAAACAAAACAAAACAAAAATGTTTCACATCTCTCTCTGCTGCAGTTTAACCAACTTTTGTCTTGGGCAAAAGGTTCTCTATCTGTCTCAGTACAGAACTTGCTGGTACAGCTTGTGAAAATACACTTACTAATATAGAGTGGGTGGGCGACTTCCAACCAGTGGAGTGCCTCTCTTCCGTGTGAGAAACTAATTCTGTGAAGAGTCACTCACACACAGCCGCCCTAGAAACTTTAGTCTACAGTTTCATACCCTAAGAATGAGCGCAAGACCTCTTTACAACCGCAAGAGTGGTCTAGGTGGCAGTATTAATATAAATCACAAATATTGTATGAAGTAAAATCAAGCAAGAATTAAATTAGTAATCAAATAATTGTACACGACACTTGGGAGCAGCCCCCTCCCCAAATGGCACACAAAATACAATCGAGTCCTGGTGGTAGTCTGCAGTCCTCCACTAACTATCACTGATGTAATCAGACTGTTGAAAACATCCATACGGTTCCACAAAATTAATTTATTTATTTGAAAATTGGTGACGGGACAGGCACACTGAGCTGTGGCTTGTTTTCAGGTGCAATCCAGGGTTAAAGGGTTACAGGGTACAGCAAACATAACACAGTACATGTCAAGGTACAGAATAAAGTGTAGATATAGTATAATAAATAATTCTTCACAGCCACACAACTGGAGTAAATTAACGTGCAGATTCTCCAGACAGTATGTCATGCCTATACTAGGGCAAAATAACAGTAAATAATACCACAGACTAGGTCCACGGCAAGCACTGCAGCACCGGTGACCTGTTACGTTGGAGAGCACCAAACTCCTGTGCTACGTGTGTCACCAGGAGGGCCCCACAGGAAAAAGGTGCAGGTGGGAGGTAGGAGGAGATTCAGCTGGCACCAGCGAGCCGGGGGTGGAATGGTGCAGGAAGAGGGGAGCAGGTTCCAGAGTGCTGGAAGACAACAGGAGAAGGCAGACTGCCCAGCAGAGGAACAGGGATGACAAGTGGACAGAACACAAAACAAATATATAGACCCAGCAACACAAGTATCACTTTCTTCACATTTAGTGCACTTAAATACAATAAAAATCAAATTTACCTGACTGAAGCTACACTACTGGACCAGTGACTGCCAACTTCTCAGCAAAGCTGCAGCTCTGGACACAATTCTGAAAGAGCTATGAAACTAAAATGCTATTAGAAAACTAATTTCTTATTACACAAATATTTTAGAATTGGTGTAATGCTCCAGTCATATAAAGGCTAGTCACCTAACCTGGGGGCGAAATAAAATTATAAGGTCCACTCAGTGTGTCCTTGCTGTGCTTCTCACTGCAGTCAAGGGCAAGGTAGACTTCGGTGACGCACGAGCCACAAGGAGCTTATCCTGTAGTGCTCCCTAACCAGTCTACCTACAAATCTTCCTAAAACCCTCCATTTCGATCTCAAATGTCTTGGAGCTCAGGAGGGACACCCATACCCGCAACAGAGGCAGAAATTGTGCTAAAGGCAAAGTCAGGGATGGCACCGATTAAATGAAGAACCTCCCAGCAGATCTAACTCTCCGCTAGCTCCCATGCAGCTGGGTATGACAGAGATGGCGAAAACTAACAACTCTCACACAGATTTGAAACACTCTTAAATGAGATAAGGGAATCCAGAAAAGAAAATAAGCAAGAATTTACAGCAGTACAAAAGCAATTATCTACCTTGAAACATGCATCGGCCTAATTGAGGAGCAGGTTGTGGAGACAGGACACAACAGCGCAGCTTTCAGAAATAGTCCAGACTCTCTTGGTACAAATGGATGAGCTGCAATCAAAATGTCTAGAAGTGGAGAGTAACTCTCGACAGGAAAATCTGCGCCTCTATGAGCTTCAGAGGATATGGAGACTACTCCAGTGGCCCTCTTCATAGAAAATCTGCTAAAAGATATATTAGATCTCCTAGCTACATATGCTGTTCATGTGGAGAGTACACAGATCTCTGCAAATGAAACCCACTGATCTGGCGGCGCGTCCACGCTCCATTGTCTTCAAACTAAGCTCCTCTACGGTGTAAAGGAGGACATTTTAAGACGAGCTTGGGCTAAAAAGAATTAAATACCTCTCACACCACTTATTTCTTGATCATGATTACTCCCAAGAGATACAGCAGCAGAGCTACGTTACCTTCTGATTCTGTGGATACTCCACGAGAAGGCAATTTGATTCCACCTCCATATCCCTCAAGGCTCGAATCTTTTGGGATGATGGGGTTAAGATTTATTCAACAGTCGAGGAGGCCTCAAGAAGCCCTTAAGGAGAGGAAAATCCTTATAACACAAACCCGAACCAAAATGACAGGAGACGTGATCTGGTATGGCAGCGCACCACTAGCAGGAAGCGAGGAGGACCAAAACACTGCAACACGCAGAATCCAATCTCTGCTCGATAGTAAAACAAGCGCAGGCTGAGAAAGCAACCGAGAAGACATGCTCTCTTAATTTACGCTGACTGAACTCTCTCAGATATCTTCTAAGCTCCCTGGCATCAGTGGACTGTCAGATGGCCAAGTACTTTAACTATACCCAGGCCCTTTTTATGTTGCAACTGGGGGTTCTGATGGGAGGGAGTGGAAGGTGGCAGACTATAACAACTGATGCCCGCCCAGTGTCTCTGCCTACTACAATTTCTGTGGGAGTACAGTATATTGAATTAGTCTATCTATATCTGTATATCTATCTATATCTATATATCTATCTCTCTAGCTATCTATATCTATCTCTTTCTATATATCTCTATATGAAAATGGGGTCTAGTTTGCCGTATCCGATAGGGTCTACCTCCTTTCACACTGGAGGCCCTAGACCAGAACTTTTCTCTTTTCATTAAAATGATGAAAGAGAAACCAGGATTCATTTAAACTGAACCCTGGAGCACTCTCACACTAAATGATGCCATATACTAGTGTCTAACCTCCAATCAAGGGGTAGAAGCACGAGGGAGACAAAGCGCATCAAATATATATGTTTGTGAGAAGGGCCAGATTGCTATCCCTGTTGCTTCGTTATAAATAAGGTGTGACAAGTTTAATGCAAATATTTTTGCACTCTGTAAAGCATACTTAAGTTAGAATAATCTACAGGTAGATTGGTGAATAGGGGCACGTTGGACATTTGTGCACCCTCAGGCTCCTAGTACCCTAAGGTACATATTTTTTCTATTTCTAGCAGCCCACTATCAACGTGTGGCTCTAGAGGAGGTCTTCCGGTAAAAGAAGCACTTGCAACCCTCCTTGTTCTCCTCAAAGAGAGTGAGGACACAGGGGCTGGTACTATCGATTAGCCCCCACCCTTGGAAGCAAATAGTTATGTTATTGTTCATTCTAGTTGAAGTCAATGTTGAAGCTCTGTTAAGCTTGTATGTTATGTTTCATTTTTCTGTGCATCAGGAACCTACAAGCAAAAATACCAGTTTAACCATGCAGATAGGTTGTGGGAAGGGGACCACCCTACGCTGGGAAACCAGAATTTGCTTGAGCATTATCGATCGGATGAAATAGGTATCATTTAATATGGCACAACCATATACTATATGTACATATAATGTGCATGGGATAATTAACCCCATTAACGAAGCAAAATCTTTCAATATCTGAAAAGAGGGGCTAATATATTGCTGAGGAAACCCACCTCTCTCAAATTGAACATAAAAAGTTTGAGCGACAGGGTTTCTCTTGTGGTGGCCTCCTTCCTACTGGGGTTCAGTTTGATTTTAAAGTACTGTGCACATTTGAAAATAGTTGCAAGTGAGCCTCCACTGGATAACTGCTTTGTTTGCTTTCTGTATTTCCCCATCTCCCTCCTTCTCTACCCTGACCACCACTGGTTGCCTGCCCTCTCCCTCACTGCTTGAATTTCTTTTCCTCCCACAGTCTCTGAAACTTGACCTTCCTGACATTCCCCGTAACCTCCCACTTAGCTCCCTTTTCATTTCTCTTGCAACACCCTCTTAATCCCTGGGGCTCTCTGCCCACTGAGCTGTTGTGGGACCTCCTCTGAGTCACTCCACCAGGTATTGGGAAGCCGGGCCTCAGCCCCAGATTTTGAATTTGAGCCTTTTTATCTGCTTTGTGAGTCTGCTACTTTTGCCTACAGAACTGTTTTCGTCTGCCTAGCTGGCCCAGCACTTCGGTGTTCTTTGTGGGATCACTGCATTTAATGTTCAGGCACCTAAGAACAAGTTTAGCAATTAATTTGCTTGTTCTTATTCTCTGCTGCATCTGCTCAGTCCCAGAGGGGCTTCATTTGACTGCCTGCATGTGGAACAACTGCAGTTCCCCAGTCCCTAAGAGGGCTCAAACAGCCAGTGAATCTCACTGCAGACTTTACATCTCATTACTGGTGTTGCTATTACCTGCAACTGCTGCAGTAGAACAACACACAGCAGGCACCATCGGGAGATCGGTCTGAGCCTGTACTAATCCAACCCGCTCCCTCCACTGTATCTGCTAGGGGAGTTGTATGCCCCCACAGTCGCTATGCAGCTGCTCCCGCCTGCCCCCAATACCCTCCCACCCAGTCAGTGTTTCTTTATATAGGTAGGGCATATCACGTGTGACTCCTGCTCTCTTTTGTTTTTTTCTATCAGTCTACTTTCTCACCCACAAGTTATACTATCTCTCTCTCCACTAGGTGTCATCCTTACGTAAGATAACCTACCTCTCTTATTGTACTTTAGTTTCTGTCTCTTTCAGTACCTCGACTGAACCTCGTCTTCCTAGTAATTTCCACCTCTACTCCCCAACTTGACCCCCCTCTTCTCTCTAGGCTACCCTCTCATATTGTTCAACCCATGTTAACATCTTACTTCTCACCAATATGCTACGTTTAGCTCTATACCTCCTTGTGCCTTTGCTAATTCTACTATTTGCCCTCAACTCCTATCCCTCTTTGCTGACACCCCTTCAGGGGTGGCTCCGATAACTTTATCTACTCAACATGATAGCAGAAGGTTCCTCATCGTTGCCTCTCATTTACCTTAGTTATAAACTTCTGGGGCCCTGCTTAAGCATATGGTGAGAAAAGAGCTACCTCCCAATCACAGTCTCCTGCGCTATAGCACTTGCTTTTCTATGGGTCATTTCACTAACTCTACTCTAGCTGGGGCATTGAAACTAACCCTGGCCCCTTGGTCTCCCCTAGCCCCTCAACCCCCACCTCATCTCTCCTTCCCATGCTCTGGGCCTGTCTTTTGTGCACCTTAATATCTGTAGCTTACTTGCCAACCTCCCAGAGCTAGAAGCCTGAGTTCTGAGTAAACAACCCTGATATTCTTGTGTTATCTGAAACCTGGTTAAAACCTACTGTCCTGGACAACAGCTGTGTTCTACCTGAATATAATAGGTACCGAGCTGACCGGTCTTCATCAAAAGAGGGTGGCCTTGCTATTTATTATAAGTCTCAACTGAATGTCACACTGATGCCATCCCCTGCCTAAACAACACTGAGTACTGCACTAGCTCTTGCTACTTGGGGTGAAAAGTTGCACATATTTGGGGCATATTCCTCCCCATAATAGTAAACTTGGCCTTGAAGAGCTTACTGGACTTATACCTGCCTAACTAAGAACAATGGGGTGATCTGTCTGGGAGATTTTAATCTGGATTGGCTTGGTCGAACTCCTCTTCACTTGCTTCAATAGTCAGTAAGGCCAACCTTGAGCAACTCATCTCTACCCACACTCGAATAACTAAGAACAACCTCAGTTACTCTCTGATTGACTGAATCCACCTGTCGCAAGGACTGGTACTCCCCACCAAGGTTCTACCTGACACTATCAGAGACCATTGCCCTGTTTACTGTATTGGGGCCCCTCTTCTGTCACACCTCCTCCTAAAGTACTGTCCTTTGCTAATTTTTCCAGTCTCGACACCACAGCGTTCTTTCATGATCTAAAACATGCCAACTGGGTCCCCACTATTTCACCAATGGCGTCAACGGCTACTAATCGCTTCAGTGCCACTCTACTAGCCCTTCAGGCTAAACATATCCCAGTCTCTCAGGCAGGGTCAGTGGGAAAGCATCCAAATGGCTGAGCGGCCTCTCCTGCAACTACTGAAGGCACGTGATAGACTGTGGACAAAATGGAAAACATCCTCTCTTCAGACAGACTTTGCTGCCTATTGTACGTTAGAAAACTCCTGCAAGAAGAAATTCAGACCTCCAAGGGTTGCTATTACTGAAAACTCCTCCAGTCCTCAGCCCCAGACCCCAAAAAGTATTGGAGCCAGATCAATGAAATCTTGGGGAACACCAAACCTATGGCCCCCAATGAGATGCTAATTAATGATACACTGTGTAACAACTCCGTACTATAGCCAATGATTTTAACTCCTGAATCTCCTAAAATCTCCTCTCAGGCATCTCACATTTCCATCTTCCCCTCCTCTGCTCCTCCACTAGTTCTCTCTAGTATTGCTTGGTTGGGCGTTCTCAGGTTACTTCAGTCCATTCCACTTCACTGAGCTCAGACTGAACCTCAGATACTTGAACTGAGGTTTATCTCCTCGCCTCACCTATCACTAGGCTGTTCAATCTGTCCATCTGGCCTCAGCAGTGCCTGCAGCCTGGAAGGCTACCAGGGTTATTCTGGTCTTCAAAAGATGACCCTAAAGTCATTACTAATTATAGGCCCACAGCCTTATTACCAACCCTCAATAAGGTCTTAGAAAACTCATACACGCCATGGTCTCAACTCATCTATTGAACTTTAATCTTTGGTATCCTGCACAACATGGTTTCAGGGCTGGACATAGCACCACCACTGCCCTCATGTTACTTACCGTGAGAGTTAAATCCAACATGGACAATGGTTTACTCACTGGTGCTGTGTTCATTAGTCTCACAAGGCATTTGACCTAGTAAACCATCCTCTGCTCCTGCATAAACTACATTCTTTAGGTGCCGCTGGAC
Source organism: Neoceratodus forsteri (assembly GCA_016271365.2). Classification (NCBI taxonomy): domain Eukaryota; kingdom Metazoa; phylum Chordata; order Ceratodontiformes; family Ceratodontidae; genus Neoceratodus; species Neoceratodus forsteri. The sequence continues at coordinate 159,280,819 of JADMNL010000030.1, read as the reverse complement.
CCAACCGATCGTGGTTCAGTAGCTGTCTCTCTAATCAATCCCAATCTGTCTCCTTTGGAAAAAGTTCTCTCATTCCGCTACCACCTCCTGGCGTACCTCAAGGCTCCATTCTGAGACCTCTACTCTTTTCCATCTCCGTCAATGACCTCCCTCATCCTTTCCCTACTGTCGGTCCATCATGTATGCTGATGACCTAGTACTCTCTGCCTCTCGTTCTGTCTCGGACATTAACTCCCACCTCTCTCTTGCATTCCAACATATTCAACTCTGGCTCTCCTCCAACTCTCTCCTATTAAACCTCGTAAGACCCAGGCCATGCTTTTGGGTCCTCTAGGAAAATGTCGGCTGAGTCTACTAAGCTCTGCATGGTTAGCTGTGATGGAGCAAATCAAGTCTACTAGCGCCTTCAAATACCTAGGTGTGACTCTAGATCCACCCTTGATTTCTCCCCTCGCTAAATCACGAGTTTTGCAGGTTGGTTAACATCAAGTTAAGAGCTTCCTACCATATGCGTGATTCCCTTACTCCTACTGCCAGAATCTCTGTAGCGCATGGCGTACTGCTCCCCAGACTTCTGTATGCTCTCCCAATTCTCTCTCATGCCAATGTGGGTATCCTCCATCACTGGGACACCACTTATAACAACATCTGCAGATTTGCACACTCTGTTCCTCGCCTCACCCACCACTCGTTCTATACTTCACATTGATCTGGCTGACCCCCAGGCCAGCGCTCCTTCTCTCTAGGTTGTTTACTGGCTCCATGAATAGATCCCCGACCTGATTGCATTGGGGCCATACTTCCCCCATGATTCAGTCCACCCTGGGTCCTCCAACTCTCATCTGTTCTCTGTTCCTCGCTGCTCGACCAAAATGGTGGAAAGCGTTCTCCCATTCCGCCCAAATTCTGGAACACATTACCGCCACCTTGAAGGGCTCCTCATCTCACCTTGCCTTTAAATCTGCACTCTTTCACACCTCCAAGCACTTGACTCCTGTGTATGTTCCTAACCCCACCCACTCTGCTTTCCTGCCTTCCTTCCCAGCTCCCTGGGTCTCCACAACTGAATCTGTATTGTCTGCCTGTATCAAATGTCTATTTTTCCATCCTCCGTGGATGGTTACTACTGTTGTTACTAGGTGACTCTCTCTCTCTCTCTGAGGCGGTCACCGTGGTATTCTTTCTGAACATTGTGTATCTGATCAATTTCTCATATGTACTTCTTCATCTGGCTATTTGCAGGCCTGTAACCTACAACTTATCTGTTCTTGTTAATTTGTCACTGATTGTTCTGTACCCTCCCGGTCGTGCTTGAAAATAAGGCAGGACTAATGCCTAATGCACTTACCGGTTACCAAAGCTAATAAATAAATAAAACTTAAAGACCAAACTACTGATAAAGAGGAGATATGTGCTACTTAAGGGCAACCTCGACGTCCACTGGTTACCTTGACCTCTGTTTACATCCCCCTGCAGCTCTACAGATCCTTTTTCTCCAAATTAGCTGAGTGGTCTGAGGGACAGGTAATTTGTGGAGGACCTTAACCTCAATGTCTCGGAGGGAGGGCAGACCATCTTTCCCTGGGTCGAATAAATAAAACAGCTAGAAAGATTCAAAAATTGGATCAGGAGCTGGGGTATGAGGATGTTTGGCACTTTGTACTCGCCCTCGCAGAGGCACACTGTCTACTCCCAGGCCCATGAGACGACTCTCGTGTCTAGACTTCCTCCTGACCCCACGGAGAACAGTTAAATATAATGCAAAGTATCCGGATGAGAGACTTCACTCTTTCAGACCACGCCCGATTTTTGTAGATTTTAAACACAACACATAAGAAAAAGAACATTTTGGAGATTAAATCTCTTCCTATGAGGGACAAAGAGATCCAGGAATCCGTCAAGACCAGATACTCCAAGCCCTTGCCGATACTGACACTCAGGACACCACAATATCAATGGTCTGGGATACTATCAAGGCAATAGTTAGGGGAAGTTAATAGGAATCTCATCTTATAGGAAAAAAACAGCGGGAATCTACGCAGACCTCCTTAGAGGAAGATCAAGGCCTTAGAGGAGCTCCAGTGTATTAAAGTATGTTAATCTAGGAACCGGAAGCTTGCTACCTTAAAGAAAGAATTACAGTATTTTGGATTATGCTATACAGCAGAAATTAATAAACTTAAGACATAAATATTATGATGGTGGCCCCGATTCCCAAGACTAACAGTAAGGTCAATTATGGGCCCAGAGAGTTAGGTCTACTATTTTGAAAGTAAGGCACCCTATGACGGGAGCTACAAAAATAACACCAAGGAATATCAGAAGCCTTTTAAATTATTATACATCATTGTATTCCACCGCCCCACCTCGAGCACAAAATTCAAGAATTTCTATCTACCTTAAATTTATCCACCCTGACTAACGAACAATGTGACCAATTGATTGCCCCATACTACCTAGAGATAGAAATAATAATTGGAGGTTTAAAAACAGGAAATGCCTGGGGTCCGATGGACTCCTGGGAGAATTTTATAAGACCCTTTCTAAAACCCTTTCCCTCGATTGGCTAGGGTAATCTAGTTCATAACATCAAAGGAAGGTGCAATTCCCCTCCTGGAATGAAGCTATAGTCACTGTTATACGAAGCCGGGCAAGGACCCCTGTGATTGTTCATCATACAGACCCATATCAGTATTAAACACGGACTACAAAAATCTTTGCCTCTATGTTAGCTAAGAGACTTATCCAATTCATTTCAACTAAAATACATATGGAGCAATGTGGTTTTATACCAGGCCGGCAGGCCCAGGAACAATGTTAGGCGTACTATCTATGTTGTGGAGCATATCCAATCATAGAACATCCCGCACTTTTGCTTGGGTTAGACGGAAAAAGCATTTGATATGGTTTCTTGTTTAATTTTCTTTGGGGGTCCTTGCCAGCTTTGGTTTCCCAATCCAATTTTCGGATACCATCTTTAAATTTGATAATAAACCCACTGGATTCATCAGGACTAATGGTCATATCTCAGAGGGTCTTCCCTATACAGAGGAACCAGACAGGGCTTCCCCATCCCTCTCCTCTTTTATATTGAACCCCTAGCCCAATACTTACAACTCTTCCCAGAAGTTAATAGTATTCCAATAGCAGGAACAGAACAAAACTACCCTATTTGTGGATGACCTACTGGTATATCTAGCAGATCCCAAAATTCGATGGCAGCCCTGTTTCAAAAATACACGTTCTCCCTCCTATCTGGTTATTCTCTCATTAATAAATCGGAAGCCCTTTCTTTGGGTATAACCTTCACCTCTCCTTAAATCTAAATACCCTATTAAATGGGACAAACCACCTATTAAATATTTAGGTATTCAGATCACCAGTGATTTAACGCACCTATTCTCCCAAAATTATACCCCTGGTAACAACTATTAAGCAAGATCTTAGAAGATGGAATCTTCTGCCATCCTCTTTTATACCTGTACACTCTCCCTTAAGATGAATGCTTTGTCATGATTTGTACACCTGTTTCAATGTGCGTGTACTATATCAGCTAAGGAACTCCTCTCATGGCGAAAGCCTTAAATACTTTCTAGTGGAACAGTGGGAAGCCATGAGTCAACATGTATAAGCTATTTTTACCCAAAGATTTAGAGAGGGTGGCCCTCTCCTCTCTCTCAGACTATTGGACTGCTGCCCAAATCGTCTGGCACTGCTATGGGACACTAGGCCAGGGTTTCTCAAATGGTGAGGCCAGCCTCAAGGGGAGCCCCAACCTGTTCAGGAGGCTCAAGCAAGCCTTAAAATGTACTATATTTAAATGTCAGGTTTTGGATGCTTTGTGTGATAGGATGCAGCAAACTGAAGTGAATAATGGCATGCAATTTATGTACAAAATAGGTGACCAGAAAGTCGCACTCATCAAACACTTGTTTCCGGTATGACATGGGGAAAGCTGAATGGAGGAAGTACAGTTCTTGGAAACAGTGCAAAACAAAATGCAAAATAATACAAATAAATAGGTACAAGGTAACAACTGACCCATTATACTGCCTGCAGAAAAGCACAATTGCAAAGGCTAGGTTGAGAGAGTACTAGGAGTAAGAGCAGAGCAAAGCAAATGGTCCTTGAGAAGGTGTTTAAAACAGGTAAAACTGACAAAGAAAGTAATCTGACTCATGGAGCAAGGGTACAGTAAATAGGGTCCAAAACCCAGAAGTGTGGAGTGAGTAGGCTGACATGGGGAGGGTTATACAGATGGAGAATAAAGTTTAATAAAATGAGGATAAACTCAACTACTCAAAGGAGTGTCACTGTATTCCTTGTATACTATGCAAAGTACACAAGGAATACAGTGTACTATAATACTATACAAAATCGATAATTGTTCTAACTATGGGGAGCCCCAAAATTATTTCTATATTTGGGGAGGGGCTCAAGATCTTCTCAAGGCTTGGGAGGCTCACTATGACAGTGTGTGAGAACTACTGCACTAGAACTATACCAAGCAGCCTGAAACAAATAGATCTAGCCAGACCAATAAACCCCACTGCCAGCCACCTTATTCTCCCCACCCCAGCTGAAGCAGGCCATGCAGTCAGTCCCAAATGCTACTGCAGCCATACTGAGGGTTGGAGCTAGGAACAAAAACTAAAGCTACACAGCAACAATTTTGGAAATACCAGTGGTTTCTAACAACTCCTCCATTTAATCCATCTCTACAGGGTTCCTGGTACAAAACACAGGCTGAGAGGGTCTCCAGAACCATGGTAGTTGCTAAAGGGAATACAGTGATTGATTTTGAGGAAGGCCAAAGGAGACACTTTTGGATGGAAAAGGATAGGTTATATTATTACCAAATCAGAGATTACATACTTAAACAGATCAGAAATAGAGAAAGAGGATCTCAGGTGTGGGAAGGTGGTACTCCATTTATTCAAATATAGTCCTTGCCCCAAGAAGAAAAGCAATATCCATGATATATAAATATCTGATTCAACAAATAGCACTCTGTCAAACCAGTTAAAACAAACTGGGAGAAGAATTCGGCCAAACAATAACCAGTAGGGAGTGGGAGGGTGTGGAGGAGGCGTGGACCACTACTTCCTCCCAGTTTGGAAGAGTTCATGTGGAAAGTAAGGGTGAGGTTTTCTTGGTCCCCTCAATGGTAGCCATCAGGAACCCAGGAGCATCTTCTCAGTGTTGGAGAGAATGTGGGAGGCTGGGGCATCCCACAAGCATCTTTTGACTGCCCAAAATGATCTACTTTTTGGAGTCTGATTTCCCACATTACATCTATATTGAATCTACAACATCTCTCAAGGAGTTCATCTAATACTAGGGATTCCACCTGTGGGGCTAGGGACAAGGCTACCTTATATTTATGGTCCATTTGCTGTGCTCAGCGTACAAATCCATTACCAAAAATGGCTCCAAGTGACCGCAACATTGATTTCAGATTGGAAAGCTGTAATACTCAATATACAACATAACAGTGGATGTCCTTTGCCCTCCAGGATAGGATGGAAGCTTACATCTCCCAGTGGACTAAATGGGAACTAATTCAGGAACAAATTCCCTGAGGAGATAATATGGAGAAGGAATATTATTAGAAAACAGAGAGTTCCCCTTCCAGCCCCCTCCTAGCCACTAGGAGTACAGGTGGAGGTCATCTCCTATTCTCCACTATATAGAGTTCTTAATTACGTATTAATACAAATCCTCAGTCTGGTCATTCCTGATAAAGGATCTTGAAGATAATGAAGGAGCTGAAATGGTTCCTAAAGATAATTGATCTGCATTTATTAATTTATCTAGTA